>MU277989.1:0-600000 GCA_022385765.1 Trametes cingulata
CAACGCGGGCATGCGCCCTGCACGTAAAGCATTCTCGCACGAACCACAGATGAACATATGCTCACAACCACCTTTATAAAACAGCGAAGGCGCAAACAAGACCGGTCCAGGAATTTCCGCATTGATGGGGTCAGACGCACGCAGGCGTTCGCGGCAGGTTACTCCGGCCCCTTCTCTCTGTAAGGGCGCCAGGCTGATAGAAGCACAAGAAACTTCCTTCACGCCTACTCGAGGCGTTAAGCACGCACAAACAGCACACGCCAACTCCTCGACGGTGTCTATAGCCAGGGTATCTACCCAACGGCGGAGGTAATCAGCCTCGTCTCGCGGAGACAGAGGCTGGGGGGGGAAAACGGGCTCCGAATCAATGGAAGCATCCACCGCCCCCCCGCCATGATAGGATACAGATGATATCTCGAAAACGGCACAGAAGGGAGGACAACGTACACAGGAATGCGACTCAAACAGGGCAGACAGCCCGGACGAGGAACGACCACCGCGACCGGGGCGCAGCCCATGCAAGGCGGCGATTTGCTGTAGCGATGCAAGCGAAGCACGACCAACCAGAAGTTGGGGAGGGACGACGAAAGCAGCTAGACCGGGAGACAGTCCACACATGGAGTGGCCATCGACAAAGGAACAGTAGCGCACAAAGCGAGCGCATCCCGTACTGGGTAGACGGCACCCGCTGATACGAGGCAAGGACACCAACTCCTCAACAGGCACAGAGGAAGGCGCCATCTACAAAACCCGTAAGCCCTCAACCCGAGCGAGGAGCGAGAAAGGCGAACATACCAATGCTGAATTCAAGGAGGCGAGGCCAACGAAGGAGGAAGACGAGTGAAGGGAGGCGCAAATTTTAGGGCGACGCGTCTTGATTTCCTTCGTTTAAAACTCAGCAAAGCTCCGAAAAGGGGTGACCGATTCGGGCCGGGAGCGTGCGAATTGGTGAAGAAAGTCACATGATGTTAAAAAGAAAGAGCTGGATGATAACCGATTCTTAGAAGAATCGGAACGTCAGTAGCCCGAGCTCTCTTGAACTCCTACCGCCATGCTCGCAGCTTCGTCCTGGTCAATTCAGCGCATGATGACAGCAAAGGTCCCACTGGTTGCTTAGCAGGCTATCAACACAGCAGTAGCTCTGGAACATGCATTGAGGAGGGTATGTACGAGTAGTGCGACTGCAAACGGAGAGCCGTGGCATGCATGAAATCTAGGTCGAGACGAGTGGGGCATCAGATTCTGTGCTTGGATGTGCGTACACGGCTTTCTAACATCCCACGCTATCTACGCAGGAGATCCCTGCAGTTCTCGTGAATCGAAGGTCCCCAGTTGCGATACGCCGCGCGCGTTGAGCCTCATGGAAAGATTATATGCCGCGGCGTACAGGTGGAAGACACTGGCCGCCCGCTGGCATGTACTGCGATACTGCCACAGCCCCGGTGGTCACGCATACATCGAGCTCATATACTGTAGAGGTATGGTGAGCACTCCAATCACGTCTCTATGCTTCACATTTCCGTTCCCGATGCGCCGAAGCTAGCTGTATGCTCATGCATCGTAGCCCGAGGGAAGCCTGTACGGTTGTACGGCATCCGTGCTATCCCCGTCTCCGCCGTTTTCAAATGAAAATGGTCATGCACCCAATCTCGCCCATGCATCTTCCTGATCTTGCTTGTTTGCTCATTCATACCATCTACTCCTCGAGGTAGAAGACCGGCCCGCCACCCTCGTGACCGTACACCTCTGACCTTCGGCTGTCTCCTCATGACGGCAGCGAGCAGCGTCCATGACATAGCTTCTCTCTTCATGGGCGGTATAAGAGAGTGGTGATGATGCGCGCAACTTGAAGTGCGGAGTGCCATTGGAATGCCTGCCAGTATGCGTCGGTGTCTCTCACTACTGATCTCTAGTCTCTCGCTAGCCCAAGCACTCGCGAAGACGTGCACGGTGAAGCCTCTCGGGCATGGGAGAAGTGACGTTTCGCAGGTAAGTACGGCCATACGTATGTCGTAACCTGATGTACTTCGACTGATGCATATATGCAGATAGAGGCGGCTATAGCCCAATGCGGCCACCATGGAACCACAGTCCTCGAAGCTGGAGAATACAACATCACCAGGCAATGAGCTTCCTATCCTTAGCTGCGTTTCCGCTCATATAGTCTCGGCACAGGAAGATGCAATGGAACCTTGTAAACTCCCGCGTGGAGCTACATGGCCTCCTCAACGTAGGTCCTCGCCCTCTTTGGCACACATGCATTCACACAGTCCTACTGGCATAGTTCGTGTTCGACCTCCCATACTGGATGGACCCCGCGAACACCTACAGGGTCATTTTCATCCAAAGCCAAGCCTCCTGGTTCGTCGTCACGGGCCACGACTTCACCATCGACGCGCACGGCACCGGCGGGATCGTCGGGAACGGTCAGCGCTGGTGGTCCTGGTACGGCAACGCGACGCGGCTCGACGGCGACGGGCGGCCCGTCGCGCTCACGCTCTCGAACGTCACGCGCGGGACGGTGCGCGACTTCCGCGTCGAGGCCCCGCCGTTCTGGTGCAACGCGGTCGCGGACTCGCGCGATGTTCTGTACGATGGGATGCGCTGCAACGCGACGAACGCGGATGAGACGTACTTCGGGCAAAAGTGAGTGCATCCGTCTGACTGAGCAAGCCGAGGACGTGTTCCAGCACTTTCAGCATGAGTGTGCTCGTCAGCATCCGTGCGCTGTCAGGCTCGGAGCCGTCTTCGTCCTTTCCAGTGCACGCTCGAAATAGCGACCCCGTTTGCTGACTGAACCTCTGCGCCGCCCGACCGCCAGCATCGTGTGGAACACGGACGGTGAGCCGCTCCTCCCAGCCCGATCCCTCGTCGCCTTCCCAGCCTCCAAGGCACCGAGGACGTCGACGGGAAGGCCGCGCGAGCCTTCGACGACTCGAGCACTCACGCGCCTCCCACGCCAGGGATCGACACCTTCCGTTCCGAGAACGTGACGCTGCTCAACTTCGACGTACGTGTCCCTCTCGTTCCCCGTGGGGCGGCGGGGCTCCCACGCCGCCCTCCTCGGGGGCTGACGTGCCAGAGTGCTGTACGCTGACCGGGGCTGTGGTTGTGGGCGCTGCACTGGTATTGCGGCCGGGGCGTACACGCGCACGCGCACGCTCGTGCAGATCACTTCTGGGGACGACTGCTTGGCGATCAAGGGGGTGAGTTGGCGCCCTCGCGCGTTTTTGCGATTGCTGTCGGTGGTGCGATGGGGAATTTGACGACGGGTGATGTAGAACTCGACGAACATATTCGCGAAGAACGTGACGTGCACGGGTGGCACTGGGATCGCGTTCGGTTCGTTGGGACAGTATGCCGACCTCGTGAGTAGCCATTCGCCGTTTGACCGCGGCGCAAAGAGAGTTGACAGTTTGGTGCAGCCAGACTACGTTAGCAATGTCGTGCTGGAGGACATAACGGTACCGTGCCCTTGACATCTCCGCAAATGCCTGGTTGATCATTTTCATTGATGTGTGCTCCCGGCAGTTGATTCGCCCCGACCCTCAGGTGCAACCGTTGATGGAGCATGGGGTATCGCCGTTCGTTTGAATATGACGGGGAGGTTGATTGACTCGCGGACATATGCAGGTCTACTTCAAGTCGTGGACGGGCACTAGGATTGGGTTCCCTCCTACTGGTGGAGGAGCCGGCGGAGGTACGTAACGTATGTCGTACCGCGTTCTGAGGACGTTCATCAAATGTAACGCTGTCAGGCCGTGTTTCTGGCGTTGTGGTGCGCAACGTCAAGCTGGACCAAGTGACGACCCCAATCCAGCTGTACCAAACGAACCTCGGTCATCCGTGAGCATTCTCGTTTCTCGACGCACGCGTATCTGTCTGGAATGCGGACGGGGACGCAGCTGATCGACCACTTTGATTGTTCGTCGAACAGGGGCGACGCGCCTTCGAAACTGCAGTTCGCGAACCTCACATTCGAGCACTGGGCGGGCACAGCACAGGACGCCACCGGTGCGCATCCCATCTTCACCATTCATCGGAATCATCCTTGCATTCGTGCGCGAACTGATGACGTTTCCGTCGCCGACGTCTCGCCTGCGCTGTGACGGTGCAGTGGTGGACCTCGAGTGCAGCTCTGCGGCACCATGCGAGAACGTTTCATTCGAGGACGTTCATGTCGCCGTCCCGAGCAATCAGACACCTGCGTACAGATGCGTCAACGTCAAGAGCTCGTCTGGGCTTCCTGCGGGTGGTGAGTAGGCCCGTCGACCTGTACTGCCGCGGCACCGAACAACACTATACTGACACTGAAACTCCGTGGACAGCCTGCGAATGAACACGCTCAAGGTGCTGCTCGGGATGCCAGGTGGAGCTGTCGCGATAATGTACAAGTGTAGAAGCTGTACGTCGAAGAGGTCGAACGGACGGCTGCGCTGACCGTTAGAATCATGATCAAAGATGAATGATGAATGGCTGTTGAACGTAGCGCGCAGCAGGCGTTTGGGCACGGTGGCGGAATGCCTGAGCCTGCCACGGCGGTCGAGGGCTGCCACTCGGCACGTCTGGACGGCGTGATGGGAAGGAAACGCGATGATCGCCGTCGCCTTATCGCGCAAGGCGGGGTGCGTGTCTGCTTGGTGTGTCTAAATACGCCCCTGCCTGGGTGAGTGGCCCCAGCCTGTGCGACAGGTGTGAGTGCTGCGGGGGTGCGTCTGCGTGCGTCGGAGAGCTGGTGTGGGTGCTTTGGTGGTGCGCGGGGGCGGTAGCGACGGAGGGGGTGGGATGATGGGAGAGGGAGCATAAACGAGGAACCGGCGCAGTGTTCTGGCTGGAGTTTGCGAGCCTGGAGTGGTCTTTTCGAATTTATAACGTGTGCTGTTTTCCATAGCAACATAAATCCGGCTGTCGCCCGTCCAAATCCGTCCACACACCGTTGCCCTGGCTGTGGGCCGCCGCCAGTCACATAACGCCTCTTCCGCTACCACCACCTCCTCCCCGTCCGCTCCCTCTTCTCCTTTTCTTTCTTCATCTTCCTGTCCTTTGCTGCAGGCCGGCCCTCATTCTGCGCAGGACGTCGACTTCGCTCTTGTCCCGACTGACCGACAGCGACACCCGTCGTTCCGACCACACCCCCGCTAGATGATGCCCTTCAACAAGAGGCGACAGTCCAGCATGGATTTCTCGGACGGCAAGATTCCCTCCCTCGAGCAGCACCCCGACATCGTCATCAATGGCACCCAGCCCAGCCACCTCCAGCGCAACAAGACCGAGCGCCGTCGCCTCCAGGGGCTTCAGCGCACGAACACCACGTCGTCCGCCCCCGTCGCGCCCTACGTCCCGAGGACGTTCATGGAGAAGTACAAGCACTGGATGATCAACGAGGGCGGACGCCGCATGTTCTTCTTCGTCTTCATCTTCCTCCACGCCCTCGTCATCGCCTTCGGTTTCATGAACTACCAGCTCAAGGACAACTCCGTCACCGCCCGCAAGACCTTCGGTGTTACCTTCCGTGAGTACCAGTGGCTCACCGCCGCTCGCTCGTCGTCGCCCGTTCTGACCTCCTCGTTCTCCTTCAGCGATCGCTCGTACTGCTGCCCTTGTTCTGCACGTCGATGTGGCTTTCATCCTGCTCCCCGTCTGCCGCAACTTCATCTCTCTGTGCCGCCGGACCCCCCTCAATTCGTTCATCCCCTTCGACAAGAACATCACCTTCCACAAGGCCGTCGCCTGGTCTATTGTCGTGTTCACTGTCATCCACATCGCCGCGCACATGGTCAACTTCACTGAGCTCGCCCTCGCTGACCCCGACGCGAAGACCGGCGGCCAGAAGGTCGTTGCCTTCCTCGCGGCCAACTTCATCACCGGCCCCGGTTTGACTGGCTGGATCATGACCGCCGCCCTGTTCATCATGGTCTGGTACGCGATGGAGAAGCGCCGCCGTGCGCATTTCGAGTGGTTCTGGTACTCGCACCACCTCTTCATCGTCTTCTTCATCAACTGGCAGCTCCACGGTATGTTCTGCATGATCAAGCCCGACAGGCCCCCGTACTGCTCGTACAACACCATCGGTGTCTTCTGGGTGAGCACGAGCCCACGCGTTGATCGGCAGTATCGCTGACGGCAGTTGTAGCGCTACTGGCTCGTTGGCGGTGTGATCTGGATCTACGAGCGTATCCTTCGTGAGGTTCGCTCCCGCCACCGCACCTACATCTCCAAGGTCATCCAGCACCCGTCGAACGTTGTCGAGCTCCAGATCAAGAAGGAGAAGACGACCACCCGCGCTGGCCAGTACATCTTCATCTGCTGCCCTGAGATCTCCTACTTCCAGTGGCACCCCTTCACGCTCACCAGGTAAGTCAGGCTTTCGACTCCCATTACAAGCAGTGTCTGACCGACCCATAGCGCGCCTGAGGAGGACTACATTTCGGTGCACATCCGTGTCGTCGGCGACTTCACGTCCGCGTTGGCCAAGGCCGTCGGCTGCGACTTCGACAGGAAGAAGGGCGAGAAGGACGAGGCGGGCGGCAAGGTCGTCGGCACCGCCGCCAACCCGCCGATCAACCGCGTCCTCCCCCGTGTCATGGTCGACGGACCGTTCGGCTCCGCGTCCGAGGACTTCCTGAACTACGAGACGGTCCTGCTCGTCGGCGCTGGTATCGGTGTGACACCGTTCGCGTCGATCCTCAAGTCGATCTGGTACCGGATGAACAACTTCAACTCGTCGAAGCCGACGCGGCTCTCGAAGGTGTACTTCACGTGGGTCATCCGCGACTTCGGCTCGGCGGAGTGGTTCCACTCGCTGCTGCACGCGATCGAGGAGCAGGACACGCAGAACCGGATCGAGATCAACATCTACCTCACCGCGAAGATCAAGGAGGAGGACATGAACAACATCATCGTCCAGGACGTCGGCGCCGAGAAGGACGCCATCACGTCCCTCCGCGCGCCCACGCACTTCGGCCGCCCGAACTGGGACCGCGTGTTCAGCTCGATCGCGGAGAAGCACCCCGAGACCGATGTCGGTGTGGTGAGTACCTCTCATAGCCTGCCTGCTTGCCCTGCCGCCGCCGCTGGCCCGGCGGCTGGTGTCAAAGTGAAACGGTGTGCTGACGGTCGTGCGTCCCCCACGTGTAGTTCTTCTGCGGTCCCGCTGTGCTCTCGAAGCAGCTGCACGTCCAGTGCAACAAGTGGTCCTCGCCCAAGGGCACCAAGTTCTTCTTCGGCAAGGGTGCGTCTATCCGGATCATGCTCTCCGTCGCGTTCGTCATCGCTGACTCCACTGCCTTTCTCTTCCAGAGAACTTCTAAACGCATACGTCCGCCGGGAATGCGGGCGGTGCATGTGGTGGATATCGGATACCATATCAGGCTGTTATTGGATTGTACGATCTATTCGTCGTCGTCGTCGTTGCTCATTGCCCGTCGCACAAGCCTTTCTGCGCGCGCGCGCGTACCGACAAGGACAAAGACACACGGCCACACACAAACACGCTCTCGGATCCCCTCTTCGTCAGTCAGTCGGTTAGCTTGCGCCAGTCGTTTGCACGCGTCCTTTCGTTTTCGAGTTCGGGTAGTCTTAGTTATTGTTTTACCTATGTTGCTGCAATCCGATTTGCAGTTGGGAGTGAGCTGCAGGGCGGCCCTGGAGGCGCCTGTAGGTGGTCCAACCGGTCCAGATTGACATGTGCATGCTTCCCATCGATAGCTCATAGCATAAGACTCGCAACCCTCGGCCCCTTGAGCGCGACGCGGACATGCGACAGGGGTGTGGTGGTGTCAGGCCGATACCATAGTGCCTCGGAAGCGTCAAGTAGCGGCTTACGGCATGGGGGTAATTGAGAGGCGCCAAGACTGAACTTGGCATGCTCGAGCTAGTGATGATTGTGGCGCACCGATACTCGCCGCCTCGGAGTCCGAGATGGAAAGTAAGTTTGCTCTGGACAACTCGAGTGCCGGTCGCGTCCTCCAGACCCTGACCTATTCCATGCGCCAGACAGCAATACACTCGCTCGCCGAACGGAGCGGTCAGCGTCGTACACGGCCAACGTTGAGCCCATGTGCCGCGGCGCCGAGCTGTCGTTCCGTGCGCCTTTCAGGCGACACTCGGTACGTACGACGATGGCGGACACGTCACGCTGCTAACTCCTTCGTCCTATAGGCGCAGCGGCAGGTGATCCAGGACCCATACATGGTCCGGCATGCGTACGACCCACGCGGTTATTCTTGCGCCCACCGGCAAATATTCTTGGACGGCGGGGCAGGACGGCGCACGACCCGGGTCAGCATCCGAGAGCAGCGTGCGAGGGCGTTCTCACACCGAAGCCGGGCAACGCCTCGGATTGGGTTGCCAGAACGCCGCACAGACAGCTCAATCGATGCACTATCTGCCGGAGACGTGGCCGCCGCACCGCAGCGTCTTGGAACGTCCAGCGAGCGGGCCTGGGGGGCTGCTCGACCCGCACCGTCCGAGCTGGCACGCTGCACCTCGGGCTCGGAGCGCCCTGCACGTCAAAATGAAGCGTAATGGGGATTGACGCGAAGAACGTACGTTCCATGGACGCTAGCTCAAATGCTAGTCTTATGCGGTATATGAAGTACACCCGGGCCTGGCGCGCGGCGAGAAGGGCTGCTGGGACCGGCGGTGTGTCTGTCGTGCCAATGCACTGCCCCGCTTCCGAGTCCATCTCCGGGGGGCTTCCAGCTTCCCTTCAGCCCGAACCGTGTGCTCTGTCCGGTTGCTGCAATGGTAGCGTGCTATTCTCTCTACCGCCGGAGGGGCCTGCTGCACAACGCGAGGCCCGTGGTGGGACAATGCTGCCCGCCGGTTGCACTGCGCGCAGTCCGGCGCGGCAGGCCTTGAACCTTGTCTGCGCGCGGACTCGCGAACATGGTTTAATGCGCTCCACACCTGCTGAGAGATTGGCGGCTCCGGTACGTGCTATCGATGTTGCTAGGCGTCCGTTCAATCTCACTAACCGATGTCTTACAGTTCAGCGATGCCCCGAGCGTCCTACGAGCAATAACACGCCGCAGGACGGTCATGAGGCTCGGCTTCGCTCGTCCGTTCCGAGCCCTCCTCCACCCTGCTTACTGAACCACTGCGTACCCGAGTCGCCGCGCGGCGATAGAACCGACGCAAATGTCAAGAGGGGCCCGCTCAAGCCCCGCGAACGCGATCATTTCCGTAAGAGCAAGCGGCCCAGTCTGGAGAGTGTTCTACCGACGTGCGGGCGGGGAGTACGTCGCGGCTGCGTGGCGCGTGTGCTTCGACCGCCTGCCTTTTTACAGGCCGCGAGGGTGCGCACAGGGGCGCACGGTATCGATGCGGAGGTGATCCTCGGGGTCCGCGGTTCGACCATCGGGGTGCCAGAGCCGGACTCGGACATGCTGCAGCCTTTCTCGCGGCGGTATAAGTACTGCTGCTCTCCTCCGCGCGCTGCGGACGAGCGTCGAGTACACCATCCATCGAACACAGCAGCATGATCTCGGTCACCGTGCGTCGGCTGGCAGATCCTTCAGGTACGTCGTGCCGCTGCCATCCCGCCGTTTGGCGCAACTGCGCGGCTGACAGACGTCGGCCTGCAGAGGAAGAGGTTGAACGAGCCGTGCAGATACTGTCCAATGCTTTCAAGGATGGTGCGTCCATCTCCGATCGTTGTCCGGAGCCGAGTCGTCCCTATATTCACTCGCTGATGGCCCCTGCTCCAGATGTTGGGATGGAGTCGTTTAGCGGCGGCTCCGCGCGCATTCAACGTGACATTTTCCGGCGCACAATACGAGCGTGCCTAGCGCACGGTGAGGTCTACATTGGACTCGTGGATGGCAGAGCATACGGCGTAGCGGCCTCGATCGCCCCTGGTGCAGATTGGGCTTTCTAGTTCGTCCATCTCCTATCTCGACCGCCTAGCCGCGATCGCGCGCCCACAGATGCCGACTGACATATCGCGATCCAGTGATCAAGAGGACTTTACGAAAGACCTGTCGTCATATCTGGACGAGTGGTACACATATCACGTACGCCCACACATTTACTGGACGATGCGCGCCGGAGCCACTGATGCCCCGGGCCTCCCCTTGCGCCACAGTATATACCGACGTACGAGGAGCTGTACAGGTACGCCCTGCCCTCCGGACAACGAGGGCGACGGGACGCATGGAACCTCAAGTTCGTGGCCGTCGACCCTGAGTGTCAACGCAAGGGCATAGGACGGGCGTTGCTAGGGGCCGTCTGCAAGCAGGTTCATGGAATTCGCCGGAGCCAAAGCGACCGCGCTGATCGTCCCGTTTCGGTATACGCAGGCAGATGCTGGCGAGAAGTGCGTCACGGCGGACGTCAAGAGCCCGAATCTTGTTCGTCGAGCGCGACCGCTTTCTCTTCCTCGTCCGTGCGTGCGTTCGTTGATGCCGTGTCCGCGCGCAGGTGCAGTGGTTCAGGAAATCGGGCTTCACGCATCGCGCGGTCAAGAACTTCACGTCCCGGGACTCGGCGGGCTTCCCTCTGTGGTGCATGGTTCGAGATCCTGTCCGGCAAGCAGATTGATTGGTACGGCTGGGCCTTCCTTGTCACTAGCATCCGACATCGCACGCATAGACCGTTTGATCATATTCTTCCACAAGCACTGCTTCGAATAGCTCTAGAGCAGAGGACGACTCAAAGTCCGACGTGCTAGCATCGTGTGACACACTGTTTTCCCACCCGTCCTTGGACGAAGCACAATCTGTTCTTGGCAGCACCCTCCGTCTTCTCTGCGTCGTGTGCGCGACCTCTGAGGATTGGGGAGGATGCCCACGCCTGACGAAGTAGGTGACTGGGGATGTACACTGCGTTCCGCCCCTTGCGTTCCTGTTTTGCGAGGTTAAGGCGATCCTTCGTTCATTTGGAAGCCCCATGAGTGGTTGGTACAATGTGACACATTGCTACAGTATACACAGCAACATTACGATGTGGCGTTGCACCTGACTGCAAGCACTCGTATTGACCAACATATGCATCGTTGATTTCCATTACACAAGCAGGACCTCGCTATCAAGTGACAAAGTGCAGTCATATATACTCCATCCAGATTTCGTAAAGGAGAGATGCCTGCATCAATTCTCAGCGGCGTCGGCGATGCCCTCTGGGTGTAATGACCCATCCGTTCGAGGCTCCACGACTCGCGGCCTTCCAAACTTCCCCCGCACGCTTCCCGACGGCTACTCACTCTCGGCATGGAATGTCTCCGGGCACCAATGAGCGGTGCAGTGTGTGAGCTTGTATGGGCTTCCATACCGAACGCGCGCCGTAAGGGTGTACGGCATGCGGGTGCCAATCGGCGGCGTCACCAGATGGGCCCCGCGAGATGGTCGATCGCCGATGTCGATGCGCGTTGCACTAATAGGACTACATATCACTTTGGGTTCGCGCTCCTCGATCTGGGCATGCTCGCGGGGCTGCTGCTGCAGACTGGGTGCGGCGTACGTAACTCGCGTGGCTCTGCCTACGTACGGCGGATATCCTCGCGCTCACACGTGCGCGGGGTTGGCGTCCCCCACGCGAGGGAAGACGTACGAGGCGCGGCTCGTATCCTCGTTGACGAGCTCGTAGCGAGAACATCTGGTGCGTGAGCAATGGAGGTGCGGTGAGTACTGAATGGCGCGAAGCCGCCCTGCAATCCTTCCGGCGGTTGCACTGCCAGATCGACGCAAGATGGTTAGTCACTCGAAGTCTATCGAACTGTTGGCGACGGCCCGTCCTTCTGCCTCACCTACAAGAAGTGGCGATGTCGGTGGTCAAGGGGAAGGGGGAAAGCTCACCAAGCGGCGTCATCGGCGAAGAACACTATCCGCTGTGCCTGCGAAAGGGTGCCCGCGCGGGGCGCACGGCGAAGGCGCCCGCTCCCCACGAAAGCAAGGGACTTGGCTCTGCAGCTATCTCGTCGAAGGCTCGAAGGATTTGCGATGACGCACCTCCGCGCAAGTTAAGAGCAGGTACAACAGGGCCGGTTCTCGCGGAAGCCACTCCATGGGTTACGGCGGGCTCGGCAGCGAAGTCTTTCTCTCGTCCCGGTATCCGAGGATCCTGCATGCTCAACGGCTCGACGCCCATCAACGGGCTACCGAAGCAGCGGAGGTCCCCCGCTCATGACCCATCACCATGATCGTCCTCGCGAGATGGCGACCACTCACATTGAGATGTGAATCACCCATCTCGCGCGAGAAGCGCGGGCACCTCTCAGCATGGGTGGAGAGGTGGCGCGTCCTGCGAGTACTTATCCGTGTTCTCCGCACAGTAGGTTTCGTCGCAAGTCGACACTTCACGAGGCTCACGAACACCGCAAGATTTCACAGAATCGCAATGCAAAGCGGGCGGGCGTGCGTAAGCCATGATCAAGCCTCGGGCCGCAATCTCTCTGCGCGCCGCAGTCCCGTTGCGCACTGCATCGGGATCTTGCGAGCCTAGCCGATGCTGGAGTTGTCTTTGACCGCGCCCTGGACGAACCCGTCCTGCTTTGTCCTGTAACGGATAGCGGAGATCTCGAGTCCCGGTGGTGGTCGCTGGACAAAGCTGGATCTTATTATCAGCATCTCGCTCAGAGAACAAATGGATCATGATCTGAGGGATGTGCAGCACCGCGTACGGGAGCTGAAGCCAGAGAGGCGACCGTGAAGACGCGCGCTACGATTTGGAGCCCCGTCCTCGATGACACCCTCTCTATGACTTATCAAGGATACGGGGACCCAAAGAAAGGTGCGACTCACATGAGACCCTAGGCGACCCTGCGTGAGTTTACTCAAAAACTCGCAGGGTGTCAGTGGTGGGTGATAACAGAGAAGTCGAGCCTGATATTGTTGGACCCCGGTGTCGCCTAGCGAAGGCCGCACTGCGAGCGAGCTGTCCAGACAAAGCAGCTGCTCTTCAGCTGCAGGCGTGCAACGTGCACAATTACGGGGCACGGAGGGCGCTGTGCTCGAATGGGGCAGGCAAGAGTTTCCTCACGGATTTGTGGACATGGAGACGACTAGGGAAGCGCCGCCCTCGGCGGCTGACACCTTGCGTGCGCCGTGCGCCATGGTGTAACGGATGTGTTTACTATCATCAGGAGATTTTGCACATGCAAGAGGGTTTAGGTTACCATACATCGTTTTTGCAAGTCTGTGGGTAGTTTCGTATTCTACAGTATGTACGACTGTTTCAGCTGTCAGGCACCGCACTTCTATAGTGGTCTAGATCAGCTTGTTGTCAGAGTGAACTCGAGCAGGGTGGGTAGAGAGGTTTCACAGAACCTTGGTAAATGCGAGGGCCAGATTACAACGGCGATGGGTTAGCTGTGTACTTATTTACTGTAATTGTCAAGCCGTAGAGCGAGCAGTGTCACTGTATAGGCAGAACTGCGCACGCTGGGCATTTGTGCTGAGGTTGCAACTTGTATGCGAAGTCCTGAAGCCTGAAGTGTTTGTGTCGAGCCGAAGCATGGTGAGTATGTGGGCGTACAGGAAGGCACTCATGCGTCAGAAGTTGTAGTTCAATATAATAAGCAATCGTGCTGCGCGCAGAGCTTGCGGGAGTGAAAGGGCCGTGCGCATGAAATGTGGGAGGTCATGATCAAGATAGGCAACATGTTCCCACCATACGGTCCGAACGGGACGAGACACGCCAAGAGACAATATTGGGGGTCCGGAGACCTTGCACGCAAGGTGACGCAGCGGGAGGCGCCCGGCAAACTCCGCGCTCAGGCACGTTGCGATCCGGGCAGGGCTTGTGGTTCGCACCTGCCATGTTCGCAGAGTTGCCGCTCTACCACAGCCAGCAGCCCCCAGCATCTCGCATGTTCGAGGAAATTGTCCAGGCAGGACGAAGATTGAAGGTTTTGTCTTCGCAGCCGTGCAGAAGAACCAGAACAAGGTTGCAGCCCAGAGCGTAGCGACGATAAGCAACTCGTGCCCGGGGGGCATCGCGGAGTACGGACAGGCGGGCGGACGAGAGCGCTGAACACTCTCACACCCTCACGACCCTGCACAAGATTTCCACGGTGGCTATTCTTTTCAGATCTCTGCGATTTCATCACCATTATTTTCTGAGCAATAAGAAGATGATGGGCGGCGCGCAAATTCCCGACTTTTGCGCAGCATGCCTTGGGCGGGACCAATTGTTTCAAGAGCTTCGCGGCTCTGAAACGGTCTCCCGGCGAACATGAGCCAGGTGGCCACGGGGAGATCAGTGCAATGCTGTGTGCTGGAACTCGCCACCTTCCGCAAGGGGCGCGCTGGGCCCGGAAATTCCGCATTTTCGCGCTCGTCACGCCCGTGCTGGACCTTCGTCCAGGGTCCATGCCTTGCCCGGAAATGGTGGACTCTCCCGGGATAAAGGGCGAATGGTTCGAACGGTTCCTAGTCTCCTCGCCGGCGGCTACGACAATCCTCCTACGCCATATAAGCGTTCAACTGATCCTCTCTCCGGTTTCCAACCCCGATCGCCTTCGCTCCCCCTGCCCTTACGTGACATGACGCCTATGTCTTCTCTGCCTGAATCCCAGCGCGATAGTTCTTCCGACCAACCTGCAGGACCGTCTGACCGTCCTGAACGGTCGCGAAATGCCAAAGGTAGCTCGCCCGATGCAATGCTACCTCTCAGTCACCGACCCTCTGTGTAGCGCAGGCACGCCATCGCGCCAAGCGAAAGGCGTACATCGAGCAGGTGAGTGATCCCGTCACGTCGACGAAATCGCCGAATTGACCGCTCGTTCTCCCCGAACAGCTCGAGCAGACGGTCACCAAGCTGCAGTCTGTCCTCGCCCTCACTCCCGACCAGGTCGCCGCCATCCCTCCGCCCCTCATCCGCATTCGAGAACTAGAACAGGAGAATGAGATGTTGCACCGTGAAGTTCAGGAGTTACGACGACAGCTGGAGATGAAAAGTGCTCAACTGCGACCCGAGATGCGACGCGAGTCGTTCCCCGCCATGGAGGACCACCGAGCAGACCGCGAACCCAAGCGCCGTCGAACCTCAGACGCCAACGGCCTATACGTGGTAGGCCGGCACTTCTAGCCTCTCCGGCTAGTGCTCACGCGCACCACGCAGACGCACAGCCCACCACCGCCGTTAACAATACCTGCGGTAGCCAGCCCCTACTCCTCGCAAAACACTCCGCACAGCTCGACTGGCTACGGCTACTCGTCGCGGCCCAGCTCTGCGTCGTTCTACCAGTCGTACGGCGTGTCTGGCTACTCAGTCCCCGAGACACCGACGTCGAGCACGACGTCGAGTCCCTCGTTCTCGGCGAGTGTTCTCTCCGTCTCTGCCAGTTGTGCTCCCCAGCAGAACTGCGCGTATTGAGAACTCGGGATCCTAGTGACGGCATTGTTTTTTCCCACCCACAGCCATCCGAGTACGCGCCCTCCTCATTGCCTAACGCTCATCAGCGAACTCTATCGTCCTCGTACGGTCATGCCCCTCTACCATCTTTCTCTCATTCCACATCTCAGTATGAACTTGTCAAGATAGAGGACGAACAACACTATTCCGTGAGTCTGGCTTTGTCTGGTCGCGCTCAGCTTGTTGATGGGCGTCGTTGGGCAGCAGCACTCGGGACATCAATCTACTACCTCCCACGCGAGCCACTACCCGTCTTCGGTCCAGCACAGTCACGGTGGACAGCAGCCGGCTGTCGCGCATTGGCAGTACTCGTCAGAACGTTGAAGCTCGATGAGTCCTGTTTTGTTCCAAAGAATCCGTAGTCCGGGTGACACGTCGCGGTTGTATCTTTTGTTGTACACTCTTCTGCTGCTCCTCGCTCGCTTTCGCGCTGTCTATCCGTTGCTGCTCGACGTTATACTGTATCTCGCACGAATAATACTGGACGTCGCGAATGGTAGATGTATGATTTACGGGAAATTATTGGATTCTGGCTTCTTGACGGTTCTTGACCACAGGTCGCCGCCGAAGCCGTCGAACATCGCGCGCAGGCTTCCATGTCGCCGCCGCGTTCGGTGATGCTGTTTCCAAATGTCCCGCAGGCCGTTCCCAAGGTCAAAACGCCGTCTGATATTCTCCGCGTCTTAGGCTCGATAGGGCACGAAGATGCCCATGGCTTGATTGATCTCTGCTCCGCGCAGGCCGCTTCGTGCTTCTGCCCGTGCAGTCGGACCGCCCAGCGTCCACATTGCAAAGCGTGGACGATGGACGCTCCAGAGTGGCTCTTCGCCAGGCGAGGGCGCCCCGACCCAAGTATAGCGGCCCCATTTCACCCACCGCGCGAGGTCAGCGGCGCCCTTTGACGCGGCTGGCATTGTATCTAGCGGCCCTTCCCGAGCCTATTCTCGGTCAAGCGGCGGGTACGCGCCCTCGGCCTGGCCAAGAGCAATGTCGCTCATCCGCGACGCAATGATGTCGCATGCAGCTGTGCCGGGCTACCCGAGCCGGAGCGAGCTAAGTGCGGTAGATGCACGGGGGCGACGGGACGAGGGGAATTTTTTGGGACTGCCTGCAATTCCTTAGCATGCGCTACTAGGCGTTCCTGGCGGCCGCGAGCTAGCAGACGGGAACGGTGTCTATACAGTCGGTTGCCTTCTTAGGCACATGAAGCCCAGGGGACATCTGCGCAGAGCTAATTCCACCCGTCGGCCACCCGACGCACGTCACGTTGAACGCTCCATCGCCCCCTCCATTCCAGCGTGTTCCTCTCTACGTTGCTAGGCCAGTCCGCGGGCGGGATTCGCGCCTTCTGACCCGGCTGGTGGGGCGGGACTCACAGGACATCAGCCCTGACCTACAATACAGACCCAGCGTTCGTCAATTCATTCTCAGAAGGCACAGACCTCCTGCGGACTGTACCGGTGCAGCAAATTTCGTGAACGTCCCCATTTCCCTCTCTCGAGTAGCCATACGCTCCTCGCCCGGCGGTGTGCCTGCAGCGGGAAACCTCGACCCACGGCGAATTTCTGGTGTCCGATCTGGCCTTGCAGGTATTGTAGGTCTGGACGGCTCGACATCGACCTGCCAGGAGGGACTCGTTTGCAAATAGCCACCACCTCTCCCCGTGTGATTGCCGGCTGACAGTCGCACCGGTGCGTTGCCCACATTCTCAGCCTAACTATCCCAAGAGACGCATCGGGCTTCCTTGGATCCTTGCAAGGCTGCAAATACGCATCCTGCGTTGTAGAACGTCTGGGGAGCCCCGCGCGGCAGGGAAGTTCCGGACAGCAGTACGTCTTGAGTGCGTAAGTGCAGTGGCTACTCACCAAGCTAACCTCACTCTGTCATTGGTACGAAACTAGTGGCCCTCTTGCAATGTGTCCATACTTGCTGCTATATTACTGCACATCGAGGACTTGAGGACGCCGGGTGAAGAACCGAGTCATGTGAGATAGCCGGCTCAGGACCGTAAGGCCGCGCCGTGCTCGGCCTCCATACAGTAGCCCTTCGCGATGGTGCACCCACCCTGGGACTTCTCCTCGGAGCTTAAGGAAGAGAGGCGGTCTGTCCGATAGTCTTTCCACGGTCTGAAAGGTCCGGATAGGCCACCTGAGCAAGTCGCCGTTCTGCTTTCGGCTGAGCAGGCCTCATGGCACTTCTTCTGTGCGAAAGCTTCGGACGGGGTCGTCCGCCGAGCGGCTCCGTGCTTCCAGCCGCTGTAGGTCCACTGCGATGAGCTTGAATGACCTACCAACGGCCCCAGTGAAACGGATATGAGGCGGGAAGGGTATCTACTAGAGGAGGGAAATGAGAGCACGTGAGCAGCTCGTAGGCTGTATGCAGCGTTGTCAAAGGGCATCGCACCGCCGATCGTTCTCTATGGCGCTATGAAATCTGATGCGTGTGTGGGAGTGGCCATTAGCCAATGCAGATGACGGCGCAGTTTCAGGCGTTAGCTCCGTGGTTGTGGAGCATTGCACGGGAGGTCTACTTTGAAGGGTTTGTATCTGGTTCACTCAATGTTCTTCACACCACCAGCCAAGGAAAGATATATCAAAGGCCTAGGACGTCGAATAGCGGTTCAATCATGACGACAATATGGAGCTTGTACGAAAAACGTACGGGGTATTTGACAAAAGCGCTGATAAGAACGGCTAGCTCCTCTTTCGCGCTTTGCATCGATGCTTTGAGCGGCCAGCTTGGTCGTGGCTACTGTGCCATTGACATCCAAAATGGGCACTCGCCGCCACTGACCACTTAGCCACACAAAGGGCATGGTTTAATCGGAAGCGGCGGCTTTTGAACGTGAACATCGACCATGTACCAGCGCTCTCCTTCGCCATCCAACGAATTCGCGCCGCTGACGCCGGCTATGCCAGTCGCCACCCTCCGGGGCAAGCGCAGGGCGGACGCCCACGTCCAGAACGGAAGCTCTAGGATCCCGAAAGCGTCGCCGCCGGCTTCCAGCAGGACCCTGACAACCGTCGGCCACACCGAATCGAAGGTCCACCTGCGGGGCGGGAAGACCTCGCGGCCCGCCGAGAAGTCGTCTATACCATTCCCGACCAGCAGCGGGCTCGCGCCTCCCGTACTCACCGCTACCCACGCCGGATTCGCGGACATTGCGTACAGAATTCTGAATGCGCCCCGGTCACCGAGCAAACCTACTAGCACGTCCGTGCTTGGAAGAAGAACCAGGCCGAGTGCGACGAGCCCCACGCTCAAGGAGCAACCAAAAAAGCCTATTGTCGTTGCGTCGCCGCCACTGTGGCGCACGCTGCAGACCAAGGGGAAGGCGGTGATCGCTGAAACCTTAGACTACGAGCGTGAGTATCGGAGCAATTTTCCGCTCTTCCATTCGGCTGTCATGGTGGTCCGGCGGCGAGCATTGACAATGATATTCCCCGTTGCGTCCAGTGCTCGGAACTCTACCGTACGGCGGGAGCATGGTGACGCCCAGTATGCTGCGCGAGGGATTGTTGACGCCAGACACGGCATACCACGCATGGGTGGGAGCGAAGAGGGCCATCGAGGAAAGGTACGTGCGCTATGGAACTCTTGCTTCGCAATGGCGGTTGAAGGTTTTTCGTGCTGTTGGACAGGCCCGGCGGAGAATGGGATTTGGCTAGCATCCTCAGTTCGGCTATGCATTACTACGTGAGTCTCGAACATCCACAGTGCAGATAGAGGTTAACTTGCAGTACAGCTCGTGGAACTCGGCGCGTCGATGCTTGACCGAGTGAACGGACCCCATTACACATTCGTCGACCCCAGGCTCCACGATAGCACCACCGCGATGGTCAAGCACGCGCTTCGCCTGGTGAGACTATTCACGGAGAAGGGGTACGGTCGGGATCGCATCGTGGTCACGGTGAGCCGCCTCTGTCGTTTTTTTCACCCGCTCTAGACCGTCAGAAGCTGACGAGGAACATCAGATACCCGCCACAGAGGCAGGCGTTCAGGCCGCACGGACCCTGGAGCACAAGCACCACGTCCAGACGAACCTGAGTCTGGTATCGGGGCTTGCCCACGCAGCCGCCTGTGCAGAGGCCGATGCCACTTGCATCACGCTGTGTTATAAGGAGGTCAGTTTGCGCCTGCCGCGAGAACGGAAGGGTTTGGGACTGACATGTGGCGCCAGCTTTCCGATGCCTGCGGAAGAAAACCGGGCAATAGCAATCCGTTCGTGAGGGCCTGGGAGGCGTTCAGCGCACCTTCGAAGCGGCTCGCAGACGAGGCTATCCAGGCGACCACAGCCTATTTCAACCTACACAAGGTGCAATGTGCCATCTTGGTAGCAAACCTACAAAGCGTGAGTCCCCTCCTCCACAACCTCCCACAAAGTCTAGCAGGTGCCTAATCAGGCATCTCTTCCGTGGCATGACAGGCGAGCGATGCGGAGAGACTAGGGGACTTTGACGCTGTCGCCTTCACCGCTAGCCAATCGCTGCGGGCGCGGGCGCCAGCGTCAGCCATGCCGCCAACCCCCGCGCCTATGGTTGGCACGCTCGCAAGACTGCGTGCGTGCGAGGCGCAGTACCCCACCTCCTATCTGGCGTCAAAGGAGGGCTCGTTCATGTCGGCGATGTCCGTGGAAGCTCGCACTGTGACCAAGGTGACGCTCGCCGCAGGGCTCAAAGAGCTCATGGGACACATGTTCCAGACGTCGATGCATGTGCTGGAATTCCTGCAAGGCGAGGCGCAACTGGCGCACCTCGATGACATTGGGCTTCAGGAGATCTACGAAGAGGACGAGCGGGAGGCGGATCGGTTGCACGGGCTAAGCACTGCCGGCCAGTGCGCGGAGCAGTTCCTTCCGATCAGGTGGGACGACGTGGGCTTCCGTCTGCGCTTCAGTTCTTGGGATCAAGCGGATGCGTATCACCGCGATCGCGAGACGACGGAGGACAGGGACCCGCACAGGATAGCTTAGGTAGCAACAACCCCCGATGACAGACGAAGTCCAAAGATACAGATTCGAGAATTCCGATGTCGAGCATTCATAGGACTCAATGCAAGAGTATGGCTTCACCGATCAGATACCAGCCATAGACGGGAGGTTTTCCGACACGTCAACCCCACAGCAAAGGCTCGCTTCGTGGATCATTGCACGATGCCGCGTCAAGGTATCGTATTGCCCACGCCATTGCGCTGAAATGGCTATGATGTCTTCACCCTTGCCCTGAGTGGCGTGGAGAGAATTGGCGACACTACAGGGGGATAAGAGGGCCTCGAGTGAACGTGCTCTCCACGCTGCTCGGGAAGCGGCACGAGCATGACGCTTCCCCGCCAACGCAGAGACTGCACATAGAAGAAAGACAGTCCCAAGGAAGCGTCTTCCGCTATGCGAGCTAGATCCTTGCCACACGAGAAAACGGCAAACAAGGGACCTCCGAGGGCGGAACGGAGCGCTCGGCAGCTGACTTAGAAATGGGCAAAGTTGCAGATGTGTTGGTCATGCGGCAGGACGCGTGCCTCGAGGCAAGTAGGTCTTCGAGATGCGCCCTCCCTGATATCTGTGAATGCCAGGGACGGCGCACGACGGGCGCCGGGGGATGCATGGACACGCACCTGAGGATCATCGCACTTCAGCGCCAGCTATATGCCGCCAAAGTTACACTGGGCGGCATCAGAACGGCGATGGCGCGCCAGATGCTGCAGCCACTAGGTGAGTCTCTAGAAGGTAAAGCACTGTCAGCTAGAGAATGGTATTGAGTCGTGGAAGCTTGGTGCTAAGCCGCGGTATAGCAGAGCGCTGACTCCGGGCGGCACTGTGTTATCGGCGCGAAGGAAGTATGGTCTGTGCGCCCGGGGATACAATAGCCCATGACAGAAGCATGATAGTCACGAATAGCTTCGGCCTGCGGGACGATCGTTGAGTAGCGGGCTAGTCAGAGGGTGAAGCGACTCGAAGGCTATTGAGCTCACTTCCTGGTAAGCCTTTGCTGGATAACGCCCTCATAACCTTCAGTGTTGGATGCCAGACTGAATATGCATGCGTGTGAAGAGGCTAGTCAGACTCCCGCAGAAATGAATGGACCTTAATCGAACACAAGGAGTGAGACCTCTCAAGGACTATGGGGCTTACTCAGTGAGACTGGGCAAGGAAGCAAAGTGGCTTTTGCACTCACCCATGAACTCAGAGGCTCGACGCACACTCTCGATGGCGCTATCGAGGCTTGAGACCAAGATGCACTCACCGGACAACCTATCCTCTATCCTCGTATCTCATCAGCACCCTCGAGACCGTCGATATACGTACCGTCGTTGAATGTCATGCATCTCAAAATTGTGAACTGCTTTCGCGTCGATGACGGCGGTACGAAAGAAGATGCGTGGCCGCCAGACGCCGCCGCGTCGCAGACGCGCGAGCCGCCAAGTCCGCGACTTCGCCGCGTCGGTCACGGTGGCTCTGGTCCTCGACCGTCCCGCCATCTCTGCTCGACACTCAGTCCTACGCGAGCAAGATGCGATCTCGGAAGACGAAAGCAGTCACAACGCAGACGTCCTCTGCGGGCATCCAAGCCGAACCGTCGCTCGAGGCTGTCTCATTCTTTCCTTTCGCGCGGTACACCTCGATAGTCGGCGTTCACACTTCCCTCCTCGCGTTCAGCGCACTCTTGCTACCCACAACTCCTGTATCTCTGCTGTCAAAAGGATTTCCTCTAACCTCGGGAGATGCTGGGGAACGGCCGCGACGGGATGTCCTAGAAGTGCTCACGGAGAACCCAGCACGTACAGTGGCATGGATGTGCGCAGGCGCATTCATTTTGCAGGGCTGGTGGGCAAGTTGGGTCAAAACATGGTCCCTCGAACTCCGAGGCCAAAGCAATGGAAGGGAAGGTGCCCCTCCAGACAGTGCAGAGGTCGCGAAGCAAAAGCTGGAGAGGAGGGACTCGGGCAATCAGCGTATCACAGTAGGTCTCCGTACACCCATTGACGCGAAGCCTAACTCGAATGCCCGGCGGCGTACAGGCTCTTCTTAAGGCGGGGCTGCTGACCCTTGCCGCGTCTGTAATGTTCCACATTGTCACGGTACTCTTTGGGGCACCATTGACAAGGTGTGTACCTTCCGAAGTCATCTACGAACGAAACCACCGCTGAGACTTCGCCTTCAGTCACCTGCTGCAGACATATGTTATGAGCTTGCTGTTGGCCATGTTGACCGTGTTACCTCCGGCTTACACGCTCGGATTGCCTTCTTTGGGTTCCGACAGTCCGTCGCTGGTGTCCTGGTTCACCTGGGTCCGCCTCTTTGCGGAACTCTCGTACGCATTCCATGGTCGTCTGGAGATACGCTGTGCTCACGCTCATTGCTTCCCGCAGACCGCGCAGCCCGATAGAGAGAGCCCTGGTCTTCCCCGCTGTCGGCGCGGTGATGGGCAGCTGGGCGGGCGCGATTCCCATCGGGCTCGACTGGGAACGGCCGTGGCAGGTGCGCCGCTCACACCCGCTTCTCTTCTTGTGTCCACTAAAATAAGCCGATACTCACGTTGCGACGCAGGCATGGCCGTTAACACCGGCGTTTGGCGCAGTGGGCGGGTACATCGTGGGTTCGCTCGTGGCCCTCGTGGTCAGCGCGACGTACGCGTTCGCGCAGGTAGATCGGGACGCGCAGCAAGCGCAGGCACAGGCGGGCAAGACCAAGAAATCATGATAACACTGTATCCGCAACCATTCTATGGACTGTACCTCCTACAGCACGTCTAATCACCCCACGCACGAATATTCTATTCCTCTATCATGGTCCCACAGCGGGTCAGGAAATCAACGCGCGCAGGTCGCCGATGGAGTTCGTGACGTAGTCCGGGACGGTCGGAGAAGCATCAGGGCCTGATAACTCGCTCTCCTTCGTGATACCTAGCAGGAAGTCCGCCCGGTGAATTTGATTCGCGGACGCAATTTTGTCATGAAACGCACCAGTGAGAACGAGGAGCGTCGCCAGGCCCCCCGCCTTGCCGAATTCAATGTCGGTGTTGAGCCTGTCTCCGACCATGATCGTTCTCTTCGGATCGAAGTCGTGTCTGCAATACCATCCGGGCCCCATCAGTACCCACACAACTCCCCATCTGCGAGCGCAGGGAGGAGAACCATCACGCACTTTGCCCGTATGCAATCTAGCATAGTGCTCTTCGGTTTCCCGATGGCGACGGGGTCACGACCCAGGGCGTAGCGCAGCGGCGCACTGATTGCTCCCGCACCGGGCAGGAGGCCCTCTGCCGTCGGATATGTGCTGTCTTCGTTCGTCGCGAGGAACGCGCAGCCTTCATTGCGGAGGACGTAGTTGAACGCCTTGGAGAGCTTCGTGTAGTTGATGGAGGTGTCCAGACCGCAGAGAACTGCGCCCACGGTTGGGTCCGGGGTCCAGTTTGCGAGTGAGAACGACGCGAGGGTATTGTCCTCCGGGTCCTGTTACAGAAAGTTGCGCGGCGCAATCAGCATACTTGCACATGCAACATGCAGCACAGCAGCGTGTTCACTGACCGTGCCTCCGATGTAAGAGATGCCCTCCTCCCGGAGTTCCTCCTCGAGCCCCGCCATGCCGATCACGTACACCTTCTTGTGCTTGGGCATCTTCATCACTGAAGAAATGTACACCGCCGAAGCGTAGGCTGAGCCGTAGATCTCATCCTACAACACAGTGCAAGTACGTTAGTCCAAGTATTCATACATGCCTTCCATGTAAAGGGATCAACGGTCAGACGTACGACATGCGCCTCTACGCCGAGCGAGTCGAATTTCTTCTTGTAGTTCACGCGCGACTTTGTCGCATTGTTTGTGACGAACAACACAGACTTCTCTTAAATCATGGGCATAGAGCAACGATGCGCAATTGAGCGATACATAACGTCAGTGATTCATCCAACCGAGGACAGGTCTGAGATACACACTGTGATGCCTGAGAAGCTGAAGGACCTCGGTCGCACCGTCGATCAGCTTGTCCCCTTGCCAGAGGACTCCGTCGCAATCAAACAACCAGGTGTCGTACTTGTCCAGCAAGTCCGCGTAATCCTGGCGTGAGTTCAAGCGGGTGGCCATGGTGGTATGCCTGGAAGAAAGGGAGCGGAGAGACGGCGCAGGCGATAGTAACCACTCAGTCTAACCGCCCGACTGTAATGCAGTCTATCTTACTCGCTGTGAACGGTCGAAAGAAGTTACACGGCTTCCGACATCCCGCCACAAAATGTACAGTTGAGCTCAGCTCAGAAGACGGACTCCGAGAGGTTCAACCATCGTGAAGTCGAGGATTGAAAGAAGCGCCCAGTATACACAAACTCGATTGGCCAATTCATCGGGCTCAGATGTGGATCGACGGAGGCGGAGAGATGCTGTGGAGACCGCATACCGACCTCATCGGTCATGTTTTGTTTGCGACAGTAAGCAGTACACATGCATGAGGGAAAGCGAGCTATGGCATGGCGTCGTGGTAGGATGAGGTGGGATAAGTCTCAGACAGAGCAGCCCCGCCTGCCCTGTCCGTCGTAACATAAGAGAATACAGAACCGCGCGCAAACACTCCAGACATTTACTTGCGGCCCGCCTTCTCCTGCGACTTGATCACCTTCTTGACGATCTTCGCCTCCTCAACAAGGAATGCCCGGAGGATGCTACGTATCGTTTAAGCCGGGAGGCCTTACAGGACGTGGAAGTGCACTCACCGAGACCTGACGCAGATTCCGCATCGTGAGCCACCGTACGCCCGGCGGACAGTCTTCTTCGTCTTCGAGATGGTAGCGTATTGACGGGGACGGAGCGCGGGGATCTGGAAACGGCAATTCAGCCTTGGGGCCTAGTATACGGGTTCTTGGGAAACATACACCAGGGAGCGCAATGCCGCAGTCTCCGCACTTGGGCGCGGAGGCAAGCTTTTTGATGTGGTGGTAGACAAGCTTGCCACCCGGCGTCTTCACAACCCGACGGCGGTTGGAGGTGGTGTTGTAGGGGTTGCGCTTGCGGAGAGTTACGCGTTGGGCCATCTCGGAACTGGAAAGCAAACGAGCGTTCAGCATATGTTCTGCGCAAACCTGGCCTGAGCAACTCGATGCGACCCGTCCCCTCTACCCCTCCCCATCACCCCCGCACACACTCTTCCACTTCTCCTGGTTTCCCGCTAAAATCACGCCGCTCCTCCCCGGTCGCACAGAGGGCCTGGAAAAGAGGAGAAACTCACAATGGGTGGCTTCAGGGAAACTGCCTGGGGCGAACGATCTCAGTATATGTTCGTACAACAACCCAGCATAATTTCGACATACCTTGATCTTGAACTTGCTGTGGGCCGCCGCTGCTGAGTATAATTCCCGTAGAGGAAGCGCGGGTGGCTGACTGGTACTGCACAGTACCCGGCAATTGCCGTTCAGCCACTCGGACTGAGCCTCCTTCCTAATCAAGACATCCTACTCAACGCCGTTCCGCTTGTTCCCCTCAGCAACTAGCTCTGATCATACTGTCACGGCGCTGCTCCCGCTGGACTGTACTATGCTATCGAGCTCACGCACTTAACGTTACGCTTATTAGAATGGCGCATCCTCAACCGCAGTACCGACAACCTGTGAATCTCTAGGCTTCTCTTGCTGTACTGGTCGTCCCCGTTTACTGGGTCTTTCGCCTTCTCGCCAGCAGGCGGTTTCCTGAAGCTTCTCAAACTTATGCAATCCTCCGGTCAATGCGCACTACCCCCAAATCGCTGATAACAGGGCGCTCTGTTGCCATCAGGCTGGCTTCTGCTCTTGAAGCGTGCTGTCTGGGAGTCATCTTGTCCATGCAGAGTCAATGCGCGTGAGATGCCGTCACCGCAAATCATGTCCAGCGGGAGTTAGGACGGCAGTCCAGGAGCTTCCCGTGGCCACGGCTCCATCAATGCTCGACTCGTACGATTGCCGGTAGCACTGGTACGGGTGAGTGCGACGGCGCCACTGTGAGCAGGTACGCCGGTCGTTCTTCGGACAATATATGGGCCTTGTATCCGCAAAGAGGAGTTCTGCCTACGCGCCACATATGAGCCTTTAGGACGTCCGACGTTGTGGTCGGATACTCGACGTCTTCTGCCGCCCAGACTCCGTCGGCGACCATGCGTCCTCCTGTCGTCCTCAACGCCACTATCTGAAAATCCAAGTATCGAACCCCACCGTGCCTCCCGCGATGCACCTGTACCGTGACCTTGTGCCCTCTGGAACATCTCCGGTGAGCAACGCGTGCGGCCTCTTTGTTCCTCAGTCCCACACTAGACAGGCCTTGGGAAGCCCCAGGAAGCCGCAAGTCCTGCAACTGCGTCATCCGCAGGAAGCCCGCACCCTCCGTATCTCTGCGCAGCGTGACGTCTGCGCTGAGAAGAAGTGTACCACATACTGCCACCGGCATCTTTGCTAGTCCTTCGCGACTTATGACCGTGGTCCCGAGGAGAGGCGATGCATTCCCAGTACGCCGAGACTTCGTCGCAATTCATTGCGACGGCATCTCTTGCTTAAGCTTACCGCCTAGAAGCCCTTACAATAAATTTTCATTTCATGTCGATAATCCTGACATGGTTAGAAGTCTCCGAGATGAGCTGCACTGTCGGACTCGTTGCCCACAGGGTGGGTCGCAATTCAGAAAAGTGTGCCTCGTGCAGAGCGCAGCTTCGACGTGTTATACCCGCATGAGGAAGCAGACAGTCGTGCACACGGGAGGATATACGGAAATCTTGGAAGGCACACGCGGGATTGTTCTCGACCAAGAGAAACCGTTGATGACACCATGGTATGGAACAAGTACGACAGAACGTGGCGCATAGCGGTATGCAGGGAGCGCGTCAGAAGCCCCGGTCGAACCGCTTGTACGAGTGCTTCTCGTACTCTTTTGTTTTGCGCCTCGGCTTCTTGGCCCTATGGTCAGAAAATGCGTGTCAATGGTACTCAAACCTTGTGCGGAGGTACGAAGTGACGTACGGGTTGGGCGCATGCGGCTCGATGAGCGCGCGGTGCTGCATGTTAATGAACCTGTCCCGGAACAGATTGCCCTCGGGCTAGCGGCCAACCATGAGTGAAGAGCGCGTGAACCGATGACCGAAGTCTGGGCGTACCTTCAGACCACGCAAGCTCTCGCTCAGCTCCTCGCCAAGCTGCACGTCAATCTCGCCTTCGGGAACGACGTACTTGCCGATCTTCTGACCCGCTAGGCCCTGCTTCAGCTTCTCCTGCAGGGCAGCCTGCCTCTGCGCACGGAGCCGCTCGCGTGTCGCCAGATTGCGCGCGATGGCTTTCCGGAGAGCCTTCGCAGAGTCTACGGTCGCAAGCATACGCTTGCGCGCAGCCTTTTCTGCAAGTGCGCGTTTCTACAGCAATCAAACGTCAGAACAGCGGCTACACATAGCTGTGGAGTCACTAACCTCGGCCCGTAGACGTTCGGCCTTCCGCCTTTGTTGCTTTGTCTTCCGGGTGGGCATCTTCTTGGGAGGTAATGGCTCAGAGCCTTCCGCAACCTCAGCCTCCTCCGCCTGGTCCTCAGTTATCTCATCGACCTTCATACCGGGAGCGACACCCTGCGCCGCTGCAGCTTCTGCCGCTGCCACCTTCCGCGCCTTATCGAGCTGCGCCTTCAGGGCCTCCACTTCCTCCGCGCTCTTGAGCTTCTGCTCCTCCTTCTCATGCGCCGCCCGCAGCAATTGCTGGTGGGCCGTGAGCGGTGGGTTGTACGATGTCCCCTCATGCGGCGAAGGCACGGCGGGAAGAGCAATATGCGACCGAGGATTCTCGGTATGAGGAGCCTGAGCAAAGCGACGGAACTCAGTCAGCACCCGAATCGAGGCCAGTACTGCGCCCTATATACCTTCACTTTGGGCTTCTCTGGCACGTCTTCTGCCCAGACATCGTACTCTCCCGCCTTCTTCGCCGCCTCGCTGAGCTCGAGCAAGGCGCTTCCCTCCCCAACCTGATTCGGGTCTACATACGCGTTGAAGGGTCCCTTCCGCATGCGTTTGCTCATCCGGAGGAGGCGGCTCTTGTCGTCATGAGATACTGCCTTGCGCTTCTCCGCTTTTGACGAAGGGGTCGCGCGCGAGAACACAGCAGGCACAGCGGAGCGCTCGGAGAGGATTTTCGTAGAGGTGAGGACTCGCTCTGAGAACTTAGGCAGAGTCTTCCGGACTAATATCACCAGACTGTCAGCGCGAGCCGCCTCGCGAGAGCCTACGTCAGGGAGACATACTATTATCGTCGCCCTGCACATCGACCTGGAAAAGCTCCTCGTCCTTCTTGTTCTGTAGGAAGGTCCTACCCGGACAGCCATTATCAGCCTTCTAGCACGCCAACAGAGTCGAGACCGCACACACCCAGTTACACGCTCCTCCGCGCGCAGTCCCTCAAGACCCTCCTCTACAGGCTCGATGTCGACATTTTTCCGCCAGGCGCGCTTGCCCTTCCGGCTGCTCTGGTTGCGCTGCGCTGGGGCACCAATGGACGACCCCGTCTTCTTCACAGATGAGGCAGACGCAGAGCCAGAGGCTGCAGCAGAGGATTTTGAGACGGCCATGATGAGGAGGACCAGAAGCAGGTGGTGGCGGAGGCTGCAGCGCAGAGAAATGAGAAGCAGCACGACTCCGAGCGATCACTGTCCACTCCAGAGGTGCACCCGCACTGCTGTCATCTATCTTTGTTTGGTTCTCAGCGTCAAACAAGCACTAATGGGGTAGTGGTAACCTGGGTCGTTGCCATCGACCCGCCGGGGGTTCGATTCCCCCTTAGTGCAGTTACTTTTTCTCTTCCTCCCCAACGGGCCACGCACCGGAGACGAATGCAGCCATCGCACGCAGGTACGTCCGCTGTCAGTTATCTCGGCGGATAGCATCATTTTCGCATTTCACTTGCGAAGATGCTGAGGTGCAAGGAGTTATATGTACTGTGCATCCCAGCATCCTCTGTTCATGCACTCTACTACGAGTAGTAGACATGCCTACTATATAAGAAAGCCCGGACGACCTGACCTTAAAGCAACTCCTTGTCACCTGGAGATACAGTACGGCCACTAGAGCTGGAGATCGGCGCCCTCATACATTGCAAAGTGAATGGTACAAAAGATGACTGCTATCGAGTAACATTGTCCATTGAACTTCCCCATACCCAATTGGCCCATAAATAATGGGGCACCCCGCCGTGCAAGACATAGACGTAGCGAGCCTCAGGAAGGCGGGACGCCCGTCTATCATGTCGTAGAAGCTCGAGTCCCGGAAGAGCATCGTGCAAGGATGATGTGCCGAAAGCCCTGGATGAAGGGAGACGATGGCGGCCCAGTGCGTGAAGCTGTCTTGACGAAAGCCAGAACTTGACAACCTCATCGTGTCAACGTGGAGAACATCGGAACTGAGAGGGACCCGTTGTTCGTCTTGGTCTTGGTGAGTCTGAGGTGAACATGTCAGTAATGCGCTACGCCGCGATCTCCCGCACGGCCGAGTGGATAGAGAGATTCGAACAGAAAGAGGTGAAGCTTGGAAAGGAGAAAACACGCACTCATCGAAATGCTGCCCACGTTTGGGATTTGCGCGGCGTTTCGCCATCGTCTTCCGTACTTTGCTTTCAGGACGTACGACAATGACCGGTACAGGCGAGTGGCTCAAGCAATATCTGTAAACAGGATGCACGTCAGCCACTGGTTCGACAGCTCAAGATCAAGATGCGTACTTGGATACGCTTCCGACGCCTGGTGCGCCAAAGGCCCCTGCCCACGCCTGCATGACGCTTCGTTGTCCTCGTGTCCCGACGACCACCGAGTCGGGGCGGTAAAGAGCGATTAACCGATCGATGGTTTGCGTCACCTTGCCAGCAATGTATTCGACGATGATGGAGAGTTTGCGGTCGGGATCGTACTCGACGCATTTCTCTTGTATCTGGCGCATGAGATCTCGCGCATCCTCCCGATACTGGTCGTGATCGTTCTCCGCTACGAGTCGGGATGAGTACGGAACCAGCTAAAAAGTGTGGGCCCAAGAGCGTACCGAAATCATCGGGATCCACTCCACGGAAGACGACGAGCTCGTCGCCGTCCTGCACAAGGCTCTCGAGACACCAGTCGAGCGCCTGGCGGCCACTTTCGTCCGGGCTCGAAGCGCACAGGAATACACGCGTACTTCGCGTGCGCGTGTACCCCTCACTCTGTACGTGCAGCGTATACGAGAACATGCTCGCCTGCGGGTTCTCCAGAGTGTCGAAGGAGACCTTCGGCGTGTATCCTTGGGCGGCTATGAGCGGCGAGGCGGGCGTATTCGGCGAGCCCACCGTCACGACGGAAGACGATGCAGTACTCTGGGTGTTGAACTGCGTCGACGGGGTGGGGAGCGCGGTGGACGTCGCGGACATCGGGAGCGTGGATGTGGAGGGTGCGGGGGAGGCGAGCGGCACGGTGGAGGTCTGGGGCGATAAGGGAGAGGTGCGCATGTTCGGAGAGGTGGAAGGCCCGGCATTGGGCGTGGTCGGCCGCGATGAAGAGTGCTTCATCGCCGAGCGCAGGGGCGGGGGTAGAGGGATGTAGTGCGGACGGTCCGGGGAAGCCATGGTGGATGTGCGAGCGCGTCCGACTGAGCGACTGTACTGCTCTGATACCGTGCCTTGGGATTTATGCTGAAGAGTCAAGGTTCTTCGTTGGACAAGCTGACACTGGGAACCCTCAGGTGCCTATCGTGCAGCGTCTCGAGTGGGGACGCGTGCCGTGTTGCGGGGTCGTGGATGGCACCGTTATAAGTGCTGCTGACGCGGTGAACGTCAGCCATTCTTCGCACGATACGCATGACCCGCAAACAAAACATACTCGTCTGAATGCGCACTTCAATATCTGAGCGACGGTGGTGGTCGTTGGTGGAGGAGAAGGAGAAGGAGAGCGGGGCAGCCTGGCCGGGCCAGGCCCACCGCCCGCCTACCGCTTCTGGACACGCTCGGTAGAGCGCGTCGGAGTTCGAATCAGCCTTGCCCTCCACCATGTCCCGCCCATCGTCCCCCGCGCCCGACGCCGCCCGCGAAGCCTCGCACGACGAGCATACTCCCGCCAGGGAGGACTCGCAGCCCGCGCAGGACGCCTCTGAGACGTCCCGGGCGAACTCTGAGGCTCGGGCGGGCGATGACGACGCTTCGCCGTCTGGGAGCGATGCTGGTTCGCGTGCGACCTCCACCTCTCCGTCTGTCTCTGCCTCCGCTTCTGCTTCAGCTGCAAACCCTGCATCTGCATCGAACACTGGAATAGCTGGTACCTCAGCTGGCTCGCCTGTACCGGTGGCAACAGCGACAGCGGGGACCTGGCAAGCTGTGTGGTCTCCCGCGCACAACGCGTACTACTTCTACAACTCAGTCACCCAAGAGACGACATGGGTGAACCCCCTGCAGCAAGCCAACGCAGAAGCCGGGCCCTCAGGCGCAAGCACCGCCGCCTCGTCCTCGTCAGCCACGCGGCAAATCTCCCCAGGCGCACCATCGTCAGCCTCACCTACCTCAACCACAACGGACCTCTACGCCGCCGCAGCCGCCCAAGGGATCGACCCGGCACTCGCGCACCTCGACCCGACGCTCGTCGCGGGGGGTACGGGCACGGGGCCGGGCGCGTTCACGTACACGGCGAAGTTCAACGCGCGGACGGGGGCGTTCGCGCGGCCGGACGCGCGCGACCCGGCGCACCTGTCCGAGTACGAGCGCGCGAAGCGGATGAGCGAGTTCTACTTTGACGTGAACGCGTGGGAGCGCGAGGTCGAGATGCGCAAGCTCCAGGAGGCGCAGGAGGAGGAGAGCAGGAAGCGCAAGCGGCCGTCGAAGAAGGATTTGGTGAGTGCTTCTTCTGCTCGTTGTGCTCTGGACAGTTTGTGTGGTGGAAGGATAGGAGCCTGACGGGTTTTGCAGGAACGGTTCAAGGAGCAGAAGAGGCAGAAGAAGCTCGCGAAGACGGCGTGGCTGCGTACGTGACCGGACATTGTATCGTTATGTTCTCTATAGTGCTGTCGGAATCAAATCCTGCAATCGTGCTGCGCCTTGTATCGCTTCTGGAGTGTGAAGACGTGAGGTCCGGAAACATGTCATTATAGAATCCAACATGACGAGACACAAAGCAAGGTACGTCTCATAACATAGAGTCCACACATATTACAGAGCAGATCAAACACGACGAAAAGCATAGCAGAAAGCACGGCAGTACTCAGGAAATCAGCATTCCTGAGGTACCGATGTGCCGACCTCGACAGGATGGCATAGGTATATGCATTTGCATGCGTAGCGGTAGTCACTTCCATAGGAAGACCTTGTGCCTGCATACTATGCGGCAGCACAACACAGCACCAGACGGCAGTTCACACAGTGAGTGCCGACTGGCCTGTCACTTTCAACTCTCTGCCATCCCCGAATCAGCCACACTCAGTCCAAAACCCAACGAACCACCTACCACACCTCTCACTTTCCCTCTCCATCACTCACCCAACCCCTCCCTCCCCCCCACTCACCCACCCCCCTCCTTCCTCTGCAACAGCGCCAAACAATGCTGCCCCCCACACGCCACGCGCCGCGCGCGCCAGCTCCCCTCCCTCCTCACCACGACCGTCGGCGCCCTGACCTCCTTCGGCGCGCCGCGCACGCCGACCTGCTCGTTCGTGTTCGAGCCCCACGTGTACAGGACGCCCGCGCGCGTGAGCGCGGCGCTCACGAGCGGGCCGCACGCGATCTGCGCGATCGGGTCGGAGGCGAGGGCGGGCGGGTGGGGGAAGGGGACGGGCGTGGGCGTGGGGATGTCTACGGGGGAGGTTGGGGCTGCGGGAGGGTTAGTGGGATCGGAGGAGAGGGAAGGGGAAGGAGAAGACGCAGAGGAGGACAGACCGAGCTGCCCGCTCCAGTCCGACCCGCACGCGAACACCCGCCCGCGCGAGGTCAAGAACAGCGTATGGTCGTCGCCGCCCACGATCCGCACCACCGTCTCCCCTCCCCCGCCCCCTCCCAGCTCCTCGCGACTCAAGCCTTTGACGCGCTGCGGCGTCCACAGAATCACGCCGGGCACCTTCTCGCGCGCCTGGCCCTCCTTCGGGGGAGGGGGGAGCCGCCCCGCGCCCGTCTGCCCGCGCGCGTTCAGGCCCCAGCCCCACACGCCGCCGCGCGCGTCGACGAAGAAGCCCGTCGAGCCGCCCGCGCCCACCGCGACTGCCCTCCTCCCTTGCCCCTCCCCGCCGGTAGCCCCACCATGAGGCCGAGAGCGAGAGCGCGAGTAAGGCAGGCGGAGGACCTTGTGCGGGAGCGTGCCGGCGAGCGGGTCGGCCGCGGGGACGCGGTGCGCGAGCTGGCCGTGCGCGCCGGCGCCGACGGCCCAGACCTCGCCGGCGCGCGTGAGGAGGACGAGGTGGTTGGCGCCCGCGGCGAGCGCGGCGAAGCGCTCGTCTGCGAGCCCCGGGACGGGCGCGGGCGTGCGCTGCTTGCGGACGGTCGGGGAGAAGGCTTTCGTGCCTTTGTCGGCGCACTGTTCGGCAGAGAGTCAGTAACACTCCGGAGTCGCAATCGGGTAAAGAGACGGGGGGAGAAGACAAGGAGAAAGAGATGGGGAGGGGAGAGACTGACGTGGTAGAGCCCCCAGACGCGCACTTCGCCCTTGTCGCTGAGCGCGGCGCTCATGCAGTCGCCGGCGACGACGTGCACGGCGCGGAAGCCCTCGTCGACGAGGCTCTGGATGCGGCGCGGGACGGGGTCTGTATCTTGCTCCGTAGGACGACCGAGCGCGCCGTCTTCGTTGCTTCCGAATGACCACACCTACAAGTCGATGAGCGCGGCGTGAACATACTCTGAATCTGCGAAGGGAGTGCCAGGGCGTACCGCGCCGTCCTCGCTGATCGCGAGCGAATGAAACGCGCCAGCGGCGACGCTCTCGAAGCCCGCCCCGGGCCCGCCGAAGTGGCCCTCGCCGATGAGCCTCTCGACGAGCTTGTTCCTGCCGGGGATCTGGCGCTCCGTCTCGGCGTCCTCACCCTCGCCGAGCTGGCCGTCGACGTTGTTGCCCCAGCCGAAGAGCTGCCAGCAGGGCCGCTCGTGCGCGGGAGGGGTGAGCATAGACGGGATGGATAGGTTGTTGATGTCATCCTCTTGCGAATTGGGGGCGGTAGCGGGCGGTGGTCTACGTGCTCGGCTGCCTGTGGGTTTCTTGGGTAGGTCTACTTCGGCTGGTTGGGAGGGTTTGGTGCGTCGTTTTGCGGGAGGTGGCGGGTCTGTGGAGGATGCAGCGGGACGCTTGGAACGTGTGGTGTGACTGTCTGAGGTCTGCGCGGCAGCGCGCGTGCTCCTCCGCGGAGGCATCTCTAGGTCAGCTCGGGAACGGTTATAGAGAGAATGAGCAGGTCCTGCACATGGTGGAGGAGCACCAACATGCTCGCGGGCGCAGTTGGGGGAGACTGAGTGCGCGGATCAGCCACCAGCGCGTTCGCAGTCCCACGCGCGGACTGTGGGGAAAAGGAACGGCCAGAGCCGGGATCGAACCGGGGCCCGACGCGTCGATACGCGGTCACGCCTTCGCGTCTCTCTCTTCGCACGCGCCCGTGTTGAACTTGTCCTCCGCCACCACATCCATCTCCCTCTCACACTCTCTCATACTCACTACTCTCATACATCGCGCCAGACGCGCCACCCGACGCACGATGGATGCGACCGACGTCGGCCGGTACGGCACGCTCTCCCTCCTCCGCCGCCTCCCCCTCGAGTCCGTCGTCACCGCCTACCCCATCGACGACCCCGAGCTCACCATCGGCCGCGACCCGTCCTGCGCCCTCCGCCTCTACTACCCCGCCGTCTCCGCGCTCCACGCCCGAATCGCGTTCGACGATCGCAAGGCCTTCCTCGTCGTCCTCGGCACCAACGGCCTCCTCCTCGACGACGAGCCCCTCTTCCCCGCCGCCCCTACCGCGAAACACCCCACCACCGTCCCGCTGCAGAACGGCTCGGTCATCGAGATTCATGAGAAGAGATTTAGGTTCAACTACCCGCCCAAACATTTGCGCCCCGCGCTGATTGACACACCGGCGCGCGCGACGCCGCTGCCCGCCCGCCGCGCGCTGCGCCTTTCCATGATCGCCAGCGCGCACGTCTTCACGCCCCGCCCGAGCCCGGACCCGCAGGAGAACCTGCGCGTGCTCCAGTCGCCCCTCCGCACGCCCTTCGCGCGCCCCGAGGAGGACGAGATCGTGCTCGTGCACAGCGACACGCCCCGCGTCGTCGAGGCCGACCAGGACCTCGTCATCCTCGACGAGCTCGAGCTCGAGCCTGAGCCTCAAGCGGTGCTCCCGCTGCCCGTACCGGTGCAGCAGCAGCAGGTCCCGCAGACGCCTGTGAGGCGCGCGCCGCGGCCGTCGCTGCACCGCGCGGTGCTCATCCGCTCCGCCCAGCGCGCCGCGATCCAGCGCGAGATGCAGATGGAGGAGGAGCAGGACGCGGAGGAGGTCGAGGAGACGATCGCCGCGATCGCGGAGGCGGAGGAGGGCGACGAGGACGTGCAGGAGGTCCCGCCCCCGGACGGGCAGCAAAGACAGCAGCAGGTGACGGGGTGGAGGAAGAGTTTGGATATGGTCAAGGGGAGCCTGGGGTGGGCGTTTAGAGGGCTCTCTGTTGAGGTGTGTGGCCCGCTGCTCTCTAGACGGGATCAGATGCTGAGTATGAACAGCCCAAGGAGGAAGAGGAAGAACCCGCTCTCGACCACGCAGAAGACAACAAAGAGCAAGAAGAACAGTACGAAGAGGAATACGACGAAGAGATGGCCGAAGATGAACAACCCGATCACGAAGAATACGACGAAGAGACGAACGAGAACTATGACGAACACCCCTCCCCCGCGCCCCTCGCACCCGCCCGGCCCCTCGGCGCCTTCATGACGCCCCAGCTCCCGCGCACTTCCTCCACCCTCTCTTCCACCTTCACCAAGCCCGGCCGCCTCTCCCTCGGCGGCCCTCACCTGGCCGCCCAGGACCCGCACACAGGCCCGCGCCGCGTGCGCGTCGTCCAACCCTGGAAGGTCAACGACATCCAGCTCCCGCTCCCTCCCCCTCTCAAGGAAGAAACCGACCGCGGGACTGCTCCCAGTGTCGGTACAGGCGCGGGTGCAGGGCCCGCCACGCCGAGGAGCGCGAGCGCGGTGAAAAGGGAGAAGCTGAGCGAGGAGGAACGCGAGGCGATCCGCGCGCGGAGGCGCTCCGCGCTCGCGACCCCGGACAACTTCTTCAAGGGCCAGACGCCCGGCGCGAGGAGGGTGCTCTTTCCCGGTCCTGGCCTCGCGCCCCTGCCGTCGCCCAGCTTCACCGACTCTGCCCCTTCCGCTGCCTCTGCCTCTACCTCTACCTCTACGGCGCATCCCTCCACGCCTGCTGCTTTGTCGGTCAAGGAAGAGACCCCCGCCCCAGCGCCCCCGTCTGCCTCCTCCTCCTCGAAACCACTGAAGACGGAGAAAGACGAAGACGAAGACGCGCAGGAAGACACCTCGGTGCTCCTCGCGCGCATGCGCCAGCTCGTCGCGGGCGCGAAGCAGCGCCAGAGCCTCAGCCGCGCGCTCAGCCCGCGCAAGCCGCGCGACAGCCTCTCCGGGGGCGGGGGTGGGGGTGGGGGGTTCTCGCTGTTGGCGTCGGGAGCGGGGTATATGCCGAAGAGGGTGTTGATACAGGAGGAGGAGGATGGAGAGGGGGAGGAGAGCGGGGAGGGCAGTGGGGCGTTGGAGTACCCCGGGGAGCGCGAGCGCGAGCGGGAGGATGGGGATGTCGAGATGCACGACGACCACGACCGCGAAGAAGAACAGCAGCAACAGGAGGGGCAGGAGAACAGACAGGAAGAGCGAGCCCGCGCCCCGCCGAAGACCCCGCGCATGTCAGACCTGCGGCACGTCTTCGGCCGCGCGCACGCGGAGGGGACGCGCACGCCCGTCCTCGCGGGCGTGCGCGACATGTTCCGCGCGCCGCAGCGGGCGGAGACGCCGCGGATGGACGGCGTGAGGGAGATGCTGGGTACCCCAGCTGCGGTCCTTGCGCGCGGAGGGTCTCCCGAGAGGCGGGGCGCGCGGGAGGAGCGTCGAGGTGATGAGGAAGAGCAGGAAGAGGAAGGAGAGGAAGAGGAGAAAGAGGAAGCCGAGGAACCAATCGAGCCCCTCCCCGCGCGCCCCGCGCGAGGCCGGAAAGCCGCCGCCCCTGCTCCCAGCGCAGGGACGAGTAGGATCGCCCGCCGGACCCCAGCGCCCGTCCCGGTGCCGCAGTCCGCCCCCGCGAAGAGCACGCGCGCGTCCTCGCAAGTACCAGAAGGCGATGTGGAAGACGCGAGGGCGGGCAGGCGGACGAGGGCGCGCACGGCGGATGGGGATGTCGGCGGTGGGCAGGTATGTCCTTTTCCTCGTCTATGGGTTGTTTGTGTGGAGGGGAGGGAAGGCTGATCAGTGGGGGGTTGGGTGTAGGTCTCGCGTACGACAAGGGGTAGGGCGGAGAAGAAGGCCGCTACGCCTGAACCTCAGGAGGACGAGCACGAAGAGCAGGCCCCAGCGACCGCCGGCCGCTCGACGCGGCGCACGCGCCAGACGACGGACTCGTCCACGTCCTCCGCACAGGCCGACGCCGACGCCGACACGAAGCCCGCGCGCAAGACTCGCGCGAAGACGCCTACCCCGGCACCCACGACGACGAAGCCGCGGCGGGGGACGCGCGCGAAGCCGATCGAGGTGCCCGAGGGGGACGACGGCGACGACGAGCTCGACTCTCTCCCGCGCGCGGGAACCCCGGCAGCCGCAGCCGCAGCCCCTTCTCCGGAAGAGGCTGCAGAAGAGGCTGCGGCGGCGAAACCGGCTGCTGCAGCGCGCGTCCGCCGCGGCACGCGGAGCAAGATCCCTGTGAAGCAGGAGGACGTCGAGCCCGCGCTACCCTCTCATGAAGAGGAGGTACAAGAGAAGGAGGCCACGGGCAAGCGCACCACGCGCGCGCGGCGCACGCCCGTCCCGCGACACGCTACGCCGTCCGGGACGGGCGGGCGGAGCGGGACTCGTTCCCGCGCTGCGGCCGCGGAGGCGGGGGAGGCGGCGATCCCGGAGGACAAGGAGAACACGCCGGAGGGGCACGAGGACGAGGAGGGCGGCGAGGAGCGGGAGCGGGAGCGCGAGGAGGGCGAGGGCGCGAGGAAGGGCGCGAGGGTAAGGGCGGGCGGCAAGGCGGGCGGCGCTGCGCGGAAGACGGCGGCGACGAAGGCGTCTGCCGCTGCTGCTGCTGAGGCGGGCGAGGACGTTGTGCCGCCGACGACGACGAAGACACGGGCGGGACGGGCTAGAGCGGGAAGGGCGTGAGCTCGTCGTCGCTTGTGGTGCCGCGCTAGGAGAGGGAGGAGGGAGTGTGCGCAAGGATTCATCTGTTGCTTGGTTCTGTGTACTTGTAGGCTATTACTTCTACTGTTCGTGTCTTTTGCGACTTCTGTGTCCGATGTCGACGGTTGGTATACCCCGTACGCGACTGCTACGACGTCGACTCGGGATGTGTTCTGCGGCCGAACTACAACGATCTCGACACAGGGTATGAAGCAAGGATGTAGGTGTGGCATTAATGGGGTAGTGGTAACCTGGGTCGTTGCCATCGACCCGCCGGGGGTTCGATTCCCCCTTAATGCATCCACAAGAATATCCCTATGTTTTGTTTTTGCATCAAGAGGATGTCCGAATTTCGCGTGCGAGTGCGTGCTCGAACAGCTCGCCTCGCTAGCAGCACCGCAGCAGCGCCTGCCCAGTGCCTACTGCCTCTCGATCTCCATGCCGTCTGGGATTGCTCGACCGTCCCCGAGGCTGTTGAGCTGACGCTGCTGCACACCCGACGACGAGCGACGAGCAGCCCTCGTCCACCATCACGGTCCACGACCTCCACCCCCTCCCAGCCATGCCCAAGCCTCCGTGCCCCGAGATCGGCCACCTCCCAGAGATTGCGCAGGGGGTCAAGTCCATCAACGTACGTCCCTCCTCCTCCTCTCCTCTCCTCTCCTCTCCTCGCACACACGCCCACCCACCGTTCACTTGTCAAACCTCGCCAACGCACGCGCAGTTCCGGCGCACGACGCCCGGCAGCATCTACCGCATCGTGCACGCGAGCCGCCCGCCCCCGCCCGCCTCCGTCCTCGACCCGACGCACCCCGCGCTCGCCTACTCCCCCGCCGACTTCACGCGCGCCTTCCCCTGGCGCGTCCTCCCCGCCTTCCGCCTCCGCGCCGTCCCCCACGGCCTCCTCGAGCCCCCCGACCCGCGCATCCCGTGCCCCCCGTACGCGCTCAACGAGGGCCTCTGGAAGGGCAGGAGCGTGAACATGACGCTGCTCGACGTCGCGCCGAAGAGCGCGGGCGGGCGCGTCGTCAGGCAGGACACCCTCAGGAGGTTCAAGACCGCCATCTCGCTCATCGTCACGCGCGGCGCGGACGTGGAGGACGGCCCCGCCGAGGGCGAGCGCAGGATCGTATTCAGGGGCGCGGAGCCCCCCGAGAACTGGATCTTACCCGGTACGTCTCCCCTCGTCTCTCTATGTAACACACAACGTACATCCCTTCTGGCACTCACCCGCACCTACTCACCCCCTCGCAGACTGGGCATACATCATCCGCCCCACGCTCGACGCGTACAGCACGCCGTACGCCGCGCTCCTCCCCGTGCTGCGCGACGCGCTCCGCCTCACCGCCGCGACCGGCCGCCGCCTCGAGCGCGAGTGGGCGCGCCTCACCGCGCGCACGCTCGCGTCGCGCGGGGAGGAGACCGAGTTTCGGCGCCTGTTCCTCCCGTCGAGGCCGCGCGGGCCGATGTCGCCCGAGGAGGCGGCGCAGGCGGAGGACTTGCGGGGCGCGTTGAGGCGCTTGGGCGGGGAGGGCGGGGAGGGGCAGGAGGGGCAGGAGGGACAGGAGGGGGAGGGGGAGGGACAGGAGAGGGATGAGGGGAGGGAGAAGGGGAAGGAGCCGCCGACGCTGACGGAGCTGTTCAAGAGACACTCGAAGCGCGAGCCCACGGTGCGTCTTTTCCTGTCCATCCATTCCTCTCCTGCCTTTCCTCTCCCGTCTTCTCGCCCCATTCGACGATCGATCTCCTCTGACACGCATATACGCTCCCAGGAGTTCCGCACGCCCGCGAAGCTGCCCGACCCCGCAGGCCCAGGGGCGGACGCCCACAAGGGCCCTGGCCAGCATTCGGGCTCGAGCTCGAGCTCGGGTGCGGTTGGTCGACCGCCTGTCAGGCGAGGGCCGTAGCCTTCTAGTGCCTAGTGTCATGGAACCCGCACGTCCTAGTCCATGCGCAAGGCAGCCTTAGCTCGTCGTCGTTGTGGTAGGGCCTCCTGAAGCTCGGGGGAGAGGCGACGTGCGGTAGGTCGCTCCGCACATGTATCCGTAACGCGCGGCTGCACTGGACACGCGGCCGCCTCTCCCCCAACCTCTCGGATCCACCTCTGCCCAACCTGCTGTAGGAACCTGCAACTTCGGGAACGTGCGGGCGCAGGATCGTTTACGGTCAGCAATCGTCCGCGGAGGGATGGTACACAGCGAGGCGGCGGCCTGCGGTGTACTCGCGCATGTATATATCGCACAGGAGCAAGCGTATATACATACCCCTCCTCGAGGGGAGCTTCAGTCCTGCCGATACCAGTGTAGCGATCATCATAGGATTTTCGGTGGCCGTCGGAGCGTGTTTGTCTCTACATAAATACTGCATATTGGACGGTACTGATAGCGTGCCCACATGCCTCTCGGAACGAAACCCCGAGTCGTATCCCAACCGCCGGCAAGCCAGAGCAGACCGCAGCGCACGCCCAGTATGTAGATGGCCGTAGTAAGCAAACGGAACGTCTCGTCGAAACGCCTGTCTCATCGCATCCATATCAGAACGAAGTAGCTCACGAGGGATACCAAACTGAGAGCCGCTGCCAGAGACCAACTCGAGCCGCCTGCAGACAGGGTATGCGTGAGCTTCCGCCGGAGGCACTGAGTACTGGCGCATCGGGGGACGTACGGCTCAAGGTATTGTTCTTGCTCGTAGGCGTCAGAGCACCCTGCGGACTGTGGGCAACCTTCTCAGCATCGGCGGAATCCACACCTGGCGAAGACTCCGGCGATGCCACAGGCGCTGTACCGGAGGCACTCGGGGTGGGACACGCGGGACGGGAAGGCTCATTCCCGAGGCTGTCTGCCAGTGTGTCGCCCTCGCCCGAAGCGGACGAGGACACGGGCCAGTGGGTGCCGCCAAGAGGCTGGGGGTGCGCAGAACCCTCTCGTGCTACCGGAGGAGGCCCCCGAGCGACTGTGGTAGAGGCGGGGGTGGTCTCGGATAGTCTCCCAGGGAGTATCTGAACGGGGATAGATGTCACCCAATTGTGATACGGTTTCGCTGTAGAGACGACGTACCGCCGCAGCCTGTGGCCTGCCGTGGGGGTGGTCCTCCGCTTCGGCGGGAGCAGCAGCAGAAGGGTTCTCCGTCCCTCTACCCTCAGATATACGATGTGTTGCAGTCGTAGCATCAGCGGTAGCGGGCCCCGGGGGACCCGGAGGCTCGCCCGGCTCGTCTTCATGATGCTCGTACGCATCGGACAACTCGACGGATAACTCGAACCACATCGGCGTCAGCTGCCCAGATCGATGCGGGCCAGCCGCCGCCCGCTCTTGCTCTGAAGGTTTCCGCTCTTGCAAGCTCAAGCGGAGGACTCGAACGAGGGTAGGAGTGCCTACGCCAGCAGAGACAGCGCGGAGCTTGAACAGTCCTTCGCTCCCAAGCAGGTGAGCTTGGGAGATGGAACCGGTCCGTCGCCAGGAGAAAGCGTGCGCTCCTCCGTGGCCGTCGAGCGAGGAGACGTCGTATTCGTGCAGGGGGCGATCACCGCCGTCTCCAGCGCGTTGAGACTGTACAGTGCTGTCGACGGACGGGGAGCATAACGCGGCACCGGCAGGAGAGGCGAAGTGTTTGACTGAAAGTTCGCCGCCCGAGGGTTGAAGCATGACTTGTATTTGGATCGCTTCGTCCTGCAGCCCGGGAGGATTATCTTCAGGCCTACCGCGAGAGAACACCACGACCCTGAAGTACGTGATGAACGCATTCATCTCGTCCCTGACGGCAGCAATCGCGGAGACCTCGTACCCGAGAGCTTGCAAGGCGTCCGTGCACCATGGAGCCAAGGTCAACTGCCAGGAATAGCCTAAGAGGGTGAATGGCGTTCTCGATGCCCCGTGTTCGGAACTTTCGACAAGGACGATGGTGTGCCGGCGTATGTGTACTTCGTGATCAACCATGGAGACAGACTTTGGAGCGCCGTCTAGAACGCCGCCGTTCAGTAGCAAGACGCGCCAAGGCTCCCGGTTCCAAGTAGAAGGCAATGAGAGCCTGACAGGCCGGGTACCGACGTTAAGGCCCTCTTGCTCTCTCTCGGAGGGGCGGTACAGCGGAAGAGCACAGAAACGACCATCTCCCTTCTGGCACCGCAAGATGGTGAGGAATTGGAAGGTCCCGTCCCCTGAATCTAGACCAGGAAAGGCCCCACCACCTCCATCCTCAGACCGGCAAAACGTCGAGAACTCGATGCATGGCAGGGTGAGGCGAGCGCCTTCGGGGGTAAACATGCATAGCAGCGGCGGAATGCCATGCGGGCGACCGTCCTTTCGGCCGAGGAAGGACGCGAATGCCTTTCCAGAGACAGTGACGACGTCTCCGCAATGGCGGAAGTCACCAGGGGACTTAGCGAGAAGTCCTGCTTCGTGGGGACGGAACTCACGCATACGTCTCCTCTCCAGGTTTCCGAAGGGATTCTCGGCGGTTTGGATACGAGGAAGGTTGCAAGTAGGACCCCAAGCGAAGATGCTCTGGTCCGGGATGGTCCTGATGATCTCTTCCTGCAGCCGGACGAACGCGTATGATCGTTCTCCGTAGATGGGAGATATCTGGACCCCGAATATCCCCATCAAAGCGTATGCCTCGTCCTCGACAAGCGTTGTCATTCTTGCGGAAGCCCATGACATCCTGCGAGCAACGCTGATGGAATGGAGAGGGGTCATACCCGTCAAAACGGCCGCATCCACACCTGTGATTTTCTCCAGAAGTGGCGCAAGCCCGGCCTTCGTGCCTAGGAAACCCCAGCTACAGCTGAAGAATACCACCCGCTTAGGAGCGATGAGCTCCTGCAGTGTCCATCCTCGTCGATGCCATAGGCTGCGCCGGAAGTCGCAATTCGCTCCCATGACGTCGTCACCGTCTGGCACATCGGCGAGGTAGACACAACATACGTCCGCTCGGCCGTACCATTCAAACATCGAATTGATTGCTTCCGATAGTTCTGCGCTACTCGATTTGTCGATGCAGCAGGAGTCGATCCATACGAGGTCATAGCCAGCCTCGCGCGCGACTCTGCAGAACTCCTTGATCTTCGCGGACAAACGGGGGTGGGAGAGAATGGACGGGCCAGCGGCGGCCGTGCTTCGTTCGGACGCTTCGGATGCGGCAGTTGACGACGTTTCCTGCAGCTCTTGTGCAGCCTGGACTTGGAGTTCGCGGATATCGGCATAGGACTGCTCGCCGCCCTCTTCCGGGGACCTCCAAGTATGAGAGAGAATTGCATATCGGACGGTAGCGGCGTCGTGAATGAAACGAAACTGGCCAGTCGATGTATCCAAGAAACGCGGCATCCTGGAGCTGCAATTGCCTGCACGACGCAATGAGCAGATGCGTGAGGGTACCCTCCTCAGGCAAATGGAGACTCACTTCCTGTGTCTCACCACAGTATCGAAAGCGGAGGGCTGGTGCAGAGAGGAGAGAGAACAAGAGAGAAGGGCTGACAGCGTGCCCGAAACGCCTGCGTCGACGAGAACGACGTCACGTCCTGGTTTATAGGATGGGACTTGCAATCGGAGAGTGAACCTAAGTCCTCGAGATGAGTGGCTGAGGTGATGGCATGCGCTTCGTACGTGCTTCAAATGTGTTCCGGCCCACGACGAGGCATACGGGCGCATATAACGGCCACCTTCATACAGCCTCGCCATGATGAACTTCGGCGCCACCACGAGGTACTCCTACCGTTGCAAGCAATCTTGACCGGTCCGCGGGGGAGGAGGGGACGACCTGCAACCACAGGTGACGAGGTTCTATCATGGTTCCTGGGGGCATAGTGCGGGTCAGGTCGAGTGTTTATGAAGGGATGATAGTAGGTGGCACACTAGTACCCTGGCAAGGAGGCATATATGAAGCTCGAAAGAAGTGATCATACACCATATCTGGCGTGACGCACTTTTAGAGAGCGCCGCCAGGTCCGCAGGGTACTCGAGCATGTACATATCGTACAGCAGCAACGCATATACATTCCTTCCCTCGAGGGGAGCTTCAGTGAGGAAGGATATGCGCGATGGTGGGCGGAGGTATGATGGGGAAATGGCGTCGACGCGCGGTAGGCCGCTCCGCATATCCCTTAAGTGCTGGCAAAGCGGCCGCCTCTCCCGCCGTCTCTCAGAGCTGCCTCTGCCCGCCCGACCAGCTGTAGCAACCTGCGATTTCAAGAATGCGCGGGCGCAGGACCGTTTACGGTCGACAGTCAGCGAGGGTGGCGGAGACGTCCTACGGCAGTGGAAGGACGGTACCATATGCATGATGAGACAGCGGCCTGCAGGGTACTCAAGCATGTACATATTGTACAGGCGCAGCGTACCGTATATATACGCTACTCTCGGGGAGCTTTGCGGAAGAATGTGCGCGGCGATGTGATGGGTAGCCGGCGACGAGCTCGGGACTATATATATATAGGATGCGGGGATTGTCGACGCGTGTACGTAGGTGTAAGAGATTGGGACGTGAGTATCTGTGATGCCCCTCCCCCTTGGAGGCTCATGATATCTGCAGAGTGCACACCGGTGGCCGGACGGCGGAGGATCGTCGTGAACCGAGGTTGCCGGAGAAATCGTATCATAGGAGGAGTCTAGTGGCCGTCGGACTGTGCTTGTCCCTACAAAAGTACTGTGTGTTGAATCGTACTAATACTGTAGCATTTCCTTGTGCATGTCGGAACGAAACCCTCGTATCCCGACCACCGGCCAGCCAGAGCGGAGCAGAGCAGAGCACAGGGCACGCACAGTATGTACATCGCCGTGGTAAGCAAACGGAACGTCTCGTTGAAACGCGCATCTCATCGCATATATCTCAGAACGAAGTAGCTCACGAGGGATACCAAGCTGAGAGCCGCTACCAGAGACCAACTCGAGCCGCCTGTAGACAGGAAATGCGTGAGCTTCCGCCGGAGGCACTGAGTACTGGCGCATAGGGGACGTACGGCTCAAGGTATTGTTCTTGCTCGTAACGGTCGTGGCACCCCACGGACGCGGATCGTCGATGACATTGGCAGCATCGTCGCCGAGTTCATGGTCCCGTGAAGACTCGGACAACGCGGCGGGCGCAGCACTGGGCGCACCAAGGGGAGAACGCCCGGCGTGGCAAGGCTCGCGCCCCAGCCTGCTGTCCGTCTCGCCTCCGAGAGGAGCAGACGAGGATGGGGACGAGGACGGGCACGAGACAGTGCTGTAAATAGCATGGGATGACACATAATCACCACCGTTGACACCTGGCGGAGGAGCCCCGTGAGCGAGTGTGATAGAGGCAGCGATGGCGTCGGGTGGCGACTCGGATGCACTTGCAGTGGGTACCTGCAGGAGCACAAGTGTCAACACATCGTGGTACCTTCCGAATGTCAGTTAGCGATTATAGAGACGACGTACTGCGGCTGGCTTTCCCTGAAAAAGGTCCTCCGCTTCGCTTGGAGAAGCAGCAGACGGATGCTGGACGGCCCTACCGCCAAGGTTTCCCGCAAGTGTCCAGCCGACGAAGGGGGACTTTGCTGGTGAGAGGAGTTCAGCCGACTCGGACGCTGTGTCCTCATACGCAGAGGACAAGTCGACCGACAGTTGAAACCACATCGGTTTCAACCGCCCAGATCGCCGAGGTGCAACTGGCCCGCGCTGCTGTTCTGAGGGTTCACACTCGCGTAAGGTCACCCGCAGGAGCCGGACGTTGCGGGCAGCAGCGCCAGCCCGAAGCCCAGCGGCCCCAGCATGGAGTTTGAACAGACCACCACTTTCAAGGAAGTATCTATCTCCGACAGCTGTAGGCGCGAGCCAGGAGAAAGCGCGGGCTGCTGCGCCACCGTCGAGCGAAACGACGTTGAGCTCCTGCAGGATGCGATCGTTGGAGTTGTCAGACGGTATCATTGCGACATCGGCTGGCGGCAAATCCGACGCGACGGAAGGTTGTTTGACGAGGTGCCTGACACATATCTCCCCGCCAGAAGGACGCAGTGTCACCTGTATGTGAACCTCCTCGACGTGGTTGTGCTTGGGATCCTCCGCAGGGATGCGATGGGAGATTACGGTTCTGAAGTACTTGGTGAACGCGTTACTTTTCTCCGACTCGCGGTCGATTGCAGAGATATTGAACTCGAGAGCTCGCAGAGCGTCTGCGCACCAAGGAGCTAAGACCACTTGCCAGGAATAACCAACGAGCGTTAACTGTCCCCTTGATGTCTCCCTCTCCGAGCCGTCTCCAATCAGTGTGGTGGTGTTCCGGCGTATATGTACCTCACGATCCATCACCAACAAAGGTGATCGAGCGCCGTCTGGGAGACTACCGTTCAGTAGCAAGACGCGCCAGGGCTCTTCGTTCCAAGTAGAAGGTAGTGAGAGCTTGACGGGCTGGGCACCGACATTGAGGCCCTCCTGCTCTCTCTCGGAGGGGCGGTACAGGGGAAGAGCGCAGAAACAACCATCTCCCTTCCGGCACCGCAGGACGGCTAGGTATCGGACGCTGCCGTTCCCTCCCTCTCCGCTGGCAAGGGGACCCTCACCTCGATCTCCAGACCGCGGAAATGATGGAAACTCGATGCAAGGGAGGGTGATGCGAACGCCTTCTGGGGTGAACACGCATAGCAGCGGCGGAAGACCATGCGGGCTGTCGTCCTCTCGGCCTAAGAGGGTCGAGAGTGCCTTCCGGGAGACGGAGACGACGTCCCGACAGTGGCGGAAGTCACCAGGGGACTTGGCGAGAAGTCCTGCTTCGTGTGGACGGAACTCTCCCGCGCGTCTCCTCTCCAGGTCTCCGAAGGGATTGTCGACGGTTTGGAGCCGAGGAAGGATGCACGTAGGTCCCCAAGCGAAGATACTCTGGTCTGGGATGGTCCTGATGATCTCTTCCTGCAGCCGGACGAATGCGTGTGATCGTTCTCCGTAGATGGGAGATAACTGTACCCCAAAAATCCCCATAAGTGCATATGCCTCGTCCTCAACAAGCGTGGTCATTCTCCCGGAAGCCCATGACATCCTGCGAGCGACGCTAATGGAGTGGAGAGGGGTCATACCCGTCAAGACGGCGGCATCCACACCTGTGATTTTCTCCAGAACTGACGCAAGCCCGGCCTTCGTGCCTAGGAAGCCCCAGCTACGGCTGAAGAACACCATCCTTTTCGGAGCAATGAGCTCCTGCAGCGTCCATCCTCGCCGGTGCCATCTACTGTATCGGAATCTGCCCCTCTTTTCCGCGAGGTCGTCGCCCTCTGGCACATCGGCGAGGTAGACGCAGCACACATCCGCTCGGCTATACCATTCGAACATTGAGTTGATTGCTTCCGACAGTTCTGCGCTACTCGATTTGTCGATGCAGCAGGAGTCGATCCACACGATGTGATAGCCAGCCTCGCGTGCGACTCTGCAGAACTCCTTGACCTTCTTAGACAAACGGGGGTGGGAGAGAATCGACGGGCCAGCGGCAGAGTGTTCTTCGGACGCTTCGGAGGCAGACGCTGACGACGTCTCTTGCAGCTCTTGTGCCACCAAGGCTTGGATCTCTCGGATATCGGCATAGGACTGCTCGCCGCCTTCCCTCGGGGACCCCCAAGTATGAGAGAGGATTGCGTATCGCGCAGCAGCGGCGTCGTGGATGAAATGAAACTGGCCAGTCGATGTTTCCAAGAAACGCGGCATCTTGAGCTGCAATTGCTTGCACAACGCAATGAGTAGATGCGTGAGGGTACCCTCCTTGCCAATGGAGACTCACTTCCGTGTATCACCACAGTATCGAGAGCGGAGGGCTGGTGCAGAGAGGAGGGAGGAAGAGAGAAGGGCTGACAGCGTGCCCGAAACGCCTGCGTCGACGAGAACGGCGTCACGTCCGGGACTTGCAATCGGAGAATGAACCTAAGTCCTCGAGATGAGTGCCAAGGTGACATGCGCTTCGTACGTGCTTCAAATGTGTTCCGGCCCACGACGAGGCTTATGGGCGCGTATAACGGCCATCTTCATACAGCCTCGCCATGATGAACTTCCGCGCCACCACGAGGTACTCCTACCGTTGCAAGCAATCTTGACCGGTCCGCGGGGGAGGAGGGGACGACATGCAACCACAGGTGACGAGGTTCTATCATGGTTCCTGGGGGCATAGTGCGGGTCAGGTCGAGTGTTTATGAAGGGATGATAGTAGGTGGCACACTAGTACCCTGGCAAGGAGGCATATATGAAGCTCGAAAGAAGTGATCATACACCATATCTGGCGTGACGCACTTTTAGAGAGCGCCGCCCGGTGATTGGGCAGAGGCCCAAGCATATGTACTGCTGAGCTCGAAGCGCTGTCGGTGAGCCGTGATGCCTCGTCGATGCAACGCAGTTCTATAGCAGCGTGGTTGCTGTACATCCCATAGATATTGTACACGCACTGCGTAGTGTCATGAACCGAGGTGAACCTTGCGGAACCTGCCGGACCCCAAGAAAGGAGAGAGACACGAGTCTAGATATCATTGGCCTTGTCGAAGACGAGCAAGCACGTTTGATCCTTGGGCCGGGTCGTGATGATCTGGTCATCGAGCTCCATCGACGCCTTCATGTCGGGAGCGACGCGCGTGCGATAGGTCGAATACACGTCCCTCAAGAGCATCTTCATCTCGAGCAGGGCGAAGCTTGAACAGCTCCCGCTCAGTAAGCCTCTATGAACCAATCATCGGATACTCACTTCTTCCCAATGCATCCTCTGCCGCCCGCCGCGAACGCGAAGAACAGCTGGTTCCTCTCCGACGCGCCCTCAGGGTCGAGCCACCGCTCCGGAATGAACTCTTCCGGATCGGGGAACACGCGTGTGTCGTACCGGTGCAACGTGTACGGCTGGCAGCTCACGATAGTACCCCCCGGCAGCCGGACGCCGTCGATGACACTTCCTCCTTCGGGGACGAGCCTTGGAAAGCTGATTGGCACGGGGCATAGAAGACGCAGGCCTTCCTTCACCACTGCGTCGAGGTAGGGCAAGTCATCAATGGCGGCGGTGGGGTTGGACGCGAGCTCAGCGTGCAGGCGCGCCTGCAACGGCTCAGAGGACGGGAGCGAGAGATGGTACATGAGGAAGCAGAGTGCATCCCCGGTCGTGTCCAGACCCGCGACGAGGTGGTCCATGCATTCGGACGCTGCCAGTCTCAGGTCCTCGTCCTCGTCCTCGTACATGCGCAGTTTGTCGAGTAGAGTGTGCGAGGAGACCGGAGCGTTTTGTACGGTGTCGAGAACGTAGCGCACGGAGGCGACTCCGTCGGTACGGATCTTGGCAAATCCAGTGATGTTGGCGACGATGCGCCCAAAGTTGGGGAAGTAGTACCGAAAGTACTGCTCTGTTGCGTGCGGTCAGACGCATGTGAGAGTGGAACGAACCGGATCGATTACCTTTCAGGATGGTGGGGTAAGTGAGCTCTTCCATCATCGCATAGTCGCGGGGTCTGCTCAGGGAGTGAAGTCCATGGGGGTGGAAGAGATGGCCCGTGATACCGTCGAGGGCAAAGCAATGTAGCAAAAGCTGGAATCTTATGAGCGGACCCAGGCACGGCTGCTGCTGCGCCACGAACTTACATAGACATCAACACTATGTCCTGGATTCTCGACACACTTATTTATGAATGCGTCGACATGTTCCTGCACCACTGAAGTTACTTCGGGGCGCATGATGTGTGTCTTGTTGTAACGCTCCGCGAAGCGTTTCTTTACTTCGGCGTGCTAGTTCCCCGCTGAGCGCGAGCATCCGCAAGTGAATCGAAGCACACTCACCCTGTGTCTTTCCAACGTGGAGAAGATGTTCCTGTAGAAGGACGACTGAGCAATCTGAGCACAAGTTCCGTGCGACGAAGTATACGGACGGTGTCTCGAAGTGCTCGAACAGTTTGTACAGCGACGTCTTGTCGTACCCACTCCCGCCGGAGGAGTAGATCTCCTTGACGGACTCGCGAGTCGCGAAAGAGACCTCGTTCGGGGCGATACGCACGACAGGGCCATACTTGAGGTGGAGGTCGTGGATCCAGGCGCGTCGCCTACCCGTGAACTCGCGATAGATGAGGGGCAGGGCAGTCAAGGCGGATAGCTTGGGACCGGGAAGGCGTGCGAGCGGAGCGAGAACGAGGCGATAGACGACTGTTGAGAGTAGCGCAAGTGCCGAGACGCGCACGAGGGTGATGAAGAGGGTCGTCGCTGTCATCGTTGCCTGTCTCTGCAGTCGCGTATGCGACCTGTACAGACGTTCCTCGGCGAGCACAAGCGAGGTGGGGACCTGATAAGCACGAAGGACGTCCTATCCTTATGAGCTGAGCATAGGCTTCGCGTCCCACGTCTCGGCTTCCACATGCGGGAGTCAGGGGCCTTGATACCGTCTTCCGCGCCTGTGCGGTCCTATGACGAGGAGCACGGGTTCCTTCGCTCAGCGTTAGATGAACATGTTGATGCGTCTACCAGGAAAGGCTCCGCTGGCGTAGGCACAATGAAGTCGTGTAGCAGCGGGAGTAGTAGAAGCTCCGTCTGGAAAAGACAGATGCGCATATAGCCAGCGCTCTCATCGCGGGTCTGCAGGCATGTTGTGAGCGAGTACCCGCCTTACCTATCCAACCTAAGGTGTACCTTCTCGAAGCGATATCTTGTGTATTGGGGTGAACGTACAGTACGGGAACTTGAAAGTTTGTTCTAACAGCTAGGGTCGATACATCAGATACAACAATGTTCGGGCTAGGACGGAGGCTCCTACCACTGCAATACTCACCAGGGGTTTACAATAGAAGCCCTATGGCCTATAGCCTATATATCGGTACAAGGATTTTCATAGTGCCTGTGCAAGCGAGAGAGGGAGAGAAAGACATCTCAAAGTGGAAGCGCCCACTAGTACGAGTCGTGACATAGCCATATAAGCGCTCGTCCACCACGTTAGTAGAAACCGCGAGCCTGCTCAGAGGCTCTTGAAGGGTGAACGCACTTAGCCCAGGTAGTTGCATGGTCTGCGAGTCGGCCGATTCGCAAAGAGAGGATACAAGTGCACTGGAGTATCCACGAGATCAGTCACGGAGGTGCTAGCGCGGCACGCTCAGCTCCGCCGTAAGTCTCCTTTTGAGCATCTCCGTACGGGAGCCGCATGTTGGAGAAAGCATCCATGGGTCATGCGTAAGAGTAGAAGTCAATGGTTCAGCGCTCAGCGCTCAGCCCCGAGGAGGGGAGTGCAAGATCTCACGCCGCGCAGGTGGTAGCACCCGACAGAACGAAGCGCACACTCACGCATGCGGCCACAAAAGACGTGCGTATGCCGCATACCTACAAGCATAGCACCGCCTACTAGGACACTAATTCACTCGCAGACGCGAAACCATATACGACATCGAATCCGAGGCGACCAATGTCGCAGCGATGCAACGCAGGTAAATACGTAGCAGCGTAGCAACTGCATAGCTTCTGAGTAGTTCACATCTACTGCGTACCACAGCGAACGGGTAGAATCTGCGGGCTGACCTCGTCAGTACAGAGGGAGGCAGGACAGAGGAAGATGAGATGCATCAGAGCGTCTACATATCTATGAGCTTGTCGAACACAAGCAAGCACGTCTGGTCTTTGGGTCGAGTCTTGATGATCTGATCGTCGAGCTCCATCGACGCCTTCATGTCGGGGGCGACGCGCGTGCGATAGGTCGAGTACACGTCCCTCAAGAGCATCTTGATCTCGAGCAGCGCGAGGCTATCCGGCAATGCCTTATCAGCACACCTGCACACCTGCACCGAATGAAAATCCGACACTCACTTTTTGCCGATACACCCTCTGCCGCCCGCCGCGAACGCGAAGAACAGCTGGTTCCTCTCCGCCGCGCCCTCAGGGTCGAGCCACCGCTCCGGAATAAACACGTCCGGGTCGGGGAACACGCGCGTGTCGTACCGGTGCAACGTGTACGGCTGGCAGCTCACGATCGTCCCTCCCGGGAGCCGGACGCCGTCGATGACGCTCCCTCCTCCGGGGACGAACCTCGGGAAGCTGCTCGGCACGGGACACAGCAAGCGCAGGCCCTCCTTCACCACCGCGTCGAGGTAGGGCAGGTCGTCGAAGGGGACGGTGGAGTTCGAGACGAGCTCGGCGTGCAGGCGCTCTTGCACCGGCTGGTATGACGGGAGCGAGAGGTAGTACATGAGGAAGGTGAGCGCGTCGCCGGTCGTGTCGAGGCCGGCGACGAGGTGGTCCAGACACTCGGACGCTGTCAGCCGAAGGTCCTTGTCCTTGTCTTCGTACATGCGGAGCTTGTCGAGGAGGGTGTGGGGAGAGACCTGTGCGTTCCGTACGGTGTCGTGGACGTAGCGCACGAAGGCGATCCCATCCGTGCGGATCTTGGCATACCCGGTGAGCTTGGCCACGATGCGCCCGAACTTGGGGAAGTAGTGCCGGAAGTACTGCTCTGTTGCGCGCGGGTCAGATAGGTGTGAGTGGAAAGGGCATGGAGGATGGGGCGGGGCGGATCACCTTTCAGGATGGTGGGATACGTGAGTTCCTCCATCATCACATAGTCGCTCGCGTTGGTGAGGGAGTGCAGCCCATGGGGATGGAAGAGATGGGCGGTGATACAGTCGAGGGCGAAACAATGCAACCAAACCTGGGAACGCTCGTGAGATGGATGTTCCCCCGGGCCAGAGTACATGGTCGCTGCTCAGCGAACTCACATAGACATCAACGCTGCTTCCCGGCTTCTCTGTACACCTGGCGATGAAGGCATCGACGTTTTCCTGCACGAAGGCAGCTTTCTCGGGGCGCATGATGCTTGTTTTGTTGTAGCGCTCCGCAAAGCGTTTCTTGATCTCGGCGTGCTATTAATCCCGTGTTGAGCGCGATACCGCACCTCAGCCCAGATCGCACTCACCGCGTGCTTCTCCAGCGTTGAGAAGATGTTCCTGCAGAAGAACGACTGAGCAATCTGAGCACAAGTCCCGTGCAACGGAGTGTACTGACGGTGTCTCGAAATGCTCGAACAGTTTGTACAGAGACGTCTTGTCGTACCCGCTCCCTCCCGAAGCGTAGATCTCTTTGACGGACTCGCGAGTCGCGAAAGAGACTTCGTTGGGCGCGATCCGCACGACAGGACCGTACTTGAGGTGCAGGTCGTGGATCCAGGCGCGTCGCCTACCCGTGAACTCGCGATAGATGAGGGGCAGGGCAGTTAATGCGGATAGCTTGGGGCCAGGGAGGCGCGCGAGCGGAGCGAGGACGAGGCGATAGACGACTGCTGAGAGGAACACGAACGCCGAGGCTCGCGCAAGTGTGACGACGAGGGTCGCTACTGCCATCGTTCTCGGCTTGTGATATCGCGTAGGTGAAGCTCTCAGAGATTCCGCGCCAGGGTACGACCTCAGGTGGGGCCTGGCTGCACCAAGGAGGTTCCCGGCCTGTACTTAAGCACCAAGTTCGTGGCTTCGCGTCCGACGTCTCGACCTCCGCGTGCCGGATGTAGAGCACCTACCATCGTCTTTCGCGCGCGCGCAGGCCTATGACGAGGAGGACGGGGTTCCGCGCCAAGAGCAAAGGCCGCATCCTGACGAAGGTAGCAGGTATCCTTCCACCGCCGCAACCCTTGGTATCATCTTGCGCGTTCGTACGTCTTCATATCGAAGAGCTATCACGAGGAGCATAGGGTTCTATGCGAAGAGAACCCATCGCATCCTGGCACAGTTGGTAGGGACGAGTCCACATGCAAAGCGATTCGTAACGTCTCCCGCGTCCGTGCCGCCCAATGACGAGTAGCACGGCCTTCTACGCGAAGAGAACGGCTCGTCGCCTGGCACAGATAGCTGCGCAAGGGCAGCGCTATCGTCAGAGTGACGATGCCACACGTACATCTGTGAGTGCGAGCTATCTCCATCTAGAAAATAGCAAGTAGCATACAGTCAGTGACGTTGTCCAAGATCTCTGCGCTGAAAGACGAACGCGTGCGGGCACATATATGGTCTCTTCCTAGCTTGAAATGCGAGGCATAGGGTGGGGAGAGTTCGGTCAGTGTAGGCGATACATCGCGTGTAGCGTTCGAAGCTGGAGATTGCGACAACACCGATGCGCCGGGCCTGTCGCGGCACAAGGGTAAGTGATGCGCAGGTTCAGGCAAGCACCGGGTCGAGCCTGAAAGGAATGGTGCTGCAAGTACGAGGTCTTATGTGAAGCCAGAGAAGGAACCCGAGGGGATCGTAAATAAGTGGCTCGGGGACCGGCACGATAGGCCGCCGACACCAAGAGTGGACACACTACGCTTGCATCGCATTAATGGGGTAGTGGTAACCTGGGTCGTTGCCATCGACCCGCCGGGGGTTCGATTCCCCCTTAATGCATGCGCTTTGCGCCGGAATGCACTTTTTCTTTCCCTTCGAAACGCAACTGCGGTAGGCTCCCTGCGCTGCGCGCACCACGATGTAGAGCAGTCCGGACATATACGTCCACTTCCAGCTCGGACGTTGAGGCTCTCGCCCCTTTATTACAGTACATCAACACCGCAATCGTTTCATTATCATTAGACTGTTCACCAACTCCTTCTACTATCGAGACGTCGCCTCCTACGTCAGGCAGACGGACGTTAGACGGACAGACGTACGAGCAGCAAAGGCGACCAAGGACGGAACGGAAGCACGTAGGGATACAAAGGTGGTGGGTGCCGGGGCAGGGGCAGGAGAGTCGATATCGCAAAAATACACGTGGGGGTATGCGGGGTCTGAACGGTATGTCAATGAGGGAGGTATGCGGGAGCTGGGGATCCTGAAAGGGGGTGCGCGCCGTCGTCGGCGGGAGGCGCATAATAAGCAGCAATATGTGGGGTACTAGGCATTAAGACGAATGTATGTTGTCCGGACTGGAAGACGGGAACCAAGAGCTGGAAAGCGAGGTCTGAGAAGCGCGAAGGTAGCAGCCGTGCGTCAAAGGATTTTGGTGTTCTCTTCGGGGGGAGGAGGCAGAGGAGCAAGAGTCGGCGACCCGGAGCGCGCAGCGCGTCCGCGACCGGCCGCCCCTACCGGTTCTCCGCGACCTGGGTCATCGCGGCGAGCACGACCTCCCACGCGAGGTCCATGACGCCCCACAGCTCCGCGTCGAACACGCCCAGCGCGCACACGTTCTGCCACAGGCCGTTGATGAGCTTCACGTGCGCCATGAGGCCGCCCATCGCGCCCTGCGGGCCGCCGCGCTGGAACGCCGCGCCCGCGAGCGCGTGCGCGAGGCGCAGGAGCCGCTCCGAGCTGAACTGCGCGACGTACACGAGCTTGCCCGAGCCCGCGCTGCTGCTCGTGCTCGCGGCGGGCAGCTGCGGGATCGAGGACGCGATGCCCGGGAGGAGCGACGCGAGGAGCGTGTCCGGGCGCATTGTGTGCAGGTACGCGTGCAGGAGCGCGAACGTCTCCGGGCTGGGGACGGTGAGCGGGATGACGGGGAGCGTGAGCGCGGCGCGCCGGCCGTTTGAAGGCAGGCCCTGTGGGAGTGGAGGGAGGAGCGAGCAGTGCGCTGCGAGAACGAGCGCGGAGACGGGGTACAGCGGCATGGTCGCGGAGGCGGGTAGTGAGGCTTTGTCGGTGAATGACGCGACTGTTGGTGTCGCGGACGACGAGCGCGAAGAGAGGATGGCCAAGACATGGGTGGGGAATGAAGACAGGTCTGGCATTTGCGAACTCGGGCGCACCGGCGCGTCGAGTGTCGGAGGGAGGTGCGCGCATGGAAGCGAGCTTGGGATGGTCAAGAGCGACAAAGCGGTGATCATCCTGCACTGCGTGTCAGGATCTGCATACCAAGGGACGCGACGGAGGGCGGACGTACTGATTAGCATTGCCTGCAAGCATTTTCCTAATGTACTCGAGCGGGACGCTCGCGAGCGCGGGGTCGATGCGCGCTATGGAGTCGCGCGAGGGCTCGGAGAAGGTGGGGCGCGCGAGCCGGCGGGGGATGTTGAGCTTCTGCGCTACCGGGGACTGGTAGTGGGACATGGACAGGTTGAGAGGCTCCGGGACGGCGCCGTGGTGGTGGGCGGGGCGAGAGGCGACTTGGAACATGGTTGGCGGCAGCGGGGCGTATTAAGGGCGGAGGAGACTAGGATGGGTATGGTCGGATGAGTCGGGCGGACAATAGGGTATGTGTGTGGGCGCGGTGTGATCGACACGGGGAGCGCGCGAGGCAGGGCGGGAGATGGAATGCAGAGAGGCGAGGCGAGGCGGATGCGGGTGATATGTCTGAGTCTGGCTCTGCGTGCGGGTGCGGGTGCGGGGGTGTGCGTGCGCGGTGATGCGCTGGAGGAGGTGTTCGCGTTCTCGGACGCCGAGGCTGGTGGTGTCGAGAACATTGCGCGGACTCTTATACGCGAATGGCTGCCCGTTGGAGAATAAGGCGAGTGAGGTGGGAGAGGAGGACATGTGTGCTTGGGCGGAGAGGAGGAATAAGAGGAGGGACATATTCGGATGCTCGTTTGTCTTGCTTCAGGCAGGGCCCATCACTTCCCCCACACGTGGCGCGAGCCCTCCATCCCCAATTGGGTATGTTTGTAGAGTTCGTCCTTGCCTCAGCAACTCCCTCCCTCCCTGGTTCCCTCCTGCTTCCTATTGCCGCGCTCCCCACCGCACTCGACGTCCGCGCTCTCGAGTCATGCTTCCGCGTATCCATCGCGACTGCGGCCTCCCTTGTATTTTCCTCCCCCGACACCCATCACCGCGCAGATCTGTCCAATATCTCGTGCACTCTATCGCAGCGCACTTTCCTCGAAGCTCGCCCGCCTTTGTCTCGAGAACCCCGCCGGGCCCGTCCTGCGTAAAACCGACGTAGATGGCTCCCAGATGCGCCTGCTGCGCCCTCTGAACAAGGCTTGACGCCATATGCTCCCTGGGGACCCTCGATGTCGCGCACACGCTCCATCTGCCGTCTCAGACTTGGCTAGCCCTTCTGATCTGCTCGCTGGGTGTACGTCGACGGCGCGCTTGATGTCGGTAGCATCTCTCCTGGTGGTCGCTGTGGAGGCGTGTCCATGCTCTCAAAGCGCTAGGCAGTCCCTCCCGGGTAGCCGAGGTCTCGCCTCGAGAATTTGGCAGAACGCGGCAGACCACTAATGCACCCTTGCTCCTCGGCCGTACCGGGACGACCATGTCATCTCTGGGTGCGCTCCGGCGCGGATATGAAAGCACAAGTGCTGACCGCCCTATCGACCCTGCAGCGGATGTCTGCCTCGCGGACGTGGTTCTTTTCGAGCGCTGCCAATCGTGTCTCTGACCGTCTTCGGACTCCCGCGTTGCTTGACCTTGATCTCTACACCTGGTGTGGCCAGCGACAGCACTGTCTATTTTCGCTCACTGCTCTGGTCGATTCTCAGTGTTCCACTGCTGCCTGTAAGGCGCGTATACATTTTTATGCCCGATGACCATCTAGGCTTCCTAGACGTCCATCTTGGGGAGGGACCTACTCAACCCCACTGCAGCGTCGCGCATCGGGCACCGCGGTCCTCCTTTGATGTCCCTATGCGTAGTCTTTGCTCTGAATACTGCAGCATCCGACTCATCGACCACCACTATCCGCGCTGTTTGCTACACACATGCCCCCGCTCGCTGTCACCCCCAGCCTCGAGGCAACTCTACACGAGTCGTCCTAACCCATCTTATACACCAGGCATACGCCCACACACGCCCACATCCACCCCCCTCGACGAACCCTCGTCTAACCGCGCTCGCACTCGCACCCGCGCCGCGTGTACATACCTCGCACGCCGATCAAACCTCCGCGGCGTTCGTGTATAGGGAACGGAGCCGCGGGAGCATGGAGGTACGCGTAAGTACTCTGATCCCCGAGTTTGAAGCAGGATGGGCGGCCCTGCCCCGAACGAGCGATGTGCGTACATATATAGGCCCATTCCGACTACTGTATGAGCTTGGTGCAGGTGCTGGAACGTAGATGGGATCCCGGGACGCCGCTGTTCAGCGCGTTGTGCTCGTCGAGGGTCCGACGGAGGCCCGTTGTGCCAATACCAATGTGGTGTCGTCCGACCGGGCAGCTTGTACGAGCGAGAGACGCTTGGGTGGGTCATACATTCCCTCCGCTGGTGTGTCATACATGTCTCAAGGGTCCGAGCCAGGACCAGTGCTACCTCTGGCCGACCATCCGTTGGCGAAAGCCGGAGTTCCCGGGTCGGTAAATGCGTCTCGTCGACGCACCAGCCTCCCGACCTGTCTACAAATCTGAACGCTCTCCAGAATCAGATCTTCGCGGTGTACCGCCGTCGTAGCTGGTAGCTGGTCAGGTATCATCCGCTGTCACCGAGACCGCGTCCTCTCTTACAACCCAATAAACCACCAGGCAGTGGGCAGTAGCGTGTCTGCGGCGCACGCTTTGTGGAAGGTGTCTTATGGCAAGTGCGCTACGGCACCACTTGGAGATGCGCTGATGTTTGACATCGTCGGGGACCGGTACAAATATCTGAAGTGGTGAGCAAATAGCTTCTCTGTACGGTATGAAAAAATGACTTCATTCCACCTCGCAGATGCATTAAGGGGGAATCGAACCCCCGGCGGGTCGATGGCAACGACCCAGGTTACCACTACCCCATTAATGCCTTGGCATAGACTGACTACGTCTCTATATAAACGGTGCACAGCTCTGCTACCTCCGGCAAGGAGGCGGAATTGGCCATGCTCGTCTTACGATCGACGCTCATGTTCCGTTGTTGTCGGCCTTACTGCATGCCGCGTTCCTCGAGCTCATCCGATAGCACATCGCACTTTCAGTTCTCCCCACATCGCTCGGACTCGCGGCGGCCAGTGGCAAGTGCATTCTTTGGCATACGTACGTACGTATGCAACGCAGGTGGAGCGAGCTTCTCGACCATCAAAATTACATTTGGTAGCCTCCAACCACAGCGCCTGCCATATACGGCTCGGCTCGGCCTACCGGCGGTCTCCATATTGCATTCTGCGCGTCCTCTGCTTATGCTGCTGCATTTTGACTGGGCCGTCCTCATCCATCGGCGCCACGGAGGGTCGGACGAGGAGATTAGGTCAGCCCGGCATCGTCGCGGCTGGGCTTGGCACGCAGAGTCACCGAGCCGCACATTCCCCGTTCCGCGCACGATCAGGGGCGCCACAGGACATGCGCACAAGGCTCTTGGGTCGACCCCGGCCCTGGCAGAGGCCTCCCTGCGTCTGGCAATGCCTGACAAATATGTAGGCGGCGACGCCTCCCCGCGGGCCCATATTGCCATTCGACCCTCCCCCACCGTCTTCAGTCCGACGACGTCTACACTGGTCTCGCTGGAGTGCTGACCACCTGCGGCCTCTCCTGTCTGTCTTTTCTCGCACTTACTTACACCGACTCTCGGCTATGCGGTCGTGCGCTTCGAACTCGGGCCCAGGGACGCTCGCGTTCTCGGCAGTGCTCACAGCTTCTGTGGGCGTGCTTCTTTCGGGGCCGCTCCCCGTCCACTCCTTGACGAGCTACGCGAATGATTTCGTCGACCCCGCATTCGTCCTCGCGAGGAACTTCGGGAATACCACTGTGGAGGCGCAGGCGACTATCGTGCAGTGGGCAGAGGACTTGGCTTCCGAAGGGCCATGGAGTGAGTCTCTTCTCCGTGCATGGAGGGGCGTGCTGCTAATGTGATGATATAGCGGTTATGAACAAGACTGTCACTCCGCCTTCTGGTGACAAACATGACTACATGAGCTGGGCTCCATAGTATGCATACCCTTACCGTCCACCCGATGTTCAACTCACAACGTTGTCACATCAGCTCCTGGCCAGACTGCTCAAGCGTAGGCAACACCACCGAGCTCACACCCGAACAAAGTACGCACCCACCCTCTCCCTCACACACCATCGTTGACCGCCCCCTATACAGTCTGGACGACGTGCCCATACATCACGAAGGACGGGCAGTTCAACCCCGACGGCCGCCTCATCAACGACGTCGGCGCGTTCCAGGACCTCTCCGACGCCGTGCTCTACAACGCGCTCGCGTGGGCGCTCAAGGGCAACGCGCAGTACTCGGCGAACGTCGCGAAGTTCGTCCGGACGTGGTTCGTCGACCCTGCGACGGCGATGAACCCGAACTTGAACTACGCGCAGATGAAGCGCGGCCCGGACGGGCAGGTCGGGGAGCACACTGGCGTTCTGTGAGTTTTACTAATGGCTGAGGAGTCGGCGGGTGGAAGCTGACGGTGAATAGTGATTTGAAGTGCATGTCGAAGCTCGTGAGCGGCGTGCTCATCCTCCGGGAAGGCAAGGCTGCCGAGTGGACGTCAGACCTGGACGCTCAGCTCACGAACTGGACGACCTCCTACATCAAATGGCTCACCACTGCCAAACTCGCCCTCGACGAGGAATCCGCGGAGAAGTGCGTTTCCGTTGATTCTTGCTCCATCATAGGACATATCACTGATTCGGGGACGCAGTAACCACGGCACGTTCTACTATAACCAGCTCGCTGCGCTGCAGATCCTCGTCGGCGACAAGGACGGCGCGAAGGCGACGGTAGAGAAGTACTTCACAAGCCAGTACTTGTCGCAGATCGCTGCCAACGGTGACCAGGTTCGTGTCTCATCCGTCTGTAGTCTGGAGCATATCGCTGAGACTGCTATGCAGCCACTGGAGACCGCCCGGACAAGACCATACCACTACCGTGCATACAACCTCGCCGCAATGATCGTAAGTCTCAGCCAAGGCCCAATCCACGGACAGAGCTAACGCCATCGTTCCATACCAGACCAACGCCAAGCTCGGCGCATACGTCGGCTACGACGCCTGGAACCTCACCACCTCCAAGGGCACCACGATCCAGTCCGCGCTCGACTACGCGATCACGCAGCCCGCAGGGAAGGAGGCCGCGTCGGAGCTCTGGCCGAACGTCGTCGCCGTCGGCGCGGTCTACGGCGACCCGGACGGCAAGTACGCCAAGTGGATGCTCCAGAACGCCGGGAGCACGTACCCCGAGGACGCGCAGTTCCTCTGGAACCAGCCGTTCTCCGACAGCGGGCTCGTCAAGGCCGCTGCGGCGGGCAACGGCGCGACGAAGGGCGGTTCGAGCGGTTCAGGCTCGAGCGGGGGCAAGAACGCTGGCACGGTCCAGGATAATGGTGCACGAGGGGTGGTGGGGTCGGCGAGCGTGCTGGCTGCTGCTGGTTTGGCTGCGCTCGCTATACTTGTGGCATGAGTTGGAGCGCTCTGGACGCGTCTACGCTTCTTGATACCTTGGGATCTATTGGCTATTTTGGTTGTATCTCCCGGACACTTTCTATCACGCAGAAACAGCAGGCCCCACTGTACTCACTTACATTACCGTATGCTACTGCAGTAGTACAGCCGAACTATTGCACATTATCGAATACGTTAGCATCGTCGGCCCGTGCGTGATGCTCTCGGTCCGGAACGACAGCATGGACGCTCTCGTGTCTCAAGTTCTTGAGTATGGGCGGCGATCTCTCACGTACAACACAGCAAACTCTGATTTTCTGCAGGCACTATCATACACTGATACCCCCAGAAAAGGGCGAACATGCACTGCACCCGATAGCGATCGCCAGGCACGGTCCCCATACTTCCATGCGCACAGCAAGATTCTCATTTTCGTCACACCGGGCGCACCGGTCACTGCGAGAAGTTCTTGATGCCGTTGAAGTTCGTGATTGGGCCCGCCTTGCCTCCCGTCACCTTCAGCGCGGACCAGTCCCAGGTGCCTGTGTGACGGTGGAGGAAGCGACGAGTGAGTATTTGGACGGCGGGGAGACCTCGGAGGGAAGCTAGACTGACCAGTGCAGGATCCGGAGCCGCAGTTGACCGCGACGCGCATCGCGTCGCTGTTGACGGAGAGCGTGTTCGTGCTGCCGACGAAGTTCACGGCCTGTGGCATGATTCGTCAGGCTTGATGTGGGGCAGCAAAGAGCATGTCTACGTACGGAGAGCTTCACGCCGTTGCCGGGGGTACCGAGCGTGTCGGGGTAGCTCTGTAGATCCAAGAGTCAATTGTGTTCACGAGGTGCGCAGTGGAACTTGACGTCTTACCTGGTCGATGAGCACACCGAACTGGCGCAGACCGGTTCCAGTGTTGCCGGAGTACGTGATGTTTGTCACGGTGGAGTCCTTCGCAGATGCCTTCGTCTTGATGCGGAGAGCCTGGTCGCTGTCGCGAGAACGCCTTCAGCATCGTGATCAGGACACAGGTCGTACGGATAGCGTACTTGTTCTGGATGACATTGTTTTGGATGACGATGCCGGAGACGGTCACGTCGGAGTCAATGGAGCCCTAAGTACATGAGACCAGGCAATGATCATGCTACGACGAAGGGAGATACGTACAACAGAGATACCGTGGCCACCAATGCAAGTGTTGCGCTGGAAGACAATGTTGCTGCCCTTGTTGATGGCCAGGCAATCGTCCTGGTTGTGGATCGTGCTGGATATATATACATGAGCACTAGCCCCCGCCATCCAAAGGGCAGGCGCACCTGTCCTCGATGGTGAGGTTCGTGGTACTGCAGTCGAAGCCATCGGTATTGTGACCGGCGGGCTTGCCATTGCTCTTAGAATTGGGAGCATCTCCAGCGGCTACGCCACGAAGGACTTGTCAGCCCAGATCCTGGAGGGGAGTTGTAGGCGGGACGTACAGTCATCGATGGTAAGTTTAGACATGGTGAGAGGTGCGGGGTTCGATACACTGTACACGCGTGCTGGCGAGTTGAGGACCTTCACATTCTGTGATGTGGTACTGTATGTGAGAAGACCGTCCTTCCAGTCAGGTCGAACGTGCTCACCGTGTAGGTACCGGAGATCTTGATCCTGTATAATTGGCAGAACCTAGTTAGACTGCGTCGATGAGCTGGCAGGGTCGTGCGCACTTCATCATGGGGGCCGGTTTGGTGACGCCTCCATTTCCGCCTTGGCCATCCTATGGCATCGTCAGCTCACATCCCAGGCCAAGCGCATACCCAGGAATTTTCACCCAGTATGACGGCCCGTTCCCATCGAACGTATGTCCGTTACCATTGACTTCGTGGGCGGAGCATGCATAAGCCCGGGAACGATCGTCCTAGAGAGCTTCTGGAACCTACATGTGATGTCCTTTCCGCTGCAAAATCTTCAGCATCACAGAACGACACGCGCAGTGTGTGCAAAGCCTACCTGACTTGGAAGAGCGGTCCATCCCAGTTCTTGACTGCGAAGGTCACGTCGCCCTCTGCGTGTCACGCCAGGAATAGGTTAGCTATACTGGGCACAGCAGCCGTGCGCGCGGCGGAGCATCTTGGACGTACGCATGTTCACGGTGGTGCCTTGCGCCAGCTCGAGGTTGAACGTCTTGCCAGCGGGGACGGTGAACGAGTTGATGTTCACCGTCGTGCACTTGACCGCGTCGTCAACATCGTCGAGAGAGGAGATGGTGCCGGTGCAGTCGCTCGCAGCTGGCGAAGCCAGAATGACGTGTGCGAAGGCGAGGAGCGCGGCGATACGGATGAAGCTGGACATTTTGTCTGTGTCTGTGCTGGAGATCGTACAGAGGCTGCGAGGAGCACGGTTTCTGCTGAGCGCGAGCCGTCCTTTTAACCGACGCGTCGGATAAATCTGGGCACAAAGGCCGACCTCGCGACGTTGAGGAGAAGTCTTCCTTCATCATGAACGCGTGGTGTCATGGGATGCTGGAACATTCAGAGGGCAGCTGGTAGCACATGCGCATCCAGTGAGAACCCGCGTCGACGGAAATGGGTGGCATGATGCATTGCGGGAAGAGCTCCGCAGTCTGGCTGAGCCGTGCTTCGGTTCTCTCCGGTAAAGAACGATGCGCCGACATTAGCAGCGACGCTGGAAAACGGGAAAATTTAAGCTTCGTGCACCCACGATTGTTGATTAGACCTCTGCGCTGTGTAGAGCAGCGAAGAAAGCTGAGCAATTACTCCCAAATTGCCATCCGACCCGCCTAGGCTCCTGCAGCGGCTCAGACACGGAGGTCAGTCGGACGATTTTGTACGCTCCCTGGAAGGCAAGCGAACACAAGGATGACCTGTTGACAGTGTGAGCTCCTGATGATCGCCTTGCGCGTGCAGTAGTACACAGTAGACTCTCACCTGATTCCAGCTGAGCCCCAGCCCAAAGATAATTACTATGACAGCCCCGGGTTTCCAAGTTCCATCATTCCTTGTAACCTTGGACACAATGTTGTGTTGGCTGCAACCTGTTTGCGCAAGGCGTCCCAGCCCTCGATGCAGTGCAATGGTCGGCTTGAATGAGGACTCGAGGAAGAGTGGGCCTGGCCAATATTCGGGAAGTATACCAGCACGTTGTCGCGTGTTTCTCACTACAACGTCATCATGGTCGCTCGGAATAAAGCAGCTCGCGAATTCGACCACAGCGGCTTCTCCTGCTTCTGCATCCATGCATTCCCCGGGCCGTCCTGCGGGCCGCAGGCTGCCGTGGCAGGAGCTTCGTCGGAACCGCGAATGCTTGGCGGCCAGGCGGCGTCTCCACCAGTCAATCTCCAGTGTGCGATTCTGTGCGACTACGAGCTGCCTTCCGAAAAGAGGTGATATCTATTCCTTTGGTATCTGCAAGTAATGATACAGAAATCCAGGGGAGCATAGCGACGTGGTAGGGTAGAACAAACACCGCACAGGGGTTTAATAAGGTACACCGAATGGGCCGTCTCCAAGATGCCGAGTAACGAAGGTAGATGTGGGTGCAGGCAATCCCAGATGCGAGATATAACGTGAGGTGGGCAGGGAGAGGGGGCTAGGCAGACGAGCGAAGGCGGCTGGCGTGTCTGCCGCGAATGGTTTTCAATGGGGGGAATAGGCCGGGCAAGGGCGGCGTGTGGTGCTGCCGGCGAGGTAGATGAAGCGGAGGGCGGCGAGACGGGGACTCCAGGACAAGAGCTGGCGAGGGAGGCATAGTAGTGTCAAGGAGGGACGTGCATAGGGTCGTAACGACGGAGAGTGTAAGATGGGTCAAATATGAGGTGATAAATAGGCGGCGATCGAGCAGCTCCCTACAGAGTACGCCTCAACCGGGCAGACCGCTGTAGAACTTGTACTCGCTCCACATCTCCGGGCCCGGGGGCGGCGGACCAGCATCAGCCTGCTGCGGCCACCCTTGCACCGACATCGCCGCATGCGGATGCGCGTGGCCATGCCCGTGCGAACTCGGCGGCGGGGGCGGCGGCTGGTACTCGTGAGGGGCGACAGGCCGCGCTTGTTCGGCCATGTGAGGATGCGGATGGTGCGCGTACGAAGGATGGTGGGACCGCTCCTGCGGCTGCATGTAGTGCTGCTGATGTTGCTGCTGCTCGTGCGCCATGGTCGTCATTGCTGGGGCAATACCTCCAGGACCGCCCGGGGACGAGTCCAAGGGCGACGTGCCTGATACCATGCCCATAGCCATCGAGTGCGATGGTCCCACGGCCCCGTTCTCGTACGACGACCCAGGAGGTGGGGGATAAGGCATGTAGTAGCTCTGCTGGCTGGGAGTGGGAGGGTATGCGGCCGGGCTCGGCTGTGGGTATCGATTCTGCGGCTGTGGATCATACATGGTGGCAGACTGCGGCGAGTCGTAGCTGCTGTGCGCGCTGTAGCGCCGGTCGTCGACCATGTCGTCCCCACTGCTGTACTGCATGCTATAGTCCTCCTGTTGCCGCATAGGCTCTTGTGCTTGTGCATTTGAGGGTCCAGGCTGCGCCGAGGGAGGATAGCTCTCGTACGGCGTAGAAACAGAAGGCGACTCGGGGATGGACACTGACGCCCTTGACGAAGCTGGCTGAGTATGTGATGACGACGGAGGCGGCAAGGAAGTCTGCACGGTCGACGTGAGGGGCGACGGCGGCGGGATGGTCTGACGCGCAGCAGGCGCAGGGGTCGCCCCAGCAGTCGTAGATACAGAGGACGTGCGCTGCCGCCGAGGGTTCGGTTGCCCAGTCATGGGTCGGACCCGGAGCGGACCGTCGTACACCTTCGAGCCGTTCCTCTCCTTCGCCTTCTCCTTGTCTTTCTCCTTCGCCTGCTTCTTCGTCTCCGGCTTCGACTTGCCCTCGCCGTTCGCCGTCGCGTCTTTCGGCGGGGCCGGGGCAGGTCGAGAAGATGAAGACGCTGCCGCGGCGCGGGGGCGGTCGGGCTTCGATGAGGTCACCGACGCACCGACAAAGGGCAGCTGGAAGCCCGCCGAAGACACAAGAGGCTCACACTCGGGCTCGACCTCGGCGTGCTTCCGCTTCGTGCCTGCCGAGGCGGCGCTCCCGCCCCCACGCGCGGCTTCCGCCTTGCGCTTCATGATCTCGACGATCCTCACCGCTTCGCTCCTGCTGCCCAGCGCGCTCCTGTCCGCCCGGCTGCCCTCGACGCCCAGCCTGGACGAGCCCAGCTCCTTGAGGACGTCGAGCGCGCACGCGACGCTCTTCATGCCCTCGTTCGCGATGATGCTGGCGGGCTCCTGGATGACCGCGTGCGCGCACACGACGGCCGCGTCGAACAGCGTCCGCCCGAAGTCGTAGAAGTCGAACACGGCGGGGCGCGTCGAGCCCCAGACCGAGTGCAGCAGCCGCGCCGCGTACACGATGTTGTGTGCGGCGGAGATCGTGCCGAAGACGGCCTGGTGCGCGGGCTTGCCCGTCGCCGCGGCGTCCTTGAGGAAGGGCAGGTAGAGCTTCATGATGAGGCGGTGTGCGAGGATGACGAGCTCGCATTTCTGCGCGAGGCGGAAGGGCGAGCCGGACAGCGTAGGCAGCGCCTTGGACATGTCCTCTGTCATCTCGAGGCGGAAAGCTGGTGGAAGGTCTTGGAGGAAGGCGGTTACGTCGCCTTCATAGGTTGCTGCCGCGTCAATGGAGAGATCGCCACCGTCTTCGCCCAAAGGATCCCTGAACGTCTGCTTCTTGACGTTCTTGACCAGTTGCGCAAGCCTAGAAAACGTCAGCCGTGCTGTCGAGCCGAAGTCAAGGAAGGTCGTTACCTGCACTTCAGACCGAAGTATGTCGAGGACATGTCGCTGTCTGCGTTGTCCGGGACAGGCAAGGAAGTGGACGAAGGCGTGAACTTCTCTTCGTCGACGTCAGCGGGTAATCGGGTGGTGTGTGTGTTGTCCGCGATGAGCGGCGGATGGCCCATACAATCTGCGACGAACCTGTGGATCGAAGGTAAGTTCAGGCCTACGAGAAACCGTGAGGTGCAGACGCTTACAGGTCGTAGTAGACGACGTCCCACCACAACCGCCTACGAGTCTCGGCCTCGAATAAATTGTACGTGCCAGAGAACTCGTCAGGATCGACGGCGAGACCCATCATCCGCGCGACGTTGACCATCTTACCGACCTACCGTGCCAGTCAGCACGACCCGGCACATCACGCACATCACACGACCTACCAGAGGGAACACGTTCTGCGCGACGCTCATCTGGCCCTCGTGCAGCATACAGAGCACCTGCAGGATCATCGCCATGACCGAGTCCAGGTCGTACGCCGCCGTCTTCTCAAACAGCTGCAGCGCCTGCTCCGACAGCGCGAACAGCGTCGCCGACGTGCCCATGCTATCTGACGGCGCCGACGTAGGCTGCGGTACGTTGGACGCAGCAGGGCCCTCGCGCTCCGGCTCTTCGTCCCGAGCGACGAGCGCGCCCAGCGCGAACGCGGCACAAGCGGACGCGAAGAAGCTCAGCGTGGGTTTGGGCGCATTCCTGTCCGCGCCGCCAGACCCGGGCGGGGGCGGGGGCGGCCCTGACCCGCCTGACCCGCGCCCCTGGTCCTTCTTGCTACTCGCGCCGTTCGCCTTCGGTTTTGAGAAGAAGAGATCGCGCGCGAGCTCCACCTTCGACATGGGCTCCGCGCTGTGCGAGACGCCGCCGCCCTCGGCCCAGGTGAAGATGGCGGCGATCCGCTGCTCGAAGTTCGGGACGTTGAAGCAGGGGTGGAGGAGCATCGTTTCCCTGAACGCTTTGAGATAGCGCGAGCGTTCGGGCTCGGCGGGCAGGTACGATACGAGTGCTGCTGTTACTTGAGGCAGCGCAGATGGGCCGGCGGACGGCGGTGGGAGGAAGACGTCATAAGGCGCGGGCGGGTGCAATGTGCGCAATCCGCTCGCGGGTGGGTTCACGCTGCTGCCTAGAGATGACGAGCTCAGGGGAGGTATCGACGCAGTCCCTGGCTCGAGCTTCACACCGGCGCTCGATATCGAGGGCCGGATCGGGCTAGAGTGAGCATCTTGTCCTGACGTCCGTGAATTCCTCGAATCCTCGTCTTCGTCTTCCAGCACGCCAAGCCAGAGGCTTGACACGTCGTCCAAGTTGATGATAACGGAGCTGCCCGACGAGCCTTGGGCCAGGAGCGCGCGGTCGCTACAGGGCAGACCGGCGAGGAGAGAAGAGTGGGAGTATGGAGGGCCAGCCCTACTCGGACCAGCGACGGCAGAGGGGCTGCGTACAGAAGGCAGCCCTGCGAGCGCGGCAGAGACCGTTGTCGTAGGGGATGCTGCTAGTAGCTGGGCAAGGGTCCGCTCAAGCTCGATCAGGCGGTTGTGTAGGGTCTGCACGTCACTGTGATAATAGTGAGAGGGAGACAGGGCTTCGCACTGATCAAGCTTCACATACACTTTCTCTGCGGCGGCTTGCGAATGAACGCAGCGCTGAACGGTATCACGTTTGAGGCACGAACTACAAGGCGTCCGACGGTCACATTTGAGCTTCAATCGTTTGCACTGCGGATTGGGGGACGAGTAAGCATATATCGACGTAGGCTTCCCGATCGACGAGCAGGGTGGGGGGTTTCCCGAGATGTGCGGTGCATGAAGAATATACCAGAGCGTCTCCCTCGAGAGTTGACCGGCAGCACAACCCCAGATATCCTGGACAGTAGTCACGGAGGGGCGTAGCTTACCTCTGCACAGACAACGGTGATGCGGGAGCGTATGTGCCTATAAGAGCGTCATTCAGGCGTCGCGGTAGATATGCAGCGAGTGCGCGGGGACCGAGTACGCACGGTCCGCTGGAGCACTTCTGCTGTGCTGTAGAAGGCTGGGATGCGCCCGCACCGCTTCCAGACTGGTCGGCGCTGTGCCCGTTCTGCATGGAGGAGGATGACGCCGAGGGCGCGAATGGCATTGTCGCGGCGGCGGGGGTGCTAGGGTGTGTGTTTCCTGGGTCGATGTCTGGGCCGGGAGTGGCCTCCATATTTCGTGCAGCCGTTGCCTCAAGGAGTGAGGAGCCCGAGGCAGAGAGACGGACGAGCGCAGAGGCTGGCGAGCGGGAGGGAGGAGATGATGGCTGGCGGAAGAGGAGGGGAGGAACAAGCAGGGCGGCGCGGGAATTGGCGTCCTCCCATTCTAGCCGATCTCATGAACCCACATCAGGACCCGCGCCACCGTCACCCTCCCGGTCATTTCCCCCAATCCAAGTCCCCGGGGTCTCCCTTTGTTCGTCCCTTGCTCATTTCCTCGTCCAATTGCACTTGCCCGCCCCCGCCATCGTCCTCGACCTCCTCCAGCCTCCGCTGACATTGCTCATATACATTGCTTTACCAGCATTGTTTCATGACATGCTGGGGAGAATCATGGTGCGAATGAAGAACTTATCGTCCAAGCAACGGTAATACGTCCCACTGTTCGGCATGAAACTCACGACATGGCGCGCGCCGTCAGGAACTGCGCTCAAAGGTCGCGGCTTGCCCACGTATGGCAACGTTCGCATTGTTCACATCGCCCGACCATCATCCTGACATCCCTCCTCGTTTCAACGTAGATGCTGCCGATTCTGCTACGACATAAGCATGCACCTCCTCCGGTTAATCACCGCGATATGGCGCCAGCCCTGCACCACGCGCGTAGCCTGCACCGTCGAAGGCTCGCAGCGCGCTCGTTATGTCCTCATCGAAGCTTATCCTCGCAGACGCGCAATGCAGTACAGTATCGGGGGGCCCCCAACAGAGTTTCCTCGCTTCGACCGTCCCCGCGATATCGCACAGACTCGCGACAGTTCCCGGGACCCGTGAACCTCACCGTGATTCATTATCCGCGCAGAGCGCCAGGGCGTATCGTCGCGCCGGACACATGCCGTCCAGCCAGAAGCACGCCGGATCCGTGACAAGGAAGATCCAGAAGGCTCGCCAGATCAGCTGTTCGCGCCCTAGCAGACCGCTCTGCGCTCACAAATGGACGATGCGGCCGGGTGGCGTGCGCCAGAGCTGGCGCACACCGTGCCATGCGGCTACTCGCCACCCGCCGAAGCCCGCCCCCGCGCACGTTCTCTCCCCATCGTATGCTCCCGCACGCAGTAGTCAGCAAGGCACGGCACATCCTGCGACCGTCTCGCCAGAACTGCCCTCGAATGGCTTCGCCGCCCGCCTGACCCGCGCGCAACGTCATTCGTGCGCGCAACCCCCGAACACTTGCAGCGATACACGTCCATGATAGACTAGGGTCTTCTCGCCGCGGGAACGGACAGCGAAGCGTGGGCGCGCCGGCCTTCCCATCGCAAATCCCTGGGCCCACCGCACAGCGGCCATGGGAAGAAGGCGCTCTAAATGCTCTGCCCACGCGATAAACGTGTCTGGGCCGGCGGCATCTGTAGGCGGGGCAACTCCTTCCGTTCCAGGGCGGCTTCTCCTCCGTTCTGCCTCCCTGCGTGGCCTGTACTGGAACGTCTCGCTCGCCCGTTGTTCTCCTCTTTGCTTCCTGTGCGAGAGGCCGTGGATATCTCCGAAGGCTGCTCCAGGCGTCTCGCGCGCTGCGCAGCCACGTTCGAACATACGTATGCGACGGTCAGTACAGGACTCATTTTCCCGTCGGCGTACCCGGAGAGCCCTCGATCAGGTCAAGTGGCCAGCGAGTCATCCAGGCGTTCAATAATAGACGCAGATTTGGCGCGAAAAATCACCGGTCTCTTGTCTCGATGGCAATCTTCGGCACACCGGACTGCATCGCGCTCTGTTGTTCAAGGGCCGGTTCATGCCACGCGCATCTAGGTGTACTCGCATCTCTGAGCTGCAGAGCGCATGTCTCGTACTCACTCTGCAGAACTCTAACCACAGCGTCTTCGGGATCGTCCCGTCGCCCACGCTGCCCCTCGAATTCGCCGTACTGCTATCTCCCCTGTCATGTCCGCAGGACACCCGTCTCCGCGCGCATTCCCTCGACGTCAACGCGCCGCCTCGTGTCCCCCAACCGCATTTCAGACCCCTCTCCGGCCATCATAGCTCAATCACCCTTCCCGCACCGCCGCTGTCCGAGAGTCAGATTCAGCCAGAATTTGTCACCGGTTACAGTATGGGCGCGCGCACGCCTCCTAAACGTCCCCCGCGGGGTGATGCAGTCCCGACTCCCGAGGAGAGCCGCTGTGCCTTCCCACCGCGCCCGAGAAGCCCTGTCCCGTGCATGCCGTAAAACGGAGCGTTGCATATGAACGGCGCAGCAGGGCCGCGGCCCCTGCTTACTCCTGCGATGTGTACAGCGCACGGGTGACGAAGGGAGGCTGTGAGCTGGGGCTCGAGGCCGGTGCTATGATACATGGAATGAAACGTTCGCGGGAAGGTTTGTCTGAATCCGTCTCCCTCTGTGTGTCCTGAGTACAGGACCCCAGGAGCACGCGTGGTCATGCTACGCTCATAAAAGTTAGCTCAAGGAACGGGGCGTCCACCCGGGAGGGACCTGGGCATACGCCCCCGAGCTGGCCGGTGTAAGCTTCCTGCACTTGACAGTCAGCAAGACGTGCAGCGGCGAGCCATGACCCCAAAGCACACTCAATCCGACCCACTTGACCAACAGACAGCTCATGATACAGCCAGATCACAGCTGGTGAGTGTCGACGACGCATCACAATCTATCCAGCTGCATGGGAGCCTTCGGGATCGTCTGGCGTCCCGTTCCGCGTTTTGACAGATAGCGGTCTGCTCTTCTCAGGTCACTTGCTGCACCAGTGTCCTAATATGCTCTCTTGCTACCTTGCTCGAGTCCTTGCTGTTGGCTTCGGGAGCTCGCAGTGAAGCCGGACGTGCCGCGAGGCTCGTATACACCGAACAGGACAAACCACTGGCTAGTGGTATTCGACTGTCAAGTTCCACCTGTCACCCGCACTACACGATGATAGTGACTCTGAGACGTCCGACAGGTCGGCGCAACGATGAATGCAAGGTAAATCTATCTATCATGTTCCGCCGGCATAAGTGGTCGACTTCGCCTTGCGGATCTGCTCTGCTTGTACGCGACATTGCCAGTGCATGCGCTGCGAACACATGTAAAGCAAAGATCCCAGCAGCGGCACAAGCGCTTCGCTGGTGTTGAAACCCGGACACCCACAAATTACCACTATCATCCCGCGCCGACGGCGACAGAACACCAAAGCTGTCATACAACCCTCATGTGCTCCCCGTTTCGGAGATATCGATAGAAGCAGGGAACCAGCACGTCGAGAAGCCTGGAGCAGCCTTGACGGAAACACGCCACCGCGTCTATACGGGAGCCTAGTGGAGGCCTGCTGTCTACTCTCTTATGAGCGTCGAGCACCGAGCGCGTACCTTTTCTCAAATGGCCGCTTCATTAGACACGGGCGGCCCGTCGTTCATACGTAGTCCCCTGAGCGTGAACGCGGGTGCGAATAGATATACGACGGACGTAACGTATCGTACACGATCGGTCGAGTACAGGCCCCGGAAGGCAATCTAGCCACAGTCTGGACGTCCAAATGCCCACCTTCTGTCGTACCACCATCCCACATTCCCCGCACCTTCACCTCCAGCGCGCTCACACACGCGAAAGGAGCCCGCCCAGCCTCCGGCGGGGCCCGCCCGCCTCGCCCACCTCGCTCATCTCGCGCGACTCTTTCCTCGCCATGCCCATCCGGCGCCTCCGCGTCCACCACACCTCCGCGCCGCGCGCGGCAGCGTACACCGGCACGCTCACGGCGAACCCGACGACCATGCCGAGGTCGCCCGTGTTCCCGCGCGCGGCGATCGGCCCGGTGAACCACGCCTGCTGGATGCAGGGCACGATGAGCGCGACGGCGGCGCCGAGCGCGCAGAACGCGGCGGGGCCGCGCGGGAGGTTCGGGTGCGCGGGGTCGGACCAGGCGTGCGGGACGTCGTACGCGGCGAGCGAGTAGGAGCCACGACGGAAGAGGAAGTGCTCGGTCATGACGATTGCGCAGAAGGGCGCGATCCAGTATCCGATGAGGGCTGTATGCGGTCAATGCCGCGTCTTAGTCAATTGCGCTGGGAAGATGCAGAGGGATGGAGCGCACCGAGGATATCTACGAATGTCGTATAGAACTTTGCTGCGCCGACGATCGCTAGAGGAATCAGTCTTGTCCAACGCATACATGCTGTCAGCACCCTGGACGGTTCATGCAGCAGTCTTGTACTCACACAGCAGTCGACACCAATGCGATCAAGAATCGCGGAATCCGCGCTAATGCGCGGTGGATAGTCATGAAGCTCGTGCACACCGTGTACATCGTCGGCGCGACCGCGCTTGGCGCAGTCAAACTCAGCAGCACGAGCAAGAGTTTGCCAAAGCCTTTCGTCGGGGCGAGTATGGCGGCGACCAGCCCGCCGACGTCGTTCCCGTCGCCGAATCCGGCCTCCCATGAGGGTACGGATACGGCGGCGGCGGCGAACGCTGCACCGAGCATATGTGCTGGTAGCTACATATGCGTTGAAGGTCAGCACACCGCCGAGTAATGGACGCCGGTACTGTATAGACGTACGCTAGAGACGAAGAAGCCCAGGTACGCATACGCGAACACCTTCCACGCAGACGCCTTGCTATCATGATACACACCATAGTCCGGCGTCAGCGTCGACCAGCTCACGACCGTCGCCGCCAGTGACGAGCCGAAGCTCAGGAGCATCGAGGCTGGGGCGGGGCTAGTGCTGGTGACTGATGCTTGAGCGATCTGTTTGCCTCCGACGGCGAGCATGACGATGAAGGCGATGACGTTGGGGATCCAGATGAGTGTCTGGTACCTGCAGTAGGTTGTGGGTCAGTTCTGCGAGCGTAGGGTACGACGGCTGCACGTACCAGTGAAGCACTTTGCACCCGCAAAACGTTATCTACACCCCCCAGGCGCTGTGAGTCATCGCGCAAGCATACAGTGGCAGCGACACTGCTCACCGCAAGGGAGATGAGAGCGATGATGACGATGCCCAGCGTCGCACTGAGGTGTCCCGACACCTCCGCGAGCGTCTGCCCGCCGATGATCGTATTCACGACGAGGTAGCCCTGCATCGAGAGCACGTTCAGCAGGCTCGGCAGAATCGCGCCGTAGTACCTATACGGACGCCCGATTCGTCAGAAATCACTGAGATGTAGTGTGAGCAGTAGAGGGAGCGATACCGACCCCCACGAGAAACGACTCTGCACCATCGCGCGCGTGCCGAGTTTGGGCCCAAACGTCGAGCTGCCGTACCTCTCAGCATCACGCATATACCCACACCAAACACTCAGGAGAGACTTACAAGAACGCTGGAAAGGCGCATGTTCTGGTCTAGTGTCAGTACGCTCTGTCTAGTCATGATAAGGGCACTTACATGAGGTCGACGACGAGGATCACGTAGAACGAGTCCCGGATGCCGAGGCTGTAGTACGCGGGGCCGACTGTGCCCGCGCTCAGTCTACGTGGGTCTCTCTGTCAGCATATAGACCACAGGGAAGACGACACACGATAGAGCTACGCACGTCAAGATGTTCGCGTTCGCGGAGAACCACACAAAGAAGAACTGGTACAACCGCCTCTCCGTCCTCTGCTCCTCAGGAATAGGCACGATCCTGCGCACATTCCCATCCATCCCTCAGCATTGCCCCATCCACTCGTCTATGCCCCAGTGCTCACCCATTCACCTCCAGCCCCCACCGCGCCAGCTGGGCCGTGACCGCATGCAGCGCCCTTCCAATCTTGCCCTTCGCCTCCCTCACAGCATTGTCCGCCTCGCTCACCAGCACGCCGACCTCCACCTCCCCATGCGCAGCGGCTGCGTACTTCTCCGCGAGCTCCTTCTCGCCGCGCGGCCCGGACGAGTCCGAGAGCGTCGAAGGCGGGTAGCGCGAGTGCGCGTGCGCGTCCTCTTTGAGCTGGATGTCCGAGCGCGAGTCGCCGTCTTCGTATATCAGCATCTCGGTCGGCTTGGGCTTGTCCTCTCCTTGTAGATATGCGGGAGAAATCTATGCTGTGGCGTTGATAGCAGAGGAGGTGGTGAGTAGTGAGTAGCGATGTATTCCCCAGAGGGACGGAACGCAGGAGGAGCGTCCTGATCGTCGAGACTAAAAAGCAGAGATATGACGCCCCGTAGGTCCGTGAGCGCAGGGAGCAAGCACGTAGCGGGAGGTCTATCTCTCTCAGAGGGGGCAGGGGAGAGCACTACCCACTATCATGGGGCCCTCCCCTACCTAGGACCTGGCAATCGTGAGCTGCGTGTGACCCGGGGCGTCCGTCCCACGACCGCGACGCTCTACGCTCTCGCGCGGGGGCGGCAGAACCTAGAAATGAAGAAGGCCCCAGATAGCGGGAAGATGCAGGGGTGTCAGTCGGTCGCCTACGGTCCTGTGGTGCGCCGAGGGCGTTAGGGAGATAAGCGGGACGAGAGTTCGGGGCTGAGTACGAAGAGCTGAGAGCTGGCCCTCCATGGATAGCATCCGTACGCCCGGCCGTCGCCAAGGGACGGCGGGACGCAGACGCAGGGACAGAGAGCCGGAGGGGCACGCTGAGAAGAGATTTGGTGCAGTTGGGACCCGGGTGGTGCATGTCGTCGCACGAGCGAGTGAACGCGCGTCTGGGCGTGGGCGCGGGAGGACGGATGCGGCGCCAGGGAGGAGGATGTCCATTCAGCGTCGAGCGAGCGAAGTGGTTTCCGCATACGTGCAGAATTGAGGGGACACGTGCGGAGGAACTTCATGCACGCTTCCCACAGTTTTAGAGCCGGACAGAGATAGCCCGCTCGCGTCTAGGATGCGAAGCTTTGACTTCGCAAGGAGGGCGATCTGTGACAGTCGAGTCTTCGAGCTCACGAGGGCGGAAGAGTAGCGTCAGAACCCGCGAAATGAATACGGTATGATGGTAATGTATAGTACAAGGTGAGGGAGTTGCCCTTACTCCCTTTGAACGAGCGCGAGCAGCCCCAGCCCGCCCAGCAGCGCATACTTCAGCTGCGGGAAATCGTTCTGCGACAATCCAGGCACGCGCTCTCAGCACCTGCGCACGGGACCGATGCGACGGGAGACGTACCATGGCGATGGTGACATAGCCCACGTACGGCAGGAACCTGCGAGTGTTCGCGCCGCGGGTCAGGGACTGTATAAGAGGAAGGCGGGACGGAACGGAGGGAGGGGACGGGGACTGACCCTCTGACTTTGCCGACGATGTGTTTGCGTTCTAGCCATTCGAGACCCTGGTAGAGCTCGATGTCGTCGATGTGGTTGTTGTCGCCCTTCGTAAGTAGGAGCTGCTTGTCTACCAGCGGGGCAGCAGCAATCATTCTAATGCGTTGTTCAGTCACAACGCGCTTCAAAGTCAGAAGGGCAGAGTTGTGGCGCAAGAACTCACCCCTTCTTCTTGGAGTAGAAATCGTGCGTCTCCAGGACTCGATGTACAATGGGTATATCTGCGCCAGGAATTTTGTACACGGTGATGTCTCCGGTCTGATACCGCTGGTCTGTCGGATTTGTGAGGAAGAGGAGGTCGCCGCGGTAGAACGCCGGTTCCATGGAGCCACTAACACAAGCAAGACCGTACTCGTTCAGCATTGCTGTTCAAGGATAGCACGTATGCGCAGCAACAAAGTCAAAGCGCACCTCAAGACGACCACAATAGGCGACTCGGTGTTCGTAATGAGACCCAAGCCCTTCCAGATCATCAGCCCGGACGCGAGCACCGACACGAAGTTGAGGATCTGGAGGAGCACCTAGACGACCGCATACGTCCTTCAGCATCCTCTGCACCGCACATTCTCAGCCCAGCACCCAAGGGAAAGACGAACATGTCGGACACCGAGCCTCCGGAGGGTCTTGAGCTCGTCGGCGAACATGGTGGGGAGAAGGAGAGTGTGTGTTATGGGGAGACACACGTGGCTCGCGTCCGCATCCAGAGACACGTCCCGGGCGCCAATCGCGCTCGCTGTGCGCGCGTCACCGTCGCGCGCGTCCGGCGCTTCTTCACTCAATTGGCTTCGGGTTGGACCTCTCTCTGGCGGCGCTCTCCAGGCTCCAGCTTCTGCTCGTCGGTGGCATCGCGTATGTTCAAAAACGACTGCACGACGATATAGAGTTTGTGCGCGAGCGAGGGACCACCTCGACGCTTTGAAATGGGTACTACTACTTACTGCTGGTTCCGTGTGTCTTCCTGGCGCGCACCACTGGAAAATCTGCAGGGGTCAATGTTGCAGCATTCCCTGCGCAGATGCTTGAGTTCGACGAGGCACGCCTGGAAAAATACAGTACACATAGCTCGCGAAGATGTACCAGTGAGTGTAATGCCACCTCTCAGAGAATTGCACGAAGTAATATTCCTCACTTCAGGCATCAATCATGTCGGGCAACGTCCCGTAGCCCGTTCTATGCGCGAATGGCTTCGATGAGCCTCATATTCATTCACCTCCAGGAAGTCGTTACAGGTATTTATCGCGCTCGAATCTACATTACAGCCGTATCAAGTACACGTCCGACGTCTAATTCCATAAAGTTACACGAAAACCACCGACGTCGCCCATTCCCGTTTATAACCCGGAAGACGAAAGGCAGAACATAGAAAACTCACAACCACCGCACCCTAACTCTTCATCCACACTTGCAAAATCGCAACATCAATCCCTCATCCCCAGGAGCGAGCCCGGAGTCACCACCTCCAGCGCCCTCGATCCCTGCACGGGCACGGGCCCGACCCGCTCCTCGCGCGGCGACAGCACGCCCAACGATCCCATCATCGTCGGCGGGCTGCGCGAGCTGGACGCCGTCGAGCTCGGCTTCGAGCTCATCTGCAGCAGGAGCGACGCCGCGCTCTCGTCCTCCGGCGTCCACGTGGGCGACACCGACGGCGACGCGCTCACCGACTTCCTCTGCTGCCGCGGCGGCACCACCCCAGCGCCCGTCGCTCTGTGATTCTGCCCTGCGCCTTGGGGCAGCGTGAGGGGGTGCGCGGGCCCGGGGAGCGTCAGCGCGGGCATGTTCGCGAGCGTCGCGGTCGGCCGGAAGCGCTCCGAGGCGGGCGGGGATGGCAGCTGGGCGTTCGTCGGCGAGCGCGAGGGCCCGGCGGAGGGCGAGGCGGACATGAGGCTGCTTGGGTCGACGTACGGGTGCGGAAGCCAGGACGCGATGGGAGGGAGGCGCGGCGAGGAGGTAGTGGTGACGGCCCCGGGGCTGGTGGAGGTGCTGGTCTTTGGGACGAAGGGGAGGGGCGACGGCAGCTCCTCCTCGGCGCCATTGGTGAGCCCGTGCTCGTCATCGCCCACGTAGGAGTCATCCTCGTCCTGGCGCGGGTAGGCGCGCTTGTTCCGGGCGGCGCTGTGGGTGTCCTCGACCTCGTCGGCGCGTTTGCGCTTTAAGGGCGTGGTACCGCGCACGGCGTCGGTCTTTGGAGATGGGCGCTCTGCGGCGCGGCACTGCGAGCACCTAGTCTCCTCGAGCGTCTTGACACGGGCGACGAGGTCCTGCATATACTCGACCGTCTTCACGAGGACATCGAGCTTGAATTCCTTCTCCTCCGCCTTTCCCTTCCCCTTCTTCCCTCCTTTGCTTCCTTCGTCCTCCTTGGTCACATTGGCCTGCTCGAAGGGGTTTCCGGCAAGGACGCGGCCGCGGTCGTTGACGAGCGTGCTCAGCGCCGCGAGGGTCTCGTTGATCTTGGTGCGTCGTGCCTTCTCGATCTTCGAGTGGTTCAGCTTCCGGAGCGACTCACGGGCGGAGCGGGACATGGCGCCTGGCTTGCGTCCGCGGCGCTTCGGGGCTGGGGCCGCGTCCCTCCCGGGGTCGTACTCGTCCTCCTCCTCGGAGGCCGAGTCCGAGTCCGGAGACGGGTGTATGTGGTAGTCGGTGCCAGCAGCCTGAGGTTGCTTGGGGAGGATGGGTGGGCGTGCGGGGCGACGCTGTTGGGACTTGTCTGGCGATATGGCCGGGCCAGCTGGGCCCTCCTGGCCGACGAGGGAGGCCGTGCGGTGGCGCTTGGCGCGGCGCGGGGGGTTGCAGCTAGCTGCGTACGCCGCGGTCGCGTCTCTCTGCGCAGACATCGTTCGTCCTCTGTGTTCTTGTGCGGGCGGGGCGGGGGGAGGAGGGGGGCACACGACACGCCGGGCGGGTTGCGAGACATGTGTATGTGCAGCGAGCGTGCATATATAGCGCCGCGCTGGAGGGCAGCTCGGGGCGCGTCCGTGGGCGATCTGCCCCTGCGAACGCCCTCGCCCGCCGACAAATGGTCGTGTGCGCCGGGTGGGCGAAGAAACGTGCGCGTCGCACGACCATCCCCGCGCATCCTGATTGGCCCACGCCCATGCACGTGTGGCGTCCCCCTCCCCGCACGCCCGTTCGGGAAGGTCCAGTCGTCGCAGCGGCCCTGCACAGGCCTCCATCTCCGCTGCCGGAGGCTCGTGAGCTTGTATGGTTTGCTCTCGAGTCTGCGAGTCTATGTTTAACAGCGGCGAGGAGGTTGAGACAATGGGCTGGGATCACCTTTGCATTTGTTGTTATCCACAGCATCACTGCCGTGCGCAGTGTACGAGTCGCCCGTGTCGCGATCTCTGCGACCGTGTTGAACGCAAACGAACGATGACGCCGCTAAGACACCAGCCCGCGCTGAACCACCAACGTGGGACAGCTGTCATGAGAGTCTCTGCTCACGAAAGAGGCATCATCCCTCCCGGCAGAACGGATGTGCGCTAGCCGTGAGGCCACTCCTGCGCTCGAAGCCCTCGCAATGCATTGCTTGAAGGTTCATACGAGCGTCTCGAACGCAGCACGGCGTTCTGAGTAGGGCACAGTGAGGGTAGCCGCCGGCAGGCTGGGGGCTGATAAGAGAGCGAACACGAACGTGTCGGCCAAGATTTCGAGGCGCGGTGCGGGTGCGCCTCCATTGAACCTTCGCGGGGTCTCAGGAAAATGGAGGGGTGACCACTAGCAAAGCGTTGAAGGCTGCACGATGGGTCGCATGCACACAGAAAGTCCGCTCCGGTGAAGCAGGTTTCCTCGCTGAGTTGGGCGCTCCGGAGTGGTACGTATGGTTGTGGTATGCGTCCAATGCACCCTGAAGACGCTGAAGAGCCCGAGTTCCTCGGCCTGCGCACTGCCTGCGTGCGCATCAGGCTGTGGGAGCACTCCAAATAGGTGGACTGCTCACGTACGGCATGGTCGCCCTCTTCGCGTTCGCTGCTCACGAGACCAGTTCTGCAACTCGATTCACTACCTCTACCACACGTTATCTTCGACCTGAAGACCCTGCAGGACCTCTTCCTGCAGTGCGACCGTTACTAAATAGTCAGATATATAGGATTCGGAGCGTTGTTTGATGCTGTAGGATGAGTTGGCGCGGTGATCATAACTTGAGGCCACTGCCAGTGTACTGTGCAAGGTTTAGCTGGTTCGGGATTACTTCGCACGGGACGTGGTCTCAGTCCTATGTATGAGATGTTCTGTCCCTTCCATCGAGGCTAGCGTTCACAGAATCAGATTTGCAATTTTGGAGAAACAGAGAGTGCTGTACGTAGGCCTGCCGCCGTGCGCACCTACACAGGCGCTTCGAACCACTAAACGCGGACGAGCGCTTAGCGCTCAGCAGTACCCACTTCTTGAAGCCACCCTCAAAGTTGGCTCGACCGCCAACACCTCGGAACTTCAGCATTCTCGCTGAGGTTCCTTTGACCGTCGTATAGCAAGGACAGCTAGCGTCTTGCCAATTTGAGGGGCTCCAAAGCCAGGAGATGCTGCCAGCATCATGCACAGTACCACGATCCTCTGGCCTGCAGACCTCCCGCCGAGTGAAGGCATCTGCTTCGGCTGGACGCGGCCGCTGCTCTTAGTAGCGAGCATCGTCCCGGGAAGACAGAATGAAGTCAGTATACTTCTCCCTCTGCGTGCCATAGAGTGATTCTGACCTACGAATGCGCCCAGGGACACGCAGAGGAGCTGATAGCTGCAGCGGTCGCACACCCGCAATGGTGCGCCGTGCGGGACATGTTCAGTTCAGACCCGAGAGTCATCGGGTACTGCGATGCCCCAGTCTCATCGAAAGACTCGACGCCCATATTCCGATTGCATGATGCCCCTACAAGTGAACGTATGCGCCAATAGACTGGCTTCGGAGCGAATGACTGATATCCTTGGGTAGACTTGGACTTTCAATTGGTGTTCTACCGCCGGCACAAGCGACAATCCATGCGCTTCTACGCGTTCGACTTCACCGAGCTCGACATTCTCCCGTCGCAGGAGTCGACCTCACGCGACGCTGCGCCCGTCTCAGCGGCTCGGCGGAACGCGGAGGCCGTCCTCTTCGCGGACTTTAGTCGCGCGCATGCGCTCGCGGCGCGGAAGGGCGGCAGTCTGAACGAGGAGGTGCTGCGCCAGGTGATTCTGGTGTTGGGACTGTGATGTGGAAGCCGGCTGATTGTGGGACGCAGGCGAACTTTGCGCAGTTCTTTGCGGAGATTGTGGAGTCTCGGAGGGGTGCTGCAAGTTCCCCGATCCCGAGGGACGTTGAGCCAACTGTCTCGCGCGACAGGAGTACATCACGGTCACCTGAGGATTCTGGCGTGCACCAACGGGTTTCTTGGTTTTACATCCTCTCGGCGGCAGTGAGGAGAGTCCAGCCCATCGCGCGCGAAATCTCGAGTACAGGTATATGCTTCATCTTTCACAGCTGCGGCATGGTTCTCACTGGGACGCAGCGGACCAACTGGACGTCAGGTTCGAGCAAGGGGTCTATGTCGCAGGCGAGTTGCCGCACGTGTATCACGACAAAGCCCGCACCGTCACATCTATCTCGAAGTATATCAAGTGAGCTCACTCCGTTCGGTGCGGGCGTCTCGCATACTGACCCAGACGTCCAGGTTCCATAACTGCGTGTGGCTCGTACTCAACGACGTGATCATTGGCGTCGCGTTCGGGACTTTCCTATGCGAGAACCAGCACGTTCTTGCGCGGATATTGGATGAATTCCTCCAGGTGCGCTCAGTCTCGCTATCGAAGTCATATCAGTCCTCAACTTTCTCTCAGCAAAACCTCGTGCATCGCATGGAGCTTGCTCTGCTGTGGCTCAACAACTGGCCCGCCGGCCTCAAGCTCAACACAGAGCTCAGCCAGTTCTACTGCCACTCCCTCATCGGCGTCGTCTCCGCATGGGGCTGTAAGCGTCCGCCTCCCACTCCCGCACGACAGCCTTTCTCACCCTTTCTTGCTGTTACAAGGGCTCCTCGAGCGGGCCGCGCCGTACTTCCCCGCGCTCGTCTGGGTGATCGGTGCAGGCGGGTGCTGCGGCATGACGATGATCATCTCGCTGCTGTCCGACGTGCTGAGCGTGCTCACCGCACACCTGTACGCGTGCTACTTCATCTCCGCGACCGTGTTCAGGCATCAGCTGAGCCTCGCGGGGTCGCTGTGGAACCTCTTCCGCGGTGAGTCTTCAGGCCCATGCCTGCCTTTGCCTTATGATACGAATGCTTGATGGTTTGGTGTAGGAAAGCGATACAACGTCCTGCGGAATCGCATCGACTCGTGGGACTACGACCTCGACCAGCTCCTGCTTGGAACGATCCTGTTCACGCTTGTCGCTTTCCTATATCCCACGGTCTTGACCTACTATGCTCTCTTCGCCATGGTGCGTAATCTCACTCATGTAGCAATCCGTCTCAGCTCACTGTGAACATCTCGGACAGGCACGTCTAGCGATCATGATCATCCATGCGGCATTCGACACGGGGACCGCGCTCTTGAACCACTTCCCACTCTTCGCGCTCTTGCTGCGCGTCAAAGATCCTCTGCGCCTGCCAGGTCTGTCCTCCCCGCCCACGCACCCACAGATACTTTGACCGAGCCGATGACTGATGTTCCTCACAGGTGGCATCTGCGTAGAACGCTCACGAGCGGGCCCGCTCATCCTTGCCGTGAGTTCACCTCTCTCGCTCATGTCACTCGCGCCGCTGAATTCTTCGCAGAGTCAGCCGGCACCCCTCTCGTCCATCTTCAGACACTACGGTACGTGGCGTAGCGCGACCGACATACCTCGTTCCAGGACTGACTGGGGGATAGCTCACCTGGCGGGGCGTCTGACTACGCACTATCATCCGCTCCGCATGCTGCGCCAGTTGGCGTCCGGGAGGCTGATGACCCCCATACTGCGCTCTGCGATCCGCTACAACATGATACCCGTCAAAACGAAGGCTAGTCACCCGGACAAGGTCTCATAGAGCGCTCCTACTCAGGATCAGGCGTATGGCTCGAAGAGTGTGTATTAATCCAAGGGAATAGATCGAGCGACACATGGTATAGAGCTGTGGCTATGGTAGTCTATGGGGGCTCCGAACTAGGCGGCCCAATGGCGTTTTCCGGTGAGTGGAGGTATCTAGAGCTTAGCGCGGCCCTGCTGCGACTGCACGCGGAGCGACTTGCTCTGCTCGCGCAGCACCCGGCGGAGGATCTTCCCGCTCGGGCTCTTCGGGATCGCGTCGATGAAGATGACGCCGCCCGTGAGCCACTTGTACTTCGACTTCGTCGCGGAGACGTGCTGCGGACAGCACAAACGCTGTCAGCATCGTATCTCCACGGAACAAGCAAGAGAGGGTACCTTCTTCAGGCGCTCCTTAACCTCCTCCGCCAGCGCAGGCTTCTTCGCGACCTCCGCGGCCACGGCAGGCTTGAGGACGACGTACGCGAGCGGAGCCTCGCCGGCGAAGTCGTCCGGGATGCCGATGACGGCGACGTCTGCGACATCGGGGTGGTCGAGCAGGTGGCCCTCGAGCTCGGACGGGGCAACCTGGTTGCCCTTCACCTTGATCAGTTCCTGTTGAGGTGAGTCGTCTCTGGGGTCAGTCACGCGAAGACGATGAAGGAAAGCGGTGCGAAGCAGACCTTGATACGGTCAGTCACGAACATGTCGCCGTTCTCGGCGAAGACGACTTCGTCGCCGGTCTTGAGCCAGCTACGTTCTACATGTCAGCGCTGCCCAGTCAGTATGGATCCATGTCGCGACGCACCCATCAACGAAGGTCTCCTTCGTCCTGATGGTCCGCTTCAGAGTCAGCAATCCCGCCAATGCTATCAAGGGTGGTGCGGATGGAAACTCACGCTTGCTCATTCTTGTAGTACCCCAGCGAGATCTGGGGACCCTTGAGGAGCAGCTCACCAGGCTCCCCGACGCGCGCGAGCGAACCGTCAGGCTTGACGACCTTCGCCACGATGCCAGGGATGAGCTGGCCAGCGCTTCCGAGGGTGCCGACCTTTTGCGAGATGGGGAACTATGCACTCAAGGTGAGTATGCACCATCTCTAGATGGCTTTGTCGGATGAAGCTTACCACGGTGACAGCAGCAGTGGTCTCCGTCATGCCTGGAGGTGGCGAATGAGCTATTAGGCGTGGGATGGGGGAGGGATGCCCTACCGTAGCCTTGGCCGACCTGCAGCTTGGGGAACGCTTGAACAAGCTGGGTCGTCAGCTCCGCGGACACGGGTGCAGCCGCGGCGACCAGTACCCGCAGGCTCGTCAGCTTGAACTTTTTAGTGAGCGGATGCTATGGGATCGTGTCAGCGCAGTCCTGATCGTCTGGAAGAGAGCGCGCTACCTTGACGAGTAGCACAGCCTGCGGAGGCACGATGCTATCGAGATCATTCAGCGGCAGCGTCATTGATGTTAACTTGAGAGGACGCACAGGAGATGGGTGATGCCGTAGCTGTGGATACTCTGGAGGAACCGCTCGTAGTTGAACTTCTGGGAGACCACGACAGTCATCTGGGTCCACATCCGTGAATCAATGGAGTCGGTGCGAGGCATGGATAAGTGGCATACCGCGAAGTAGAACATGGCGTGCAACTGCCCATTACGCAATGATTTGGAGAAAGGTGAGCAGTTGGCAAGAATCTGAGCACCGGCAGACGTACGTTGATAACCAGCCCGTAAATGTCTTGGAGGCAATGTGAGTAGGCGGTGTACGATTGAATGACCACGACGCTTACGATTGAATGGCAGGACTGCAAGCCAGACATCAGCACGGATGCACCTCGTCACACACTCAGATCGGACGCACCTCCGGAGGCGACGTCGCCGGGACGGAACCGTTGCTCCTCCCATGGCGCATAGTTCTGGTTTGCGCCCGAGAAGGTGGCGAACTGGATTAGGTCGCTGATCACATTGAAGTGCGAGATAGCCACTGCCTGTATTGCATCCTTTTCTCAGTACTCTGCGTGAAGATGCGAGCGCGGCCAGGGGTGCATACCTTGGGCTTTCCGGTGGTACCAGACGAGAAGCACAGGAACGCGATCTTCTCCCTCGCTTGTCCGGGTTTGGTGAACTTGAACTCACTGTACGGGGGCAGCGTCTTGTCATTGACGAGGTCCTCGACCGACTTGAAGGAGAGCTTGGTCTTGGACTTCTGGCCGTCCAGCACGACAATGCGGGAGTGGGGCAGCTTGACGGCCTTCGCAGCCTCGAGCGCAGCCGGCAGGTTCTCGACGTGCGTGACGAGCACCGAAGGCTTCGCTACCGTCAGCTGGTAGGCTGCGCAGGATCAGTGCATGCAATAGGGCGACCAAGACCAAAGCGGCGTACCGAGTTCCTCGGAGGTCAGTGACGCGCTCAGCGCCCTGGAGAGATATCAGTCTGCAGGCCATATTGCGGGCGAGTTCCATACGTACGCCACAATGGCACCGAGCTTCTGCGCTGCCCACGTCAGTGCAGGATAGTCTGGTCATTCGGATCAGTTACGAATGCAGAGACATCATACGATGATATAAGTTGCTCACCGACATGATTCGGCACGTATAGCGAGACTATGCAGAGGTCATGAGCGATACAGCAGGGCCAATGAAGGCGAGAAAGAGTCACGCACCGATATCGCTGTCACCTAGTGGGTACATCAGCATACCTCAAACGTCAATACAGGTTGGAAAGTCAATGGGTACATACGTATATTGTAGAGCGCGTTGAAAGCACGGGCGAGAGCATCCGTCCTGTATTGCAGCTGTGCAGTTCAGTCAGTGATGGCGCTCGCTGTACAAGCGCTGTCGATATACTATACATACCTCCGAGAAGTACACCTTCCTCCCGGTGTCCTCCTCTATCATGCACGGGAACTTGCCGACATGCGCAGACTTGGTGGGATGTTCGAACGTCTCGCTGAAGACGAACTGAGGGATAGTGAGATCGTCCCGCGGCTCGACGTAGGGGATAGTAGACTGAAAGAGCGTCATGGTTCGGACCAGCTGAAGTGCGCTCGAAAGGAGTGTAGGCGTCTAGGAGCAAGGGCGTAGTGCGTTGTGGTAACAAGCTTGGAAACGGCTTGTGGCGGGCACCTCCGCCAACCTCGTCGGTTTCCGGCAGATGGTGCAAGCCCTGTGGCGTCGTCAAAATCACGGTCGCGTTCTACAACATCGCGCGTCCGCCACGTCCGACGAATCTTGTGTGCCGATTGGGTGTGCGGCAGGAGCAGCGACGGCTGGAATCTGGAAGCCATGCGGCTCAACAGAGGATGCGCGCTATTCTGATGGCTCAGGGGAGGGATTATAGTACTTACGGGCGCTAACAACATGGCCAGACCGGACTCGGTGAACCGTCGCGGACGCTTTGACAAGTCCTAGCAAGAGTTACAGAGGTCCAGGACAGGGAGCATGTCAGAGACCGGTCCTCAGCCTGTCTGAAGCGGTCACAGCACAATCAGAGGCTGGTGCGGTCGTCGTCGCTAGACTGATGCCAGTGGATGCTGAGGACCAGTGGTGTCCTTTGCCCACCAGCAGCCTTCCGGTGCCGCTAACTTCCCGTTCACCCGTAGAACGTCCCTTGCAGACGACCTGCTGTTCGATTATGGCTGACGTCCCTCCATCCATGGTACCTTATTCCTTACTGTACATACATGAAGCATACTTACGAATCAAGACCGTCCAATCTTCGCGGAAGGTTTGCTCACCGTCTCTTGAACCTCCCACCGCGCCTGCAACACCACAACAGTCAGTACCACGGTCAAGCAACACGAACAGTACGCGAACTCACTTCGCCTCCTCCGCGACCATCGCGCGCTTCTGCTCGTGCATCCGCGCGGCCTCCGCGTTCATCGCAGCGACCTCCTGCGTGTCCGGGAAGCCGATGTTCCAGTACCTGGGCGGCGTCTTCGCGCGGTCCCAATGCTGTCGATGTCTCGACACAGCCTGCTTGTGCTCCTGGATCGCCGCGGCGGCCGCATCTTCTGCGGCGCTGCCGAAGGAATCGCCGCGCGGCGGCTTTGACGGTGTGGACTCGGGTGAGCGCCATAGCGGCCCTTGGGGGCGTGGCGGGAGAGGCCCTACGGCCTCGTAGTACTGTCGAGGAAATGCGGGCGGTCAGAGCCAGGAGAGGACATGCAGATGAAAGAGCGTACGTCGCGGCAGCACTCGCAGTCGCCCGCGTGCATATGCTTGCGCTTTCGTTTGTCGCGAACCACTTCCTCGTACTGGAACCCGACGCCTTCGTTGCGTGCCGGATCGAGCGCGAACTGCGCGTTGATCGTCTCTTTGCCCGCTCTACCGGCACCCATCAGCCCGTCTGCATCCAGCCCGCGTACGAAGGAAGTACGCACTGCAGCTGCGGCTTATAACGTCCGCGGCCCTTGAATGCGGAGTAGTCCGCAGGATACTTCTTACCGTCGCTCGTGCTCGGGGCCGCATTCTCGTTGTTCTGTGCCAGACGCTCCTTCCCCTTGCGTGGCCCAAGAGAGACTGGCGTGTCGGGCAGACGCGTCTTGGCGCCAGGGAGGGCTGCGACGGGCGCAGCGCGGAACGGATCCGCTGCACTCGAAGAAGCTGACGACGAATCGACCGCCTCGGGAGATGATCTGGCGTTCGCCTTGGCCTTCAAAGCCTGTTGAGGCCGTGCGGCGGAGACGGGAGTCCAAAGCTGTGCAGTGCGTATATGTGCGGGCTGAGGTTTCGGCGTCATGTCCGTCGTCCGCGCAGAGGGTTCTGGGATGATCTGGGAGGGGTATAGGAATGTCGGAGCTACAAAGCCATCAGACCCTCAGCTTCTGTCAACGAAGACGGCGCGGGCGATGCTTACCCTGCGACTCCAGCTCAGTCTCGGAAGAGTCTGGGTGCTGTACTGGGGAACGTGGACGCTTCTGAGGGATTGTCGACGATCGGGCTGTGACGTCGATCTGGGATGGGAATAGAAACGTGACGGCTGTACAGAGTCAGTGTGGGAGCGAGAGCGATAGAGATTGACATACGTTGCGACTCTGGCTCGGTCTCGGATGAAAAGGCAACATCGTCTCGAGGGAACGGGACTCCGGGCGGGGGCTTCAGTGGCACCTCTGTGCCGAGCGCAAGAGCCGCCGCCTTAGGTGTGGAAGCGGCAGAGACAGGAGACGAAGGCTCAGAAGATGAGGAGTTGAGGTTCCGCGAAGATAGCGCGGCAGGTTTCTTCTGGGCCGCCTTGGCCGCTGCTTCGCTCGGCCTGAGATGGTCGAGCGATATCCTGTAGACGAAGCACATACCTGAAGACGTAGCCCGTGCGGGAGTGGTAGATCGACCTCGAGGTCCCTTGCGTAGGAACCGTTCCCTGATCCTCCCAAACCTCTTCATGCACTCGGACTCCGACAGACGATCCGGGCTCACGTCCCGGCCTCCTGCATTCTCCTTGCCCTCTTCATCCTCCTTCGGATTCAGCTTCCTGCGTTTCGACGCTCGTTCCTTCTCCTTCTCCTCCTCTCCGAATAACCACTCCTTGAAGCGCCGCCAGCGTTGGAAGTCCTCGGCGTGTTTCCGGTCGTTGTCTTCCTTCGCCCTCTGCAGATCCGCGTACTGCTTTCGGAGAGAGTCGAGCTCCTCGCGGAGGAATGCCGCCTCTGTAGCATCCGCCGAAGTCTTCGAGGAGATATCGCTCATCTTCTTGGCAGACAACCTTTCCAGCTCACTCCGCAACGCTAGGTTCTCCTCCCTCAACTCCGTCATCTCCCGCAGAGCATCTCCCAATGCGCTGAGCGTGGACTTGCTCAGTTGAACGTGACTGAGCAGTTCCGACTGCAGGTCCTGGACATGGGAAGCGAGCTCTTCGGTAGGCTGTTGGCTAAGCTGCTCGAGTTGGCTCTGCGCGTCGTCGGCGGTCTGGGTAGCAAGGGCAACCTCTGCGTCTTCGAGATTCTGGTAGCCGAGCTTCGCAGCTAGACGGTGTCCGCGCTGTACCGCCTCGAACACTTGCTTGTTGAGGTCATTGTTGATCCATCGTAGCTTGTTGACCTGGGTATATGCTGTCAGCGGGCCGGTGGCACATATTTCTGGAGGTCTGGAGGTAAAGAGTGTCCGCGGAGTCAGGCTTCTAGCTATGCTGCCCTATCCACTGTACCCAATCTGCAGTCCAGCCTCCCCCCCCCCCCCCCCCCCCAGTGCATCATCGCCAGAGCCCGACGGCAGTCTGTGCAGCTACCGCTGCATGACGTAGCCGTGTGGCTAACATACCGCCAACTATCCTCACGTCCGGTTACGACACAAGCAGGTAGAGCCAGCATGACTGGGCAAGATAGAAGAAGCATGACATCCCACACACCCTCTACTCCCACCACTCTTGTCGGGGCGGCCGTTTGGACGCGATCGCGAACGCACCTTGTTCTCCAATTGTTGGACCTGCTTGCTAGAAGAGGGACCTGCGACTGGTTCCTTAGGCATAGTATTGTAGTATCGTCTCCGCGCCCCTGCGCGGTTAGAGATAGATGTCGGAGGAGAAACGCAGGAAACCCAGATTTGTCTTGCTGCAGCAGGCTGAGGAGGAAGCGCGTGAGGATACTACTGTAAGTAGGCGCCCACGGACGCGCCATTCAACGCTCTCACGTGATCGTATGGCTAGCGCGTCGCACTGAGCCTCGCCGCCGGCGAACACGTCCCAGGTGGCGGTCCTGGCACCAACCTGGGACCGCTGCGGATGATAGCGTCGAGAACTCTCGTCTGGAGGGTTCTGGTGCGAAATTTGGACGGAGCAAGAGATTACGGGATATGATACATCTAGACTACTAGTACACGAATGTCCTACAGACACGAAACACAAGCATAGCGCGCAGTGGCTACAGAGCCGTTCCACGCTCGAAACTGGCTCTGATCTCCGCCGTATATTTGTCGTAGTACCTCGAGATCTGCCAGAACGACCATGAGACATGTGTCAGGGGTCCTCTGCGAAGCACGTACCTTCTTGTTGAACACCCGGTTGCGCTCGTTGATGTAGGTAACGTCTCCTTCATCCTCGTTATGCCGCTTCCGCGAGAACTTCTTCTTCTTGTCGACACTGGGAAGGTCATCAGCGTTAGCACGAGAGTAGTGTTGACGGCAGTTCACGTACTCCTTGTTGATCTTCTCAATGACCTTGTCGATAGCCTCCTCGCTCGGTTTGCTATCCGCATACAGCAATGTGTTCGCGTCGCGGTACAGATTCTCGGCCGCAAGCTGCTGTTGTAGACTCGACGGCACAACCTATCCCATGTAAAACGTCAGCTACTTTATCGCTTCATTCTAGGACTTCAGCACTTACTTGTAATGATGACGACGCTCCGCCGGAGGGGTCGATATTGGTGACGGTGGAAGAGCCACTTGCAGCTCCTTGCTTCGTCAACGTCCCAGGTGCCAATCCTAGGGCTATCTCCTTTTGCCGGTTGTAGCTCTCCAAGTCAGGCTTGATGAAGTCGAGGTCCTTCTTGTATTTTCTCCTGGCTGCATCCGCATCATCTACCCAGACAGTCAGCGGGTCCTTTGGACGAAAGCCACAGCAAACCCGGCCGGAAAGAGACAGCGACGGGAAGAGTAACTCACCATTGAACGAGAAGTCTGCTCGTCGTGCTTTCCGCGCTTGCTTCTTCTCCCACTCGTCATTCTCCTCGATCGTGTACTCCCAGTTCTTCTGCCGCTCGATATCCTCGCCCCGGTCCTCAGCATCCGCCTTCTGACGGAGCGTCTCCGCAAGCTTGCGCTGCCGCTCCAATCTCGCTGCCTCGCGTGCGGTAATCTTCGCCTTTGCGCTCTCCTCGATGACGGATGCGCGGTTGGCTTGCGCTGATGACCTCTGCAAAGTATCGCAGGGAGCGGTCAGCCGGGCAGCCACAACGGCTGTGGTGCGGGACGACTTGCCATCTTCTGCCTGAGCTGCTCGAGCTTCTTCCGCTTCTCCTCCAGGAACTTCTCCTTGTCCACCTCCTCGCCTTCGTGCGCCTCGTCGTGCTCCCCCTCGCCCTCTTCTTGTGTCGGGTTCAGCTTGTCCACGAACTCCTCCGCGGCATGGGCGACATTCTGTAGGACTTCCCCAGCGGCACTTAGACGCGTCTCAGACATAGTGAAGGCGCGTCAAGCAGTAGATATGTACAGCTCAGGTACAGCGAGTAGATGGGGGCGAGCCTCGAGGTGGTGGTGGTCAATGGGAGTGACGACGAGCTTAGCCGCTCAGTGGGAGGACCCGGCGTTACGTAATGTTTCCCGGTATAGCAAGTGAGTTAGTTCGACTTGAAGGCATCGCGGCCCACCCTGCAACTGAGGCTTTTCCCCACTCCCGCTTCCCGCCGTCTCTGAGCATCCCTCTCCTGCGGCTGATATATACCCATCGCGACACACACTACGGAATACAGCACAAAGGACAACGTGGACGAGATACGAAAGGTCTAGACTTCACTTCGTCATCACTTGTTGCCAACTCACTCGGAAGCTTGTCAAATCCTCGTCTCTCGATGCCGGCTCTCCTCTAGAGAAATACATCTGTCGAGCGAGCCTGAAGCGCTGTTGGGCTATAATTCAACTGCACGGCTGCTTTCTTCTTCTTCTTGGGCATCCCTCCGGCGACCTTGCACTACAGAGCGTACAGCGACTCCAAAACCTACCAAAATGTTCTCGTACTCGGCTCCACTTTGCACCCTCCTTCCTAGCGATGCACCTCAGCTGCAGATACCCAGCATCTGTGTGGAAGACCTGAGCTCCGTCGATCCTCCGTCTGGCGATACATCCGACCTCTTGCGCGTCTCTCTCTCGGCTCCCGACATCTCAGTCCTGGACGACAGTCTATCCAGCGCTTTCGTACTCTCTCCTAGCTATTCTCTGAAAGTTCCTCTAGGCTCCTGGTCTGACAGTTCTACCCTTGCTGGGGACTCGTATCCTTGCACGAGCGCCTCGAAGACTCTTACTTGGCAGCACGGCGCCCACGAACAGCTCTCGGAACGACCTACGAGCTGGCTCGATCTAGAGGATGACTCTTACGACGCTCCTTCTAGTGTCTTACGTGTCTCGGAGAAAGTGTCTCCTAGCGCAATCTCGCTGTCTTCTCTGCGATTGATTGGCACCATTGGTCGCGGTGGCTACGGAAAGGTGCTACTCGCCGAGTACGACGCTCAGGCGTGCCAGAGGAAAGGCCGCACGAACGAGATCGCTGTCAAGGTGCTCACGAAGAAACAAATGTCTGCGGACGACATTCAAGATCTCAAGACCGAAGTCCGCGTATTGCGCGCAATTACCTGCGATAGAAGCATGCGACAACTAACCGAGACATCGGGATTTCAGCAAATCTTGCAAAGCGTCTTCCAAACGCGCGACCATGTCTTCATTCTAATGGTATTGACGTTGTGACATGTTGGCTTGCCTTGTTGAACTGAAACATGCCTGTCAGGATCGCCACTGCGCACCCCTCTCGCATCCACACTATCGCCGTAGCCTACGTCTACGCGGGTCATCTAGTACGGCTGCACAAGCGAATACACATCAGGAACTCCCTGCGTCCCTCTCCCTCCCCATCGCGTTTCCCTCATGTTCATCCATCGCTACCCCTTACGAGGAGGCGCTTAGCACATTGCGCCTCCTCTCCGCGGAGATCCTCCTCGGCCTCCACTTCCTCCATACACGGGGCATCATCCACCAGGACATCAAACCCGCGAACATTCTCGTGTCCCCCAGCGGACACGCCGTCCTGACCGACTTCGGCTCCTCAAAGTTCATGCCCGCTCTGCCGGACATGAGCGCTCGCACCCGGGCTGTCCATATGAACGACCCGGACTTCATGACGGACCTACATGACGCCCCGCGGTACGGCCCGATCGTCCTGGGCGCAGACGACCAGGTGTCGTTCACGCGGCGGTATGCAGCACCAGAGCTGCTCGGGGTGCACCCGCGGACGGGCCTCCCCGTGCGCGACCAGGACGTTCTGCTCTACGACGAGCGAGTCGACTTCTACAGCCTCGGGACCATGCTCCGCGAACTCGCCCTCGGGGACGCTCCGGATGCTTCGGACGCGAAACGCCAGGATCAGTGGGAGCGGGCGAGCGACGGCCGTAGAGCTTCGGACGACGGCGTGCGATTGGACCCCGAATTCGACGACTTTACTCGTCAGGTGCGTCGGGCGACTCCTCGCTGTTCAGATTCCAGAAGCTGTGCTCACTGGTGGATGTTTACAGCTCACCGCGGGCGATCCTGACGAGCGCCTCCATGGCGCCGACGCGAAAGAGCACCCGTTCTTTGAGCCTGTCCAGGAGCTGTGGGACGACATCGCCGCCTTGCGCTATCCGCCCTTCACCCAACTCGTCTGGCAGGAACCGGATGAGGACACGAGGCTCGACTTACGAGCCTACAGCGGACCCGCCGACTCGCAGGACAGCTTCGCGAGCGTAGCGGAACCGTGGCAAGACGACCTGCTTGCAGAGATCCCCTTTGACACCTCCCTTGACGCGCGAGCCCGTCGTCCATCTGGTGGACGCGACACCCTCATGGGATTCGATGAGCCTCGGCCACCCCTCCTCCTGCCTGTGGCAAGCCGCGTACCGTCTTCCGAGGCGTCCACGCTGGAGACGTCTGAACCTCCTCCCGCGCGATCCCAGGGCGCTCCGAGTGCGCCCTCATGGGCAGAGAGTCGAACCGTGCCAGCGCTCCGGCGCCGTCGTTGTATTGACGATCTCCGTAAAGCGTTCCAGGGACGTAATTCTGCGAACTCCTCGCAATCCGCGATCCCAACAGCAGCTCTTCGGACCAGCACCAAGCTTCACGCGTCTCAGAGGCATGCATACCTTGCGACGCAGAAGGCTGCGTCGCAGCCTGGGCCGGCTGGCTATGGCGGGTGGAGTTTTGAGCATGAAATAACGATCGCGATGTTGGCCACTATGGTATCCCCCGCGAGGAGCTGTCAGACGTCGAAAATCGACAACCATCCCTCGAAGCCGGGGACCTCCAGGGTGAGCGCATTTTTCCGCAGGCTCAAGGTCAAGCGTTTGGCGTAGGCTGTTCAATCTGCCAATCTGCCTTCCGATTCTGATGTGTTTCCGGCCGGGTCCTATTCTCGTTTTGTTTCAAGCGTGGACGTTCTGATATTTCTGGAGCTGTATGTACTGTTATCCGATATTGTAGCCAAGCTCCTCAAGCAATCAGGAGTACTGCATTGCAAGCGCTTTGAGGCTTGAGCGTGCCCACAAGGGTAGCCCAACGCGTCTAGACTTAGGTTTGTCCGTCAGGACGTTCAGGCTTGTCTGGGGCTGAAATGGTCCGGATTGTATCAGTCGTTCTCACTTTGCCATCGACTTTGGCCGCCGGAAAACGCTCCAATGGATGAAGCATACCGTGACAAGCAAGAGGAGTGCGAATCCTTGATATGTAATACAACTGGGAAGGGGCTTGCTCCAACATACTGATGAGCATTGCAAGGCACTACAGCCCTCATGGGTCCCTGTAGCTTTCATGTGACCATGTAGAGCATAGGAGGAGATCCTGCATAGCCCTGTCGAACACGACGTTCTGTCTGGTAGCGCGCTTTCAGACCTAGGCTAGCACGCGTTGTTGCAAGGCTCTGTCAGGCTGGCCGGTCAGCACTGCAGTGGCCTCCAGAGTCCTACTTAATCCTAGTAGAGTCCATGGAGATATTGCAGCAATTGGTGGGTTTCTACTATGACTACAGGACACTACGAAGCTAGCGGCGCCCTACATGGTTCTACATGTCATTTTGCTACTTTGCTGATGTTCTCGACATCGACCTCTCTAGCGCCCGTCAAGCGCTGACCTTCAAGTCGACTTCTTCGCTCTCGCCTCGTCTCAGTTCTCGTCCGCTTAGCTTCGGACCGCCCTCCAAACATATATCTGAGAACAGTTTGGTGCGGTCTTCGTTGGTGCAATCTTCGTGAGATTTAGGGAGGGACCGGAGGAGCTATGAAGCCATCGGTGCTAACTGAAGGTCGATGGATTCGCCTCCCTCTTGGCCCCATACGAGCGCTAGTCAGGGTCGACCAGCCCGACCCTCGAGTCAATGTCCGGAGAATGGGATCAATCCTCGCGAATTTGAGGGCTTACTTTGGACGGACCACATCGCGAACATAGCGTCTGAGATCTGAAGAATTGCGAAAGTTGTCGGGGCTCAGGCGTCCGCGATGATTCAGAAATGTCAGTGCTCTGCAGACTCGGTCGCTACCGTAGAACGGCGCGGCCAAGGCATTTATAGATGCCGAGGACAAGAATAAGTACACTTTGCTTTCCGGATTGGGCGATCAGGTACCTCAAATTGAGACTCCGCCGACGCCGGGACATCTACAAAATCGGTTGTCATGCGACTCTCTCTTCAACGTCCACGTCCCCGTCCTCGACGCCCTCACACCTCTCGTCGCTGTCCAGCGCACCCTTCCGCTCTCTCAGCACCACACTCCTTAACCTTCGTTAAGAAAACTCCTAGAAATGTTCGCCTCCGCTGCTGTCCTTCTTCTCGCTGTCGCGTCCCCCGCGCTCGGCAACCTCTTCGTGCGTATTCCGGAGAACGTCTATCGTGTCTCGCATTGACCATGTTGTATTAATATCTACAGATTACCTCCCCGGTTGGCTCGACCACCTGGGCTGCTGGTCAATCCCAGACTATCTCCTGGAAGGATGATGGCGCAAGCCCTTCGCTCGCCCAGCTCGGCCCCTGCAAGGTTTCCGTCTACGTCGGTAGCCAGACCCAGCAGGTATGTCTCACGCATCCCAGTTTTTTCCAAGGTCGAGAGGCTGTTGGGACGTTCGAGTCATTGCGACGCGGTACCGAGACGATCAAGGAAAACCCTTGTTGATGGATCTCGTTGACTGAACCTTGCGCCCGACTTGCTGGAACATCTTTTCTGTGACATGTACTGATTCCGCGCCTAGACCCTCATCCAGGAGATCGTTCCCAGCGTCGATGTCTCCACGACCAGCTCGATCGTCTTCACTCCCGATGCCAGCAAGGGCGAGAACGGCGCGTTCTAGTACGTACAGAATTCCAGTCGCGGTTCCGGACGCGGTCCTGATAGCAGCTGTCCAGCTTCATTCGTGTCGAGTCTCTTGGCCTCAAGGATGCCACCAACTCGCAGTTCCCCGCGGAGGCATTCTCCTCCAAGTACACGTAAGCGAGGAACCCTTCGGGTCATCCGACAGACGCTGAGACACATTCCTAGGATGACCGGCATGACTGGCACCTTCAGCGCGGATGTGAAGGCCCAGATTAGCGGCGCTGCCTCTGGTGCTGCCCCTGCGACTTCCGCCGCGGCCGCGGGCACGCAGGCTGCCTCCACCACTAGCTCCCCTGCCACCAAGGCCGCAACCTCCTCGTCGCACGCCGCGTCGAGCACTGCGTCCGCGAAGGGCAACGCTGCCAACGGTGCTACCTCTGTCTCCGGCAGCGCCGTTGCATGCTTTGCCGGCGTCGCCGCTATCGCCTTCTCGATGCTCTTCTAAGCATCGAGCCGCAGCGAGAGCGTGTGAGCGAGGATTGAGCGTCGTGTATCTCGTCGATTTACGGCAGTTGCTTTGATCTCTCCGGTACTCTCTGTCTCCACCCTTCGTCTTGGTTTCCCTTCTTTGTCTTGCTTTCGTCAATGGGAGAAATACAGGATCGTGTTCCCTTCCGACCACCCGGTTGGGTCCCCTTGCCTTTGCGCGTTCACATGGATGACCTCTGCACGAACAGTCACGACGTACATGTACAGCTACGGCACCGGTCAAGGGCCTCCGCTTACGCTCTTTAATACACGATTGCTGGTCTCTAGCGTCTCCGAACTGTGTGAATTGAGTATGATCCATCCGTCGTTATCGCGGTCCCTCCAGCAGCCAATGTCGCTCATACAGTACAAGCCGTGCCGTAAGCCGAGGCGAACTCCGTTCGCTTCCTACCCGCGAGCCATCACAACGCCGCCTTCTCCCTCCTCGCCTCTTCCTCGCTCACGAGGCGGCCCTGCACCTCCCGCGCAACCTCCTCCGCGAGCGCCCGCACCGCGTCCGCATCCCGCCCGATCAGGGACACGTACACGCCCTTGGCGAGGAGCGGGTACGAGCCGACGCGCACGCCCGCGTCCTTGGTGCGCGCCTGGAGCGCGGTGAGGAACGGGGCGATGGACGACTCCGGCAGCCTGTGAGGACGTAGGGTGCAAGGCGTTAGCGGGGACGTAGCGGAAGGGAAGGACGGGAGGGGACGACGTACGAAGTGAAGACTTGCTGGCGGAACGGCCGCTCGCTGGGCGGCGGGAGCGGGAGGAACGGCGCGAGGCCGTCGAGCATGCGCTGGAAGAGGCGCGGGATGCCGGGAAAGACGCAGAGCTTGCCTTCGAGGCGGACGACGGGCTGTACGCGGCATGTCAGTCACTCGTCCGCTCACCGCAACATGCTACTCCTAGGACAGCGAGGATGGCAAGCGACGATACGGAGCACGCGTTGCTGCTGCTATACCGAAGAATGTCATCGGAGTACTCACCACCCAGATGTCCGGCGCGATGAAGAGCACTTCGGCGCGTGCGGGGAAGAGGGCCATGCGCTCGCGCGCTGCGCGCTGCTCGGGAGTCTGCTGTGCCATGTCGGTGCGATGGCGCGTCATCTCGCCCATGCGCCGGAGTGTCTCCTGGTGGTGCTCGAGGGGCTGGTTGAACGCCTTCGCAAGCGACGCATATGTGACATCTGCATACACGGGAGTCGGCAGAGTGAGAACAGCCGTATGAGTGCATTTGCTATGATGCATGAAGCTATGGGAATGACATACCGTCGTGCGTAGGCCCGATACCACCAGAGGTGATCACGAAGTCGTAGTTCTTCACGAGCCTCCGGGCGGCCTCGACGCTGTCGAGCGGCGCGTGGATATGTGAGTATGGCGGGAAAATGGAAGCAGGGGCGAGCGTACATATCGTCTTCCTCGTCGGGAATGACTTCTATCCTCTTCCTACGCGCATATACGCGGCGTGTGAGCTCAGACAGCGGCGTCCGAGCGCCATGTCGCAGAGCGACTGCTTACAGGTCAATGCCGTTCTCGAAGCAGAACCGCGCAAAGTAGTTCGAGTTGCGGTCGAGCGTCTTGCCGTTGAGGATCTCGTCCCTGAATGCAGAGGTTTAGTATTGCAGGACCTAAGAACCTTTCAGAGGGGCGTATAGCATCCGTGAGGGAGCTCAGGACCCGATAGTTCATGAAGCAGCAAGAAACGTCGCAATGTACATCCGCCACACCAGGAGGCTTCCAGCGAACGTGCAATATGCACGGTACAAGGGTCATGGCAGCACGTACCCGATAACCAACGCCGCTGCCGTCTTGATATACCGTCCCTCGCCCAGCGGGTTCTCCGGAACAGGCGACAACGGGAAGTTCCACTTCGGCTGCTCCGCCGCAGCCTCCTGGCCTTGAGTCTGTGCTGGAGGCTGCTGAGCCGGCGCTGAGGGATCAGCCGGGACTGGGTTGGAGGCGTCGCTTGACATGCTTCGGGAGTATGCTAGTCTGGCGTCCGCAGCGTGTCTGGAGATGTTGGAGGGGCGCGATAGTAGGGGGCGGAGACAGGAATGAGAAAGCGTTCGGACGTGAGGGTGCGGCTTGCTTGCACGCGCGAAGGCCCCAAATGCAGAGCGTCCGTTGCGGGAGAGAGGTGTCAGGCCGAAGACACAGGGAGGGTGCATATGACCCAACAGGTTCCTCAAGAGTATAGCAGCAGTGCTCCCTTATGCATGCCGTAGTCCAAAGTAAGGGTTGTGGTCTGCTGTAGTTGCAGTAGCGTAGGTTACTCACCTTGCGGTCTTTCCGATTGTTCAACTCCGTCCGAGACACAAGGCGGCTCACTTCAAGAAATGAGGACCCGGAAACCCAGACAGACTCGGAGCTTCACAGCCGCAATACGACGATGCTAGCTTTGCCAGTAAAGAATGTCGACGGCACGCGACGGTAGGAAGGAAGTGAGGGATGGGATCCTGGGAAGCGCGAGCCAGTCCGGACACCCGACGGACGTCACTCCGTCGGCAAAACCTCGGCGATATCCCTTGGCAAGTTCACCCTTGCACACGAACGGCTCGACAGGTCGGACATGTACACGCTGAAAGGGAGTACACCGCCAGACACCGAGCGGTGGAATCCCAGAGGTACAGGATCCAGTGGAATCCCAGGGTTTCGACCAGTGGAATTCCAAATCTCAACAAAAACCCTGGAATTCCACTGGCAAGGTAGTCATCGGCTACACGTAAGACCGATTGCCTTTTATATACTGGGTGCGGCATGCGGGCACGAGTGAAACGCCGCAGGAAAAAAGCAAAAAGCCTGCATGAGAATAGAACCGCCGTCCTGTCCTGCGCAAGGCACAGCAGTACCACTGTGCCAACTACCTACTGAAAGGGAATCAGCTAGTTGCACTATGTCATGATCAACTTACTCCGTTTCATTCTCGAGTGTCTTCGATGTCTCGCCGAGGCCTCTCGGTGCACGCTGTTCAGGCTGTAGGAAGCACCCCAAAGCCTGTCGGAGAGCTCTGCTGTTGTAACTAGACCGTCTGCACACACAGCGGTCATAGGACTGCAGGCCGTCCACTGCGAAGCCTTAACACACTCTACACTCTGAAATCTCACTTGTACGAACTTCGCGCACGAGCATGTGATTCACGTGGCGTTTTCAGGCGTCTGGAACCGGAGAAATTGTTGACCCTACACCCAGTGGATTTCTGGGAGCCGCTCTCTGGCATTCCACAAGTTTTGTTGATCCCTGGCATACCACTGTTTTTTACCAGTGGAAATCCACGGAATCTGTCCTACCACCGAAATTCCACCGCTGGCTGTCTGGCGGTGTAGGTCAGAAGCTCAGCGCATTGAGGACATATGCGGCCAATTCAAGGGGATCCGGGTCTTTCACGCCACGACGTTGTAGAGCACGATATACAATTCTGCGACTAATAGTACAGTATCGTAATGGTTACACTTCCAACTTCTGCGCTTCTAATCACAACGACGACAACCACAAGAGGGAGAAAAGACAATAAGGATACGGCGCGGGCGGTGGGCCGGGGCGGAGAGGCGGATATGTGCAAGGAGAGTGGGAGGCGGCATAGAGCATATGTGCGGGGGCATAGGGAGCGTGGTAGGAGCATATGGTTTGGTCGGAACGAGGGGCTGTTTGTGCATATGTAATAACGGAGGAGATTATGTGGGGGAGTAAACGCGCCGCAGGTCGCCCGCACCAAAAGAGAACGAAAAGGAAGAATCGGGGTATCCAAATGTCCAGTCTCCGCTCTCGCGGAATAAGGAACAACGCGGGGCTCATGCGACATACGCGGGAGAGGGTGTCGGATGTTGCTGCCGCGGGTGCTGCTGCGCGGGCTGCTGCTGAGGCGGCGCCGCACCCCTGAATATCCTGGGCTGCGGGCGGGGGACGGCGTCCGGGCGACCGACAGCGTACCCGAGGCCTGTTAGGAGCATGTCCCAGCTCCAGTCGATGCCGACCCACAACCGCTTGTCGCTGATGCCCAGCCGGCACGCGTTCTGGTACAGGCCGACGAGCTGGCGGAGCATGCCCACGATCGCCCAGGGCCGGTAGCGCGCCCCGAGTCGCCGCCCGGTCTCCTTGATATAGTGCGGATTTTGTGGCTTGGGGTTCTCGGGGGTTGGGAGGACATAAGCGGGCTTCGGCACCGGGACGAAGTGGTCCATGAGGCGCGAGACCTTGTGGGTGTAGAGGGCGCCGAGGAGCTGGTGGAAGGTCTCGACGTGGGGCACAGGAACCGCGACGACGGGAAGCCTGAGCTGAGTGCCCATCGCGCCGCCGCTGTTCACGTACACGCGCTTTTGCTCGACGGAGGACTTCGTAGGCATAGGGAACCAGTTCGCGCAGTGCGCGGCGAGTACCAGGTTGTGGACAGGGACGAGGCGAACCTTGCGCCGCCCGGTCCTCGGGTCAACCCCGTTCTGCGCACCTTCGCTTTCTGGTTGTTCCCAGATCGCGAGGACGTGCGTAGGGAAGGAGTTGGGAAGGGGGGATGCAGCAGCCAGAAGGACGTGATCGGGAATAACGACATTCACTTCTTGTGGCACCGAGCGACCGAGGCCGTTGGTCTCGACGATAGCACCGTTGACAATCTGCCACATGCTGCAAACTTTGTGAGCACGACCATGCATACACGAGGAAGGAAGAGCGCGCACCTGTGACCCGCTACGTCCAAACCGCGAAGGATGTATTCATGAGGAGCGCCGTGCACGGCCTCGCCGCAGGCGTCGATGTTCTCGCGGTTGAAGGCAAGGGGGAAGTTCGCGGGGCGAGGGAGCCAGCGCGGGAAGCGCAACGTGGGCCCGAGGTTCACTTCAGGATCCTCTGCGAGCTGGGTTGCTTGCGCGGGCGTTTCCCGAGTCTCGGAAACAGGAGGGAGAGGCTCCGCGATCGTCTCGAGCTTGCAGGGTGCGGGACGCGCTTGCGTCTTGCTAGCACGGCGCTGTGCGTTCTGAACGACCTTGCGCAAGGCCGCAGAACCGCTGACGACGCGAGCGCGCCGCCTTCGCGAGGCCTCGCGGGCCGACACGAGTGCCTCCGCCTTCTTCGAGTGACCCGCGGCGTGCGCGGTAGGTGGCAAGTTCTCCGCGTTCGAGCTCTTGCGCATGAGGAATCGCTTGCCAGCTGGGTGAATCAGGGCAGACATGTTTGCGGGAGATGCGGGGAGAGCTGGCGAGGAGAAGCGGGGAGTAGATGCGGGATGGGGCTGAGGATGGGGAGGAGGGGTGCATTGAGGGGGGCTATATGTACCAGAGCGAGTTGAACACCCCTTTACGTAAAGGATTGCAGGCAATCGCTGCGAATTGCCCCTTCTCTGTAGGCGGGTGTTTGGCTCCGTGGGCGTCCCTTTGGCAACACCTGCCATACATGGCAACTTTCCGTGGGCGTCGTCGCGTCCTTCTTCGCGCTCGTCCGCAATCCGTCAAAGCTGCTTTTGTTGTTCGCGCTTCGTCCTGCAATCGCCCCTCGCTCAGCTTGGATTGTGACAACGGCCTCACTTGCGTTCGCGATGCCTCGCGTCGCCTGACCTGTCGGCAATGCTGAGCCATGGCTGCCCAAAGCCCAGCAACAATAGTCGCCACGCTTTGACTCCGCCGCCCTGTGGCTGCCGGATGCAAAGCTGCACGAAGCGGTCTCGGATTTGGCGACCTCACGCGAATTAAGCCCCTTGGGAGTTGTAGCGGGAACGCCGGAGGACAATACACTGGCTTGGATGAGTGGGAGGATAGCCGGCGGGAAATGGATCGGTATGTCCATTCTCGTGGAGTATCCAGCGAAGTCCCCTATGTGTCTATCCGAGGCGCTGCAAGGTCAAAGCAGCGGATAAGTTGATAAATGGAGAATGACTCACCTAGCAAATTCGCCGAAAGTTCATTGCATGCGTATGTTGCCCTGTTATGCTCGGTAAGTGGGCCTTTCGGTGGATATTCTCTTGCCGAGGCAGGCCCACTTGCACAGACTTGCACAAGTATAGTGCCTCACCTCCAAGTGTTCTCACTTTGAGAATGGCCTCCTCCTCGGCAATTCATCAACGATTTCTGGATGTGTCGCCACCCATGACCCATCGAGCCTTCCGATGGTAGGTAGTCTACCTCGGGCATTATGCGTGCCCCTAAGTGGCTGATCCTGGACTCAGCGCCACAGCGAACCGCATTGCACAGTACGATCATGCTATGAAGCACCTCGCTTCTAGTACTTGGTTAGCTTTCTAGTTTACCGACAGCAAACGGCGTACTCACCTTGCCATGCGCAGGACTTGTGCAAACAGCATACAGGCATCGACCGAGTGGGCCGCTTCTCATTAGTCGTACACGGACGGCCTAGCTCCACAGGGAACCGCGCGTTGCGTACACTTTCTTCCAGGTGCGTTGATGAGTTGCGTTCTTTCTCTATGCATGTGCCACTCGATGGACTCTGTCCCGGCACCTATTCCTGCCATGTGCAGTAATATACTGGCCGATCTTTGAGCGATCTGGGTTATGCCCAGCGATGGGAGCCGCATCTGAATGAGTTTCTTCGCATCAGCTAGCGACGTCGGCGGGCAAACTTGTTCGTCGACGTCATTGGCGATGTGACCTGAGTGGTGCTCAATGTGAGGCTGCACTCGAGTGGCACCAGATGCCCGACAGTCCCGGGTGGCTCATATACGTCGCCTGTTTGTCTGGATGGCTGCACGTGAGTGGGCCTGTGATAGCATTGGGTACTGGGTAGCGTTGAGCTGCAGCTCACCTTCCGTCTCCGTGGGAGTTGCAGAGCGAACCAGACTTGGGTTCCGCTGCTGAATTGTCGGAGTGGCCTGATATTCTAGCACCGAAGGTCACGTCCGTGAGTGAGGCCAATGAAGCTTCTGCTCCTGTGCTGTTGTGAGGGTCAATGCCGCGTCGCAGGCCTCCTCGGCAGACCACGAGCGTCGCGCTCGGGTGGTCGTTTTGCGTGGCTAGCTGCATGTCCCCGTCGGGTGGCTAAGTGTCCGCGCGGACAGGCGGACGGGAGATGTTGAGAAGGCTACCGTCCTCGACCGCAATCCGTCGTGAACGCTGCTCATCCGACGTCTTCGTGTTTCCTCGGGAGCACGTAGTCAGTGGCTAAGTTCGGCGCGAGTAGGCGTGAAGGGAGATCCCGCAGTGACCAGTGGCCTTCCGCTGAATTCCGCTGGATAGTCGGCACTTCGATATTCTGGGGCATTGTCGGGGGCTCCACTTTGGTCGCGGCTGCCTAGGGCTGTACGCTTGTGAGGTGCAGCGGCCGGGGTGCGAGCATCCCTCCGGCGGTTGAGCGTGTGGCTAGAGTGGCTATTCCGTGGTTGGGCCGCGCGCGGATCCTCCATCGGCTGGATTAGTCGACGCGCCGTCGCAGATGCGGGGGAGGGAGAGAGAGGAGGTCCAAGCTGAACTACATCCAGGTCCATGTCGTAGCGGTTCGAAGTAAAGAGGCCGTCCGTGGCTAAGCGGGACGGAATAGCAGGTGGCGCGAATCCGATGCCGGGGCATGTCCACGGTCATGGTCGACAACAACATGAGCCAGCTCCGCCCCGGGCAGGGAGACTTATACCTCGGGCGCGACAAAGGAAGGGATGCCCATGAGGCGGTCGGGCTTCAAGATGCGCGGAGATGGCTAACGGGGCGTGCACTTTGGCTGTGTTACTTCAGCGGAGAAACGTGGGGACTGCCGTGTTAGGTAGGTTCGGACGGGCATCATGGGCAAAGCGCCGGAAGGCCGGGCCTCCTCCCTTTTGCTCGTGTGTTCGTCCTTCATTGTTCTCACTGCTCGTGCTCTGTGTTAGTCTGCGTGTACGGTATTTCTGGGAATATGATCTACTACGATGCGTGGGCGAAATGTGTACTCTACGCGTATGTGAAGGTCCACGGATTTCCGGAGGTGGTCTGGAACGGGAGCTTGCGCCTCGAGGCGCCGTCGGCGGTGCTGCGAGCATACGTACTCATGGCCTCCCTTACAACGTTATGTTCTACACACTCTCACCAGTACTCTCGCTTTCTATTGTCCACCAGTAAGCCTCTCTTAACGTCGCTCCAACTTCTAAGATTCCGACATAAGTTGTGTCACGCTGGCGCCGGAGGCCATCCACGTCCCGGGCAACGGAGCGCCCGTGCCAAGCAGGAGCAAACAGCGCGACGCGTCTGTGTATGTGGTCATGTGACCGCGGTAGAGTTGGAATTGTGGCGGTTGCGCTGGTTCAAGTCGAACCTCCTCCTTCGCCCGCACTCAGCAACCCTCGCCGTCCCCCGCTCCCTGCTCGTCCACACCGCTAGGCCACTTGGCGCTACTGCTTAACAATTTTTGAAGAACTTTTGGCCGAACCTGGGATGCGGAGGAGACACTCGTGATGGCGACTACGACGCAGATCCTCTTCAACTCGCCCGCGCTGCACTCGCTCAAGCGCGACCAGCTCGTCAAGCTATGCAAGATTCACTCCATCAAGGCGAACGGCAAGAACACCGAACTCATCGAACGACTCAAGCAACACGCGCAGGCCCTTCCCCCTGAGGCGCTCAACCCACCATCCGCAGACGAAGAGGATGCCATGGAAGTAGAGGAGGAAGACGCGCGCGAACACGGAATACCCGGGGGCTTTCCGGCGGACGGGGCGGAGCTGGAAGCTGAAGACGATAACTATGCGATGCAGGACGTGGTCCTGACCTCGCGCTTCGCGATTCCGCGACCGAGCGAGCAGTGGGAGGTCGTCATGGACGACATCGAGGAGGTGGATGAGAGCGGGATGGGCACTATGTCTTCTAAGGGCAGCCTTCGAACGGTCTCGAATGGGGAGTTTGGTACTCATTCATCTAAAGGTGAGTCTTCTTCTCCCTGGCTTGCTCATAGGCACGCTTCGCACGCACCGCCCGGGGCCGATACCATGGGAAGGTATTCTGGGCTGTATACGACGTGCGCGTTGAGGTCCTCTGCTCTTGGTGTCTACAGCATGGCGATGCTGTGTTAACTCGGTGCGGAGGCGATAGGTCAGGGAGTACGCGAGCCCTCGGCAGCACCAGCGAGTCAGCACACCGCGGACGCGACGGTAGAGAGCAAGAAGGAACACCGCATACAGACCTCAACGCGGGCGTCTTATGTCGTGCCTCTTCTTTGAAAGCCGTGTTTAGCGACAAAGGGAGCGAACCGAAGGCAGCATGCGTGGCTATAAGCCGCGAGCCATTGTTCGGACCCCATTGCCTTGCGTCTTTGGTAATGGTAGACCAGTCATATATGGCCCAGCATGACTGGATGCGAGGGATGTCGTGGACGCGCTACAATCCTGCTCGTTGTGAGAGGCTTTGCTTTGGGATCTTAGGATGAGAGGTTGGACTACGGACAATGGAGCCACCCGTTTGGACAGTGCGACGATGAGGGTCACGCCTTTGTTCCGTGGCTCGTAGCTGTGCTGGTCCTGGGTGGAGCCTCCTTGGTTCCTCGATGCCACAGGAGTTCCGTCTGCAGAATAGCTTTTCGTACTTTCGCCCCCTGGCGCCAGCGCGACTATTCCGTGCACATCCTCGATACTTCATTTCGCGTCTCTCGCGTGTTTCTTTCGCATCGCTCGAATGAACCACTGATGTACTGACCATGTCCTCCCGCACCCGTCGATCACCAGCCTCCGTCACCTCGTCGCTCAAAGCCCTCGCGACCTCGCTCGGGATCAAGCGCGCCACGAGCAAGTCCTCGCACGGCCCAGACGAGCACGACGATGGCGGCTCGACCAACAGCAGGAGCAAAGACCCTGCGTCCTTCTCGCCCGGCAAGCTCTTCTCTGGGAGAGCCCGCGACTCGCTCGCCGAGCACGCGACGCCCTACGCGGAGCTCCCGCCCCCGGATTCTCTACCGGAGACAGACCATTTCAAGTTCTCGACCCCGGACTCTAGCATTCTCGGGCTCGACAATGACAGGGAAGGCGACGAATCTGAAGACGCTCCTGTGCCTGGAGGGTCCACGCGCTCCAGCAAGCCCGCACCTGTCGGCGCCCGCCTCAGCGTAGGCGTCGGCCAGAGCACCATCCGGCTCGTCACGCATCCCGCAGCACCCCGCTTCGACGACATCTACATGAGCCCGCCGCGCCTGCCGGCGATCCAGCCGGACTTCGACATCAAGATGGGCACGCCGAGCGCGGGGCGCATTTTGAGCGTCTGGCCGGCGTCGCCCCGGACGGCTGGTGTCGGAGAAGACGGCGAGGGGCGCTTGTATCCAAAGCTCCCGCTTGAGGACCTCAAGGCCGCGCGGGAACGTGCTGGGGATGGAGGTAGCGACGAGGATGTGCCGATGCCTGGGGGCATGTTCGCGTCAGCCTCTACCCCAGCGAAGACTCCAGCCCGTACCAGGACTACGACCGCGACCACGAACACTACTGCAACTCCTCGCCCCACAAACACTCCTGGCCCGGTGGACGAACCGGATATGTTCTCACCTGCCAAGGCTCGCGCCGCTCCCGCCAGCACCGCGCCAGCGCCTAGTGGCGGGGAGCGCCCACCCATCCCGCGCAGCGCGCCGTTCTTGTTCGGCTCCCCTCTCCCGCGGCGCGAGACACCCAAGAACGCCGCTACCGCTACAGGCGAGGGGGCGGACTCGGGCGCGGGCGTGTCGAACGTCGCGTTCGAAGGTGCGGCCAAGTCGGTGCTCGAGGAGATGCACCGCCGCCTCGCGGAGGCGCAGAAGGAGCGGGAGAAGAACGGGGAGAGCAAACCCGCCTCGTCCGCTGCTCAGGCTGGAGGAAGCATCTTCGGCGGGCTGACGTTCGGGGCCGGCGCTGCGGGAGGCGGGGATGCGAACGCGACCGACCGGTTTGCGAAGGCGCACGAAGCGCAGTTCGCGAAGATGGACTCCATCGCGAACCACTACGCCGCGCGCCGGCCCGCCGCGAACAACCGCAAGCGCAAGTCGGACGCGTTGGGCTCCGGCGCGGCCGGTCCCCGCGCGGGCCAGAAGCGGCGGAGCAGCGCGGCGGGCACGCGGGTCATCAGCAACGGCGCGCGCAAGAAACGCGCTGTCCCCGGCGGGTTTGGCGCGGAGGAGGAGAGCGAGTGCGACGAGGAGGACGAGGGCGAGGAAGCTGCGAAGGCTGAACAGGGAGGAGAGGATGAAGGGGAAGAGGATCTTGGTGCACGGAGGTCGAGCAAGCGGATGCGCATCACCGAGGGCTGGGACGTGCACCGCGGACAGCGCGTGTCCCTCGCGCCGCCGCTGCCTCCTGCGGAAGAGGAGAAGAAGCAGAAAGAGCGAGACGCCATCAAGCGCGAGCTCGACGCTGCCAAGGCCCGCCGCCGGAGCAGCCGCGGGCGGGTGAGCATGGGCGGGAAGGCTGTTGCGCCTGGTACGTCTCTTCCAGTAGATGTGCTCCGTTTTCTGGTGGCTCATGGCTGATGTTTCGCCGATGAAGCCAAAGGCAAGGCGTCTAGGTTCGGATTCCTGTCTTCCGCGAAATCCATCGTCCGGAACGTCTGGAACCTGGGCGCGGGCGGGAAAGCGAAGGCTGCAGCCAATCCGCCGCCGTCGAGTATTCCTGTCGCGAAGGCGTCTGCTGCACCGCCCGCTGCCCCTCCTGCTGCCAAGATCGATGATGCACAGAAGGTGGGGAAGACTGCTGCGTCGAAGGCTGCTCCTGCTACTGGCCCCGCCGTGCAGGGGTCTCGCAAACCATCTGGCGCTCACTCGCGTGTTCCTTCCACGTCCTCTTCGAGCAAGCTATTGAAACCGTCTGCCGCTGCTGCCTCAACTGATGCCAAGGTCACTGGTACTGTCACATCGGCCAAGTCGAGCAACTCCAGGGCTCGATCTCCTCTTCCCTCGTTCACCCAGCCACCGCCTCCAAGTAAGGCGGCCGCTTCACGGCCGAGCAGCGTCTCTGGTACGGCGAGGTCGCGCGCCAGCAGCACCGCGGGTACGGCGTCCTCCGCGTCCCGCCAGTCGACGCGCACGAGTACCGTCTCATCGATGGGCACGAGAAGTAGTCTTGCTTCAGGTGCATCCTCCACTACTGTCTCCTCAATCGGCACACGGCGTAGCTTAGCCAGCACGAACACCCTCGCCTCCACTAGCTCGAAGACCGACAAATCCGCCGCTGAGGTAAAAGACTCGCAGACTGTACGCAAGAGGACTTCGTCACTGCTGGCGCCCACTGCCAGCTCCCTCGCGAAGGCGAACGCTGCGGTAAGGCCATCCATGTCGGGACGCTCCTCTGGTCTGCCGTCAGTTTCGGAAGCTCAGAAGCGGCCGACGGCGATACCTGGCCCGTCCAAGTCGCCCGCCAATGTCGCGAACAGCAGGTTCTCCCCAATGTCGCCGCCACCCGCGAGGATCTTCAGCCAGCCACTCACGAATTTCGGGAGCCCCGCATCGGCGGCATCGCCCGCACACCACCCATCCCTAGGTGCAGCGGCATCTACGCTCTTCAGCGCAGACGAAACCTCCCCGTCCAAGATACCGCGCCCCGCCGTCATCCCGCCGAAGCCAAAGGCTCTCGTTGCACGCAAGCCGCGCATCTCCCGGTCGCGCGTCATCGCGAAGGTCGGCGCACAGCGCGCCGCCGCGGCGCAGGGCTCTGCTGCTTCTCCCAATGCGCGGACCCGCTCGAGCTTCGGGGCCCGTCGGTCGTTCGGAGGCGTGAAGTCAGGGCGGGCGAGTACGGGGTCGGAGATACGCGAGGCGGCGAAGAAGAGGGCTCGGCAGAGCGAGTATATGCGCCGCAGGAGTCGTGCCGGTGCGAGCGAGAACGAGGGAGGGGTTGCGGGTGAAGCGTGAGGTGTTGACACGTTCTGCTAGATGTCTCGGCTACCGGTCAGACTTTATGACGATATTGTAAGTTGTGATGTGCATCGTGGACACTCTGAACTGTACTCGTTTTGCTACCCTGTCGATCTGATCTCTACTGTAGTATCTTCTGCATCAATGAATACTGCGCTGGCCGCTTGAACGAACGGAGGAAGGGAGACGTGCGTCAACTCAGGGTGTCTCGAACCTAGGAATGTCCCTGGCTTCTGGTAGGCGTATGAGCGGTCCCTCCGTTGTGTGAATGATCTGTGAATGGTACACAGGCAGAACTGCATGTGCACGGACACCTGGCATGCAGGTTATGCAACAAACCAGGAATCACAGCACAACCGAGGAAGATATACAATACGCCGGCCACACTGCTACGGTCGGTTTGTCGCTGACCGATAAAATAGCTGGTTGGCCCACAGCGAGCGTGGCAAATTGCATAGCCGCATATCAGGCTGGGGTAGTACGGATAAGTGAACCTAGCGCCTCTGGCGCGGCGAGCGTTTGAGGCGTTGTCGTAGTCTTTGTACAAATGCCTGTATCAGCGCCTTCAGTCTGGGGATCATGCATGGCAAAGGATGCCTTACGACGAGTGCCCGCAGAATTTTCTTGTGCCGTCTTTGGGGGAGGACGTCTCCGTTTTCGTCATAGGCTGCGCTGTCGTCGAGGAGGCCTTCTTGCAGCAGGTCTTCCTCCGTCGTCATCGGCTGCATGAAGCACAGTCAGAGCCTGGAGATTCAGCAGTCCTGCCAGACATTGTCCTCCTGGTGATGACTGACCGGAAGCATGGATACATATTCCTGGCCATTGCGGACTTCGAGAAAGGACTGGCGGTACGGGTATGATGCTGCGGTAGTCGAGCTAGAGGTGCTGTACCGCTTCGATAGTAACATGGCAGAATGTATGGGGAGGATACCTGCGATGCCATCGACTTCGGTAGGAAGAGGATGGGTGGAGGCTTGGAAATGCTCAGCTTCATACGATACGCCCCGCCCGCGCATATGACTGACAATCACTCACCGTAATGTGAGCCCTACCGCAGGAGCAGTCCAGCGGACTGGTCGTGGGCTGGAAGGGGCACCCAAGCCTGGACAGCGGGGGCTGTCGCGACGGAGTCTCGTGCCACTCCGAACTGCCCGCGTTTATAGAGGGCAGCCTGCGCCGCCGGCCGCCCCGCGTCGTCCTATCGGGTGAGGTATGCAGCTCTATATCGACCATCGTGCCCGTGCTGTCTTCCCATGCCGCAACTTTCGCAGCCTCCCTGACCCGGAGCTTCCGTCCTTCGCGCACGGCCACCGGCGTGGACGCGCAGGGCTGTGCGGAGTCTCGGCTCTGAACCCGGCGCGGAGGGAATAACATGCATATGGGACGGCGCGGCGCCAGTCCTCGAGGCCGTCCGACAAATCAGAGCCTCGTCTCACGAGCCACGATCAGGGCAGTGGACATGACGAGCGAAGGCGGTCGGTGAGCCAGCGGCGTCAATCATCATCAGGCGGACTTGCTGAGAACTCGCCCACAAAGATCAGGGGAATGCGCCTCTCATCAGTGCTCATGCGCCTGCGAGCGCAGAGCGCCGCCGCGAGCTATCAAGAGGCTATAATTGCGCACCGCATGTACGGAAAGCACTCGCCTTTCGCGGTTTGGGCGTCCGGCGGAAGTCGCGACTGTAGTCAGGGTGCGCGATTTCATCACGCAGGAAGGCGGCCCATTGGCCTCAGACGACTCAAAGACCTCCGTAATGAACACAACCGGAGCGGTCCACGGACCATACGCGATGTAGAACGGAACTCACGCAGGCAATGAACATTCAGTATTGGTACAAGAGCTTCCTTTGTGAAGCAGGGCCAGGAACGGAGTGCGGCCGGGCAAGGATGACATGCAGATCACGACCTAGAAGAAAACAGATTGAGAACTCGTCGCGAGAAGGTGTAGGCGGCGCGTCCATCTTACGCAGCGAACTATGTAGCTAGCTCCAGATCAATCAGAAATCTCGACGACTTCATTATGGAGCGGCCTCCCGTGCTGCCCTCGGCCTCTAGCCGAAGGGGGTGGCTGTGAATGTGATAGGTGGTCGACAAACGTCCTCGACTTCGACGTATGCGCTGCATCTGAGGCCGCCCGACCATTCCTTCTGACGGCGGTGGGTAGTAAGGCGGATGGTGCATCTGCTTCGTGAGGCTTGTCTTGAACAGGCAACTGGTCGCGACCTCGAGCACACGTCTTATTCGCGGAACCTGGTTTCCTTGGCATCTGAGACAGCCCGTACTTCAAGGGTTCTCGGACGCTATCCCTATACGTGTGGTCGAGCAGATCCCCGAGATGAGCACATGGAAGCATACTGCTGACATGAGAGCAAACCTTGAAGGCCCGGCGGCTGGCAGCGCTCTGAAATCCATCGAATTCCCGTCATGGTCTTCGATGACGGCTTCCGTTGCAGTGGAAGCCTGCGCGTGGGAGAGCTGATGCATCGCGCGATTGAGGACACCGTGCCTTTGTACTTTATGCCCGCAGAAAACAGACGTACCGCTGTTCCGGCTGAGGAGTGCAAACGTCTTGCTGGAGGACGAGCACCGGACGCCGACGGTTTGGATTGCGAGGCCGGTTTCGGCCGAGCACGAGCAGCCCGGGCCCAAGGCAGGTCGTCGTCGGACTCAGACTCCTCGCAGCTGCTGATAGCATCGATGTCGAAGTGCTCCCGTTCATCATCGCCAGAAGCGTGCGATGCTGCGGTCGAGTTCGATGCAGGTTTGGACGCCGACCAGCCTCGTTTTGTGGGTCGTTTCTTCGTGCGCGGCTGTACTGCGAGTTCTGCCGGCTTCGGTCTTGACGCCCCCTCTACCTCCTCCGCGCCCTCCGCTTCGCCGAACAGATGCCCGAGCCCGTCGTCTTCCTGATCGTCTGGCTCTTCTGGCTCGTTCTCTGGTATAGCGCCACCCTGGCGCCGACGGTAGCATCCGCGGACGACGTCGCCCCACAGGATGTATGTATGGCACTCGTTGCAGGTTCCGCCGCGGGGTATGATGTCGGAGGTGGAGGCAGACGGCCCACTGGAAAGAAAGTGCCTCGAAAGGCAGGCAAGATGGGAGACCGCCGTGCATTTGCTCTGCGGACACAAGGCTGTGGCAAGTGGATCCTGAGAGGTGCGAGGATCAGATGGAGAACGCGAGTGAACCAATGTCCCGCTCACAGCATCATGGGGGATCTCCTCGTGGCAGATCGAACACCGGAGGCGGCTTCCAGGTGTGAATATGGCGGCGGCCTTCTGCAGATGTTCCGTCGTGAATTGCGCTGTCGACATGGCGTCCGAACCGTTCAGCAGTTCGAGTACCGCTGACAGAATGGATACTTACTGTCTAAGACGTCAATCGGCCCTGTACGGCCTGAGCCGGTCTTCCCTGATTTACCGTCTACGCCTTCAAGCTCTGTGGACACGTGCAAGCCTGGTGGCAAGGGAGGCATGGACGGATCCTTGGAAGAGTTGTGCCATATCTTCGCAGCTTCCTCAGTGAACAGTTTGACCGCGAGAGGCCACGTATTATACGGATGGGATGACACCATGCTCCGAGCGACCCTGTACCGCAGTGTCAACAGGGCTTCCCAAGAATGGGAGCGAAGGCGTACTTCACGTTCGTGTTCAGATATTTGAACTTTGCGCTGGTGACGAACATTGCCTTGCCGTCGTCGGCACGGAGGTGGCGCGAGAGGTGTGGGTGTTGCCAGGCCCATTCGAATTGGAGTGCGGCAAGTTTGGACGGGAAGCCGTGGACAATCATTTGCATGACCCATGGCCGACTATGCTTGGTCTTCCATGCACCTTGCGATATCTCGCCGTTGTGTTGCCTGTATAGTGGATTCAGCCGACCGGGCTCGTTGGCGATCCGATGCCACCTACCGTATGCGACGAGGAGGGCTCGGCGTGCTGCCTACATATGTACTTGGGCACGTCAGCAAACCTGGAAGCACATACGGTGTAGCAGTCGTAAACCAACGCTGTTGCTTTGGGCGTGCGGACACTTTTTAGCAGGTAGCAGGCGTAGAAAGCCGGGAATGAGTGGTCGGTCAGCGAGGATCTTGTTGCACGGGGCATTCTTGGTAATTAGCTGCATTGGACAGTATGTTTCAGAAGGCTGTTTCGGCAATCATATATCAAGAGTCGGCGAGTACTTCGAATGCTGGCGGGTACCGCCATGCAGCTTTCAACCGAGGTCCAGCAGGTGGATGGGGCAACACTTCGATAATGCAATGCCCACGACGATTTCGCCTCAGTTACTTCCTGCAAGTAAGAGTAGTAGTGGTATAGAAAGGAGTCGGTGAGACTCGTAATTCCTTCACAAAGCAGCATCATACCTGATATCAATTTCGACGTTGTGACGTGTTGATGAAATCGCTCGAGGATACAATAACTCTGCAAGTCCGGTGTAATGATGTAGCTCGGCCCAACTTGAAGTAAGTATTGAACGTAGTAACCGCAGCTTCATTGAACGGCCATCGAACTCCCCTGTAACTGACGCGTTACGTAACGCGCCCGTTACATTGCGGCGTACATTCTGGCGCTTAAATGCGACTAAGTACTTGCCGCCACCAACTCTGAGGCCTTTCTGTATCTTGCTATAAACTTCAACAAACCGAAACTTAACTTTCTTGATTCCATCCACCACCGCGCCCATGAATGCCAACGACGACGACGACACGATCTCCATCGAGGACGAGTCAGGCGATGAGCCATACATTGACCGTCGCGCCATCCTCGAGGGGCCCATCAAGAGCGTGGTCGACGCGCTCGGCGGGTACGAAGGGAAGGTATATCGCCTCGGCGACGAGTGCTACGGCTGTTTGAAGGACCTCAAGAAGTTCTGGCGCAAAGACGACACGGACGACGACCGCACCGTCGCACGCATCTTCTGGTCGACGCGAGTCTTGCCGAACGACCTCATCCCTATCTTGCTCGAGACGGCCGGGAAGGGTCTGGTGGAGGACAAGCGTGCGATTGCATGTGCGGACCTCATGACGGCAATGACCTGGCCCATAGACCTCGCGGAGGAGCTCAAGGAGCTCGACGACGAGCTCGATCGCGGTACGGACTACACCCAGCTTCTCCTCGCCCACCTCCACTACAAAGCGGCGCTCCTTCGCCCTGGGGTGCTGCAAGCGCTGCTGGCCATCACTCTACCCTGCCTCGCGCGCGACGCGAAGGAACGGACAGAACGCGACGTGCAGATCGTGAACGTCGTGCTGCACCTCATCCGCAACCTCGCGTTCATCAAGGACCCCCCGCCGAACATGTACGGCAGTGCGGACCAGGCCGAGTTCTCCACCCTCCAGAGCAGGCTCGTGAAGGGGCTGTCGGAGTCGCATTTCACCGACCTCCTGCTCACCATCGCCTCGAACGCGTCCGACCCGATGTTCAACCAATGGAATACCGTGATCCTCGAGATCTTCTACCTTCTCTTCCGTGGAGTGAAGCCCTCCTCTCTTGCGAGCGACCAAGCGAAGGTGCGCATGAGGCTGCGCTCACGTCTATGCTTCTCTGATGTATGCCGGGCATAGCAATCCACCAAGGCGCTACAGAGCCTGCTCGCCATGGAGGACCAGCGCAGGCGCGAGATTGCCCGCAAGTCCACCTCGCGACACTCCCGCTTTGGGACGACGATTTCGGTCATGCACAACCCGAAGAAAGCCAAGGCCGTAGAAGCGGGGACGGAGGACGCTCTGCAAGAAGCGAATGCCATGGGCGCTGAGGCGGGCCCGTCACGCGCGTACGTCCTGCACAAGCAGCAGGCGCTGAACAAGGACTCGGGCAGCGCGCTGGACATGGTCGCGGCGAAGAAGCACCGCGCGTCGCGGGGCAAAAAGGTCGACGAGCTCGGGCGCGACGAGAACTTCTCGCTCGACGCGCGGCTCGTCCTCCAGACCCTCGCGCGCGCGTTCATCGAAAGCAGCTTCAACCGTGAGTACTCGCCGTCTCTCCCCACGTCCGATGCCTGAGGTGACTATATGCGCCCTCCTACAGCGCTGCTGGCGTCGCTGCTGAAGGACATCAAGGCGGAGCGCGCGAAGATCGCGGAGAAGGACCACCTGCGGCTGCTGTTCGTGGCGAAGTGGTTCCTCGAGTTCTTCCTGTGCGAGCGGGCGCGCCAGCCCGAGGGCTCGCGGTGGAAGTTCGGGCTCGTCGCAGAGGTCATCGACCGCGGCTGGATCGTGTGGGTGCTCCGCCGGATGCGCGAGGCCCAGGAAGAGAAGGTATACTTTCGCATGCCCTCCTCGTTACGCAGGATCTGACGCTTCTCCAGCCGAAGCAGTGGACGGAGCTGCAAGCCGGGATCGAGTGCCTCACGCAGTTCGTGCTCGTCCTCGATACCATGGCGTCCTTGCCGCCCTCTGCGAACAAGTCCGCGGACGAGGCAGGTCCCGACCCTTTCGCGCACGCAGACAACAGCGCCGAGGAGGACGTCGCGGACGCGGCGCGGTTGCTCCAGCAGCAGATCGTGTATAACGGAGAGGTGCTCGACCTCGCGTTCGAGAGCGTGCGGACGTACAAGGAGGGCACGCAGAGCCTGGCGTACCTCGATGCGAGCGTGCACCTCGCGTACGCGCTGCTGCGTTTGCTGGAGAAGTGGAGCAAGCGCCAGGGGAAGGGCGAGATGTATGTCAGGAAGAAGCCGAAGCCGAAGAAGAAGAGGGGTGCAGGTTCGCGTTTTTTCTCTGTTGCTGTGTGGCAACGACTTATCCAGTTGGTCTCTTGCGCGTAGGGAAGACGACGGAGGAAGGAGAAGGCGTGCCGGATGTCGAGGAGGAAGAGCCACAGCGAGAGGAGGAAGAGGAGGTCGTGAACGAGACCATGTTCACATTCGACCAGTTCGAGCAGGTGCGCCACCTTTCTCTTCTTCCGGGTCCTTGCAAATGCACCGGCTGACGAGGCTCGATGGCTTTGGGTAGCGCTTTGTGCACTCGGACGTGACGCACACACTCCTGGTCTACCTCGCGCGGCACAAGGAGTTCACTACCTCCGAACAAATGAAGCGCGTGGTAGGCCTCATGCACCGGCAAGCTGTCAGGCAGAAGGCGGAAGGTCTCTACTTTATGGTACGTCATCGCGCAGGTTCAGGTCCAAGAGAGCCGGGTCTGATCGAGCTCTTGCGTGAGAGCAGGTCTCGACGTTGTACCTCTTCAAGCAGATCTTGGCTGAGGAGCGTTCGCTCCCGAAGGAGCAGCCGTACAAGGACCTCGTCGCGCTCATCAACTACATCTTGCGCAAGTTCTTCAAGGCCGTCGCAGAGGACTCTTTCCTGGTCGTCGAGGTCTGTCTTTGTCACGTTCTCCCTCACTCTCTGACACTGGCTGACGTCTTAATGAATCCCCCACAACAGGCATTCTTCCCGAAGAACCGCAATCACTGGAAGCACTTCTCCAGCATCGAGCTGGACCCGGCTGCGAGAACGCGGCCCGAGAAGTTGCCTTTCGACAGTCGCTTCCCGCAGGACGTCCAGGTCAAGAAGGGGTACTCTCTGAGCGACCAGATCGGCATCGCCGTCGGCGTGCTCGTCGAGAAAGGCCAACGGAACCTCGTTGAGTGGACAAAGCAGGTACGCGCGAAGCGCCACTCTGGCCAGATGCGCTCAGCAGCTGACAGTGTGTGATATAGATATTGTCCTTGGCTATCGCGCATCGACGGAAGACGATCGAGGACGTGGACGGCGCGCCGTCGAAGACTATTGACCTGACGGGCGCGGATAGCGATGCGGAGTCGGACGTAGATGCTCTGCTCGGGAGGGGTCAGCCTTCGGCCGAGGCCATCGCTAAGATCAATGACTACCGTGAGCAACATTCCTTCGTGCGTCGCTCGTGCGGATGTTAACCTTGAGCTGCAGTGATTCCGTACGTCAGTGACGAGGAAGCGGAGGCAGCCAACAAGAACCCCCATCTGAAGCTGCTCTTCCGTCTGTGCAACTTCAAGATCCTGGACGACGGTATGTTGTCCGATCCTCGCCGCCTTTCATACATCTAACGCTTCCTGAGCAGAGGCCGATGAGCTCGAGTGGTACATCCCGTCTGTCATCCTCCCCGCGGAGCTGCAGCGCACTCTAAACGTTATCAATGGCTTCCTCGAGACGCCGCTGGACCTGCAGGGCAAGTCGCCCTCGGAGCTCATCAAGAAGAAGCCCCGGCGGCGAGTGCGGCGGCGGCGCGAGGCCTCTCCTGACGAGTCGGGTGCAGAGTCCGACGCGCCCCGGCGGAAGAAGAAGGAGCGGAAGAAGAAGGAGGTGCAGCAGTACAAGTCCGCGCAGTTTATCGAGGACAGCGACGCGGAGTACGGCGACATGGAGGCTTTCCTGGAGAAGGAGAAGGCACTCCGAGAGAAGACGGCGCGGCTCGCGGCCGCGACGGGACAGGTCGCGACCATGAAGGCTCACGGCACGAAGAAGCGGAGACGAAAGGGCAAAGAAGGCGCGGGCAAGAAGAGGAGGAAGCGCGGCGGGCATGAAGGCGGGGACGCAGACGCCGAGGTCGAGCAGCCCGATTCAGAGGCTGAGCACGCCAAGGAGAACGCGAGTTCGTCGGAGGAGAGCGACTTCGACGTCTTTGGCAGTCCGAAGCGAGCGCGGTCGGAACCTACACCAGATACCTCGCCGCCGATGGAGACGGAGGAGGCTCGTCCTAAAGCGAAGCCCCGTCCGCGTCCTCGCGCTCGTGCAAAGCCAGCGGATGCTGGCGGATCTCCAGAAGCTGCTGAGACATCCTCTCCAGGACCCGAAGCGGGGGATGGCATCAGTGGGCGGGCCGCGGATGAGAGGGCTTATGCGAACACCTCAGGACGCTCGCTATCCCCTGACGACTCGGACAACGATCCGGCGATGCTCAACACGCTGAAGGGCAAACGCAGGAATCGTATCGTGATCGCGGACGAAGATGATGATGAGTAGTTCTATGGGCCTGCGGCGCTTGGATGCTTTGAGTAGTGTATACCAGTACTATACCAGTGTAACGACACGAAACCGGTCGGGTCGACCCCAAGATCAGCTTCAACGTCTGCATGGCGTCACTGGCGGGTATTGAATATTAGTGTTATTCCCGTGTCATGACCCAGCACAAGGCGACGCTCGCGCTCGAGTTCGCCGAGGGTGTACATGGCAATCTTCGAAGGGGCCAGGGGCCACCAGTGCGAGGCCGCTCCGCGGCCCGGAACGCCGGGCCCTCACGCGCCCACAACGGCTGACCAATTAACTTGCCATCATGATTTCCCTTCGCGACCAGCGGAACCGCGTCTTGCCAGTCACACCGGCCACTCATCTGCATCGTTTACTTACAAACACTCGCCGTCTATGGCGATGGTTTGGCCTATGATGGCGGCATCTCTATCACTGCTTATCTCAGACATAGAGGGCGGTCTCGAATGCCCTACGAGAGAGTGGTAAGAGTATCTTTAGGATCTCCCGTACGCGGCGAAAACTACCCGTAGGAGCGTTATCACTGAGGTCACGGTCACCGGTATGGGGGTGCTCTGGCCATACCGACTACATATATGTAGGTCTCTCCACGACCTCAGAGTGCTGCTACAAGGTCACCTCCACGACTATTCCTTCATAGCAGACGTGCAGGCCTAGCGGACACCTACAGTGGTCTGCCCATATACGATGCTGGCCTCGAGCCCCTCCAAATCGGGGACATGGGGTACCGAATTCTGGGCGACAATCATCCCATTCACCTTCGTCGTGCTCGTCATACTGTCGGCCTCTCCTCCCATCGATGCTCTGGTCCGGAGTGTAAAATCTCGTCCGCTTTTCGCCGCCGTCTTGACACTGGAAGAAGCGCGAGCGCTCAGTTCTGAAGACGTTCTCCTCGAAGACCAAGTGCCCGTGCGGCCGCCATTCTGGCGTACCGTCGTCTTGTCCGCCGTGTCCTTCCTCCTGTTTCTGCTCTGGATCGGCGTCGCGTGTTACTCATTGGCAGTCGACCCTGGAAACAAGCGGAATGGCACACTGCAGTTCCTGATTGGGGCGACTTGGTTATATGCGGCCGTTCGACCGGTTGCTCGCCCGACAGCGACGGTGCCGTACGACCTCCTCGTATTCTTCGGTATGCGCCTCATCTCCGATGTCACTCTCCTGGCGGGTCTACTCTACGGCTCATATGCCCGCGTTACGCATTCGCCTCCTCTCACGACCACTCCCCTCAGTGTGGACTTGCTCGGCGCTGCCGGAGTGTTCGTAATCATTTTGAACATGCCATTTGCTACGCTTGATGCCCGCGTCAAAGATGACTCTGTGAGTGCTTTTTTGCGCCCTCCCAGCATATAGCACAATGCAGATTAAGACAGGACGCCAAGGGGAAAGCTGCCTCTCCGGAGGACTATACGACCGTCTGGGGCTGGATGACCTTCCGCTGGCTAACGCCCCTGCTAGATCTCGGGATGACAAAGACTCTGACGGAAGAGGATATTTGGTCGTTGAGCCCCCTCCAGCGGGCCCGTCCGCTACACATCAAGTTCTCACGCACGGGAGGGAGGCTCTTCAAGAGGCTCTTAAAGACTCACTCGCTGGAGCTGCTGGTGGACATTCTCCTCAGCTCAGTCGGCGTCTGGCTGGCCTACCTGAAGCCATATTTTCTGAAACTCATCCTAGACGGCCTTTCTGCACCGGCGGATTCGTCGGCGACGAGGACCAAGATCTACGTGTATGCATTCGTTTCTTTCGCGGCCTCCATCTGCAGGGTAAGCTGGTCTTCCTGATCGGAAGCACTTCACGACGATTTAGACTGATACCCCTCTTCGCAGTCGCAAGTAGACGCCAACCGTCTATGGGTCAGCCGACGTGCGAGTGGACGGGTCCGCTCTGAGCTCATAGCCTCTATCTACGACAAGACGTTGCAACGCAAGCATTTCTCTGGTACTGGAGATCGCCGTACCTCCCAAGCTGATGTGGGCCCCTCTACGGACGACACGAAGAATGCTCGCGAAGCGGCGGACGTTGGCAAGATTGTCAATCTCATGTCTGGCGACGTGGACCGAATCACTCAGACCGTGGCGAACTTGTACTTTCTCTACCAGTGTGAGTGAATGATCAATGGTTCGCGATCGTGTCGCCGTCTGACGGGGCTCTAGGTCCCTTGGATATTCTCTTCGCCGCGCTATTTTTATATCGGTGAGCAATGCTCCCTTGCAGTAACTATCTGTCCGCGCAGCCAGCTGAGGACCTCTTCTCATCGAAGGCTACTGGGAAGCGCCGCATTCATAGGCTTCCTCGTTCTGCTCCTAACGTGGCCGCTCAATGATCTTGCAGGCAAGCGCGCCATTGGGATCCAGAGAGGTCTTTCCAATGCACGCGATAAGCGAATGGGCGCCCTGAGCGAACTCCTTTCCGCAGTCCGTGCCCGTTCCTCGAACCATCCGTGGTTGAAGTACTCACCATCGCCCCGGTCACAGATCAAGCTAGTGAAGTTCTTCGCGTGGGAGGACCGCTGGATCCAGCGGGTTTTGCACGCGCGCCATACCGAGCTTCAGTGCCTGGTCAAAGGTCAGTACATGGCAGCAGGGGTCGTGAGCGCGTCCTGGCGTGGGTGCTCATGCGATACCGCAGCGCGCATGAACGCGGTCGTGTTCTCGCTCATCCAGACGTGCATCCCGATCTTGGTGTCCGTCACCTCGTTCCTCGTGTTCGTCGGGCGAGGGAATGAACTCACTGTTGGCATTGCATTCACTGTATGTCTCTTGCATTTTCAACCTGGTGCCGCACCAGCTGAGCGGTGGGTAGGCGATCACCCTCTTTGATACGATCCGTGAGCCATTCAAAGGCATACAAACGTCGCTGGTGCAGGTACTCCAGGTAAGGCTCGGAGCACGTCTCGCAACCCTTATCAGGCTTACTCCTTCATAGGCGAGGGTGGCGCTTGATCGAATCGGTGCGTACCTAGATGAAGACGAAGTGGACGAGCAAGTGTCCACCCGGAAGAAGCGTAGCATGCCATCCTCAGGCTCTGAACAGGGCGAGACAGGACTCGGCATCGTCAACGGAATGTTCAAATGGAACGAAGCCGAGGGCAATCGCCCACGCGACATGAATTCCCTCAAGCCCCATAACGCTGAGAGGTCAGGAGCGGACCCCGCGAACGATACCTCAATGGTCGCCGGCAACTCCTCTTTCCCGACTCCCCCGGATTCGATCCACGATCGTCGTTTCGAGCTGAAGGACATCAACATCAGGTTTCCTGAGCGCAAGCTGACCGTGATCACTGGACCTACGGGGAGCGGAAAGACCGCGCTCCTGATGGCGTTGCTAGGCGAGCTTACGATGCTCGAGGGCCGCCTGCTCATGTCGAAGGATGCGTCGGACGTGGACGAGCACGGGCTGTCGCAAACTATCTCGTACACGGCTCAGTCTCCGTGGCTGCAGCACCGCTCGATCAAGGACAACATCTTGTTTGGGCATCCGTACGACGGGAAGAGGTATGAGGCGGTCTTGGAGAGCTGCGCGCTCAAACCAGATCTGGAGATCTTGGAGGACGGTGACGAAACGGAGATTGGTGTACGGTTCGTCGGTTCGCTTCGCTTAGTCCCGTTCACACTCAGAATCGGCCTGTGCAGCGGAGTCAGTTTGTCTGGAGGTCAGAAAGCTCGGTGCGTACTGCCAATGCGACTCGACCGCCTTCAAGCTAATCAGCGGATGTTAGTGTGGCACTCGCTAGAGCTGTCTACGCTGTGAGCCTTGAGCGAATCGATAGTAGAGGGCGTTCGTTGTTGACTTGTTGTAGCCTTCCAGATACGTCCTTTTGGACGATCCACTTAGCGCAGTGGTAAGTCAAGATGTCTGTACTGTCTGCGCTACTTTTTCTCATCAGACCGCAGGATAGTCACACTGCTCGCTTTCTGTTTGAAAAGCTGTTGAAGGGGCCCCTGCTCTCGCAACGCACGGTCGTAAGCCCGTCTCTCCATCACACACGGAAGGGCGGACATTCTGACCACTTGTACTACTAGATATTGGTCACCCATCATGTCGGGCTCGTGCTGCCTGCAGCTCATTACCTCGTGCGCATGCTCGACGGCCGCATGGACATACAAGGCCCCGTCACCGAACTCCAGGAAAGGGGCATCCTCGACGTTGTCGTCGTGGCCGAGGAACGACATGCGCAGCAGGATGAAGAGCAGGCTACACAGAAGGCTCAGGATCCTGTAACCTCGATCAAGATCGACGACGCGGAAACTGCGCAGAAAGGAGCCAAGAAGGCAAGGAAGCTCGTTGAGGAGGAGCACCGCGAGGTCGGAATGGTCAAGTGGTCCATCTACAAGACATATCTCAGGGCGGCGTATGTGTCATGCTGGTTATGCACGAGACTTTGCCTGACATTAATCCGTCGGTCAACTTGCAGGTCGTACTGGACGTGGTGCATTTTGGTTTTCCTCGTGATTCTCACACAGGTGCTCCGTGTAGGAGAGAAGCTATGGATCAAGGTGAATGTCCCGATAGTTTCGTCTGTTCCATAGCTTCTGATGTCCACTCCAGGTTTGGGGAGAAGCATACAGTATTGGCGCGGAGGTGCCCGCACTGCGTATCTCCTATGCGTCGTACGCCGAGCGACGTTATACACTCAACGCGAGTCTCCCCGATGTCTGCCAGCAAGTGATTGCGCTACACACTTCGTTGCCCCCCTCGGCCCTCGCAATCGTCCACTTGCCGCCTGCCCAAGAATCTCCATACTTCTACGTCGGCATTTACACGGCTATCACATTGGCAGCAGGTTTGGTCAGCATAGCCGGAGTCGTCACGCAGTATACTGGCGCACTGAGAGCCTCGAGGATCCTGTTTGAAAGGCTCCTCAGAAGCGTTGTGCGTGCAACGATGCGCTGGCACGATACCACGCCTCAGGGCCGTATACTGAACCGTTTCAGTAAGGTCAGTGCGCGCTCCTATTGTCGTATGCATGGGCCAATGTCTCATGAATGGATATTACAGGATATGGGGAGCATAGACTCTTCCCTCGCAGAAAGTCTGCATGCGCTCGGCCAGTGTTCGGCGATGTTAGCGGCGTCTGTGCTTACGGTAATGTGAGACGACAATTGCATCCCTCAACATGGGAGAGGACTGAATCATTGATCGGCAACCAGGGCTGTCTTCCCAGCGTTCATCTTTCCCGCTGCCGTGCTCGGCTACTTCTACTACCGCACCACTGTCATCTACCTCAACACGAGCCGCGACATCCAGCGCATGGAGTCGAACTCGCGCAGCCCCATCTTCGCAAATTTCGGCGAGCTGCTTGAGGGCATCGTCACTGTGCGCGCGTTCGGCGCGGAACAACGCTTCCTCGACGGTCTGTACGGCCAGCTGGACTTCAACACGCAGATGTGGTATCTGTTCTGGATGCTGAACCGCTGGCTGATGCTCAATCTCGATTTACTCGCGGCGATCGTCTACTTGATCACCATGCTCTTTGCGATCGGGGGCTATGTGGACGCCGGTCTCGCAGGTGTCTGCATCACGTCCGCGATGTCGTTCACGACATCGGTGTACTGGGTCTGTCGCAATTGGACGGCTCTGGAGCTCGACCTGAAGTAGGTGCACCCGTCGGCGTCTGCCCTTCTTCACTTGCGTCGGGCTCATCGTGGTTCTGCAGTTCCATAGAGCGCGTGAAAGAGTACATCCAGGTTCCGCAGGAGCCGCCTGCAGTTATCGAGTCGAACCGCCCGCCGGCTTACTGGCCATCCTCAACCGGCCCGAACAAGGAGCGTCTGCTCGCCGTGGAGGACCTGGTCGTGCGATACGCACCCGATCTGCCCGCCGTACTGCACGACATATCGTTTGCGCTCAAGGCAAGAGAGCGAGTCGGGTTGCTCGGGAGGACGGGTAGTGGGAAGTCAACTCTGGCTATGAGCTTGCTGCGATTCGTGAGCGACTGGGCCTGTCAGTGTTTGCGAAAGTCGCTGAAGTCATGCGAAATAGGTGGAACCAACCAGCGGTCGCATCCTCATTGACGGAGTCGACATCACATCGATCGGTCTGTACGACCTACGTTCGCGGATCGTCAGTCGAAGCCTCATGTTTCGCGTCCAATTGTATACTGACCAACTTGCCCCTCAGACGTTCATTCCTCAGGTATGTCTCAGTCACAAAGAGATATTCGATGTTCTCACAATGACTCCAGGACGCCATCCTCTTTTCTGGGACCTTGCGAGATAATCTTGACCCCTTTGGTACGTCGCATATCGTTCCTGCATTGGCATTACCTCCTCAATCGACTCTTCGTCAAGGCGACCACACGGACGCAGAATGTATAGACGTTCTCTGCCGGGTGCACCTGATCACGGACACCCCATCTCCGACCCGGAGCACGTCCAGCGCCGCGTCTACCTCTGCCCACCTTGAAGCCTCGGTCTCCGAGATCTCGGAGGAGGCAGAATCGGCTGCGCCTCCCCCGCAGCGCAGTGGCACAGCAGATCTCACGCTCGACACGCAAGTCTCGGCGGGTGGCGCGAACTTCTCGCAGGGCCAGCGGCAGCTGATTGCGATTGCACGTGCACTCCTCCGGCGCAGCGCGGTGGTCATCCTCGACGAGGCGACGAGCAGCATCGACTTTGAGACGGACGCGAAGATCCAGGCGGTCATTCGCGAGGAGTTTGCGGACTCGCTCTTGGTGACAGGTGCGTCCTCCCCGTCCTTCTCCCCCTGAGTCCGCGAGGTAGATCTGAACATCTGTGATGCCGTGTTGTCGTGTAGTGGCACATCGCTTGCGCACGATCATCGACTACGACCGGCTCATCGTGCTCGACCAGGGCAAGCTGGCGGAGTTCGACACTCCAATGAAGTTGATGCAGAAGGAGGACGGCATATTTCGGAATATGTGCCTCCAGAGCGGCAGCTTCGCCGAGCTGGAGGCGGCTGCGAAGGCGAAAGCCGCTGCCAGTGGTGCCCATTGATCGGCGTGACAGTGGACGGTACATACTGCCATGGCTCACTCGGACCTTTCAGTTCGGCGGGCCCGGGACATTTCGAAACACTCAGCATTTAATTGATTTTATTCTCGGACTTTGGCTCGCTCCAACCTCGCTGTTGACTCAGTACTCATTTTGAGCAAATACAGCAGCAACATCTTCATGCCTGGCAAGTTTGAGCTGAAGAGAGCACCCCGGAACATTCGCCCATGTCCCTCGACGCCTACTGACATGAACTCCGCGTCCCCGAAGAGACGCACCACGACGGAACGCGTCGACACGCTCCCTCTATCTCGCCCAGCGCATTGTGCCCGTCCCGCGAAGCTCTATTACAAGTTCACCAGGTCTGTATCCTCTCACGCTCGGAGAAGCACTGAAGATGCTTCAAGTGATGAACTTCTGTATCAGCACGATACTGCCAGTGGGCAGCAAGGTACGTTTTTTTCACGGATCTCCGCTCCCGGTGCCAGTGCAGAAGTGTATTCTCGTCACTGGCGACTCTGTTGCATCTGCGTAAAGGGACTTGCCTAGGGTCCGGCGAATAAGTGGTTACTTTCAAACATAGTAAGAAAGTGTGTGTTAATAACATGTAACTAACATGTTATCAACACGCGTCCCGGCCAGTGCCCGATTAGGCGTGTAAGAAAGTATTAGGAAAGGTTCGACGTGACCGTGGGCACCGTCCTGCGCTGTCTTCTCGAGCCGACGGCGCCGTGCTCACAGAAGGCTATGGCTACAGTTCCGACTCAGATTTGAGTGCAGATGAGTCCGGCGATGTCGATGACGAGCCATGGACACCTGTACACTCCGCGTCCGAGATCGCCTTCAACGCTGCCACCTCCGAGTTGCAGCTGTTATCTGACTCCGACATGGATCTCTCCTCGCTCACACTCCTGGACTTGCTCTCAGATACACTCCTCATTTCTAATCCAGTCCTGGCACCGGCTACGGCTGCGCCCCGTGATGATGCAGACGAGTTCGAGGACCTCTAGTAGAGTGCATCCGGTGTTGATAACATCACAATACTTACTTACTTCGTTAACAAGGCTTAAGTTACATGTTATAATCGCTTTCTTACAAGATGTTACTAACATGTTATTAATGGCTGTTAATAAGGGGTCCGTCGGCGTGATGTTTATAGACATTGTAAGAAAGGCCGGCGAGACTTTCTTACCGAACCCTAGACTTGCCAAAGATCAACAGGACACTTTCTCCCCTAGCTGTAGATCTATTTGTATGCTTCTCCAAGCCCATGGGGTGCTCAAGATGGTTCGATGGCAAGCCTGCTGTGTTCAGGTTTGCAATTGGGGATCGTCTTTACTGCGACTCGGGTGGGTAAACGGAGTCCATCATTTCTCTTCGAACTCGACTTGCTAGGCAGGAGGGTCTGAACACCTTTGCCGCGACGTGCAAGGCTCGCCACGGAATCGTGAGTGTCTCCCTGCACACCACGCACAATAGTCAGCTTTGCTCACGGTTTGAAGTTTTCCATCATGCCGCGGTTCTTGGATACGGTCACAGGTCAATTCGTCTGCTTCGTCTTCCGTACGCGCGTAGCTCAAGTTCAGACGGCCACATCGACGATTCAAGAATTCTTGCCATTCATCTGGTATCCAGCAGTAATATCGTACAGTACAAGCAAGGCAGTCCTCTCGAGACATGACTAGTCAGATCTTCTTCTCTTCTCTCCTCCCCTCCCCCAACCCGAAGGCATTAGCGTGTGACCGTAAGGCCGTATACGAGTACAAGTGACAGCGACCTCGACCGTGTGGAAGCACTGGGACGAGAAGGAACGGGCCTACGTCATGGACGCGACCTTCTGCTTGATGGCGTCGACGACGCCCGGCTCGGCGAGCGTGCTGAGGTCGCCGAGCTGGTCGCCCTCGCCGGCGACGATCTTGCGCAGCACGCGGCGCATGATCTGGGCAGGCAGGACGCGTCAGATTCAGACTCGACGCCGCGCCCCGCAACGGGGGCGTAATAAAGAGAGACGGGAGACGCACCTTGCCGGAACGCGTCTTGGGCAGGTCCGAGACGATGAAGATTTTCTTGGGCGCCGCGAACGGGCCGATCACCTTGCGGACCTGGAGCGTGAGCTCCTTGATCAGCCCCGCCTCGTCCGAGTCGTACGTGAATTCGCTGGCAGGGGAGGGGAAGAGGGCACGGCGTCAGCGACCGTACGCGAAGGGGGATGGAATGGAAAGCGCTTACGGCTTGAGCGTCACGAACGCGTACACCGCCTGGCCGGTGAGCTCGTCCGCGGTGCCGACCACTAGCGCGAGGCGGCGTCAGCACGAGTGCCTCGCGGGGAGTTAGAGCGGCAGAATGGCGGACGTACCAGCAGTCTCCGCAACGCCGGCGTGCGTGATCAGCGCCGACTCGATCTCCGCCGTCGACAGGCGGTGGCCGGACACGTTGATGACATCTGTGCGGGTTGCGTTAAAACCTCCGAGCAGGCGAAGAAGGAAGGACGAGCGCGGGGCACTCACCATCGACGCGGCCCTTGATCCAGATGTAGCCGTGCTCGTCGCGCGCGGCGCCGTCGCCGGTGTAGAAGTAGCCGGGGTAGGGCTTCATGTACGTCTCCAGGTAGCGGTTGTGGTCCTGGTACACGGTGCGCGCAATCGATGGCCAGGGCTTCTTCAGGACAAGGACACCCTCGACGCCGTCACCGGTAAGTTCCTACCAGCCGTCCGGTCAGTAACGCACAAGCATCCCGAGCGAAGATACGATCGTACCTCGCCGCTGACAGGGTCAAGGATCACAGGCTCGATACCGAAGAATGGCACCGTAGCGGAGCCCGGCTTCGTCTCAATGGCGCCCGGGAACGGCGTGACGACGATCGAGCCCGTCTCGGTCTGCCAGAACGTGTCGACGATGGCGCACTGCCTGCGGCCGACGTGGTCGTTGTACCAGTGCCACGCCTCGGGGTTGATCGGCTCGCCGACGCTGCCGAGCACGCGGAGCGAGCTGAGGTCGTGGTCCTTGACGTGGTGCTCGCCGAGGCGGCGGAGGAGGCGGATCGCGGTCGGCGCCGAGTAGAACTGCGTGATCTTGTGCTTGTCGACCGTCTGCCAGTAGCGCGACGGCGTGGGGTATACGGGCGTCGACTCGAACACCGTCGTCGTCACGCCGATCGCGAGCGGGCCGTACACGATGTACGTGTGGCCCGTGATCCAGCCGATGTCGGCCATGCAGGCGAAGCGGTCGTCCGGGTGCACGTCGAAGACGTACTTCACCGTCAGCGCGGCGCAGAGGAGGTATCCGCCCGTCGTGTGGACGACACCCTTCGGCCGGCCGGTGGAGCCAGAAGTCTGCGGGAAATGTCAATACGGGTGCGAGCACTGGAAGAATTATGAGACTCACGTAGAGGATGAAGAGGGGGTCCTCAGCGGACATGATCTCGGGCGGGCAGTAGCGCGGGACCTTCGCGATCTCCTCGTGCCACCATTTATCACGGCCGGCGGTCCACGGCACCTCGTTGCCCGTCCTGCGGAGGACGAGAACGTGCTCGACGAGCGGGCACTCCTTGATCGCCGCGTCCGCGATGACCTTCGTCGCGATCGTCTTCCCGCCGCGGCGGCCCTCGTCGGACGTGATCACGACGCGCGACTTGCAGTCCTGCACGCGGTCGCGCAGCGACTCGGCGGAGAAGCCGGCGAACACGACCGAGTGCACGGCGCCTATCCGCGCGCACGCGAGGAAGGCGGCGACGGCGTGCCAGGTCATGGGCAGGTAGACGGAGACGGTGTCGCCCTTCTTCACGCCGAAGGACTTGAGCACGTTCGCGACGGCGCAGACTTCGCGGAGGAGTTCGGCATAGGTGATGTAGCTGCCCTCGTTGGGCTCATCGGCTTCGTAGATGATTGCGGTCTGTGAGGCTTGATCAGTTCATGTTCGTGACGCGCACTGCAAATAGGATGTCGCGATCATGAAACGATGTTGGCTCAGCGATAGAACCATCGTCCCCTCTCTGATCCATGCGGAACGCGCAGAAGAGCGCGCGCGCGCGACACGGCTGCTACGGTCACGTGATGGCGTTTCCGGTCCGGACGGCCGCAGTAAAGCAGGAATGGTGTGAGGAGCTTGACATTCCCGCAAGCCTTCCCAGCAGAACGAACAAGCAACCACGCGCATACCGCTGTCAATCCCTCCTCAAACGCTCCCAGCGAAGATAGGTCGATAGAGATAGAGAGCGGATGCGCTCGCAAGACTGAAGAACGCGTCCGGCGACGCGCTGAGGAACGCACAGCTGTGCAAACCCGCTGCAGGACGCCGGCGATCTGCAAGAGGTCCAATAGCGTTCGTAGGGATTGTGGACGGAAGGTGCATTCCGCACAAATCCCCACTGGATGCGCGCGACGATGGGGACGAGTGCGAACGCGATGGGGACGGATATATACCTTGTCCGGGTGCTTAAACGCCCAGCGGTCGACGCAGTTGTAGGACGCGTTGAGGCCGCCCTCGGGGAACCAGACGATGTCGCCGGTCTCGAAGCCCCCGGCGCGGACGGTGTGGAAGGGGCGGTCCCAGTGGAGGGTCTCCCGCGCCATCTGCGACGATCGGCGCGTGAGCAGGGCCTTCTGGAAGGAGAACTAGAGACGCACCTTGGCCCACCAGCCATCGCTCTCGTGACCGACGGTCTCGGCGTGGAGGGACCTGCGGGACGGTCAGAGACAATGTATGCGCGGGAAGAGAAGTCGGTACTTGTATGCGTGGATGTGGGGCCCGATGTGGGGGGGCCTGTGGCCGTTCTTGACGCGGGGGGCGATGGGGTGCGTGGGGACCTTGTGGTGGGAGTCCTCGACGGGCTGGTCGGCGGCGGCGTTGGCCATGGCGGCGGGCGGGGTGCGATGGAGAGGGGAGAGAGGGAGGAGGGGCGGCGGCTGAGAGCGGACGGGCGGGGGACTAATATACAAGCTACGGCCGGGGCGCGTGATCCAGTGAGATCAGAGCGATTTCCTTACTTTTGCCCCTGAATTCGTTCTTATCCACATCGGACGCAGCGCGCGCGCCTCCATCAGCCCGGAAATGCGGGGTACGCTCCCCTATCCGGCCTAGCCTCCTTCCCCGCCGCTAGCACGGTCTTCCGCTCCCCCTCGGCCTCTTCCCCACACCTTGGCACTCTCGCGCGTGCGCGCGCGGACGAGCACGGAGCGCGAGCGACAGTGCGGGGAAAGATACACACTGCTCATATCGTGCGGAGCAGATGCGGGGAGCACAGGGGTGCTAGAGCGGACCCGCGACGGGCGCGAACCACTTTACGTTTCGTCCCACACCCTCCGACATGGGCGGGCCCGGGCAGCCCTGTCAAGCAATGCAGCGTTCATTCTCTACATCTTCTCAGCAAACATCCTCAGAAGCTGCACCACGTCCTCGCGTGAGGATCGCGGTGGTCCTCAAAGCGCTACCGTCCAAAGAGAGCCCGCTCGCGCGGACGGAACGGCGTCGGCGCGGCGGCTGCCTCTGCGCTCCCCTGAGTGCCGGAACATCACGATCTCGCTCAAAGTTGATCGGCGTGCGCGGGCGCGCGAGCAAGCACAAACCGCGATCGCCCTTCTGCGATCTCTTGGGAAGCCACCGAGCAGCGGATGCGCTGCCTTCGGAGCCCCTGCCGTAGGACGCCGTAGCTGCTGGCCTGGGCAAGCCTCCCGCCGGCGTGTGCCTGCCAACACTCAGCTTGACGTGCAAGATCGTGGGCATCTGGAACGACCGCGGGGTAATAGACGCATGCCGTACGTCCGTTAGCACGCCCCTTCGCTGTCCTGCTCGCTCCCGCGCTCGCGAGTCGCGAACAGACGCCCCCCTATCCCACCCGACGCTGGAAGGGAATTCACGAGCCTCTTCCGTTTCGCGCATCGCGTTCCGAGGCACGCCGTGGCGCGCCCACTCGCCAGAGGAACGGCATGGGGTCAATGCCACCACCATTTCCTGTCCATTTGCGACGCGGTACGCGCGGGGAGGCGCGTCTCGTGCGGCGTGAATCTCTGAATTCCGACTGCGTCGGAATTGGCGCCCGTGGGAGTTTTCGTTCGCGAGGCGAGCGCCGAAGGCGGGGGAAGAAGCGAGTGAGAGGTTCGCGGAAGACGCACGGATGCGCGGTGGGCGACTCCTTGAGAATTGGAAGCTTCAGTGTGTTCCGCACTCGTCCGTCGGTCTCTGTGATAGACCTTCGACGTGGGTGCTGCAGAAGCTGAACACAGGATCGTCCGTCATCGGTCGACGTCGAGGATTTTCCGGGATACCATAGAAGTCGCCGGTGATGGAATGTCGGAATGTAGTCGGTTCAAAGCAATAGAAGTGAAGTGAATCCGAGCGAGTGAACTGTCCAACAGAGCCAGAGGAAACGTCCAACAAACCATACGTCCGCGTCTTCAAGTACCAAATGTCCGAGTCCTCCAAATGTCCGAGTGCTACAAACATCTGAGTCCGAGCCAGTCAAATGTCCCAGAAAACCATATCAAAAGATCACAGAGAATTGACCGTAGAAGTTCGCAATCAAGCCTGCCCGGCACTAGCAGCTTTCGCCTTCGCGGCCGCCTCCAACTCGGCGAAGGAGCCGCTCTGGAGGCACATATTCCGAAAGATGCCGCCTTCCTTGCGCATCAAGTTCAGCGGCGTGTCGAACTCGGCCAGCCTCCCCTGGTCGAGCACGATGAGCCGGTCGTAGTCAATGATCGTTCGCAGGCGGTGCGCGACTGCCAGTGCATACACAATGTCAACACTATCACAATTCACGAGTTCGAAGCAGTAAGGAGCAGACGCACCCGTCAGCAAGAGCGAGTCGGCGAACTCCTCGCGGATGACCGCCTGGATCGTCGCGTCCGTCTCGAAGTCGACGCTGCTCGTCGCCTCGTCGAGGATGACCACCGCGCTGCGCCGGAGCAGCGCCCGCGCGATCGCGATCAGCTGCCGCTGGCCCTGCGAGAAGTTCGCGCCGCCGGCGGACACCTGGGTGTCGAGCGTGAGGACCACTTGGTTAGAGGGTGACGTGGCGCCGGGCGCGTCGGAGGCGTTGACCGAGGAGAGGTCGGGGACGGACGTGAGGCGCTGGTCGGAGGCGGAGGCTGCGCTGGAAGTGCTTTGCGATAGAGGTGGGGAGTCTGCGATCAGGTGCACGCGACGCAGAACGTCGATGCAATCTGCGTCCGTATGGTCCCCTGCAAGGGAGAGGTGAGCAACGGCGATACCGCAGGACTTTGACACAACGTACTGAAGGGATCGAGGTTGTCGCGCAACGTCCCGGAGAAAAGGATCGCATCCTGTAAAAGACGATGAGGGACGTCGCATTGCCTCTGATCATGATACATACCTGTGGAATGAACGTCTGCAGATGGAGTTAGGCACATTGCAGCAGATAGAGCATATGAGTGAAAACGCACGATGCGCGAGCGCAGGTCGTACAGACCGATGGACGCAATGTCGATCCCGTCGATGATGATGCGACCGCTCGCGGGTTCGACCTAGAAGGATGAGCTCTGAGAGAGTCTGATAGCTACCAAGAAGACAGACGCTCACAAATCGCAACAAGCTCATAGCGAGCGTCGACTTCCCACTGCCCGTCCTCCCGAGCAGCCCCACTCGCTCCCTTGCTCGCAGCGAGAACGAGATACCGTGTAGGACAGTAGGGAGGTCCTGCGCATATCGTACCACTAGGTCCTCCACGACGAGAAGATGCTCCTTGTTGGGTCCCGTTGACGAGGGCCAGTAAGCGGGCGGGCGTCTGGACTCGATTACTGCCGGTGGTTCCTGCGGAACCTGGAGGTACTCTACCACGCGCTCGACGGAGCTGGAAAACATGGACGGTGATGAGCTCACACAGGAGAACACGACAATAGGGAACTAGAAAGAAGCACGCACTTGAGATCGAGCTCCAAAGCCGTCCAATTGCGGCACACCCAATAGACATACGACGTGAACGACATCGACGACGTGATGCACACACCAGCAAGACCGGCATCCACGTAGCCTCCGACCGCGAACAGCGTCGTCAGCAGATTAGCTACCGCCGACAACTGGTTGAGGTGCAGTTGCACCCAACGATTGAGCATCCAGACGAGGTACCACATCTGCGTGTTGAGGTCCACCTGGTCGTACAAGCTGTGTAGGAAGCGCTGCTCCGCGCCGAACGCGCGCACGGTCACGATGCCATCGAGGAGCTCGCCGAAGTTGGCAAAGATGGGGCTGCGGGAGTTGGCCTCCATCCGTTGGATGTCTCGGCTGCTGTTGAGATAGAGTATGGAGATGCGGTAGTAGAAGAAAGCTAGGGCGACGGCGGGGAAAATGAAGGTCGGGAAGACGACACTAGCGGCGAGCCTACTCAGAGACGTCTCACGTCCACGCGGAAGACGACTCACATGATTGTGAGCACCGATGCTGCCCAAGCTGCTGAACATTGACTCAGCGCATGGATGCTTGCAGCGATAGAGCTGTCTACGCTCTCTATGTCCTATGGTATAGCGATAAATCAGACGTCTGCTACCCTTGAGAAGATGAACACTTACTTTGCTAAAACGGTTCAATATCCGTCCCTGGGGGGTCACGTCATGCCAGCGCATCGTTGCGCGTACAACGGCCCTCAGGAGCCTCTCGAACAGAATCCTCGAGGCCCTCAGCGCACCTGTATATTGGGCGACGACTCCAGCGATTCTGACCAGGCCGGCGCCGAGGGTAATCGCGGCGTAGATCCCAACATACAAGTACGGGGAATCCTGCGCAGGCGGCAAGTGGATTCGGGTCGAGCTTTGCCTCAACGAAGGGCTCGTTGTCGAATCCGGATCCCCGAGGAGGCTCGAAATACTCCTGTTGAGGGCATACTCCTGTTCCACATATGGCTGATAGGAAGCTTCCTGGCCGGCGGCGCTGCCGTACGCTTCACCCCAGACCTAGAGTGTACGTCAGAACGTGCGCGACCACTGGTGCGTTGTGCGCTGACCTTCATCCATAGCTTCTCCCCTACTCCGAGCAGCTGTGCCAGAACAATGAGGAGGAACAAGATGCACCATGTCCAGTACGACCTGTGAGTAGATTGGCGCCTCAGTGCAAGCCATTGCTAGACGTGTAGCAACGGAGGACGCACGCAGCCCGGAGGTAAGTGTTGTAGATAGTCCACTTCACGCTGCCGGACTCGCGGTGTTCATCTTCAACGAGCTTTCTTGGTTTCTTGTAGCCCTTCCTTGCCGTTTCCAAGTCGTCCTTCAGCTTCTCACCACCGATGGAAAGCTGATCGTCCTGTGCAGCTTCGGGACTCTGCTTTCCCTTCTGGACGTGACGTTCTTCGGCCTCGACCACAACATCGAGCACGCCCCTCGCGCGAAGCTCCTCTACAGTCCCTTGGACTTCGATTTGACCGTCCGACATCCGCACGAGGTAGTCGGTCCCAGGCAACACGAGCCCGACGTGATGGGTCACGAGAATCTGCAGAGAGCTCGTCAGGACTTCCACCATGATGAGTGCTAGGAAGAGACTCACCACTGTGCGATTGGCGAGTAGGGGTCCCTTTAGCAGCCTCTCGTACAACACGCGGGCAGTATGACTGTCCTGTGGGACCGTGAATCGCAACGTAGAAGCTATTTCGACAATATTGACTCACCACAGCGCTCAGTGGGTCATCCAGAAGGACATACTTAGAGGGCTACATGGAGGACGTGAAGCGATGCCTCCGCGTCAAAGTATTCAACACTCACAGCGTAGACGGCTTGGGCGAGCGCCACCCTGGGACACCTCTAATGAGCGTGTGGAGACACGGGAGTTGCAGCAACACACACCGAGCTTTCTGGCCTCCAGACAGGCTGACTCCCCTGTACGAGCGCATCGTCAGGTTGCGTGCAATATCTCAGCACTGCGAGAACGACGAACCGCACACCGATCTCCGTTTCGTCTCCGTCTTCCAAAATCTCCAAGTCGGGCTTCAAGGCACAGCACTCCACCACCGCTTCGTATCTCTTCTGGTCGTAGGGATGGCCGAACAGGATATTCTCCTTGATCGACCGATGCTGCAGCCAGGGAGATTGCGCTGCGTACGAGATAGTATGCAACAGCCCGTGCTCATCCACCTCAGATGCGTTCTTCGGCAATACGATGCGTCCGTCGAGCATGGTGAGCTCGCCTAGGAGCGCCATCAGTAGCGCAGTCTTCCCGCTCCCGGTGGGACCCGTGACGACCGTCAGCTTGCCCTCGGGAAAGATGACGCTAATGCTCTTCAGCTCGAAACGGCGTTCGTTGACAATCTCCGTGGAGAGCGAAGGGTCGTTGGGGAAACTCGCTCCGGAGCGATGCGCATTGTTGGACTTGAATGTTTCCGCGTCCAGGCGATCTTCGTTCCACTTGAACGTTCCATTGATAATCCCGAGGCCTGTCACGCTCTCTTCTGAGTACGACGGACTAGTCTTCTTCCGGAGGGCAAGCTGCCTATCGACCTCCTCTTCGTCAAGAAACGCCCCAATCCGATCGAGGGCTACTTTCGACTGTATCCGGTTGAGCAAAAGTATGCTGGGAAGGTCACGAGTCCTACCTGGAGTATCTGCACCAGCGCCGTCTGGATGCCTTTGAACGGTTCACGGATCATCTGGAAAAGCGCAATCGCCTGTTCCCTGCTCAGTGCTCTGCCGTATACGATTGACGCGTAGAGGACCCACGGTGAACGCGGTGCCTACGGTCAACTCGTTACCTTGTGCGACAAACACAAGGAACGAGGTGACAGATACCAGCACCGGGATACAAGTCTGAAGGAGCGCGAACACGACCGAGTTCACGCGTGCTATCATTGAAGGTGAGTACTCTTGAATCACACGCATATTCTTGGTCTATGTACAAACCTTTGACCAGCCATTGCAACTCAGCGTGGCGTGCATGCAACACACGCTGTATCCACCGATCTTCCCATGCAAAGAATTTCACCAGCTTGATCTGTAGTCAACGTCTGGATGAGGGGTATGACGCTAGATGGTTTGCAGGACAGAGACGAACCGCGGCAATCACTTCGCTCAAAACACCCATACGCTTGTCGCGAGCGGAGGAGAGACCTCGCTGAATACGGATGGCACTCTTTCCGGCAAGATCATTGAGTGGCCAGGTGAGAGGTAGAAGGAGGAAGCCGATGAAAGCAGCGCTTCCTAGCAAACTTGCAGCATACGGGATGAGTTCTGTTGCACCGCTCAAATTGCAGGTGTGGCTCACTGATATAGGAACACCGCGGCTACGATGATCTCCACAGGGCCTGTCATGGTGTGAGACTGAGACACTCCTGAGGATGCGTCGGATACTGACATTGATACACGAAGTACTTGTTGGCTACAGTGAGCGTGACTCGGTCCACGTCACCAGACATGAGGTTGACGATCTTGCCAACATCCGCCGCTGCTTCCGGACGTTTCTGGTCCGTGGCGTGGACCGCGTCAGGCCCGGAGGTGGCATGCCCTCGGGTTCCAGCGATGACTTTGCGTCTCAGCGCCTTGTCGTAGATAGAAGCTACTAGCTCAGAGCGGACCCGCCCGCTCGTACGTCGACTCATCCAGAGACGCGTGACGTCGAGTTGCGCCTATAGAGATGACCTTCAGGCCTTAGCAAGCGGAGTCTTCATCAACGAAGCGAACGTACCCTACAAATCGAGGTGGCAAATGAAAGAAAGGCGTACACGTACGCGCTCGCCCTCTGCTCAGGCGACCTTTGCGGCGCGGCGAGGTCATCCAGGATACACTTCAAGAAGTATGGCCTCAGGTAGTCCAGTCCAATGCCGATCCATGTCAGTACGATGTCCGCAAGGAGTTCAAGCAGGTGAGCCTTGAAGAGCCTCTTGACGAGGTTCCCCGTAGAGCGCGAGAATTTCACGTGGAGCGGACGACTCCGCAGGAGCGGGGTTAGCGACCAGATATCTGCCTCCGTCAATGTCTTCACCACCCCGAGATCTAGCAGGGGCATGAGCCAGTTGAAGGTCATCCAACCCCAGACGGTGGTGTAATCCTCTGGAGAGAGAGCCTTGCCCTTGACGCAGTAATCCCAAGTCAGATTCGGGACGCGCGCGTAAAAGAGGCGGGAGCATCTTACAGTATGATCCTTCTCGTACATATCTCGCGTTGCAAAGGGCATATTGACGATGATCGCGAACTCGCCTGTCGCGCCGAACAGGTCTCCCAAGAGAGCGATTGTCGTCAGAGAGAGTAGGGGCATGCCATGGACGTATGTCTCGTAAAGACGGCCGGCAAGTAGAGCAATGTCGGACAGCAGGCGCATGCCGACTAATAACAGTAGGTCGTATGGCACCGTGGCTGTCGGGCGGGCGACCGGTCGGATTGCAGCATACAACCAAGCGGCAGCAGTAAGAAACCATGGTACGCAAGCCCGTGCTCCTTCGGGGTGAGTTGCCAAAGAGTAGAAGCCGACGCCGATCCAGAGCAGCGACAAGAGGAGGGACGCCGCAGACAGCCCGAAGGTCTGCCAAAAGGGCGGTGCAGCAAGCGTCTGGTCTTGGAGGACGCCTCCAGAACTCAGCGCCAGCGCCTCCTCTAACGTTAGGACGTTGGCGAAAGGCGGGCGCGACTTCACTTTCTTCAGCAGTGTTTGAACAGGAGGGAAAGCGATGAGTAGAAACAAAGTGGCGAACGCGAAGGGAATGACTGTCGCCCAGAATTCCCCAGTCCAGGCGTTCGGCGCGAATACCATGATGGCGCCCAAGGCGTGCATTGCGTATATGCTGGTCGCTGCACCACCAATGCTCCTGTGATGCGGTCGACTCGCACTCGGCGACGTCTGAGTACCTGGACGAGAGATCCTGAAGAGGCCAGAAAAAGCGAGCAGCGCATTGAAGTTGCGGAGGTGACCTACTTATAGCCTTGCACCCGGTATTTGCGTGATCCTCCCACCACTTGACGCTAGATAGGCCCTCGGGGAGTTTACGCCGGCTACGATAGAGTCTTTGGACAACAATTCGCTCACCGCCTGATAGGGCTCCGGTCCCACTCGCCCTCTATCTCGAAGTGTGAGGCGAATCTAGAGTGCCGTCACGGCAGACCATGCCGTCGCGATATCGCACTACGATTTCGGCCACAAGTAGTTCAGCGGTAGTTCGTTAGCTCAGGTGCGGCGTCAATGATGCACATGGGTTGCAACGATGATTTGGAATGAGGGACAGATCAAAGCAAGAGCTATGTACAGCTCCCGCTCCGACTCGCGCGCATTGGTAGTGATTAGCACACGTGACTACCCACACACGGCCAACTCAAGCTGGAGGCTAGCGACGAAGTTGATCCAATCATCCATCCAAGGGAACGTATCTCGACGGCCAATCATCTCGACCACTCTGCGCATGTGGTATAAGATGCATGTACCAGCATTATACTGCTTCGATCATTACTTGTACACAACAGGCATTCGAGTCGTCAACCAGTCGTCTATGTACAAAACCGAGGAGATGCATTTTTGCAAAGTAAAGCTTGCGGAATGGCGGATAGCATCATGAGGACGCGACAAGGTTCCACTTCTCCACGGGCACCGGGAGCGTCGCTACACAGACATCCAATGTGAGCCACTCGTTCGTCGGGGGAACTTCATGAATACGCACCTTCCTGCCCGGTATCATGTCTATACATCATCATGCTCCAGCCCTCCTTCCTCATGCGCTCAACGCGCTTCCTGCTCAGCTTGAAGCGGATGCGCGACTCGTACTGCACGTACTCCTGCATCGTCAGCACGAAGAACGTCCCCGGCGGCGGCGTCGCCTTCCCCTCGAAGATGCGCGCCATATCGTCGATGAGCCGCATCGCCGTCGCGACCGCCGGGCGGTAGAACAGCAGCTGCGCGCGCGGGTCGTACGGCGAGCTGAAGTTCATGAACGGCTGCGTCGAGAAGTACTGCGCCGGCCGCACGCGCACCTCCCACACCTGGATGTCCTCCGCTGAGCGCGAGAACTCTGCGGGGAGGGCCGCGGCGATGGGGAACGGGATCGCGTAGTACGCCGATGCGATGATGTTCTCGAAGTCGACGAGCCACGGGTCGGTGCGCACGCGCCGCGGGGCTACCCGGCGGAGGCGCTCCTTGACGGGCATCGGCCAGAAGTCGTCGTAGGGCGCGATGTCGGAGACCATGCTCCCGCTGAGGACGCGCGCCATGAATTCGGAGAGCCAGTGCGCGGGGTAGCCGACGCGGTGCAGGTAGAGGAGCAGGCTGAAGAACGCGACGAGGTTGTGCGGCGCGCGCACGTTGTGCGGGCGGAGGCGGGTGTGCCCTGGGATGAAGGTGTTGAAGAGGACGCGCGTGAGGTATGTGGTGAGTTCTTCGCGCGTGGCGAGCTCTGAGAGCGGACGGGGAACGGGCTGCGCGCCAACGACGCAGACGTCCATAACTGCCCTGGAGCTGATGACCCGGCAGCCGAGGTAACGGGGTACTTCCTGCGGAAGCAACAGAGAATACCTAGCGCATGGCTCGTCAAGAGGAAAACAAGGCTCAAGCGTTACGCGACGTACGTGTGGAAGAACTCGTCGTCGTTGCCCCATGCCATCGTATTCAGCAAAGAGTTGAACGCAACAGCCGCTTGAGGGTGGTCCTGCAGGGCCGGCACGGCATAGATGATCACATTCTGTGTACCGTGCGTATAGTCTCTAGAAACTAAGCAGTCAGGCAACCGTGTCTCGGTGAGTGCAGGTATGGTAGCACTCACGGCACATTGCTCAACCACATCCTCGTGTACTTTCTTGGGAAGCTCGCAGGACGCGTCACGTCCGCCCTATACTGCATCTTCCCGAGCTCCTCCGAGAGGCCCCCACAGATAAGCTCGACGGTCAGCCGCTCGCCGAGTCCCTTGATGGCCGTCGCGACTTCCTCGAAGAATGCCCCGCAGGTGCTTGCTGCGAGCATGTCTTGGTTCGTCCGACGGTGCTCCTTAGCGTTGGGTCCGTTCCGCCGATTGAACTGGTCCATGTATGCGATGGTGTCGAACATGTCGAGCCGCAGGTCGGGATAGCCGTCCGCGTCGGAGTAGACGTTCGGGTCTGCGCACTTCAAATCCTAGGAGCCGCCGTCCAGTGAGCAGGAGGACGCACCAGGAATGACACAGGCTACGTACGAAAAGCGTGATGTTTGGTTTCCAATCTGTGTCGATATGGCTCAAGATCTGCCAGCCTTATCAGCGTCTTGCCATAGATGAACATCTCCACACACGCTCACCTTGCGATAGATACCAGGCGTCATGCCAGTCCTCGCCCTGATCTGCCTCCACGCGACCTCAAAGCCCGGATGCCGGCCAAGCAGCTCCTTCGGGGGCAAGAACACCTTCGTGCCCTTATACCACGCCTCCTCGTACAGCGGGAGCTTCCCGCCCCTGCCCGCCCTGTGCATCTCGTCCACGAGCGTCGCGAGGTTCTCCTGCACGAACCGCCTGCGCTCCGCGACGGGCATCTCGCGCGGGAGCGCCTCCCACTCCGCGAGCTGCGCGTCGGTGAGCCCGCGCAGCACGCCCTCGATCTGCGCGCGCACGCCCGCGTCCTTCTCCTTGATCGCGCGCTGCAGGTCCTTGTTCCCGCCCGGCATCGCGCGCGAGAGCGCGGCGAGCCCATCCGACTCGTCCGCGGGCGAGATGGACTCGTGCGTCTCGAGCATGCGCGCGGTCGTCTTCTTGGCGGTGAGCCAGTAGTCGAGCGTGGGGAGGATGGTCGTGATGGTGTCTGAGACGACGTGCAGCCATGGCGGAAGGTCGAGTGGATTTTTGGTAAGAAGCTTGCGCAGGTTATGGATGACTGCTCGGAGGCTGGCGGCGCACGTCAGTATGCCTGCGTGCGTGTGCACGAAGGAATGAAGCGCATATAGCCACTCACCGGTCGTCGCAGTACACAGGCATGGCAGCGCCGCAGAAGGTATATGTGAGCGTGGCCTTGATTTCTGCACGCACCACGGAGTCAGTAGCTTCAGCGAGCTGGTGTAGCAGCACGAGAACGCAGAGGTCCCGGGCGATAGTGGCGTCGTGGATATCGAGCAGTGTGAGATGCGCACGGAACTTGTCTTGCTTCACCTTCGGCAGCTTCTTATATGCGTGGTACACACCGGCGATGGTTCCCAGGGCGTGCCGACCTACGAGAGTTAGCGGGTCACTTAACTAGGTCAGCGCCGCGGGACCTACCATCACCAACGCCGCCGAACATGAACGAAATACTGGCGAGTAAATCTGTCGGAAGTTCGTCGAGCTTGAGGGGGTAGGGCTCTATGGGGCCCCACCCCTCCATCAGGTCGATGATCTCGTCGGTGCCGATCTAGCGAACCACACAGGTCAGGGCGACAATACCAGTGTCACTCTCAAGAGACTGTACCGACCGAGAAGAACTCTCTTGTGGGGTCCCTGAAAGGTGTGTGAGCCTCGCCATCCCTGTCGACGGTGGAGGGGGCGTATGGGAGGGTACTCACAAAGGCTTGAAGAACATTGGCAAGCTACAGTACTTGCGCATGCACTCGTCGTGTTTCACCTCATACAAGCCGACCTCGTGCGCCATGATATCCCATTCGCGCCAAACACGACTGTGCTCCTCGCCCGCAGGACCAGTCACGTTCGCACGCACAGCAGCCTCTCTCAGGTCCGTCACGTCGTTGCTCTCCGCATACAGGACCTCTCGGTCGATCGTTCGCATGCGGGTGCCATGGGCCAGGGTCTTCGCGAGCCGGGTAGAGAGCCTCACGACGAGGTCTGGCTTCGGGTCCTCGCTTTTGCGCAAGAGTCTCCAGGAGCGGAGGACAGCTTGCAGGCACCCCGGATAGTCTCCGACCTCGTACAGGGCGGCACTGAGATTGGAGGGATAGACAGCATCGTTGGGGTCTGCTTTCTCAGCCTGAAAGACGTGTGAGCGTGTTGCTCAAGTGCGCCATAGTCACTGGCATATATGCTCCAACATGAACACCGAAGGATTGGACGTCTTGGACTGCCTTCCCGCCTCTGCGTTTCATCGTACCCATCTCTCTCATCATTGCAGGGTAGTGAACCTCATTTCTCCGATACTTGTCGACATCACTTGCAGCATATGCATTCTGCGATGCCTGTCTTGTCCTTATGAGTGAAAGACTGGCTCACCTGCGCATATAGCTCTGACGCTCTGCGGGAGATGGAAAGGCAAGGTGAGCGGCGCGTATCTTGACGCCGAGTGATGGACGCACTTGAGCAGATCCCCCGCCTTGAACCGCTCGTTCCCCTGCTGCTTCAACGATGCAGCATCCGAGGGCGTCGTCGTCGTCTTCTTCGTCGCTTTCTTCGTCGTCGCCATCGTGGTCGCGGGGAAGAGGATGAGCGGACAGTCGTCAAAGGCTACTCGATCGGCTTCGGCAAAGACAGAAATTGGCGCGAGGGAAAACCGACGCGGTCACGGGACAAACGCGTGATCCTGGTCCGCGTGGATGAGCGCTTACGGTCAGGCTGGCCCATGCAAGTCGCATTCCTCCTGTATCTGGCTCGCTTCAGCAGCGATAGCTGTCCGAGTATATCAAAATAATCGCAAAGCAATACATTCCGCTACTATTTTATATAGGCCGAGTGTCGGACATAATATCAAAGAGCCTCTAAATCTACAATAGCCAGGAAGTCGGCGAGTCGGTATCCCCACTGAATGGATCCAGCAGACGAGAAGAAATGAGAGAGATCAGGAGTTCCGAGAAGATTCAAGGAGCCAGCGTACCCTTTCCCATTTCAAGGTGATTGGCCGGGGGGAATTGAAAGCCCTCCTATCTACATAGTCTAGGGCGACTCTTCGCCGACAACGATCCAATCAGCGACTGGGACCGGCCGAGTCGCTATAGTTCATGGTCAGCTACTGCCATAATGAATCCGCTTCAACACGCTCGAGCGTACCTGGCAGGCGGTCATCGTTCCGATAGACAAGCATGCACCACTTCTCCGACTTCATCCTCTCCACGCGCCGCCTGCTTAGCCTGAAGCGCACACGAGTCTGATACTGCAACAGTTCTTGCGCGGTCAAGACGAAGAACGATCCTGGAGGCGGGGACGTCCTGCCCTCGAAGATAGACGGCATACGAGCGATGACCTCCTTCGGGGTGACGACGGACGGTCTGTAGAACAGCAACCGCGATGTGGGCTCCAGTGGCGAGGAAGACCCCATGAACATGTCCCAGTTCATCTTGAATGGGAGCGTCGCAGTGAGCTTCGCCTCGTACACCTGGATGTCCTCCGGGTCGCGCGAGAAGTCCGCAGGGAGCGCGCTCGCGAGCGCAAACGGGATCGCATAGTACGCCGTCGCGATCACGTTCTCAAACTAGACGAGCCACGGGTCCGTCCGCACAGCCCGCGACTGCACGCGTCTCTCGGCATCCTGCACGGGGATCGGCCACAAGCCATCGTACGGCGCGATATCCGACACCATACGCCCACTCAAGACGCGCGCGAGGAAGTCCGATAGCCAGTGCGCGGGGAAGCCGACGCGGTGCAGGTGCATGAGGAGCCCGAAGAACGCGACGAGGTTGTGCGGGAGCCGCACATTGTTCGGGGGGAGCCGCGAGTGGCCTGTGATGAGGGTGTTGAAGAGAACGCGCGTGAGCCAGGTGGTGAGCTCGTCCCGCGAGGCGAGCTCTGTGAGCGGGCGCGGGAGCGGTTGAGCGCCCATGACGAGGATCTCCATGACGGCTTGGGGGCGGATGATCCGGCAGCCGAGGAATCGGGGTATGTCCTTGGGGAGCAGATGTGTATATCTATGGGATAATAAGCGACTGGACGCGCAGAGAAAACGGACAAACGTACGTGTAGAAGTACTGATCGTCGCCGCCTTCCCATACTCCCATGTTCAACAGGCAGTTGCAAGCGACGGCCGCCTGTTCATGGTCCTGAAGGTTTGGGATGATGTACACGGCCATGTTCATGGGGCCGTGCGTGTAGTCCCTAGCATATAGAGGAACATCAGCGGCGTCTCACGATAGTGGCCACCGGGAAAAAGCGTACGGGACGTTACTAAGCCACATCCTCGTGTACTTCCTCGGGAACTCCGGCGGGCGAGTGACGTCGCCCTTGAACCGCATCTTCGCGAGCTCCTCCGACAGGCCCCCGCAGATCAGCTCGACTGTGACGCGGCCGCGGAGACCCTTCAGCGCAGCTACGACCTCCTCGAAGAACGCGCTCGCGATGTCCCATGTGAGCGTGTGGAGGTCGACGGGGGCTCCGTCGGGGCTGTTCCGGTGGTCGAAGTCCGCCATGAAGCTGGGCGCCTCGAACGCGTCGAGCTTGAGGTCAGGGTAGCCGTCTCCGCCGGGGTGGTACTTGGGGTTGTTGTAGTTGGCGTCCTGAGTCGAAGTAGAAGTGAGCAGCGAACGTGTCACTTGCCTTGCCAACTTACGCAGAGAGTGATGTTGGCTTTCCAGTCCTTGAGGACATGTGCGACGATCTAGTCCCGCACGGTTCAGGGTCTCCTGCAAACCTGTCATGAAGGCAGAGCGAATGCTCACCGCCTGTCGAGTGGCCTTGCCCATCCGCCCCGATTCGCTCTTGACCCGCTCCCAAGCCTTCTCAAACCCAGGATGGCGAGACCTAAGCTCCTTCGGCGGCATACATACCTTCGTCTTCTCGTACCACAGCTCCTCAAGCCCCTTGATCCTCCCCTTCAGCGCATACGAGCTCTGCAGCGTATCCACGAGCGAGTCCATATTCCTCTCCACGAGCTTCCGCGCCTCCGCAGGACTCGTGCCTGGAGGCACGAACGGCAAGTCCATAAGCATCTCGTCGGACATGCTGCGGATCGACTCCTCGAGCTCGCGCCGCTGCTCGCGCACGGAGTCGTCCATGAGCCGCTGCAGCGCGGCGCTGCCCGTCTGCATGACCATCAGCTCCTGCTCGCGCCGCAGCGCGTCGGGGTTCTGGTGGATGTGGTGCGCGAGCATCTGCTTGGTGGACTTTTCGGTCGTGAGCCAGTAGTGGAGCGTGTGCAGTACGGCGGGGATGGCGTCTTTGTTGAGGTGGATCCAGGATGGGAGGTCGGGGGTGGAGTCTGTGGTGAGCCGTTGTTGTAGGTCTCGCATGACGCCTAGCAGACTGATGGAGTGTCCTTCAGCCGCGTCCAGAACGCAATAGATATGATGGCGCGTACCGGTCGTAGCAGTAACTAGGCATGACCGCTGCAAGGAACATGTACATGAGCGTGGCCTTGATCTCAATGCGCGTAGCGGCGTCCGTCGTAGTGATGAGCTGATCCAGCAGTATGAGCATGCACAGATCGCGAGCGATCGTCGCGTCGTGTATGTCGAGCATGGTGAGGTGGGCGTGGAGCAGCACTCTTTTCGCCTTCGGTAGAGCCTTGTAGGCATCGTGCAACCCCGAGAGGGTGCCGAACGCATGACGCCCTGGAGCAGACAGCTCTTTTAGAGACTCCTCTAGGTTCAGGAGAGATTTTAGTATCGCACACCATCTCCTACGCCGCCGAACAGAAATGCGACCTCAGACAAGCAGTTCTTCGGAAGCTTGTTGAGGTCGAGAGGGTCTGGGTCTGTACGGGAGCCCCATCCGTCCAAGAGGTCAATGATCGGATCGTTACCGATCTAGGATGAAGTGCTCATCAGGTGTCTCCACCGACGCAGTGCTGCTATGCAAGACATACTGAGTAGTATTCCTTCACATCGTCACTGCGTACAACAGAACGGTCAATTGAGATCACTGGAAAGGTTTATACCGTGCTTACAGCGGTCTTGAGAAAAGAGACATTCTGGACAAGGCTGCTGAGGCTTCGTCGCTCTTCTCCGCGAACGCCTCCACGTCAATTTCCGTAGCATCCCATTCTTTCCACACGAGGAGCAGCTCCTCGCCCGCTGGAGACTTGGCTCCGTCTTTTACACTTCGTACGGCAGCATCACGGAGGGTACGGATGTCAGCCTCTCGGGTACCAAGGGTATCCCGAGAGATGGTCCTCGCACGCACGCCGAGAGAGAGCGCCTTTGCGAGCCTACTTGAGAGCCTCAGGATGAGATCAGGTTTCGCATCGCTCTTCTCGCGCAGCTTTCTCCATGCACGGAGGACGGCATCGACGGTGCCAGCATAGTCCGCGGCCTCGTATAGAGCGGCGCTTAGGTTCGAGGAATAGACCGGGTCTGTGGGGTCGACTCTTTCTGCCTTGGAGAGTTCCGGTCAATATAGACGCAGCAGAGACCACTTCAACAGAAGTCCTCACTTCAGCGTAACACTTGGACGCTCTGACGAAACGAAAACGTTAGCCATGTCAGTAAGTAGCGCTTCTCAAGCCACTCCGAATCAGTGGCCCCGAGCTTACTCGGTGAGTTTTCCGGCTTTGAACAGCGTGTTTCCCTCCTCCTTCAACTCAGCTGCTGTTTTTGCCATTTTGCCTCTGCGTTAGAACGTCGTGGTAGACTCCAGATATTCGTATGCGAAGGAAAGGCGGAAACTGGTTTCTGCTTGTTTTGGCAGTCGCGAGGAACGCGTCCCCCACGCGACGCGTAGGCGCCCATTTGACGGGGCGCGTGTCACGTGCCGCGGGAGGAAACGCCCGCGACGCGTCTTGTCCGCCATCAGCCACACTCCGCGGACGCTAGTGCTTTCCCAGCAACCAGCCTCTCTTTTCTCCCTAAGCTGTTCGAGTGCTCGTCGTCTTTGCAGTCATGCCAGCACGAGCAACCAGAGCCAAGGCAAACAGCAAGCAGAAGCCCACGCCGAAGAGTGGGACCCAGTCGAAGTACTGGAAGAAGGAGACACGGCCAGCTCCTGTAGACGCCTCGGAAGAGGAGGGAGAAAGCCCGTTGGGGGATGAAGGCGACGCGTTTAGAGAGGAGGAGGACGTGTCAGAGCCCGAGTCGCTGGACAGTGAGGCGTTAGACGAGGATGACCTCGAGGACACCAAGAAGAAGCGGAAACGTACCGGTTCCACGTCCAAGAAGTCTCCCGCGAAGAAAAGCACGCCAAAGAAAGTATCTCCCAAGAAGACCAGCGCGTCGCCGCGTAAGAAGCGCAAGATTGCGCAGGAGGACGCAGACGAGGACGAAGACGACCTCGAGCTGGAGGACGGACAGGAGGTGGTCGGCGTCGTTGTGCAAGCGCCGAAGACGGGCAGAGGTGAACGTTCAGCTGCATTGACGCACTGTTCAGAACGATTGACGCGTTATATAACAGTTCCTCCAGGTCAGATATCGAAGAACACGTTGGACTTCCTCTCCGAACTCAAGAAGCCGGAGTGCAATGATCGCGAATGGTGCGCCTCCACGCCTCGTCCTTATACTGGGCTTCTCTGCTCACATTCTGCGCCATTTGACAGGTTCAAGCTGCATGGTACGGGTCATTCTTGGGATAGATGCTATATGACTTCTCAAGGCGTTGCTGTGCAGAGCCTGTCTACCGTCTCGCCGAGAGCGAATGGAAGGCCTTCGTAGAACATTTCACCGACTTGCTTGTGGAGGCCGACCCGCAAATACCGCATCTTCCGCCCAAGGATGTCATTCACAGAATATACCGCGACGTGAGCGAGCGATGCGTCATCCTCCGTGACAAGAGCGTATGCTGATACACACCCCGGCAGATCCGCTTCAGTAATGACAAGACTCCATACAAGACCGGCTTCTCCGCCAGCTTCTCTAGGAGCGGGCGCAAGGGCATTTTTGCTGGCTGTGAGTGGTCCTGGCTCTGTACGAATCTGATATAGCATGAGCTGAACGCGTTGTAACGTTGCATAGATCATATGTACGTATTCCAAGGTTCACCCCTATAGTGCTGTGCGGTCAAGCTCATCGGGATGCATGACCTGCCGTGTTTTTGTGTAGAGCGGGTACGTTCCTACAGTAAGACAGTTTGCGAGACACGACTGATCGAGCGACCACGCAGTCAAACCCGGAGGTGAGAGTATCATCGCCGCCGGCAGCTGGTGTCCAGGCAAAAACGAGCTTCAAACCATCCGGTAAAGACCATTCTCGCACGTTTCTATCGCCTGCTCTCTCAATACTTTCATCTGCACAGGAACAACTTGCTTCGTTCCTCCCGCCGTCTGCGCCGGATCATCTCAGCGCCCGAGTTCGAAGCCCTCTTCGGGCCTGCGCGGCCCCATCCGAAGGGTCTCCGGCAGAATGTCTTCGGCTTCGAGGACGAGCTGAAAGTCGCGCCGAAAGGCGTCGATAAGACGCACAAGTGAGTGACACGTCGTTGTATGCGCATTTAGACATGAGCGCGGAGCTGACCGGCTGGTTGAATGTGGTATTGTAGAGACATCGACCTCTTGAAGTGCCGTAGCTTCGCGGTGGTCCACAAGTACGTCTGACGTGCGGAGAACAGCGCCTCATTATATTGACGTCGGAGACAGGTTTACAGACAAGCAGGTGCTCTCACCAGACTTCAAACACGAGCTGGCGCGCATCGTGAAGGTCGTGCGGCCGTTCGTGCATTGGTGCGTCACCTAGTTCCCAGGCTTGCGTCTCAGGGATCGTAGTCGGACACTCATCATGTTCGATATTCTCAGCTTGAACGACCTGATGACCATACAAAATGCCGGTAGTGGTTCGGAGGGAGAGGACGAGGACGGCGAGGAGGGAGAAGGTGCGTCGGGCGATGGAGAGGAGACGGGCGAGGGCGAGGATTAGTATGGGCCCTGCGTTTGGCGAGGTACCTTGACAGGCGAGTGGTCGCTGTGTTTCCGTTGCACGTTTCTTGGTGTACTTCTATCTGTATCTATTGGTTGTATTACCGTACTCTACTTCAGAGGCAAGGCCTACTATGTTCCTTCTCTGTCCCTTGCTGACGCTTGTAAGCCGACAGCTTTCTAGTAGGGTTGGGTTGAATTTCTATGTCAGGGTCGACACGGCGTTCTCCTTCTCCCCGGTCCATTCACGGCGCGGAAGGGACTCCAAGTGAGATTATATCGCGCAGAGCACGAGCATTCGCGGCTCGGTGACTTGGTTAGAACGTCGCTGCGGCTTCGACCCTTGTACTGAGTGCCGTGCTTCGCGTGTGGCCGGGGGGCGGAGCGCTCAAGCCTCGTGCAAGTCACCTACGTTTCTGGTGAAGATCCACCACCAAGTCGCGCCCCGCGGCGCCCACGTTCATAGATATACATATAAATGGACCGGCTGTACCTCTGCGCTCGAGGAAACTCACTACCGATAGCAAGCCAGCATGTCCAAAACGGCCGCTGAGCTCAAAGAGGAGGGTAATAAGCTGTTCAAGGATGGAGACCTCGCTGGGTGAGTGCGCGTATGCCTGCCAGTGCGATCATCGACGTCTACATACCACTTACAATGTTCCATTCATCCCTCGGCGGTGCACTGACTTGACAGCGCTTCCGAGCTATACGCCCAGGTGGGACGCTACGGACTCAGTGCGTTGTGCTCCTTATCTGACGAGCATCGTACGCAGGCCGAGGTACTCGACCCAGTCGATCCCGTCTATCCTTCGAACTTGAGCGCGGCACTGTACGAGCTTGCAGACTATGCAGGGACGATCGATGCCGTTCTCCGTGCGTGGAGGAAGCTGGGCGAGAAGGCCCCCGCGAAACCGGATCTCGTCCTGAGGCTCTCGGGCAGACTTGCGAGGGCGCTCTGCTTTGCCGTCCGGGCGAGGACGATCTCGCAGGATGTCCTCAGATCCAGGGAGGCCGACATTCGGGCGCTGCGACGAGCCGCCGTCACGAACCTGTCGAAAGGGAGTAAATCCACAGCAGGGGAGGAGCTGCTCCGATGGTGGAGGGAATGGGACGAGACAGAACCCGACTGCGATTCGTTCGTTCTCAAAAGCGACAACGCCTTAGCTGCATTATCCCGCCTGCCCCCCTTTTGCAAACCACTGTCAGTTCTCTCCATCGATCTCGTTGGTCTCTCGCAAAGGCTGACAAGGATCTACACTCTTCAGCGACGATGCGAAAGAAAATTACGGAGTGCGTCATGCGCTGCATCCCTCGTGCAGTGCAGAACCATCTGACCTGCTAGTCCTCCACAGATGGGTACCGACCCGATCATCAACCTCCTCGAGGGCTGGGGTTCGAATAGCACAGACCCCGATCCTCTCAATCTGCAGGAGCTCCCTGACAACGTACTATCCGAGGTCAACTTTCTCTTCGGGGGAGTTGGAGATGGTACTTTATCAGATCCTTCAACGTCTCAACGTCCCGTGCTGACCAGATTGGCTTGCTAGGGCGCCATACGTTTGCTACTATCTCTGGATTGCACGACGCCTACCGCAGGCTACCCGCAGACAAACAACGCATCTTTCACACCCACCTCACTATGCTCGATATCCACGATGGGACGATTGCCCGCGACCTTTGTATGCTGATGTTGCTCGACCAGCTGGTGAACGCGCCAGAAGCTGCCTTACGCGCGGAAATCATCGCCACGCTGATGTATGTGTTCGTCGCCCCCGTCACGCCGAGCTACTGCTACGACCGGTAAGTCTATCGACATTCCCGCTCGGCCGCTTTCTAATGTACCACGACCTTGGCGCAGCCTTCAGGCCATCATGCGGGATCTCCAGAGGCGGCTCGTTGCCAAACCACCCGACCTTCCCTCCTGGGTATACCTCAGCGAGGAAGCGATACCCGCGGTCCTAGGCACACTGCAATACTGGCTCGCCGCAGAAAAGTCCGCGCAGAAGATGCTCGCGAACCACACCCACCAGAATCCTGACTCGCCCCGGCAGCAGCGCGACGTGGTTCTCGAGCGAACACGCAACGTTCATTTGCAATGGCTTAGGGACGATTCCGCCGCGGAACGTCGCAAAGACTTCAAGGATCAGGTGAAGCGCATGACAGACGAGACACTGGTTCAGATGCCTTTCGTGCCCTCTGGCTCTCCCCCCGCGCAGGCACGAGCATTTCTAGATAAGCATATGGACGTGGTGTTGGACGTATTGGAGAAGTGGGATAATAACTGCGGGCGGAGGATCGTCGGATTCGAGGAGCAGTGGTATGAGAGGACGAAAGTCTTCCTCCCGCCTCAGGAGCTTAGATCTCGTCATCCCGGATTCGAGGCGGCCTGGAAGCAGGTGAAAAGCCGTTCGGGGAATATGGACACGTCTACGCTGCGGAAGGTAAGCGTGTCTTGGAGTGCTTTATGTCCCGAGAATCGTATTAGCATCGGTCTGACGTGGCTTCAGGTCCTAGACAGCATAGTCAGTGACTGGAGGGCAAACATTACGCTCTTCGTAAGCCTCCAACGATCATACATAGTCGCACAGTCGCTCATGCACTAACGCGATATGGAGGACGCTAACTTCGACAATCCCAAGTACCACCCGGACGGAGACGGATATCCCGACTTGGAGTTCGACGCGTTTGAGCTGATAGGCTTCCTGGCAGACTAGAACCGTCAGAAGGGCCGCGGAGACCGTCGCGGAGCCAAGGTCGATATGAACACGCTAGCTTGGGATATCGCGAGTACATTCTTCTCAGAAATCGCCGACGCGCTCCAAGCACTGCGCGGTCGTATCACGGTCGAGCTGATCTGTGGCGACCTCACTGAGGAGCTCGTTAAGATGCGATATCAGGGCCATGCCACCCGTCCATCTACGTTCCCGCGCAAATACACCAGGATGTGGTTGAGCAATGTCCCGTGAGTTCTCAGAGAGTGGTAGCAAGCTTTTCGGACTGTCACTCACCATTCTACGTCAGTGACTACACCCACGGCCCTATGAATATGGCCATCTCGATCGTCCCCAACCTGCAGGACCATGCGCAGGCAACTGTCGCTTGCAATTGTCTTCTGAACACGGGAGTCTGGGCGGACGATCACGAGTACTTCCACACGTATGACGTCCTCCGCATGTGTCGCATTGCGCTCTGACCTCTTGGATAGATACACCCATCTGCTTCCAGAGAGTGTTCCCCAATATCTGGGTTGTCGAATCATACGCTCGCGAGCAATCATGGAAGTTCTTACCCTCGGCGCACGACCACTCCTCAGGCCGCGGTCTGAGCTAGCCTCGAGAGATGCGCTCACGTCTTGGCTTACCCGTGTCCTCTTCAACACCATGATCCCCGGACGCTCCAGAGAACCGCCGCAGAACGTGCGCCTCCCGCACAACCTCGTCGCATTCTTCCAGCTTCTCATGCACCTCCACCGAGTCGGCTATCCCGCACATTGGCTCGCCGACTTCATCGCGTGTGTTCTCAGTGGGCGCATGACGTCGGACATGGCACCCTACGACGACTTTTGGCCGATCCCTGTGCAAGATCTTGACCATCGTGTCCCACTGAGAGCGGTCCGGACCGACCCGTGGCTCGTCGAGTTCGAGAACATCATAGCGACAGGGTACTATGCGATACCATTCGCCATTGCGCAAGGGTTACCTTCGGGGTTCTCCCGAGACCCAGACGATATCCAGGTTTGGGAGGCACAGCTGACCGCGACACTGCCGTTCTCCACCACACGGAACAGCTTTACTGGGTTCGCGTCGCCCTACGAGCCCACGTCGCGCTTGCTGTTCTATCGACCTTCGCTCGTGGTCCCTCGCGAAGTGATCAGCAAGATGCGCTCAATATTCGAGGGCAGAACGTCCCCGCCCGTCGGATCGTTCTTCATCTTGACGGCTCAAGACGTGCTGCAGTACCAAAGCCGGGTGCGCTTCCGGCTGAGCAGGAAGCGTGTTGAGAGAATGAAGGCGGAGAAGTGGTGCATGTTGGTCTATCGAAGTGATAATGAAAACATTGGTGAGTCAAATCCCGCCAATATCAATCTCACCTCATATGTTGAGCATGGGTCGACCGCAGCTACTCAACCTGTGCCCGTCTCCAACTGGAACCCCGTTCCCGTAGATAATCTCTAGTCTCGTCACCAGCTGTAGTGACCGTCGCTTGACTTGTAACCAGGGAATCGTCGACGATTCTTCGGGTGTAGTGACAGCTTCGTTGTCCTCGACGAAGATCAAGACCTGTTTGGGTCTCTAAATTATGAAAGGTGACCCAAAGTAATGACCCTCAGCATTTACCAAATCTCAACGTCCGGTTCTCGCGCTCCTGCTTTTGTGCCCGCCACGACAAGTACGCCAGTCGCCGATGTTTCTGGCCCACTAGCAAGCTTTCATGATCACGCGTTTCACATTAAACTCTCTTCGCCATCGGTGCATGGGATGCCTTGCGATTGTAAGATTTGACGTCAACCATGGGGAAACGCGGGCGCTGGAACGAACCTGAGATTGGAAGATGAATCCTAGCAGTGTTACAGGGTATGAGACCGGTTATGGGGATCGATACAAGAGGTGATAGACGAGGAGAGGAGGGAAGAAAATGAGAGGACGCATGGAGACTGAAAGAAAGCAGAGTATATAAATCAAGCACGAGTGACCCTGGGCACCGCGGCGTAAACAAAACATCATACGTGATTCATCCGTTGTCATGATACGTCCCGGGCACCATTACTTCGGCGGTGGGGTCGGAGGTCCTGTATGGCATAGTGAGTTGACGCACAGCCGGATTGTGAGGCAACATACCAAAAAGACCGGAACGAGGCATAGAGTGGTCTCCAGGAAGTGGCGCAGACGGTGAGCCAGCAACGGGTACAGGTGACAACAAAGGGTTTGCTGGTAGCCAAAGCGATGGCATGAGCACAACATTAGTTTGAGCTATTGATGGTTGGTCCTCACGCTTCCACTGTGCCCACGCGGGTAGATTCACAGGCTCGGGGGCGGTGATAGCGGGCGGCGGGGGCTGAGCCGCTTGGAGAGCTTTGGCCTTGGCCCTGTGGCGGCGTTCTTCGCGCTTGTGCACCGTACGCCACGCTGGACGTGCAGGGGTGCCGTCGTCAATGACACTTGGTGGCTTCGGCGAGGGAGAACGCGGAGGTACATGGGACTCTTCGTGCTGGATCAAAGGTCCAGTTTCAACGGAATGCCCAGGGTAGGGTGGGAGGACCTGACAGACCTTGGGCGCCCAGTCGGCCGTGAACTCTCCTCCTGCGCCATGCTTTGACTTCAGGGCCATGAGCTCTGCAATCTCACTGCGGTAGTTCACACCATATCAGCTCCATAGCCCTTCTCCGTTCGCGTGTTGGATGTAAACGCACTATTGCAGCTGCCGCCGCTCGTCTCTGAGCTTCCCGACTTCGGCGAGGAGGATGCGGACCTCACTCGCGAGAGCCTTGCTGAAGTCGTTCAAGTACCTACGGAAGCAGACCGCTCGAGGTGATCTCCCGTGCTCCGCTCAACCGTGCGAGTATGCGTACTTTGGAGGTGCTCCGTAGTTTCCTTTCTGCGACATGGCCGATCGTTCAACACAGCGAGTCAGATGGAATATGTGGCAGTAGAGAGGAGGTGGCGAGTCGGAGCACGCAGGTGCGATAGTGGTGAATGAGGGCGGAAGGCAAGCTGCTTTTATAGTCGGCGTCTATGTCTGCCTCAGACGAACACGACCGCCGCCACGAGGCCTGCAGCGCCCATATCTCGCGCTCTCGTTCACATGGATTTGTCTAGAGTGCTTTCCAGAACAGGACATGGTGCTCGACAGGACAGCAATAAATATTAGTGCTAGCGAGACTCGAGGCTACAAGTACAAGAGACTGGGACATGGGCAAATAACAAGATACACTACGTACGCTAAGGGCATGAGAGGAGCAAGTGGAGGTGTGAGAGGCAAAGTCATGGAACGGGTGCACGTTCCTCGGATATAAACACGAATGAATATCTTGGGGAGGGGCGAGAGCGGCTGCAGTAGTACGAATGATGTCCGCGTCTATAGGTGAAGTGCGTGCAGAATCAGATACCGAGGAAGGTCGAAATGTACGCCGTGAACCGAGCGAAGGGTGCCTTCTTCGTCTTCTTTTTCTTCGGCTGCGCAGAGGTGCGGATGAGATGAGGGAGGGTATGCGAATGACGAGCACTCTGGGTACGTACTGTTGGCGCGGCATCGCCGTTGGCCACACGCTTGGTCGCCACAGGAGACTCGTGGGACTCCACCGTCGGCGAGGTAGTCGTGCTGTCTGACTGCGGCTCGCCGTCCGCCTGCGGAAGCTCCAAGCGCTTAGGTTCCTTGTGCTGCTGAGCCTCGGCTGCTACATGTTCCTTGAACCACTGCAGGCACAACAGTCAGTACGAGAAATTACGCAGGCATAGTCGGACGCGGCAAACGAACCTGGGAAACAAATTTGCCGGACTCCTTGGGGTACCGTTTCTGCGTGTCGTAGTCGACGTAGGTCAGGCCAAACCGCGTCACATATCCGTCCGCCCTGGCAATGGCACAATGGTGAGTCAAGCGCGGCGCTGCTAACGACTGTGGTCGACTTACCACTCGAAGTTGTCGAGGAGACCTGTGATCGGGTGGAAGCCAAGATCAGCACCCCAAACCACGAGTAAATGAATCAACACGCACTCCACGCGAAGTAAGCTCTGATGTCAACGCCATCCTCATTCCGCGCCGCAAGCAGCGCCTCCGTGTTGCCCTTGAAGTACTGCACGCGATCGTGGTCGGCAAGTGCTTGCTCGATGGGCATGTTGTTCTCGTCCTTGACGGCGAAACCATTCTCCGTCACGCTTCGAGGCGAGGGTCATGTCAGCCATGAACCGGTGGCAGACGGAAGCACACTCACTAGATCGGGTGCTTGTAACGCTATCAAGCACACAAACACGTCAGGACGCATCATACTACAAGGAATTGATCTCTCGTCACCTTCCACAAATAGTTGAGCAGCTGGCGGAAGCCCTCGGGATCTGGAAATAGGCAAGGCAATTATTAGCGGTCGGATCTTGGCGAGCGGCACGGATGTGCTGCAGGGCAACACTCACAGTCCTGGAGCCACGCGCAATGGGCTGTTCGTCATGCATCCGGTGAGTTTCCTATAATGATTCCCTCACAAAACTGAGTGCTCACCTTGCGTGCCGAGCTGCGACCCGTCTGGCCGAGTGAACGTGTACTCCACCTTGCCCTGGAACTCGTCGTCTCCACCGGCCTCTGCGCAGTCAAGCCAAGCACCTGTCAGCTACACACCGTACCCTACGGCAATCCGCAGCGCCGGATGGACGCAAGCGGGATGCGTGTACTCACTGCAGAGGTTCGTCGTGTACGTGTTCATGCCGTAGAACTCGGACGAGCCCTTCACCACCGCCAGTTCCTCCGGGGTGAACGCGGGCAGGCGGTCGCCCAGCATCTCCTTCATATATTCCGGATAATGTCCGAGGTAGATGGGGTCCTGCACGCCAAGCCAGACGCGAGTCAGTCACCGAACTGAAGCGAGTATTCGCCGCGTATGCGCCAGAGAGGTCGACACGAGGGAGCGAAGAGTGCAAGCGAAGTCATGGTGGTGGTAGAGGGCGAAAGAGAGCGAGGGGCGCATCGCGGGCGAGCTAGAGGTACTTACCGCGAACCAGCCTGGAGAAAATGGTCACGATGTCAGCGGGACTTTCCAAAACGAGCGGGCCCATTCAGATAGGGCTTCCGGGACCGAACGTACCGATGGCAACGTCCAGCGCGTGCTGCGCGGCGGCGACATCTGCAATGCAAAGAAGAAAACAGAGGTGACGTTAGCACGCGTTCCTGTCTCACGGGGACGCCGCGGAACACGCTTTCAAATACTGACTTTCAGGACTGTCGTCGTACGGGAGCGCCCAGTCGCCGTTCAGCGTGATGCCGATCGTTCCGCCCTGGGCCGCTTTGAACTCTTCGCGGTACAGCTTCGACGCGTACGCGTGCGACAGGATGACATTGTGGCCGACGCTAGAAGAGAGAATGCAGCGAGCGCCCCGATAAGACCGCGAGGGATGAGAGGACAGCACGGGCGGACGAAGTGAGCGAGCGAGAACACTGCGAGAAAAGTGGCACAACGTACATCCACGGTTCCGTCGAAGAATCGCCCTCTGGGGAGCGCGTCCGATCACTTGACCGACCGGGGGCGAAGACGCCACGACCATGGCCGAGGACGGAAATACACCACGGCTCGTTCATGGTCAGCCTGTGCATGTCCGACATGTGATCAGAACGCGAGGCGACGAGCACGCATGGGATGCACACGCACCAGTACTTTACGCGGTCACCGAACCTCTCGAAGCAGATCTGTCGGAAGAGGCAGCGGGACGGAGATGAGCAGGGTGCTCATAAGATCCGAGGACCGCAACACGCTGTGCACGTACTCTCGCGTAGTGGACATAATCTTCAACGATCTCCCTGCTCAACCATCCGCCATAGCGGTCATACAAGGCCTGAGGCAGGTCCCAGTGGTATAAGGTCTGGATAAATCGCGGGGTAATGAGAAGGGTGCATAGAAGGCAGGCCAAGAAATCACGCACCACGAACGGAACAATCCCGCGCTCGAGGAGGGCGTCGATCAGATTCGAGTAGAACTGGATCCCAGCCTCGTTGATGGGGTCGTTGCGCCCACCAAGCGGGATAATGCGCGACCACGCAATAGAAAATCTAGCCGAAGCTGCGTTAGCGGGAGGAAGACACCCACTGGCACAGCCATCCTACCGGTAGGACTTCACGCCATATTGCACCAACAGGTCGAGGTCCTCCTGCCACCGCTTGTAGGAGTCGGTGGCGACCTCACCGTCCCTGCCGTCGAGCGTCTTGCCCGGTTGCTTGGCAAAGTCATCCCATATTGACTTTCCGCGTCCATCGACGTCAGTCGAACCCTCGATCTGAAAACTCGCTGGAGCGCATGCAAACAATTAGCACCGAGCTCAGAAGTGGTAGACAGGCACGCCTGAAGACCCGTGTAAGGTCCCAAGGGCCAGAATAGGAACACAGCTCACCAGTGGCAAAGCCCCAGAGGAAGTCGCTGGGCAGCTTGTTCGGCGATGCGACTTCTGCGGACATGGTGGCTGGAGGGTGTACGGGAAAGACAGAGGAGCGCTGCGAACATGTTTGCTCTTAAAGTATGGCGAGGAACCAATGCCGATATCATCTCTGAGGGCTTGGAACGGCATATCCGACAACGGAGGGCCGAGGAAAGTCCGGAGGGGAAACTCGGGGCTCTCGCAGCGCAGACGCGGCGAGTGCGAGTTCCTTGTCCAACTCGGGCGTGGAAACCGCATTAATGTGTTGGGGCTTCCCGTGCAGGAAATTTCCAAGGAACGCTGCAAGCCCTCCGTTCCGGCTGTTCAGCGGGCCTGCGGGTGCGTTCCTTCTGTGGGTTGGCATCAGTGGCGAGGAGTGCATCTGCAGGCATGATGCGGGCATGGAAATTGACTTTTTGAAGTCCCTAGATACTCCGGGGCAGCGCCGGCAGCTTTGTATGGCAGTCGTCATCGACATCCTGCCCTCGACTGCGCAGTTGAGATTAATTTGCCATAGATATCACTGAGGAATATTTGAGTGGGCAGGTCGACCTCGGCTCGACGAGGTGGTTCGTGTGCAAAGTCGCCGCCGGCCTCAGGCGACTCTCGTCCTGTGCTCCGGCTCATTGTAAGCGCCCGCCCGCAGTGCTGGAGTTGCACACCTGACAGAGCGGGTAGTGCGTACGCCCGTTTCATCTAACTAAATACCACACAGACGGACGCAGGTGGGCTTGAATCCCGTTCAAAGAGAGCTATTTCGAAGCGCGGAAGATAGAGACGGCTTTCCCCTGTCGGTCACCTCATCCTAGCGCTTCCCGAGATTTCGCCGCGTACCCTTCCCCCGGCGTCCCATATAACGATCAACACCCCCATCACCTCTTCTTCCATCCGATAGGAATTAGAGAGCTTAATACCGTCCAGGAGCAGTGCGAGCCATAGCACTCGTCTATTCAGCGGATTATCACCATCACCATGCCCGCCAAAAGTGTTGCCGTCCTAGGTTCCGGTATATTCGCTACAGAGGGTAAGCACTCTCCTCCTCTCGCTCGACATACCTCCGGAGATTCACCTTGCTCTTTGACGCTTCGTATACACTCTCGTTATGCGATTGCGCGATTAGCCCACCTCCCTGCAATCGCGGCGCTCGGAGACGCCATCGAGCTCAAAGCAGTCTACTCTCGGTCTAACAAGAGCGCGTCGGCGTTCGCCCGGGACGCGCAAGACGTCCTCAAGCTCAAGCACGCGCTCGATGTGTACCACGACGAGGACCCCGCGGTGTCTCTCGACGTGCTGCTCGGCCGATCCGACATCGATGCCGTGATCGTGGTGCTGCCCATCACCGTCCAGCCGGGCGTGGTGCTCAAAGCACTCGCCGCCGGCAAGCACGTCCTGAGCGAGAAGCCAGTCGCGCCCGACGTCAGCCAGGGCCGCGCCCTGATCAAGGAGTACGAAGCAAAATACAAGCCAAAGGGCCTGGTCTGGCGCGTCGCGGAGAATTTCGAGGCCGAGCCCGGGTACCGCGCGGCCCAAAGGGTCGTCCAGGAAGGGAAGATCGGGAAGGTCACCTTCTACAACGCCCGCGTCGTCAATTACATCGACGAGAACTCAAAGTGGTACAAGACGCCTTGGCGCACCGTTCCGGACGTAAGCCGTCTTCGCATTGCACCACAAGCGTGTGGATACTGACTGACTGACGAATGCACTCACGGTCTATCCCATCTCGGCTTTTAGTATCAAGGTGGTTTCCTGGTACGTGCATGCGCCCTGACCTAGCCTCATCGAAGTTCCTGACCAGCCTTCCACGATGTGCCTCGAATTCTTGGCGCATGCAGCTCGATGGTGGTGTCGTACGTTGCCCACCAAGTCTAGCTTCTTCGGCCACACGCTCATGTTCCCTTCGTCGCAGCACACTATTGCGGCACTACGAATCATACTACCGAGCCCCTTCAAGACCGTGTCTGCCTTCGCCTCGCTTGCAAAGGATATCCTGCCACCGCAGGACACCATCAACGCCATTGTCAAGTCCGCCGACGGCTCACACGGCCTCGTCGAGCTGACCTGGGGCGCTCCAACCCCTTCGCGGTCCAGCCAGGCGGGCAACAACATTACGGTGACCGGCACGGAAGGATGGCTCGAGATCACACGCGCCAACGGCGTCATGCGCGTATCCGTGAAGACGATTACGCGCGACAAGGACGGCAAGACCACCGGCGAGGCGGAGCAGGTGATCGAGGAGAAGGAGGTGGGTATCGAGAAGGAGATCGAGGGCTTCCTGCGGGCTATCGACGGCACGGACGACGGCGTCGACCACCCGAGGGGCACCCTCGTTGATGTCGCGTTCATCGAGGCGGCGCTCAACAGCCACGGGTCCCCGGTCGACATCGTGGAGCTCGCGAAGGTGTAGGACGCAGAACCCTGCGGGCGAGGCGGGGAATGTCCGTCTCGGGGCGCAGAAGGCAGAGAAGCAGTCATGTCGGTTGTACCAGTAGCCACGCGCATTGCACCCGTTTATCCGCGCGCCAGAACGGAGCGTCCGCCCAGAGAGGGCCGATGCACGCACCTCCACCTCACCCCGTCCCCTCGCCCGAGCTTGACCACCACGCTCGCGAGCCGGCAGTTTGCATTACACAAACTCAAATACCGGCGGGAGCGCGCGCTCGGAGGTATTACGGCAACCACACCACAGCACGGCGCACCGCACGTCGTCGAAGCACGCTCATTCCTCGGCGAATCAGCCACGGTGATCCATGCGACGGGATCTCGCTGGGCGACCGTGGGCAGCGGCGTCGCAGAGGAGGGCACCAAAATAGCGCGTATGCGCCCACGGACGTATGATTGACGGTAGGAACGGCACGGTTTGAGAGGCGAAGCAGAGGACGGGTTCGCAGGGGAGCGCACGGGCTATATGGGGACCTTCCCAGAAACGATACCAAGTGACTCTGACGGACAAAGGAAGGGAATGTCGGCCGCGATGCAGTGGGCATGGACTTCGCTGTTCTGGCCGTGATAGGATGAGAAGGATGTGGAAAGTCCTACACCACAAATGCTGAAGACTAGGCGTCATCGTACTCACGAGAACTCAGCGATCAGAATGCACCCTGCAGTTCGAACAGTCGAACGTGCAGGTTCGGGATCGTCGCCGTACCAGTCGGGTAGGACAGAGCTCCGGACATGACACCCACGATCAAAGAGGATGCAGATAAGCATCGTCGGCGCCGGTTGTGCAGCTGACGAGGACAGGAACTGGAGCGACGGAAAGCATCCGTTGGGGATGCGTACTCGTTACTTGGCGAGGGTGCCGCGCAGCGGAACAGAGCATGGGTCCACGTCGACCACGGTGTATGTAGAAACCAAATAAGCTCGTGTTTCACTGTCAACAAACGGGGGGAGATACGCACATATGTTAAACAGGCAGATCCACTCAAGAGCATGCGCAGCACTGGTGTGGGATTTGCGTATGCACAGGGTACGCATGGTGAGCAGTACTACTTCTGTGCGAGAGTTGTAGCGCATTGCTGTGAGAGAGCACTGTCGTCATATCCCCAACAAAAGGCCTGCCAAGGACTCGCGGAAAGGCCAGCTGACACCCGGACGGCGAATGGGTGACTTCGATTCTTGCTTGGTGTTCAGGGATGAACTGCACGCAAACTCTGTGAACGAAAGCAAAGCAGCTGCATTACCGAAAGCGATCGTCGTAGCTGGTATAAATAATAGCTGAGAACGCCGAAACCTCTCTGACGTCTGCCAGAGCCTAGACAGCAATCAACCACCGTTAGACTTGTAAAGCCACCGCAGACGGATGGAAATACACGCACATCGACAAGCTCATTGGGTAGCCCTTCCAATGCCAAATGACACCATCTCGCCAGACCAGGCAGCATCGCTGCCAGCCTCTCTCTAGGCTCCTGGCCCATCGTCGCGTCTTCCTGCTCACCGTGCGAACCGAAGACATGCTTCTCCACCCCTCGGAATAGCACATCCATAGCTCTGTCCAGACATACCTCGAGCACACGCTCGAAGGAGCCGGAAGCGAGGTGCGTGCGGGTCTCCTCCAGGAACGCATCAAATTTGGGATCGTGCGCGGTCGCGAGCCAGGGAGGAATGCCGCCCTGGGTGAGCACATGCTGTAGGGTTTCAGGGGTCGGCGGAAGGAGCGTCGAGAGGAAGCTGCAAAGTATAGATCGAGGAAGGTGTATTGTTAGACGCGCTCACGTCAAGAACGCGAGGAGCCGGCCTAGAACTCACTTGATTCGACGCTCTTTGCCCTCGAAGGTGACCTCGTACTCGACTCTGCGACGGACATCACCAATGAGACGATGGAGGTCTGCGGAAGTCAGCTTTGTCTTGAGCGAAACACTGCAGAATCCTCGTTGAAGGCATTCAGTCGACATATGAGGGTGGCGCACGCACCCTTCAAAGACCTCTTCGACTCCTCTACGTACTCTCTCGCCGACGTCCTTCCAACCGACATGCAGGATCCACCAGCTCAAAGTGAGGTATTTCCTTTCCGTCTCCTCGCTCACAGTCTCGGATTCCTCCAGCTCGTCGGTCTCGAAGTCGTCCAGACTACTGTCTCCCCAGAATAACGAGTACACCGACGTGCTGTATTCTAGCTGTTCGCGTATCCTCTCGTCGCGTTCCTGCTGTATCAACGACTGGATGTACTTTGAACGCCCAAGGATGCTGAGCTGGATGTGTGTGAACAGGGACAGGAGTGTGACGGAGTAGATGACAGTTAATGTCCGTGTGAACGCTGTGAGACTTCCATTGAATATTCAGCGAGACCTCCAGGTAGTGTTGCACATACTGAGCATCTTGACCTCGCGCCACAGCTCTGCCTTGCTTCTGGTAGCGGGACTGAGAGAGTTGAGATGGCTATCCGGAGATGTCTAACAACAGTTCAGGGGAGTGATCACCAGAAAGGAGGGGTCACCTACAGAGGTATTCGACGGCCCAGGCGCAGCTGAACTCGACATAGAGCTTGTAGTGATAATGGAATCTGACAGGTCTGCCCCCACACTTGACCTCGGGGACGTTGAAGTAGTGCCACCTCCAGAAGGCTCCGGGGACAGATGAGCCTGTGAGGACGGCATCGAGAACTGGTCGACCCAGCTAGCCGAAGATGCGGACAGCTCTGTGGGAACTCCGTCATTGGACGATATCACAGAGACAGAGCCGTTGTCGGACCGCATGTCTGTGTCTGGGCGGTGGTTGTCCACGCTCGAGGTAACGCTGGACTCGGACGGTGCGGCAGGGTGTTGATGTTCAGTCTTGTCCTTGGGAACCTTGGAGAAGGACTGAAGCTCCTGCGTAACGCCCTCGACGTCCATCTCCTGTAGGACATGGGCACCAAGCGTAGGTAGAAGGGCCATCACGGTGAAGGAAATGTCCTGCTGGTTCTGGTCGAATCGCCTTCGCAGACTGCGCGTATTTCACAGCGTAATCAGTCGGAATAGCAACTATATGCGTGTCTGAGTACACACTTCTCTCGTGCAGCGCGTTCCTGTAGGATGGTGGTGCGGACATCCTCTATTCGCGCAGAAATGTAACGTCCAACGAAGTAGGCGCTGCCGACGTACGCCGCCGCCTTCGTGAGTCCGCGTCGTCGTTCATTGAAGTAGTTTCCTAGGGCATTGAACATTCCGAGGTGATGGTGGCATGAAAGCAGGAGCGTCGAGCGAGCGTCCTCGAGACTGTCGAGCCACTTGTCGAAGAGCCCCGCGACGCCGGGCAGGTCGCCGGCGCTGCCAAACACGTGCTCTGTGTGTCGGACGCTCATCACAACCTTTCCCTCCACCGTCATCTTGCTTCACGACAAACATGGTCTGTACAACCTGTCTCGAGTAGGAATGGCTAGGTGAAGTCTAACACGACATGTAGGGCGGAGGTGCGAGATATCCGTACCCGAAAGAGGTCTGGTCGCCCGCTGGTGAGCTTGACGAATCGTTTACACCTGTCGTCTCCTTTCTCAACTTAAACGCAACTCAGGCGGCTGGTGGACGCGGCCATCTAACTGGAAGACGAACACTGCGATTGCGTTCGCTGGTATTCTCGCTGTTGCGTACGGTGTCTTCACCGTCAGTGCTGAGAAGGAGGTACGCATACCTCCTCCACCCAATCAAACCAGGCCTCCGGTAACACATAGTGTGTCATGTGTAGAAGAGGACCATCCAACCTATCCGCCCTATACCTTCCATGAGAGTACGTCGTCTATCGGTTCGTAATGGAGCCTTGGCTCATATTTTGTGCGAAGTGGGCAAAGGAGTACAGGGAACAGAAGGAGGCGTCATAATCGCAGGGAACACTCCCGCCCGTTTGTTCGTAGCAGGACTGAATTGCATTCAAGCCTTACCTGCTGCTCTTTCCGTTCGCCACCAATCGCTGCCCCCAGACCGCAACGCCCTCAACGCGCTGTATGCTCTCAGCGACGTAGTCTGCCGTTTGGCAGCTTCGGAATGCCGGACTTATTCCGCCTTCTCAGTGCACTTGCTTGCGTAGACCCGCCGATTTCGTGCGTCGTTCGTGTTTCTCCTGTGTTGCTCTAACCGCCTGTTACCGCGACATTACCGTGATAAGGTGACGGCACGACCAGAGCGCTTCTATTCTCCCTCAGAAGCTGGACGCACTCACAGCTCCGTTTCCGGCAGACGTGTAGATCGGTGCATTCTCCCGCCCTGGCTGCTCCTAGCTTCGTCTTCTACGGCGTATTGCTGTGTGTTCCCGTTCATCCCTCGTACGCCTCTGGACGATGGGGGTGGTCCCGTCCGGCAGTACCTCGGGATCAACCACGGAAATGGTTAAGAGGTGAGTCTTGAAGGTGTGTGCTGCATTGAGTCTGACGAGCGCGATGACCGGCCTGCCAGTGTGGTTGTGGAGACGGCAGCTCATGCATGCAGTTTGTACTGGGGCAAGGTGCTGGACGGCACGGAGAAATGACATGTAACTTGTGCCGCTCTTTCAAGGGGGAAGTCACAACGGCAACCTTCGACGCTCGGCAACAGGCCTCGTCATACCTCGCCCTCGAAGTTCGCAGCAAGTCCCCAGAATTTCGCCTCTCTGACGACCCGGCCAAATGATCATTCAGTCTACCATGCGCACTACTAGTAGTCAACGTTACCGAAGACTCGCCTTGCATTGCCGGGCGGCCTCTGTGACACAACACCCCATGCGTGCACTCTACCCCCCTCTCGGAGTGTGGAGAAGCTACCGCAACACTTCAGCATAGGACTGCGCTATTCCCCGACCGACGACATCTTCCACGTCCAATGTCTCCCACTCGTCCAGCTCGACGTCGTCTTCTATTCGTCCAGTCCAGTCCATGCTTTCCTCCTCGTCCTCCAGCGCAATGACCCTCCGAACGGTGTCGACGATTTCGAACTCCTTGGCCGTGCCTTAGGACCCAGTGCACTTCAGCGGTGGTCCTCTCCATTTGGTGTCCACCCACCTCTAGGCTTCATTGGCTTCGCGATGTCCATGATCTGGACCTCCGAGCGGGGCCGCGTCGGGCCCTGCCGCGAGGCGCCGTCCCTCTCATCCTCGCCTACCTCCTCTTCAGTCCACCCTTGCTCGACGTCGTTTGTGTACTCGTCGTCGCGGTCCTCTCGCCTCATCCAGGTCCGGGCCAGCGGACGCCTGCATGCAGAGCGTCCTGCCGCCAACGTCTGACTGTCGTCGCATCCGAGGTGCGGGCGGGGCGCCCGCCTGTCGCAGCAGGCTTTCGCGCAAGAGTACGAGCGCTGGTGCCAAGGCTTGGTCTCCCCGGGAAATGGCATAGGGTCGAGCTCCTCCTGATCAGTGCGAGGGAGTGAAGTCAGCTCGCCACCCGATGTAGACATCATGCGCAGTGGGGGAAGCAGGGGGTGTTCGGGAGGAGGAAGAGGACCGGAAGGCAGGTAAGGCGCGAAGGTCAGTGGAGGAGTGCTTACAAGAGGTACATGGCGGTTAAGCTCGGAGAGGTCCCCGAGGACCTGCTTCGTGACCCGCTTGGTACCGGGCTCGATGGGGCGGACGACGATTGTCGTGCATTGCTTCTTGCTGCGCGAAGGCATTTTGGAGATGGGCAGAGGACGGGGGTGCTCTCGAGATGTGGGGGTGAGTGTGACCCTTTGCACTGCGAACTCGCACTCAGATATACCAACGCAGGACAGCCCCGCACGAGTCATAGTTCGACGACGCGGATGCGAGGCTCTGCTTCGCCGCTCTCTTCTCCGGGCCTCTATTGGCGGCGGCCGTGACTCAAGGCGGTTGGGCTTGAGTCAACTCCGGGTGTGATATCATGTCAGGCTGTCGTTGTCCCCTCCCTCTGCACTGGCCGCGTCCTATGCGGACGCCGGAAGCTGAATAGGAACACCACGGATCACTAGAAGCAATGCTCTGTCTAGTCGACCGCGGTGCCGCAGGTGTTGACTCCAGAGCATCGCGAGGTCTCTTCGGAGCCACACACCTTCCGTACGGAGTCACAGCCTGTCAACGAGGGCTGTGACATCCGCCGCCGGAACCGCCAACTTCCCACCGACCTGCCATTCCAGTCGTATGCATTCCGCATGCCATCCAGCTGGAGGTAACGATACACAGGTTCCACCCGTCCTCCTTAGCTCGAGCACTGTATCAGTCAACGAATAGCATTATATCTTCGGTACGAGATCCGTACGGTTCCAGCGCTGGGATAGGTATTCATATGGTAAAGTAGAGAACGTGAAGATGCGGTGTAAATGCGAAGGCGATTGATGTGAGTTATATGCATGCGAAGTGGATGGGGGATGTCTACTATACAGGGGTAAGCAATGATACAAAGCAGGGTCAATAAATAGAAAGCGAGGTGCAATGCAAGGGGAGAGCTTGGGGTCCGTTGACGAGAAGGCTAGGGTGGGGCGATCAGGCGTCCCGGATGTCGATCCGGACGAAGAGCGTGGAGAAGAGGTACTGCGAGAGCTGCCCGTCGTGCAGAGGCAAGTGTCGGTATCCTGCGAAAGCGTCAGCATACACTCAAAAACGAATACGGCGAAACCAACATACCCAGATTCAGACTGCCCAGGCTGGCGCAGTAGACAGCGAGGGGTTCGTCGTCTTCCTTGTCCTCCTGCTTGACGGAGAACCGGACGAAAACCAGGTCCTTCATGTCACCCACCAAGTCGAACGGCAGACATATCTGCTGCTCCCACACTGGGTTGAACCCATTGTTCTTCACGACGCCCGTCCGGCACGTCACCGTACGCGCCGAAGTGGCCGCAATACTTGTGCCAGACGTGGGCGGCGAGTACGCCTCGGCGGTGTTGTCTGGCAGGAACGGCGAATGCGTCCAGTCGGGAATGTGGATCGAGACCTCCACGAACGGGTCGATGACGGACTTGTCGATGATCTCGCGCCCCTGCGAGTCCTTGGGTCGCGGGAGCTGCTGCGCGGAGATGACAGTGATGCTGAGCAGGTGTTTCGTCCGCTTCGCGAGCAACTGCTTGTCGGCGTTACGCAGCGCAGGCGGCTTGAGGACATAGCCCGCTCGGCCGTTGCGCTGGAACATCGCGTGATTGATCATATACCCGAGGTCTGTGCACACAAACCCGTCTCAGCATACACCCTCACTGCGGCCGCGCAAGCCGACTCGGACGTACCGAACGTCTGCCAGTTGATAGCGACCAGCTGGCACCCCGCAGACCAATACCGGTGCGGCTCGTAGTTGGTCGACCCGATGCGCGTCCCCTTCGGGTACGTGCGGACGAGGTGCGTGCGGTTGTGCTTGATGAGGTCCATCATGCCCTGCTTGAGCAGCTTGTTCACCGTGTTCTCCGAGAGCGAGAAGATGTGCTCCGGCGCGTACTGCTCCTTCTTGTTCAGCCCGCGGCACTTGACCCCGACCGTGTACACGAGCAGCGACACGAGCGCCATCGACATCTTCGTCTTCGGCGGCTGCGCCGAGGGCGGCGGCGACTGCGGCACGCCGCCGGGTGTGACCTTCGGCGAGCCCGGGGAACGCACGCGGCTGAGGGCCCCGCGCGCCTTCTTGAAGTCTGACTTGAAGTCTGCGTGGTGTGATGTGCTTAGCTATGCACAGATCACATTCAGCGAGTCGCCTTGCTCACCTCGGATCAGCTCTGCCTGGGTCTCGCGCACTTTCCGCCACTCGTGTTTCGCCTCGCCAGCTAGGTCTGAGTCCGATGCCGACGTGTCCGTGGTGGACGACTCCGTGTCGACGCTGACCTCCTTCTCCGTCAGGCCCTGGTTCTCCGAGACGTAGAGGTTCTTCGCCTTGAGCAGTACGCGACCCTTGAGATCCTCAGGACTTGGCAGTACCTCGATCTTCGGCCGGCCATCGACAGGCGCGTACACCAGGGCCTCGCCGAAGACTTCCTTCATAATCTCGACGAGCTGCTCCTGCTGTGGTACAGAGCAGTGTATCTCGGCGGAAATGATGATAGGGTAGGGCGAGGCGACGAAGGCGTACTTCGCAATTGCAGCGCAGGTGTCTCGCACCGACACCTTAGACGTGAGGGTCCGTCCATGGTACACCATCGGTTCCGTATCGCCGTCATAGATGTCCACTGCCTCGCATTAGCCCCAAGGTACAATAGCCCTGGAAACACGACTTACGTTCTACACTCCGACACGAATGGAGCAACGCCCGGATGTAGCCTTCGATCGTGCTCTCGCCGACCAGCTGGTGCCCGACTAGGTACGTATTATGCGATGACGAGATGTAGTACTCGGGGAGCGGCCGCGTCATGTCGTGGTATATCCGGCCGTGCTGGTCCGCGAACGCCGAGTTATCCGCAGAGAGCAGGAAGGTGGTGAAGCCGCTGAGAGTCATCGTCGCAGAGTCTACCGACAAGACGGACTCGCTGGACGTCGTGGTCGCTGTGCTGGGCCGCTGGGAGATCTGCGGTTGCGATGACTGTTGCTGGGCTTCTCTTGAAATGGAGACGGACTGCATGGCGAGGTCCAGCGACGTCTGCGGGGGCGAGCTAGGTGTCTTTCCTCCACCTGGGGAGGTGGAGTACCGCAGGAAGATGTGCTCGAGCTCGGGACGACTGAGAGTTGACTGCGCGGTGATCAGTATATCATTCACATGTACTGATCACAAACGTATGCGGTCGTACCTTCTGCGTTGACCTCATGAACTCCTCGAACGCGGGGAACGTCAACCCATCGGCACCGTTGACGAGCTTCTTGTACAGCCTGTCAAGCTCAGGGCGGGCCTTCAATGACTTCACGAAGCGCTTGAAGTCCGCAAAGTCAAGATAACCCCTTTGCTGGCTGTCCGCTTGCTATCTCAAGGAATTAGCCTCAACCTCCCACCCTTCCAACGCACAAGCGTACCTGGAACCGTCTCAGTAGGTCCTGGCGCGACGGGTTGATGTTCAGCCTCCTGCACAAGCGCTCCACGTCGTCGAAGTCGAGCCTCTGGTCCTGCTCGTTGTCCGCGCCCTTCCAGAGCTGCTTCTCCCAGACGGCCTGGCGCATGTCCGCGCTGCCGAGCCCGCTCATGAGCTGCTGGCGGATCGCGTACAGGCGGCGGAGCGTGACGTCCCACATCTGGAAGATCTCGCGTGTAGCGGCAATGAGGTGCAGCGTCTTGTACCCGCCGTCGAGCACGTACACGATCGTCAGCCAGCGGTCCTCGTACTCCTGCGCGAGCTGGAACTGCTCGCGGTAGTACCGCGCGTCCGTGCCCTCGCGCAGCTCCTTGATGTTCTCGATCGGGACTGCACGGGGCGGGGAGGGGTGACGTCGGTGAGCGGGGGGAGGGGACGGGCGATGGGAACGAGGCACTCACTGAATCGCAGCTTCTTCGACTCCCAGATGATCTGCCCCTGGTCAGGGTCCAATCTGAAGATGTACCGCTTCTGCTTCTTCGCGGAGACCTTGAGCATGGGCACGCCTGCCTGGAGGAGCTGCGGGACGGTCGCATCCGCCGAGGACGAGGGCTGCGCTACGGGCGAGATAGGCACATCGAGCTGCGGCAGGGTCTGGGGCTGATCCGGGGTCGGTTCTTGCGTTTGCGCCTGTACTTGGGTCTCTACAACGTCTGCATGTGTCTGCGTCTGTGCTTGCTGTTCGGTGACGGGCGATTCAGGCAGGGAGGCCATCCTGGTGAGTGCAGGAGGTGGTGGTGGAGGAGAGAGGAAGGGAGAGTCCGCGCCGGAGGACATGCTGTTGCTGTGAGCGTGATGGACTCGTGGTCGCGTGGAGAGCACCTCGCTCTGGGCGCGGCGGTGGCTCTGCCTCCGCTTCACCCACACCACCGGCGAGAGCGTGAAGGACGCGCCCGGCAACGGCTCCGGCAGGGGCTCGGACGCCGCCTCGCGCATGGGCGGGGCGAGGGGCGGCGGCGTCGAGGGCGACCGCCGCTTGAAGCTCGCCTTGCGCGCGACGTTCGTGCCGACGTCCCTCACCTGGTTCAGCTTCCGCTTTATCGAGCCCCCTATCCCGCCCCCGTCCGTCCTCCGCCGCCGGAGCGGTGCGTACTCTGCGGTCGGGTCGGCGGCGGCGACGCCGGCGTCCGCGATCGCGGGGACGGGCTCGCCCTTGGTGGTGAGGAGGTTCTGTGCGCGCGCGAGCGAGCGCGCGGTCGGTTCGGACGACATGTCGAGCGGCGCCCAGGGTCGGTCGGGTGTGGGCAATTAACAGAGCGTCATAGACGAACAAGGAGCGGCGGGGGATGTCTGGGGGAGCGGAGGGAGAAAGGCGGGGGTGGCGACGGAGTGGTAGTAGTAGTCGCTAGGAAATATAGTAGAGTAGAACGCTAGTCGATACGAGCACCCATCAAGGCAAGTCACCGCTCCGGAGCCGGCTGCAGGTGTTGTTTCACAAAACCGAGCTCGAGGCGATTCAGGTTCTCATGATAGCAGAGCGCACGCTTCCCCGGGGATGCGCAGGGGCGGTGGAGACAAAGTGAGAGCGGTGCACACGCCTCCGTAGCTGATGGCGCGCAGCTCGCCACTGACTGGGACGGTCGCTGCTCGTTATGGGCACACACGGCGAGCAGCACCGCGTCTCCGCGCGAGAAGGAAGACATAGCAGGCAGACCGCGAGGTCGGTGGACGGCGTGCGGTGCGTGCACGCCGGCGCCCTTCGACTCGTGGTGGACGCGGAATGCGGGGAGAGAAGTGCGAATGACAACGTCTGCAGAACATTATACGGCATCCTCGCACGCTGTCCCTGGAAGTCCACGCCAAGCCCGATGCTACCGGAGACCACACTGCGCACACCCGCAAATCCAGTAGCAACCGCAGACCGCAGAGCGGTGCCTATGCATTGTATATTAACTTCTTCGCGTGTTCCTAAATCCCGTCACCAGCGCTGTGGGCTAGTAAACAGCATCATCGACTAACCACTCTGTCTGTACATTAGCAAAGCAAACCGAGAACACGAATAAACAAGAACCGGAAACAAAACCAAAACCGACACGAATCGCGACTAGCACTTGATGAAGTTCCCGACGATGAGCGTCGGGATCCCGTACGGGTCGCGGCGGATCGTGAACGAGAAGCAGCAGCTGATGAACCCCTCCTCGTTCGGCGGCGGCTGCGCGTCCTTCCCGCGCGCCGGCGTCGTCGCGCCAGACGTCGGCAGCAGCGGCTTGTACCGCAGCACGCACGACGTCAGCACGGCCTTCTGGTTCGAGTCGAACGCGACGTTGCCGTATTTCTGCCCGGCAGTGAGCTCAGCGTCTTCCATGCTAGACAGAGCTGACTGCGGATATGGCGCACCTCCCAATAGTTGACCGCGGAGTCTTCCGCCATCAGCTCGTAGATGCACAGTCGTCCCTGCCCAAAGGAGATTTTCCTCAGAAACCATACACACCACATATCAGTCAGCCGGAGGACCACGTACGTCTCGCAGCATATACCCATCCACGCCGACGAGCTCCGCGAACTCGCGGTTCGCCTTGTATATCTCGCCCGTACGGCGCCACAGACACGCGGGGATCGCCATCGCGGAGAACACCCGGTCGTAGTCGAGCAGCAGGCGCTCGAACGCCTCCTCGATGAACACCAGGTCCTGCACACAAGCGGAATCGTCAGCCTGCGGGCCTGCGCGCGCCGCCGCGCACACGGTGCGTACTATGTCAGTGAGCGACTCCGATTGCGCGATCGCCTGTGCGGGGCTCGAGGTTAGATGCGTTCCCCCGGATATACCGCGGGCTCACTCTGAACTTGGGCCGGAGCACGGACAGCGGCTGCAGGATCTTCTGCTTCGACTCTTGCGAGACGCTGAGAGGAGGAATGGTGTGGCGAGATGATGAGGCGCCTTGAGAAGCGAGGCTGCAAACACGTACTTCCGGTCCATCCACCGCGATAATCGCGCGTAGCCCTTCACGTAGTTGTACGGCTTGAGCAGTCCGGCCTCGTACTTGCTCCGGATGACCATGTTCAGCCGTTCATTACGCGAGCCTGAAGCCTGATCGGCCGCGGTGAGGAAGAACCTCTCCGTCTTCGAGGGCGCGGGGAGGACGACTGGAGCCGGCTCCTCCGCCGGCTTTTCTCGTTCTGGCGCGGATGGTGGTGGTGCAGCAGCAGTTGTCGTTGTTGTCGCTGATGTAGGCGCGGGCAGGGCTGGCGGCTGGGAGATATACGGATTGTCGACGCCGAGAGCGACGGTGTTGGCATATGTTGGGCTTGACATCAGGGATGGCGTCACTGCTGTAGGTTGGCTGAAGAAGGACCCATCGTCCAGCGACTCCAAGAAGTCTCTGTGAGCGGACAAAGGGATGCGGTCAGTCAAATTGAAGATCGACGGTCCCTGAGAATAGCCGTCAAGCGCGTGAGACTGCTATATTCGTCAGTGCGACCGGACACGGTGAATCGACCTATACAGCCCGCGACGCGAGAGTGTATAGGCATGGGAGACGCCGACTGTCGTACCAGTCGCTTGTTTCGCAGAATCGAGTCATTCGGATCCGTTATCTGAAGACATGGGGGATAGCCCAATTGCGACGCGAGGCGGACGGTACACGGCGGTCACGATGCTTGGATTGTAGCAAACCGCAGAAACGACAAACCAGGATAGAGAGCAGCGAAGATAAGACACGTACGAGAGCACAGAGAACTCATTGCTCAGAGTCTCCGGGGGGTACATGAACCCTCCCTGGGCCATGCTCATGCCCATGCCTGGCCATGTTGCGTTCATCGGTGATGTCACCGGCACAGCGCCGTACTGCGCGACTGTCAAACACCACAGTCGCCAGCGAGCGCAGATGTCAGAGGCGGTCGCTCAGGAGTGATCGCGGCGGGGGAGACACTTGCCAGGCAGGCCCCTCGCTACGTCTATGGACGGATTGGAAATCGAGGAAGAAGCGGTCGCAGACGCCTTCTCCTTAGCCGTCGGTCGCCGCTCGTCGTGGCAGAGGTGGCCTATCTCTCGCTTGATGCTGTGGTCGCCGCAGGACGGACGAAGGGGGGGCGGATTGAGTGCGCCGGGTCCCGTCTGGCAAAGAGGAGTCGCGGACGGCGTACGCACCAACGTTGGCAAGGACGGCCCTCGTCGCAGGTCATATGGCTCCGGCGACAGTACAGGCAGGCATGGTTTACTTTCCTCCGTTTTGATCCCTTCTTCCGCTTGCCTGAGCCGTCGTCGGTGTCGTGCTCGCCCGCAGCGCCGCTGGCGGACTGGTCGACGCTCTGCTGACGCGAGGGCTCGGCAGAGATGGAATCAGGACCGAGAGAGGGATCGGCGTGGGCCGGGTCGGTCGCAAAGCTGGCCATGTCGGGCGCGGTCGGGGAGGAAGAAACCAAGTTCAGAACCCTGCCTGCGATGGCACTTCATCTAGTCCAGGCCACTTGGACATTAGGTATAACAGGTATATTTACCGTTTGTTTGTGTGCCCCGTGGCTGAGTTGGTTACAGCGTCCGACTGTTACCTTCAAGCAATCGGAAGGTCGTGAGTTCGAGCCTCACCGGGGCAGCTATTTTTTGTCCCTTGACCCGAACTCGTTACTGGAGGCCTGTACCACCTGCCATCGAAGAGCTCACTCAAAGGTACACTGTACTTTGTTACTTGCTTCGAGGGGGCGTGCAGCAGCGAACCTTCAGTTGACGCGCCTTCAATGTGCCTCCGAGTCTGTAGGCTCATTCTGACGGTCAGGTCGCTTTCGGGTTTATGGTGAACGGATCCGCGCTTAGGACCAACTTTCTTGGTCGACCCTTGGAATGGCGCAGTTGCCAATCGAGCTCATTACGTCTGCAGCTTTCAACGTCAACGGCGAGTACATCTCGATAATGCATGTCTTGTTCCCTCACCTTGTCCCTGCACTCCGACCTGAGCCAATCTGACCATGCCAACCGAGAGCGCAGCTGCAGCACTGAAGTACAAGCAGCAAGGAAATGAATCGTTCAAGGCGGGGCGACTTGACCAGTGCGCATATACTCGTGCTCTGTTAGGGGCAGCATGTTTGGCTATCCATGGTCCAACTGACGCACTACCAGAGCCGCTGCATTGTATACCAAGGTAGGCACATTCGCGTTGCGTCTGGTTCACGCCCTTCGCGCCTCACTGATACCCCGACGACAGGCCGAGCAGCGAGACCCTACTGACCCTGTCTACCCCTCGAATCTCAGTGCAGCTCTCTTTGAGACCGGGGACTACCTTGGTTGCGCATCGGCTGTGTTGCGCGCATGGAAGCTGCTGCGCGACCAGCGAGACGCAAAGCGTGATCTGATACTGAGGTTGTCCGCTAGGCTGGCGAAGGCGCTGCCTTTCTGCGTACAATCGCAGCCAAACTCGAGTGGTGTGCTCAGAGCCTCGGAAAACGACATCAAGGAGATTCGAGACTATGCACTCAGCTGTTCCCCGAGCGAGGATCTGTCTCGCGCCTGGGCAGAGTGGGGGGCCACTGACGCCGAGTCGGAAGAGCGCGCTCGAAGGCGCGACATTTGCCTGAGCAAGTTGTCGAGGTTGCCCTTGTTCATGAAACATCTGTGAGTGACTCTGTTTATGATAAAATCGGTTACCCTGCTAATCTGCACATAGGGATGACGCGTTGGAGTACTACACAGTGCGCATCTCATGATGGATGCCATGAGGGTTGCCCTCATGAACACCTCCGTAGATCGGCCACGACGATATCGTTGATCTGACAATGGAATGGGGCACTGACCAGAGTGGAGAGCCACTGGACATCGGAAAAACACCTGCAGAGAAGCTCTCGCGACTTTCGTTCCTATTCGGAGGGGTTGGAGACGGTAGGTGTGGTTCTCTCTCTGTCGCGGGCAAGATTTTACCTCGCGCGTCCTAGGACGACACGCCCTCGGCACAGTACAGGGCCTGTATGACGCATACAAGAAGCTCTCTGCACCAAATCAGTCCGCTTTCCGTGCCCACCTTACTCTTCTTGACATCCACCCCACTGCAATCGCCCGGGACCTGTGCATGCTCATGCTCCTGGACGAGTTGATCCGTACGACGGACACCTTCACGTGCCTGGAGATCAAAGCGACATTCATGTACACATTCTGTGCGGCCGCGATGCCAAGCTATTGCTATGACCTGTAAGCAGCGAGCTCTACGATGCAGTTGACTGCTGAGCGCTGATCTGCGAGACGGCCCAGCCTCCTCACTATCATGAAGGACTTGAGCAAGCGACTCTCCCAGACGCCACCGGCGCTCCCCTCGTGGCTCCACCTCGACTCGGGCACAATCCCCTCAATCCTCCGCGCGCTCTCCTACTGCCTCACCACGCGCAAGTCCACGCGCAGGATGCTCGCCATACAAGAATACACGTCGCCGGAGGACCACTGGCGCGAGCGCGGCGCGGCGCTGCAGCAGGCGAGCGGCAACGGGGACATGCAGGGCGAGCTGCGGGACGGCTTCCTGGAGCAGCGCCGCATGTTCGCCGCGATGTTCCGCGACCTCCCCGGGGACAAGCTCGTGCAGCTGCCGTGGCTGCCCCCGGGCATGTCGGTATCCGCGGCGCGCGCGTACGTGGACGCGCATATGGACGACCTCGTGAGCAAGATGCAGCAGCTGACGACGACGGGGCGGGTCCGCACGTACGAGCAGGAGTGGTTCAAGTGCACTATGGTGTTCCTCCCGCCTCGCGAGCTCCGTGATCGCCATCCCGGCTTTGAGGAGGCGTTGTCGGCCTTGCAGCAAGGGGACGACATCCAGGCTGATCTCGCGCGAAGGGTGAATCTCTCCCTTGTTGATGATGAGGGATGTTCTCAAGCTAGTATAGATTCGTACTCATATAGACGAGGATTGGAAGGTGAACATAACCCTCTTCGTACGTGCTCCGCTGCTTCTACAGAGTCGACATTTACCATGACCGTATGTTCCCAGGACGTCAACGACAACGACCCTCGGCATGCTCCTGATGGTGACGGCTATAAGGTCTTGAGCGACGACCCCTTCGAGCCCGTCTACTGCTTGGATGACTTCAACAAGCGCAACAAAGCGAGTGCACAGAGTCCCATCAAAAATGACACCTACACCTTAGCGTGGGATGCTTTTGACGCGTTCTGCGATGGTGTCTCTGCCGCTCTGCGTGGGCTTGAGGGCAAGCTCACCGTCGAGCTCATTGCGGGCGGGCTATCTGAAGAACTGGCCAAGATGCGATTCAAGAGCGACGTCACCCGTGCTCCCTCGTTCCCGAGGAGGTACACGAGGATGTGGCTTAGTAACGTACCGTTAGTTCCCCTGATACTGCATCGCGGTTTCCCTTCCTCTGACTGCGGGTGTCCAGCGATTACACACACGGGCCCATGAATATGGCCATCTACGTCGTTCCGAACCTCGAAGACGACCCGATGGCGAGCGCAGCATGCAATTGTCTGCTCAACACGCCCGCATGGGGCAGTGACGACCAGTACTTCTACACGTACGTCCTATGTCCTTCTGACAGCCCGTCTTGCTGATCGTATCCACAGCTACTGTCAACTCCTCTCCCAGGACATGCCTCGATTCCTCGGCTGCCGAGTCATCCGCTCGCAGGCCGTCTTTGATGGAGTAGTCCTCGGGCCGCTCCCACTGCCCCGCCCGCTCTCAGCGCTGGCTACTCGCGACGAATTGGCGACATGGCTCACCCGCGTCCTCTTCAACATCTTCATCCCTGGTCGATCGAAGGGAATGCCGGAGGACGTGCGCCTGCCTCATAACCTCGTGGCGTTCTTCGGGCTGCTCATGCACCTCCACCGCGTCGGCTTCCCCGCCCACTGGTTGTCGGACTTCCTCGGACGCGTGCTCAGCGGGAGCATGGTGTCCGACATCGCGCCCTACGACGGCGTGTGGCCGATCCCTGTGGACGACATGCGCCAGCGTGTGCCCTCACGGCGCGTGCGGACAGACCCATGGCTCGTCGAGTTCGAGAACATCATCGCCACCGCATACCATGCCATTCCCTTCCCGGTCGCAGGCTTTCTGCCGGCGGATTTCTCGCGCGACTCGGAGGACATCCAGGTCTGGGAAGCCAAAGTGACCGCCGCGATCCCTTTCCTGACCGGGCGCAGTCCGTGGATGGGCACCGGCTCACCGTACGAGCCCGTCACGCGCCTGCTGTTCTACAAGCCCGCGGAGGTAGCACCGAGCGCCCTCATCCACGGCATGCGCGCCGTGTTTGAGGGCAAGGCGACTCCCCCACCCGGCACGTTCTTCTTCTTGACCGCCCAGGAACTGGTGCAGTACGACAGGCGCATCTGCTTCAGGCTCAGCAGGCGGCGGGTGGAGAGGATGAAGGGCGAGAAGTGGAATCTGATCGCATATCGCCAGGATACTGGCGAACAAGGTCAGTGCAATGCTCTCTTCCTCCCAGCGTGGTGTCGTGTCAATGCTTTTTCTCCTCCAGCCACGCGTCCGGTGGCAGTTGCAGACTGGGTGCATGTTCCTGAAGGTGCAGACGAGGCGTAGGGCTGTTGAGCCTTTGATCGAGAGCGGCAGCCTGAGGACGCCGTGGGTACGGCCGATCCTCCACCAGTGTTGAGGCGACAACTCGCGAGGGCATGGACCCTCAGTATGGTCAGCTACCTTGAAAACAGGTTTTGACAGGACAAGTGGGCCCAGTGTTTGTGCGTAACTACGCACTTCGCTTCGTGGTTCCAAGTTCTCGCGAGTGCGGTCATCCTGACATTTTATGTAGCCATAACACAACATCAGCAAAGTCCTGCCCTGTATCCAGCTCTTCTATGTACCTCTACGTCCGTCCCGCCGGGTTCGATTTATCTGCGTTAGCTATTGTGTGTTCCGAGTGAGTCTAAAAGAGCAGCATATACGCGAATGCGTGCACTGGCTCTGGCGGCGCGGCCAGTTTTGACGCGGGCGTCAACGCGCCTCGAGACGCGTCGCGTGGATTGTGGCTCTTTGAGCCTGTGACCGCGTCGGGCATGGTCCAAGCTAAAAGCTAGCAAGAACGCCTCGTGCCCTCAACTTCGAGCCTCTTGTCCTTCAACCGCAACCATGGTGTGGACGAAAAGCGCTGCTGCCGCGAAGTTCAAGGAACAGGGCAACGATTTGTTCAAGGCTGGTGAATTTGACAGGTACGTGTTTCCGACATCTCGTACAGAGCACGGCGTGCGCGGCCTTCCAGCTCTATGCGCCTCTCGCTTTTACCTGCCGCACGACGGGTAAAAGCTGGATCATATCCCACTTGTTCCCGATGGTTGTGGCATTAGCACATAGGGCATACATACTGTATATTGCCTGCCGTGATTGAAAGAAAAACGTGTCAAGCTAATCACATTTTCCCCGGACGTCTCAGAGCTGCAGAACTCTATGCCAAGGTGGGCCTCAAATGCATATACGGCGAAGTATCATGCTCACAAGAAGCGCTTTTCGCTCAATAGGCTGAGAGGTTCGATCCGAGTGACCCCGTGTACCCATCCAACCTCAGTGCCGCCTTGTACGAGGCCGGAGACTACCTCGGTTGTGTATCAGCCGTGTCACGCGCCTGGAGGCTCCTCCGAGAGCAGCCAGATGCGAAGCCCGACCTCTGCACGAGGCTCTCGGCCAGGCTTGTGAAGGCGCTCTGTGTCTCCGTGCAATCTCAGCCAAGCTCGAAGGAAAGTCTCAAAGAATATGAGGTCCACATCCAAGAGCTTCAAGACCGTGCTTTGAGTTCGTCGCCTGACGGGGACCTTGCGCGGGCCTGGAGGGACTGGGAAGCGATGACGGCTAAAGCAGAGGAGCGTGCTCGGCGAAGCGAGATCTCCCTGAGCGGTCTGTCCCGGTTGCCTTTGTTCATGAAGCCTCTGTGAGTCCTGCCAGCGTTTCAGATCTGTACTGAGCTTACCGGTATCCCGTCGGCTGAATGCAGTGACGATGCGAGAGAATACTACACGGTACGTGAATAGTGCATCAGATGATCACAGTAAAGCACTCACGTCCACTGCTCTAGATCGGCCATGACCCTCTCATCGACCTCACTGTGGGATGGGGCTCCAGCGAGGGTGACGATCCGCTACAGATAGACAAAATGCCTCACGAAAAACTATCCAAGGTTTCCTTCCTCTTTGGTGGAGTTGGAGATGGTACCAATGTCAACGAGACCTACCGGGGAGACACACTCTGACTGTCTTGTTCAGGACGCCACGCACTCGCCACGCTTCAGGGACTGCACCAGGCATACAAGAAGCTCCCTGCTGAGAAGCAGTCCGCGTTCCGTACACATCTCACGCTGCTCGACATCCACCCGTATGCGATCGCTCGCGATCTTTGCATGCTCATGCTTCTTCACCAGCTGAATGAGACCACCGACTCCGTCACGCGCGCCGAGATCAAGGCAACTCTCATGTACTCGTTCTGTGGTGCCGTCATGCCGAACTACTGCTACGAGCGGTAGGTGGTCCAGCTTGTGAAGCGACGTATAGGGTCTTACGCCGCTGCCCGAGCAGTCTCATGGGCGTCGTCCAGGACCTCACCGAGCGGTTGTCGCAGTCACCCCCAGCCCTGCCTCCCTGGCTGCACGTCGACGCGGAGACGATCCCCGCTGTGCAGGCAGCTCTCGCCTTCTGGCGCTCCGCCCAGAAGCCCGCGCGCAAGATGCTCGCGAGGCACACGTACGTCAACCCGGAGGACCGATGGGGCGCGCACGCGATGGCGTTCGAGGGAGCGAGCGGGAACGGCGAGATGCAGCGCGAGCTGCGGGACCGCTTCAACAGCCAGCGTAGCTCCATCGAGACGATGCTCCGCTCGCTCACCGACGACCAGGTCCGGCTGTTGCCCTTCATGCCTCCGGGCATCACCACACGCGAAGCGCGTGCGTTCATCGAGGCGAACATGGACGACCTCGTGAACATGATGCACGAGACGACCGCGACGGGCAGGGTGAGGACGAATGAGCACGAGTGGTACAAAGTCACGAAGACGTTCCTCCCGCCCGCCGAATTGCGGAGGCGCCATCCTGGTTTCCAGGAAGCATGGTCGAAGCTGAGCAAGGGCGACGACATCAGTCGTAACGTCGCTGCCAAGGTACTGTGCCGTATATCTGGTGCCGCCGTTCGTTCATAGTGCTGATTGCCTCATTGTCCAGCTCCGGGCTCAAGTCGAGACTGATTGGAAGACCAACATCACGCTCTTCGTACGTACCGGAGACACGATTCCCGCTTCTCTCATGGCTGACCATGTGCCATCCAGGACTCCAACTACAACAACCCCAGGTACCATCCTGACGGAGATGGCTACAAGATGATGACTGGTGACCCGTTCGAACCCGTCGGCTTCGTCGAGGAATTCAACGCGAGGGACAAGCCGACTCCGAAAGGACGCGTTAAGAACAACGCTAACACGCTGGCCTGGGATGTGTTCAGCACATTCTTTGAGAACGTGGCCGCTGCTCTGCGTGGACTCACCGGCCATGTTACCGTTGAGCTCATTTGCGGCGGCCTTTCCGAGGAGTTGGCAAAGATGCGCTTGAAGGGCGATGTGAACCGGCCCCCATCGTTTCCGAGGAAGTACACCAGGATGTGGTTGAGCAATGTTCCGTGAGCAGCCCCGCGTCTGTGGTATTTTACTTGCGTATGCTGACTGCCTGTATCCAGGGATTACACGCACGGTCCGATGAACATGGCTATTTATGTGGTCCCGAACCTCCAAGACGACTCACAAGTAGGCGCAGCTTGCAACTGCTTACTGAACACGGGCTCATGGGCCAACGACGACCAATACATCCACAAGTACACAACTCCGTCTCCCTATGTCCGCGCCGTACTGATGACCGCACGCAGCTATACGCACTTGATAACCAAGGACTTCTCGCGATTCCTCGGCTGCCGCGTCGTCCGCTCCAAAGCGGTCATGGACGTCCTCGTCCTCGCTCCCCTCACTTTGCCTCGCCCTCGTGCAGAACTAGCCACCCGCGACGAGCTCACGACGTGGCTCACGCGCGTCTTGTTCAACACTCTCATCCCCGGGCGTACCAGGATGCCCCCGGAGAACGTCCGCCTCCCGCACAACCTCGTCGCGTTCTTCGGACTGCTCATGCACCTCCACCGCGTCGGCTTCCCCGCGCACTGGTTGTCGGAATTCCTTGGACGCGTGCTGAGCGGGAGCATGGTGTCCGATATCGCGCCCTACGATGGCATGTGGCCGATCCCTGTGGACGACATGCGCCGCCGGGTCCCTTCGCGGCGCGTGCGGACAGACCCGTGGCTCGTCGAGTTCGAGACCATCATCGCAACGGCGCATGACGGGATTCCGTTCCCCATCGCTAGCATACTGCCGACCGACTTCACGCGCGAGAGAGAAGACATTCAGGTCTGGGAGGCGACGGTGACGGCTACGTTGCCTTTCGCGGCGGCGTTCAACCCCTTCATGGGCTTCGGCTCGCCCTACGAGCCAGTCACCCGCCTGCTGTTCTACAAGCCCGCAGAGGTCTCCCCGGCTTCGCTCATCGGTGGCATGCGCGCCGTATTCGAAGGCAGACCCACTCCCGCGCCCGGCACGTTCTTCATCCTGACGGCCCAGGAGCTTGTGCAGTATGACAGACGCATTCGGATCCGGCTGAGCAAGCAGCGCGTCGAGCGCATGAAGAGGGAGAACTGGTGCATGGTGGCTTACCGTCAGGATACCGGCCAGCAAGGTGGGTTGTATGCGCTCATGCTTTGTGAACAGGACTGATGCTCTCTTTCTATAGTGATACGTCCGGCGTCGGCTACTGAGTGGACTCTTGTCTCTGGGGAGGCGAAAGCGACGTAGGCGATTGACCCAGGGGGCTGAGTTTCTCCTTCGCCTTTGACTGTCGCATTTGCTTGATATAGATCATACCGTACATACCGCTTCCGCTATACCATGAAACTCCTTGGCCTCCATAGACCAATCATACAGCGCTGACTGTGATGCTAGGCGTCGGTTTGGTTTCTCAGACCGAACAAGTGGCTCTACGCTACGGATTAACTGTACATTATTCTTGACCATTCAAATACCTTCGTTGCGCAGTGCGTTCACAAGTGAACACTCTTCATGAAGCTTCCGGACCTGCGTGCGTCTCGAACGTCGAACTCCACTCAATAACCTTAGGATGTGCCTTGACCTGTAGAACGTAGGAGCTACCCTTCAGGACCGGGATACTCGGGAGCGTTGCAGCATACGCGGACGTACCTTCTTTGGATCAAACCCCAATACCTGGAGCCCCTCGAGAGATGCCGCCCGCGACAATGCAACATAGCTCTGGCCTGATGTGGCCACGCATCAGCCCGCGTCCGCTCTGACGGCGTGACTGCTACGACGATCCCCTCACCTTTCTCGAACACGCTGCGCAGATCGACCTTGACATGCTGGATTGTCTGGCCCTGGCTCTTGTGTATCGACATCGCCCACGCCAGCACCAGAGGCACCTGCAGCGCGAGACGTCAGCGTCCACCCGCACAGCAACGGGACTATACTAGCGCACCTGTACGCGCCGCGCGAGCAGCTTCCCCTCGTTGTCCTCGACGCGGAACTCGTCCCGAACCACCAGGACGACCTCCGTCCCCTGCGCAGTGCGGAACTCGACCAGCGGGTACCGCTCCTCGTCCTTCGCCTTGCCCTTCGCCGCGGACACGGGCGTTGCGCCGCCGCTCGCGTTCTCCTTGTTGTCCGCTGCCGTCCTGTAGAAGCACACGGGCGTGCGGCCGTCCGGGCCCACCTGCACGTTGCGCACCGCGCCGCCCGCCTTCGTATCCTGCGGGCCCGACGCGGACCTGGGCTTTGCGCCGTCCGAGTCTAGCGGCGCAGAGGGCGCGACGCTCGCGAGGCAGCTCGCGGTCGTGAAGAAGCCGAGCACACGCCCGACGCTCCCGTTCACGAGCTTCTCGTCGACGTTCTTCACGAGCATCACCTGCGCGTTCGCCTTGAGCACGAGCTGCGCGGGCACGACCATCTGCTCGAGCACCTTCTGGTGCGTGCCCGTGTCCCGCGCGGTGAAGGTGCGCAGCGCCCCGGGCAGTGCGGCGAGGCGCGTGCTGTTGGCGCGTTCGACTTGTGCGCGAAGGGGATAGAGCTCGGTGGGGAGGATGCCGGAGGGCAGCGGGGGTAATGAGCGCGACAGCGACGTGAACGTTTGTTGCGCCGACGACGATATCGTTCCTTTGCGCAACTCGTTGAGCAGTTCGACAAATTCTGGAAGCCAGCGTCAGTGGAGAGATGCGGATGAGGGGGTACGCATTTACGAGTTTCCTTCTGGCGGTAGACTTGCGTGAGAGTGACGGTGTGGTCGATGCATCGCTTCCACGCCTCGCTCTCGAATGCGAAGAACGGCTCCTCCCCAGCTTTCGTGACGGGCGGCAGCTGGAAGAAATCACCAGTAACGACGACCTCGTGGACTGTCAGCTAGCTCTGAGATGCTAGAGAACGAAACGTTTACCTGGATTCCACCGAAAGGCTTGTCAGTTTTCCGGCGCAGTTGGTCCGCCAACTTTGCGAGGGTATCGAACAACTGCCCGTCGACCATCGAGACTAGCAGATGGAAATCAGGACGGGAAAGAGGAGATCGTTGGCGGACTCTACGGACCCTCGTCAATGATCAGGACTTTCGTCTCCTTCCACCGCTTGTACGCGGGCTTGCACGTCTTGATGCAGCTGATTTGTCTGTCGATGTTATGCATGCCGGGCGTGACCGCACCCCAAGAATGGATGGTCATGCCTGTGTGGTCTATCAGACGTCTATCTCGTCGCCCGTAACGCGACACAGCCTACCGCCAATGTTCGAGGCAGCCATGCCTGTGCTCGCGGTCACAGAAACTACCTCGGGGTTCTTGGCGTACTTTCTGCGAAGTGCGGAGATGATAGCACGCAGTAGGAGCGATTTCCCTGTGCCTGTGTGGGGTCTTGGTCAGTCTCGACGGTCATCCGATGCGGCTCCACAGGACAGTTGCCCCATGATAGCGTAGTAACAAGTGAGGTTGCAAGACTCACCGGCCGCTCCTGTAAAGAAGACATTCTTTTCCTCCTGGACCACCATCTGCAGCACCCGCACCTGCTCGGCGTTGAGGGAGACGTGCTCGCAGTGTGCTTGCTCGCCTGTACCAGAATTGGAGCGTATTATGACTTGAGGAGAGAAGAACGTGTCGAGCGTCCTCCGCCGCTTGTTGCTCGCGTCCGAGGACTTGTCGATTTCGCCGGTTGATTTCCGCTTCTTGGAGTTCGTTGTCTTTGTGGTGAGGACGGTGTTTCTTGCCATCTTTCCGCAGGACTCAGCAGCGAGCGACGGAGAGGTGCTCAAGCGATGAGTGTGCGAGAAGTGAATGTGGTCAAGTTGTGGAATTGCTGGTAACGGTCTGTAGCCGCTATGCCATTGCCACTGGTCGCGACTCATCGCGCGCTTGTTTCTCGCGTTGTCGTCACGTGCTGCGAGGTTTGAGTGGTCTCCGATGTTCTCGGAGGACGATCCTCCTCTCTTCAAGTTCAAGCTTCAATGTTCCAACCACATGCCTGCTGCTGCACGGTGCGCCTCTGCCTCGCTAGTACCTCGTGGTGGACTCAGTATCTCAGGACCGTCACCCACATTCTGCAAGATGCAGGATCTGCTCTGGCTGCCGATGCCGTTCAATTGACCCTGACGTTGTGCAGGAGATCGATGTGTAAACATCGGTCCGTCCATCGCCAGGTATTGGGCACAGAACCGTGTCATGATGAGTTTCAGTGCGGTGAACTCAATCTCCGGGCCCCCGAGGCGCAGCGGTCGTGTTCTGTGGGACCCGTGCACTCCCGAGAAGCAATGATAACTCGTTTTCGACCATCTGCGCGAATGCGATAATAACCTGCGCCCCCTTCTAGCCCTCCCAAGCGTTCCGGGCACCCTGTCATCCCTCCACTTTGCCTCCCGCTAACCCCTCGCTTGTAGGCCTCCGCCGTCTCCTACTCCAGCTCGCTTGTCTGTGAGTACTCACCACTTGGTCACGGAGGCTCTGCTGCTTATCGTCTTCGTATCGTGCAGCATGCCGCGCTTTATAGACACACACACCGGGAAGTTTGTTTGGGTCCCGGACGCACGCAGGGCTCGCTACGCGATCTTGTCCCACACGTGGCGCGCGGAGGAGGACGGCGGCGAGCAGTCCTACGCCGACGTTCTGAAGCTCCATCTGGAAGTGTCCGAGCTTTCAAAGAGTACCGCTGACTCCGACGGCTCAAAGAACATCACGTCCATACTCTCTCATCCGTCTCTATCGGACAAGATCAAGGACATGTGCAGAGTCGCGCGCGCGGCCGGCTACACGCTAGTCTGGATCGATTCGTGCTGCATTGACAAGTCGAGCAGCGCAGAACTGTCGGAGGCGATCAACTCGATGTACGATTGGTACCGGCTCGCGGACGTCTGCTACGTCTATCTCGCGGACGTCTCAGAGACAGACGACACTCCTGGCGGGAACGTACGCAGCTTGATGTGCAACAGCCGCTGGTACACACGAGGGTGGACCCTCCAGGAGCTCATTGCGCCGGAGAACGTCCTGTTCTTCACTCAGTCATGGAGGTCGTTCGGGACCAAGTCCGAGCTCGCGGACCTCCTAACGGAGATCACCGGCATCGACTCTGCGATCCTCACAGGAAAGGCCACTCTGAGCTCCGTGAGCGTCTCGGAGAGGATGTCGTGGGCCGCTAAACGGGAGACCACGCGCGTGGAGGACGAGGCGTACGCGCTCATGGGTATCTTTGGTGTGCGCATGTCACCCATCTACGGGGAGAGGCGGAACGCGTTCCTGCGTTTGCAAGAGGAGATCATCAAGACAATCCCGGACCAGAGCATATTCTCCTGGGGCATCAACTGCTACGATCTCGCCGGGGAGTACTACGGCAGAAGGCCGGACGGAAGCACTTCGTTCGTCTCCAAGTCTTCCTTCGACGAGGCGCTTGTCAGCTCACAGCCATGGGGTCTCCTTGCGTCGTCACCGGCATTCTTCCGGGAAGAGTACACACAAGGACTCCATGCCATGTCACCCCTCTCAGCGAGGGCGTTCGCTACTCTTCTTGGACGTCGCGAAGACAGCTTACCTCCACTTCAGTGCACATTTACCCCCGAAGGCGTTCGTCTCCAGCTCCTCTGCTTCGATATCGCTCGTCTTCCGGCGTACGTCACGAAGGAGATATACAAAGCAGGGATGTACGTCTCCCATATGCGCCGCCTAGACTATGATGAACCTACGCCGGATCCCATGCGGTACCTCGCCCTTCTACGGTGTGGGGATGGAGGCAGAATCCTTGCACTACCTCTGTACCCTGCAGCCCGCATCGGCGGCGAGCGCAGCCCGACAGAAAATCCGGGAATGCTTGTCGCGACGCACAAGCCCTCCCTGAAACCCAGCTCGAGCGCGTGGCCATTCCATGCCGTTTGTTTATCCCGCGAATTTCTGGAGCAACTGCTCGCGGACGGAGCGACTCCTCAGCTTCGAGATGTCCTTGTATGTCGACACTGGGCTCCAGACCAAGTCGATGCGGTCTCGGACGCCGTCGCAGACCGCTTTCCTGTCTCCCTTGACAGTGTCCTGAACCGCATCTCTCGGAGTGCAAGCCCCCTCCGCATCGACCCCATATGCGTATACCAACTCTCGCGGATCTTCGAGAGGGCGAGTATCTCGCAACTGGAGTTTTCGAGGATGACCGAGCCGGAGACGACACAGGGACGATACGGGCTATCGAGAGCCTTTTTCACCCTATCCTACGTCGAACCAAGCGACAACAAGGCGCGCCGGGTCGGCCATGTCATAAAGGTTCAAGTTGATATTCCCGACAGCCTCTACTCATTCCGCTTGCAGTCAGAACTCCCTAACGGCCAACCGTATCACAAAGGGGCAGTACTCTTCGTCAAGAACGATATGTCTGTCACCATGGACCATACGGCCTTCATCGTGGACTCGTCGACACTGCAGAAAGCGCGCACTGCACGCGGCCCCCCTATGCGCGACGCCTCACCAGGGCGGGGGAGCGATTCGGGGCAACGCGCCGCCGGCTATGTGAACATGCCCCGGATGGTCGAATGGAAGGCCCCGGTGAGATCGGAAGATCCGCCGTTCCTTCGCGGCGTCGCTGAATACACCTTTTACGCCAATCCCCCGGTGAATCGGCGCGTTCACGAGATCGACACTGTTAGGACCTTGCGCCTCACATTCGAGGCGTCTGAGAGATTCGATCCGCCAGATCAACTCGTCCTCTCCATAGACCTCTCCGCTCGGTTTTGGGGCACTGCGCAGGCGACCCCTGCCGGAGAGAGCTCGGATGACCTGGAGGGCGAGGATTCGATAGCAGGCGACGCCTCCGAGCCGTACGATGGCTCTGTGCTAGTGGTGAGTCGGCCGCTTCTCTCTCCTAGCTCTGATGCCCCGTGCTGAACTGACGGCTGTTTCACTCGACGCAGCGGGAGACTTCAGTACCGCCCGGAGGTCCCGCAGAAGAACTCCTGAAAGAGAATGTGACAATGCGGGCCCAGATCGAAGCCCTTGTAGCACGGGTGGCAGCGATGGAGAAGCAGCTGGCACAGCTCAGGCCTGAAGTACCACCACCTGCCACAGGTGCAGCCGAAGAACTCCTGGAAAACGTAGCGATGCGGGCGCAGAACCAACCCCGCGTAGCACGGTTGGCCGCGATGGAGAAGCAGCCGGTGCAGGTTGGACCGCTGAATGAACCTCATGGGAGAAGGAAACGGCGATAGAAGATATCACCCAGACGCAGCCTAATTGTCGACGATGGAGATCGCGTGCCGCTTGGATCTGCTGGGAGGAGTTCCGAAGCCGATGCCTGATGCCTACATCGTGAGAGTGCACCTGTAAACTGTAACACCACTGGTAAAGCGTACTGACTAGACCTGGACTCCGAATGCGTATTCAAAAGAGTTAGTGTCACGCCGCTCGCAGGCAGCAGTGCCAGTCGGCTATCAGGCTACCAGCGTTGCTACAAGCATATACGTTCTCGAAACGGTCATACAGTCAGCGTAGAGACGGACAATGGGTACTGAGTACTGAGGCCTTGAGGCCTGTGAAGTCTGAGGCCAGTAGCCGTCCTCCCGGGGCGTTAACATGTAGAGCGGCGAGCGCTAGTGCTAGCACTGTTGTGAAGGCTCGTCCAGCAGATGTCCCAAATCGTCGAGGACTCAAGTTAAAATGCTTTCAACTCTACGCAACAGATAGCGTTTCCTCAAGGTATACCACAATGTGTCGTATGGAAGTGGTTGCGATATATGCATGCCGCTCCATGGAGTTACGCTCCGGCTTCGGCTCGAGCGCGACGAGCTCGTAGGCGCCCGTACACACCTCTTGTCGCAACTTACCATGTCGTCAACATCCAAGCCCACCTCCAGCGAGAACATCATCGCACAAAAGGTGCTTACTGCTGCTACCTCCACGACGAACAGTACTGATACCTGCCGTGCAGTTTGACCGCTGCCGTACGTCCGCTCACTCTCGCGTGCACCTCCTGAGACCTGACTTGCGTCTCCGTGACCCTCCTTGGCGCGTGTTCGGATTCGTGTGTGTGCAGTGGCGGACCTTATCGTGAAGTCGTGAGTAGTGTGGATTATTCAGTTTGTGCCGAGTTGCTTATGCATGGCTTGTGTGTCGTCGCATTCAGCGGAGTGGGCTTCAGCGCAGGCGTGCTTGCGTCTGTGATCCTCTTCCGCCGTGCGTACTTCCCTCCCCTCAGACCACTCAAGCGGTCACATCTTCACCCCCTCCCCCCTCATTCTACCGACTGCTGACGACGCTGCTCTGCAATTGCGCATACAGGACGTGCGTGGCCTGTTGCGCTCGGTACGGGCTTCGGCGCTGGCATGGCGTACGCCGACTGCGACCGCTCTTTCAACCCTGCACGGATACCGGGCACGCGCATCATCCCCTACTCGGAAGTGAAGAAGGAGGGCTCGTCGTGAGCGGCCGCTCGGGAGACTTTGGAGTAGCAAGGAGACGGAGGTGTCGAATGCCCTTAGAGCTGTCGGTGGACGATTCGCATGCAATGTATGTTCTCGGCTTGCACTTCCTCTCCTGTTTCTCCCTCGTGCAATAGAGGACTCTGTCCGACGCAGGCACTACGACATTATGACATGAGGTATGCTCGTGCTGCTACCCAAGCATGCTGAGGCTGACATCACATCCCCGTCGGCTTCCCGCCTTGGTTGCCCTTGCCCTCCCCTGTCGTCAAGATCGTTGCAACTTTTTCGTTCCCATGTCTCTCCAAGTCCGTGGGCAGCGTCCGCCGCGGCTCGCCGAGGATGAGACGTTTGTACAAGACAACTAGAGGCAGCACGCCGTCCGTGAGTGGCCCCTCTGGCACGGCACAATGATGAGACGTACAGGATGTCGCGCCGATGATCGGCAGCGTGAATATGATAGTGCGCCAGCGGCGCGCCTGGGGCGTCAGCTTCGAGCTCATCGTCGACGTGGGTCTGCTCGCTGCCCTGCGCGTCGTGCGCGACTCGCGAGGCGAGGTCCCCGGCTTGGACCGAGGCGACTAGGCGCTCGTCCTCTCCCCCAGCACGTGACGAGCGCGACGCGGATTACCGCGTTTGTCAGGGGGTCGATCGCCGCCCGTCGGTGACGTCGGTGCGTCGGCGAGGATCTGCGCCCGCCGCGACTGTGGGCCGTCGCTGTCGGGGGGAGCCGCAGAATGCAGGCGAAGGCGAAAATCGGGGGCGAGGGGCGAAAAGCGGCTTGCGCATGTACCACCATCTGCTCCCGCTCTCTCGCCGCCGTCTTCTCGCACCGCATACATTCAAAAACTCGCCGACGCTCGCCCCGATTCTCCAGGCCAGAAGGCTCACAGCGTTTGCGATGGCGCCGAAGAGGAAGAGAAGCGCGAGGGCAGCCACGACGCCCGAGCCTGTCGAGTCTGTACCCACTGGCCCCGCGCTGGTAAGTAGTCCCGAAGAGGCGCGAGCCCTCATACGTCGCGTCTCTGCGCGGAAGAAGAGAAGAGTCGTCTACACGGAGGAAGTAATTGTTGACGAAGAGGATGTACCCGAGTCGCAGTCCAAGCAAGACTCTGGTTTCGAGAGCCCGCTTACAGAGCTGGACGAGGAGGCGCCTGCAGAGGAGGCGAGCCCGAAGAAGAAGCGCGCACGACGGAAGAAGAATGCTGAGCCCGTCGTGTATGATATCCCGCCAGTCGAAACAAAGGAGACGACGTTCCGCGGTGAGTTTGCAGAGCTGGCCACACTCCTGCACACTCGGCGGTGAGTACTTCCAGGTGCTGATGGATTGATCCGCAGGGCGACTTGGATATGCATGCCTGAATACCGTTCTACGAGCCATGAAGCCTGAGCCTGTGTTCTGCTCGCGGACACTGAGAATAGACACCATCCTGAAGCCCGAGTTCGGCATGGACTACTGCAAAGAACTCGGCCGTCGGAATGTTGAGGATCTCGCGAGGCTCATTCAGGTATGCAGCTCGCTGCTCTTACCGCTGCCCATTTACAGACCATGGCGTGCAGTGGAATGAAGAGAATCACATCAAATTTCTCCGCGTGTCGTCAGAGATGTTCCCGTTTGCTTCGCACGACAAGTATGGTTATACACTAGAGTATGCAGAGAAAGAACTCAAGGCGAGTGAAGACATTCACATTGATGTCTGCTTGACTGAAATGTGATCCCTATAGGCGGCAGGCGACCTCGCGAGGAGATATGGCCATCGGCTTACTTCGCATCCTGGCCAGGTAGGATTATATACAAAGCACAACGTGTTCCTTGACATTGACTCTGCCGACGCTGTGCAGTTCACCCAGCTAGGTTCCCCTCGAGACGTAGTCGTAGAAGCGGCAATTCGAGACTTGGATTGTGAGCTCGAAGGCAGTTGCGTCCATGCAGTTAACCACTGACATGCATCGCAGATCATTGCCAGATGTTCCGTCTCATGGGTCTTGATCAGGATAGCGTGATGATCATTCACATGGGGGTGCGTACTTGTGATCCCCAGCTGCAGCCGTTCTCTCGTAAACGTGTTTGCATAGGGTATGTTTGGTGACAAGCAAGCTACCATAGAACGCTTCAAAGAGGTGTATCGAACACGTCTCACAGATGAGATGCGAGCCCGACTAGTACTCGAAAATGACGAGGTAAGCGTGAGCCGCGCTGGGCTATATGTAGCTGACCATGATGCGTTAGATGTGCTACAATGCAGATGACCTGTTGCCGGTGTGCGAAGAGCTTAATATACCGCTGGTTGTGAGTGAGCCATGGTGAGCCCCTTGTTGGAGCGGTGCACTGACCACCGCACGCCGCAGTTTGACTACCACCACAATTGGATATACGTATGTGTGCGACGTTACCATATTCCTCACAACGACGCGCTGATCAGGCTCGATGCAGCCCTCGGAGTTGCCCATTCCAGAACTCATCGAACGTATCAACGCGATCTGGCATCGGAAGGGCATCAAGCCCAAGCAACACCTCTCTTCGCCGTGCCCTGGCGCAGAGACTGTCATGGAGAAGCGCAAGCACGCGGACCGGTGCTACGAGCTTCCGCCTGAGCTCCCTGACGACATGGACCTCATGATCGAGGTGAGTCCATTGTCGTTCACCAGAACTGACTTGTCAAATGCTGACTGGGTCGTGCTTCAGGCAAAGGACAAAGAGCAGGCCGTGTTCCATTTGTATCGGATATATAACCTGCACCCCGTCATTCACGAGAACCTGCGCCCGGAGAAGCCCGCGAAGCCCTTCCCCCGGATGCTGAAGGAAGAAGCTGCCGCCCAAGAGGCAGCGGGTGAGGCTGCAACGCCGCGTAAACGAACTCGCACAGCTGCGAAGCTTGAAGAGCTCCCTGGTCAGTTTCCCTCCAGCCCTCGGGCGCGATCGAGGCTCAAGTGAGAGATTGATCACCCCTCACAGAGACGTTAGAACTCCTTGAAACGGGCGTGGCAGAGGAGCCGAAGGACCTTGAAGACGGAGCGGAACCCAACGAAAACAATGGTGGCGACGAGGGACCTGCCGAAGCGGCCAAACCAGCCAAGAGTAGACGCACGAGAAAAGTGAAGCGTGCACGCGTCAAGGCCGAAGTCGAGACCACTGAGGCTCTACACGTCGATGAAGTGGTTGTCGTCGCCAATGCCGCCCCTCAGACCGCGCCCGACGCTTCTCCTCCGAAGTTGGACACGACCAGAAAGCGTTCTGCTAAGACGAAGAGGGCCAAGAAAGGTTCGTGGGTTCGCTCAGCAGTTGCGCTCCCCTACCTAACCTTTGGCTATCATGAATAGCGGCTGCTGGGGATGACCAGGAGTAGAGTAGACAGACGAGTTTCGGGCTTCGTATCATCATATCGCTTGGGGCTTACCGTACGACTATTATCGGATAAATTGGGGATATGGTACACAATGATAGTGGAGATCTCGTACAACAGACAGCGCGAGCAAGTCCCAGTGAAGCGAAGCACCATGCATATCGCAAGCATTCCCGACGCTCTACACTCATCGTCGATTTCCCACCTCGTCGATGTCGTGGATGCGTATGAGCTTGTCTGGCGACGTGTCGAGGACGTGGAACGTATCTGTTGTCGTCACGACCATCGAGTTGTTCGACTCGACCGCCTCGACGCGCGCCTCGACACCCTTCTTGATGCCCGCGAGCATGACGACGGTTTCCCCGCTCTGCTCCGGATGTACGGGCCAGAGGTACTGCACGGGCACAGGCAGGATCGGCGTGAGCGGATCGACGGGGTTGAAAAAGCGCACACGGGCGGTCGACTCGAACGCGTCGTTGTGCGTGTCAAACACGGAGAGCACGACGCCCTGCTTGCCCTCGAAGTCGCCGCCGTACCACTGCCCGAACGAGCCGCGCACCTCGACGACGAGGCCGCGCTTCTGCGAAAACTCGGGCTCGAGCAGCCATTTCGGCGGGAGCTCTGCGGGGCGCGGGGGGTCCGCGTCAGCGCGCGGAACGGGGTTCGACGTGGAGGTGGGGGACTCACCGAACAGCGGCTCAAAGTTGCCGTAGCTGCCGCTCATGATACCCGGGGTCTGCGGATACGCGCCTCCTGCGGGCGTCTGGTACTCGAACGGGGTCTGCATTGAGGAGTACGGTGCCGGTGTCGGGGCGGCGCCAGGAGTGAACGCAGCGAACGGTGTTGGCGCAGAGTCCCAGCTGGTCGGTCGGCCAGGCGTTGCGCTTCCTGCGGCCCACGCTGAGGAGCCGCCGCCGCCGCCGCCGCCGCCGTTCGCGTATGGGTTTGGTGTCCGAGAGGACGAGTTCCATGCTGGCGTCTTGCCGCCTTGATTGTACGGATTCGGTGTGCGCGCGGTGGCGTCCCAGGCAGGCGTCTTCTCCGCATAGGGATTGGGTGTCCGCGATGACGCCATCCATGCGGGTGTACGGCTGTCGTTGTAGGGATTTGGCGTCCGACCGGTCTGGCCCCAGCCTGGTGTCCGCCCTCCTTGGCTGTAGGGATTAGGGGTCTGGCCGCCAAAGCCACCGGTGCGCGGCGGCGCCATGGGGGCAAATGACCTCTCGAGAGGTTCTAAGCTACCGTCAGGACTGGTAGTCGATTGTCAGCATGTGTCGCGGAGTATGGTGAGTAGCGTGGACTCACTTTCTCCGACGCAGCTTCTCCTTGTCGATGGTGATGACCTTGTTACCCGTCAGGAGCTCAACACGCGCGTGCGGCCCGTTTGTGTCCTTGATCGTGCCGACGTAGCCCTTACTTGGCCCTTTGATGACCATGACCGAAACGCCGATTAGCCTGTCCCGAGGACCACGACCGATATTCCCGGATCCGACCATACCACCCGCACCACCGCTCAGCGCCGGGTTCATCTTCGAGAGATCGGTGCTACCGAGCTTCATGAGGTTACCTTTTGGCGCTAATGATGCAAGAGAACGAGCGCGGGTGACGAAGACACCACCGTTCTCGGCGTAGTCCCGGTTGTGCAAGAAGGCGTAGTACGATTGGTGAGTGTGTAACACCCGACCTTTCCGGCCCTGGTCATCTGAGGTCAGCATTGGAGTATATAGGGCCCTAAATGGGGTACGCACCTCTCCGTCGATCTCCTTGACGTTGTCGCCGATGCGCAGCTCGTGTCCCTCGGAGTCGGTGGCAATCGCCCTGTTCGAGTCGCGGCGCATCGTAATCTGATGCGGCTGCACAAGGCGCACCTGACCGTTCTGGTCCAGTACCCGGAACGAGTCGCGCTCGGTCTTGAAAATGACGCCGACAGTTTGTTGACTGAGCAGAGATGAGCTGCGAAAGAGAAATCGTGGGGAAAGCCACTTACTCGATCTGAACCAAGTCGTGCAATTCGTAGTTGCCCACGATGTTTGTGCCCGTGCCGACTTCCGCAGCTTCACGCAAGTCTTTTGAGAAGACCGACACCTGTGTAAAGTGATCTCAGCCGGGACAACCGGCACAGAGAGGGAGAGACTGACCTCCTGCATGGTCATGTCGGACAGGAAGGTGACCACGTTGTCCATGACCGACACGACGAGACCGGTCTCGTCCGCATTCTTACCAGTCATAACCTTGACGTGGTCTCCGGGCTTGAAGCGCTTCCGTACGCTCCGTGCAGGAAGCTGTATCCTCTGGCCATCGAAGTCCACACCGACCGGCTCGATCGTCACAATGTCGCCTTCTATACTGTGGACGGTACCATGCACGCCGGCTTGTTCGCCCTCGAAGACCTCGACGTGGTCACCGGGCTGGAGTACTGAGATAGCGGCCTTGCGAGACGCCTCTGCAATGATCGACAGATCTACATTGGACTCGTTCTCCGTACCGTCTTGACCACGCGTGAAGCGAGTGATCTCGTCCAGGGTGGGATTGACGTCGTCCAACTGCAGCGCCGTCAAACGGAAGTCCTTCTCGATGAACCCGTCCTTGTACGTGTCGTTCTGGAACACGTAGACCTGGTTCCGCTTGGACACGGCCTTCCGGCCGTACACCTTCACGACCTCCTCGTAGTTGAAGAAGCGTTGTGGTGGCCGCATATTGAACGACGAAAGACCGGCGCCCCCCTTCTTCCGTTTCCTGCCGTCTATGGCGGCATCGTCTTTGGGATTCAGATCGATTCGGGGGATGAATTTGAGCCCAACTTCCTCGCCGTTCTCCGTGATGTCCATGACCTGAGCGAGATCTCCTTGGTACTTGCCACGCTTGATGCGTACCCAGGTGCCGGGGGTGACGGTAAGCTCTTGCTGCTTGATCTGCAGGAGACTAGCCATCTCTTCGATTGGTACGAGGTTGATGCCGCGACTGGGGAATACACCGACGAGACCGTTGATAGCTTCGCTTACTTGCTTCGCACTGCGGGCCTCAACATAGATCATACCCGGTAATGAGTCGCGCTGGAATGCGGAGAGGATTTGTAGCGGGCGGGCAGAGTATTCGAGGTCAATGGCTTTCCGCATGAGACTGAAGACGATGTCTCTCTCTTTCCCGGGCTACAGAGCAAGGTGAGGTACGTCTCCGTGGCGAGAAGACATGGAACATACCCTGACTCGGACTTGCCACAAGTTCGCATCGTGGACCGAGGGCATGAGCAACCGCTGAGGGACATCACTCATCTCCCCGGTATATCGCACAGCAGTCCGCCTGTAGCGTTGGCTGATGTCTTCAGCCACTTGCTCGAGGTCGCGGTCGTCCATCTCGCGGACGCGTCTGTCGTAACGAGCATGGTCCGCTGCCCTACGGACCATGTCATAGTCTTCCTCTCCTTCAACACCGGTGTCCGCGATGAACTCGTCTAGGATGGGTGCAGGTTAGCAGTAATCATGACACAGCGAGGTTGCCTCTGACTTACCTCGCGCGTACTCGTCCTCATCCTCTTCCTCATCTTCATCCTCGTCGACCTCGGCTTCGACATCGAGGAAGCGGTTGACAGCAGGACGCTTCTTGTGTCGGTGCTAGCAGGAGGCGGCGGTATGTGAACTCGGTTACAACGACAAGTGGCCAGAGCGGTCGTACCTTTGGACGCTTTTTGCCGCGCTCCATGCCCTCGTCCTCCTCGTCCTCCTCGTCATCTTCGTCCTCCTCTTCCTCATCCTCCTCTTCGTCCTCTTCATCCTCTTCCTCGTCACGTCTTGAATGCTTCCTTGGCCGTTCCTCCTGCTCCTCATGCTCTTCCTGCTCCTCGTGCTCGTCTCCAACTTCGTGGTTAAGTCCGGTCTCGTCTTCCACGTCAGACATTATGAGATAGAGTCAGAGAAGGGATGTAGTGGTCGTGGAACAAGATTGTGGCCGCTGGTGCTTGTACCCATGAGTGGGCAGTCGACCGGTGCCACGGGTTGTAGCGGAGACTCAAGCACCTCCCACTATAGTGTGGTTCCGCTCATACTCCGAAAGTCGGAGGTTGAACCTCTCACGACTGCGGCCGCTCAGTGTCCTGCAGTGTGCACAAACCGAGCCTTCGTCCCTTCATCCCTGTACGCTTTGCCGGACTCTGACTTGCCATACTCTGCGTCAGACATGGACTGGCTCGCGCAGTTCGAGGACCTCCCTGTCGAGCTGCTTCCTCTCATCATGCAGCATGTCGTACGGCCGAGTCATCTCGCGACGCTATGTCTGGTAAACAAGACGTTTTACGGCTTCGCTGTTCCACTCCTGTACGAACGCGTCTTCATCTACGCTTGGCACAGAGAAGGCAAAGCGAAGGCACGTTCTCGCCTTGATTGCGGGTTCTCGGAGCGTCCGAGCTCAGTGATGGGGCTAGGTGGTCAAGCTGTTCAGAACGTTGGCGGAGTATCCCCATCTAGCGAAACTCGTGCAACAGCTCGGTAGGTCTTGGCTTCTGTCGAAACTGCTGTAACCACACGGCCTGTAGAATCGATTGCTCGAGTGGTCTGGCGGGAAGATCCACTCGTGTCATCTGTTCGCTCCTCCTGGCGACTTTGCGAATGCTTACGCTTAGCCCAGTGATACGAGACTTCCCGAAAGCTCTTCAATCGGAAGACCATGACATGATTCTTGAGCTCTGCTTGAACGGTATCCGCAACTGCATCAACCTGCGGGCATGTACCTGGACACGGCATGGCTCTCTCACCTCCCGCGTGCTGGAAACTCTGGTAGACTGCGCAAGGCTCAGCGAACTTGAGGTGAACGGCCAACATAACAACTACTACGACCCTCGCATCCTGCCCAAGTTCACGCATCTGCGGAAGCTGTCTTTGATCATGCCTAGCGGACCTGTCATCGACACGCTGCCTTCGTGGACACAGAATAACCGAGAGACCCTGCAGTACCTCAGTCTCATCTGCAAGGCAAGCCCGTCCTGTCGTCGACCAAAGCTGTGGCATCCCATTCATCAGCGTTTCTCCCTAGTCTTCTACCCGAGTAACCGACCGGGTCTTGCAAGACATCTCATCTCACGTTTCCAATTTGGAATACTTCTACCTGGTTGGCTGCCCCAAAGTGACACACGAAGGGCTGTGGGCAGTGCTCTCTGCCACTTACAAGGGCATCGTTGGCCTCGGCATGGAGGGATTATCGACAGCTTTCGTAGGCAAACGTTCCTGCCCTCTCTCGCGGTACAATGCTTGACAGTGTGGCAGGACATGGCTGCATTCAGCGAGCGCTGCAATCGTGCCGGAACGCTGTCTCGCCTACGCTCGATCACCCTCACGGTCGACGAGCACACGTCCCTGGCGGAATGGCAAAAACACGTTCTCAATCTTCTTGCGAACGCCCCGCTGCGGCAATTCCATATTTCTACCGTAGGAGGACACGTCAACCACCGGCTGAGCGACGACTTCTGCAGCGCTATTGTGAGTGCGCACAGGAGTCGGCTCACTCGATTCTCTGTGCATCGCATGCGCATGTCCATTGACGCCATCGCGGACATCTGTGCTCGATGCACCGTACTGGAGCAGTTGTTCATCGTGGTGGAGCAGAACGACCTGGTGAGTGGCCAATGCACCTATGCACATGTCTGAAAGGTTTTGACTCCATGTGCTCAGGATGCACTTGGCCCATGTCTGGCTCGAGCACCGAGGCTCCGCGCAGTGCATGTGAACAGACCCCTCGACTTCGGTTCGGAGGATGTGCCAAAGCAGTCCTACGACAAGATTCTCGCTATCGCCAGTCAGTGCAATTCGACTGTCAAGCAGTTCGGCTTCAATACGCGTGTCTTCCAGGTATGGATCAGGCGACCGGCTTTGCGAGGGTGGCACTTCCTGACCGGATTGCAATCGCAGGTCGAACGGCAGGTTACGGTCGCAGAAGACGGGTCTGTTCGGACTGAAGTGGCTCTGTCTCCATACGAGAATCCAGAGATTCCGGAACAATTTCTTGTCGTACGGACCTGAGCCCAGTTATTCGTTCTCCCACTCTAGAGGTGTTAGCGGCGCGAGGATCGTGCACTCGCCAAGTCAAAATTCACCATCGATGCCATTTGCCGAGAACGGCGAGGACTGAGCAACATCGCGAAGCTTCCTACAAACCCATCGTCCGCGTTCCTTCCCCATGACCTGTGAGTGCAGGAAGCGCCCGGCTGACAGCATCCCCGATGCGGCCTGGCATGATAGCTTGTACATCGTGCACCCACATGCGCGGCGTGCATGCTTCTGGCCGAGGCCCTGTCTTGCATATATTCCACCATCTCGACGGACGATCCCTCACTATAGCCCAGCTCCCGAGCGCGCGGCGTTCCACACTAGGTTCGCTCGTCCTTCTACTACCTCATCGTTGGTGGCCTGCGGCAGGTGCTAACCAAAGTCTCCGCCAGTTGAACGCAATGTCCAAACGAGTCGTTGAGTATACTGGCAGGCGTATAATCTACGAAACTCCACTCCCGTTCGCGGAGGTAGCGGCACGCCTAGAGAGGGAGCTCAACAAGCCCGCCGGTGGTGCAGCCGTATCTCGCGTACTTGGCTCTGCGAAAACCAGGGACGAGCTCGAACGTGGCGTCGAAGCCCTGACGCACGGACGAGACTTCGTGTATGTCCCCGTCTCCCACTTCCACGCAGGCGTGGACCTTCTGTTGATCATGCTGCTTTTAGATACTTTGGGGAGATTGCGCACCATAGATGGCTGAATACGTACAAGGGGTCGTCGGACACGCCCCAGACGGCAGTCTACACGTTCGGCAACCCGCTCATCGCGCAAAGCCTCCTTCAGCGCGAGCTCGCGGCCGGCCTGCACGTACCCCCGAAATTGCTGCTGCTCGAGAATACCGACGGCGGGGGAAGTTGCGTCATATACGATGATCCCGCATCGATCCTCCCCCTCCCTAGCAGGGATGGAGCCATTGACGAGGAGCTGAAGGAGGCCGCTGAGCTCCTGAGTTCCAAGGTGGAGCGTTTGGTGAAGATCGTCGTGGGGATCAGCTAGTCGTAACACGGTGGTCATATACCATGTATTCGCAACATTACCCAGTCCGTACGTCCACGCATGCAGAACGAATCGGACTGTCCATGAGTATAACGCCTGGCGATCTCGAGATGGGTCAACGCTTCCATCATACATACTTAGCTTCCGGTCCACAGATCTCGGGGGTGGCATGCTCAGTCCGCGTGCGACGCATTTATCGCTTGGATGCGCAGGAGCATACCGCGAATGTGTTCCCCGCATGGAGAAATAGAGTACACTATACAGCGATGGCGATAGCTATACAGGTTCGTCGAATACCTTGTCCCATCCAATCAGCCTCGCCAGTCGGGCTTGCTGTGTCCCATGGCGCAGACTCTTCCGCTATCCTTGGAAGGCAACTCCTCTCTTCGAGGTCTCCGCTAAGCCTCCTGCAGCATAACCCGTACCTGAGACAAATACCGATGTCAACTGCAGCACTTTGCACGGCCCATTCACGACGGTACCTTCGCGGGTGAGCTCGATGACGTCCTTGTCGCCGAGCTTGACATCGCAGACTATGCACTGCATTGCTGGCTTCACGAGGGTATCCGTGCAAGTCTTGCAGGTGACGTGGCCGCAAGGTTTCATGACTATCCGACGCCCTCAAACTCAGCAATCCGTTCGGATGGACAAGAGAGCAGGAGGCGCACCATGCATCAGCGTATTGTTTGACAGCTGCTTCTTACACGAGGGGCATATAGGCGGCCGCTCATCTTCTCGAGGTGTCTTGGTTTTCGGCTCCAGGGATTGATCTCCAGCCTCCGTTGCAGGCGTACTCTCCACGGACTTCGGTGGTATATTCGACGAAGATATGTCGAACGTCCATTTCACTGGTATGAGATGCTTCCGTCTGCAGGGAGTGAGCTTCAGTGCACAATTTGTATGGGAATCTCGCACGGTACGCACGTTAGCGGGTGGGGCGGATTCCCACCACGGCACGTCGTTTGCAGCTTCACATCCGACAAAGACGTCGGCGGGCCGTGTGAGGTGTATGTCGGGGTCAGCGAGGGCAGCCAGAAGTCCGGCAGCTTGCTCTTCAGTGCTTCCGCCTGTTCCCGCTCGATCTGGCGGAGCGCAGCCTCCTCCGCCTCGCGCGTCAGCGTCTCGACCGCACTCGCGTCGAAGTCGAACTTCCGCTTGGTTCCCCTAGCTGCAGCACATCGCAGAGTGTGAGCTTGATCCGCGGAAAAAGACCGCACACACGAGGTGACCCACCACCGTCTGACGAGTCCGCGCGGGAAGACGTTGAAATGCTGGACGTCGCAGCGAGGCCGAGTTGGCCCTTCTCAAACTCCCGCAGGACGCGTTCGCGCGCCGCCTCCCGCGCACGCTGGCGCTCCTCCTCCGCCTCCTTCTTCATCGCCTCCAGGCGGACCTTCTGCCGCTTGATATCGTTGATTTGGGTGACTGCCAACGCGTTTCACGCGTCTTCACGCTGTGTCCGCCAAGCAACGGGGGAAGTAAGGACGTACCTAGGTCCGTCAGGGCGCATTCCCTGCAGAAAAGGTGGCCCTTCTGACATGCGACGGGGTCCCGCGCACGCTGGAGGCAGAGGGCACAGGCGTCGAAGCGGCGCATGGACTCGTGTCCTAGACGTTGCTGTGCGGGTCGGAGGAGGTTCGTCACCGGCTTGATATGGACTCATGGAGACATACCCGCTTCGTGCCATAGTCGAGCTTCTTGTACTCGGCGTACGAGAATATGGAGGACGCTGTGTTGTTCTTGCTATGTTTTGTCATGCCGGCGGAGAACGACTTTCAGGCTGGAGCTCTCGGGTGTTCTAGACAAGCTTCTAGTAGAGTTCTCCTGTAGATTCGCCAGAAGAGGGATGTGATATCCAACGCAGTACTGAGTATGGCGAAGATGAGGTGAGGACACTTCAGTGGAGGTGGGGACAGAAGTACGTGCCAGAAGCAAGCGCCCGGAGCTTGTGTGATGCGTCCTCCAGCGCCACCCAGCAAGGAACTCATGATACTTAGATTCGTAGAGCCCCGCGCTCATATCGTCTGAATACAGGAATTGCAAGTTTTATTCCTCCTTACAGGCTTCCCATACTGTACAAAGAGATGGAGGGATAATACAATAGGACAAGTGGTCGTGCGTACTGTGACAACGACAGCAGGATCATTGACGGGGTCCGTACTTGGAAGATGTGAGAGATGGTAGAAGGGAACAACAGGGCAGCTCACAGAGGAGCGACGACATCCGACCCCTTCCAGAGGGTATACACTACAACAACCTCCACCCAGCCCATAGATTACTCTTCACGTCGCTCCTGCGATTTGGTCTTCTCGCCTCGACACACTAGAAGCGAGCCGCAAGCAGCCCGAAGCCGACACCGGCACAGAAGGCACTGACAATTGCCAGCCCGATGCCAAACGTGTACCCAAAGCCACGCCCGCCATCCTGTCTCCTCTGCTGGTGCTGTCGGTCCTGGGACGAGGTACGTCTTCTCTCCGCAGAAACAGCACGTCTCTCCGTGGCCCCGTGGAACCCGAGCGAACGTCCAAGGCGCGTGCGTAACGCACCGAGGAGCGAGAATGAGAACACGACGAGGGATGGGAGGTGCAGCGGGTCGAAAGCCGCCGAAGGAGGGCATGGGGGCGAGATCAGGCTCCCTTGGTCGGCCTCGCGGGGCATGGGCGTGTCGAGGACGGACTTGCTGGCCTCGGGTGAGGCGCCGACTCCGCGGAAGTACGACGTCTGCCGCTCCGGAACGCGTGGCGCCGACGCAGGCGGGAGCGCAGACAGCGGGGTGATGCGACGCGCCGTCCCCGCACGCCGGCGGCGGCGCAGGTGGAGGGCGACCTCCTGGGAGAGCTCCCCTTCCCACTGTGCCTCCCAGGCCTGCTTGTCCCACCATCCTCTCCTCTCTTCGGAGGGGACATCGGAATGAGAATGTGAGGGCATGGACGTCTTGAGGTGCGGTGCTGTGACCAGCGGTGCGCCCGACTGGACGCGCTCGACGGCGCGCTCGACCTCTCGCCACCGCAGGAAGCGCGCCGCAGCTTCCGCCCGGAGGGCCGCGACCGTGCTCGGGGTACGGAAGAGGCCTATGCGAAGGGCGTCGATGGAACCGGGGCGGAATGAGGAAAGGTGTGGAGAAGATATCCGGTACGAGACGTCGGAGAGGTCTTCACGGCGATGAGGAGCCGTGGACTGTGCGAAGAGAAGGACGATGGGTATATGCGGGCTGAGCGCGTCAATTAGTGCCTTCTCGGCAGACGTTGGTGCTAAGGGCGGACGATGAGTGACGGGGAGAGTGTTATAACAGGACCACATACATGGGCTTGCAAGCAAAATCAAAGCCGTATGCAGAGGGGAAGAAGAGGAAGAGAGAAGGTGCGCTACAGTTCCGCTAGGTGGTTGTTCGCGGCTGAGGATATCCATCACTTGCTGGAAGGGTGATTGAATTACGGTGAGGACGCGCTCTACAACGCTATCCACCTATTGGATCCATCAGCAGACGGACTTTGAACAGCGAAGTTGAACTCACCTCAGAGTAAGGGTCGTATGAAGGTAACTCGACAAGTTCCACGTTGCGCGCAGGCTCAATCCGTTCCAGTCCATGCGCATCTCGATGCTCGATCCAGCTGGTAGATGCGCGTAGTGTAGCCTTCTTCCCCCGCGCATGCGTATTCTCGCGCCCTTCTTCCTCCCAAAGTCCGACCTCCACGACATCTTCATTGTCGTCCACGAGCTGAGACGCAAGCGCGCTCATGTCCGCGCCTCTTGGCCCAAGCAAAAGCAGACGCAGTTCGCCAAGCGTCTGGCCATAGGGTGTCGGCCTCCGCGACGGTGACGGCAGCATTAGCGAGGGAATCACAAGGCCACTGGTCGAGTCGCCCAGCTCGCTCTCGGGCTCGGTGTGTGGGTGCAGATGGGGCGGGGAGGCCGGCCCGGACGAGAAGAGGAAGGATGAGGAGACAGAGGGGAAGGACGAGATGGAGTCCCCTGACGGGCTTCCCGGCTCAGACTGAAACGCGCTGTGCGGGGATGAGGGGTGGTACGGGGATGCGTCAGGTTGGTCATCGTGGCGTGAGCTCGAGGGCTCAGACAGGAGACCGATGTCGAGATGCCGGAGGCCGCGGATGGTGGATGCGCTCGTACTCGGCTCGTGGTCTTGTAGGGACTCCATGGTCCTCTGATAGTAGGCGGCGTGTCTGAGGGATAGGGGGGCACGTTAGCATACTGTCTTCGCTCACGGCTCGTGTGGCCTCCGATTCTGCAGCTATTCGTGCCCGAAGGAGACCTGGGAGCGACAAAACCCGATGGAATGGGTTCTGGGGAGTCCAATGGAATCCGCAGCGAGCGCACACGGCGACGAAATGCGCAAGCCCACGCGCTGCTCCGGGAGCACATATTCATGCTCGACTAACTCACCGAGCGGCGGCGAAGAGTCGTGATACGACCCCTGAATTGACCTCGTTATTCCGCGTTGCCACCTGGAGAGCGCCTTGAGTACGAGCGTGGCCCAAGACGACTAGGCTGGAACAGAGATGGTCGGTGTACGAGAGAAAGGAAGTGGAGATGGTGAAGCAGGGGCCGCAGATCACTGCATTCGGGTGAGAGCGTCCAGCTGCTGAAGCACGCCACTGATCCCCAGCCCGATGCCTGCTCTATCTTATCTTATCAGATAAGAAGACTACTGCGAGCTGGCTCGTATCGATATCATCTCCTCTTTCGAGCTGATCATCATCTCCTGCAAACCACCGCGGACTCGTCTACGTCCTCCATGTCGCGAAATGCTCGTCCTCGCCCTATACTTCCTCTCTTTTGCTCAGTACCAGTACTTCCACGACACTCTCATGCATACACAGCGAACCATGCGTAAGTCGGGGGCGTAACGCTCGCCTGCAGCTCGCAACAGCGTGTAGGTGAATCTTGGCAGCTCTATGCGTTGGGTGCGCTATGAGTCAAATTCATGCGTATGCCGCATGAATATCACCCATAGCTCATCCTGCACTTGTGAGATCCAGCTTGAAACATAGTCGCGAGCGTCAGGCTTATCATCTTCGGCCGTGTGCACCTCAAGAATAGGGCCAGCTGTGATGATATACTGTATGAAAGTGGTTCGCATTTCTTTGAATATAGAGGCTGGTCTGTGAGCTATTGTGGCAGTTGCTAGAATCAGCGAAGGATCGACAATCCGACTATGCAGACGTGTGGCGAGGTAAGTATGAGTCAAATACATGCACATGCGTCCTCGGAAAGGGCTCCTCGAAGCGAAGAATAAGAGCTGATGCGTATATTGGGTGAGTCGTGTTGCTGCCAGTCAGTCCAACGACTGATGTTGCTGGTGATGCACGAAGGCAATGCGTTGACCGGATGTCCTACGGCCATGCAAGGGTGTTCTTGGGGAGCCCATGTGTCCTCACGACACTGCGATGCTATGGGCTCCTGAGAGACCCGGTCGCCCGCGAAAGATCCTGCGCATTCGACGATGTCTAGTTCAGAGGGGGTGCCAAGCTCGTGGTGGGACGAACAAGCTTCTGTATCGGACGCGTGGTCGGCTGTCGACGCGGGTCCTGCCTTTACGGGATCCTGCGGCGTTGGGGTGATCACAGCAGCGCCGATACACTCAGCAGGAGCAAATGTCTGCTTCTCGGGTCGGATGGGTGTTTCCCTCTGAGTCGGGTTGGCATCACCCGGTCGGACATTCTGAGCAGCCACACCGAAGTTGCTGGTCACTGGAGATGGCCGAGAGACCCCCTGGAATAGCAGCTCGTGAGGATTTGGTACGCAGTGAGGCGTCCTCTGGTCTGCGAGAGTTTGTTGAATTCCAGGTGAGTGTTCCATACCATGGGGCGTGCATTCCTGGCTGACGGAGTGCCCCTTGACGTTGCCAGGCGAAGAGGCGCGCCATTGTAACCCATGGGATACTGGCAAGGCTATGAACTCCTCTGTGGCGCAGGACCGTGAATTCGGATGTTTGGCGTGAGCGTGAGCCTATCATAGACGTGAACTTCAACGGGCACCTCGACTAAGCATGGAAAACGCACGGTTGAATCCGGTGTCACGCTGCGGTCCTGGTCGATCGCAGGGAAATTAGTTGGGACCGCGGGGACGACACCACGGCATTGATGAACAGGTCTACTTATGTTGTATGGGGCTGCCCCAGCAAGAGCCCCGAGGGCTATCGGCATAGACGACCTTGCGCCACCTGTTGGAAGCGGAAGGCTCGGCGAGACGGTGCCTGCGGACTCCCGCACATTGCGACTCATGGAGGGCTGCTTGGCTATAGCAGCAGCCTTCGTCTTGCGCGGACGATGGCGCTGTGATATCTTCATCCGTGCCCCCGCCCAGCAGCCGAATCTCAGGCTCTCGGGGGATTCCTGCACACGGTTTGTGGGCTAACGTTAGAGCATGGCATGTAACGAGACCAACGATGAACGTACCGCTTGTAGCCTGGTGAGACTGACATGAATGTGGCGTGCACGATCCTCGGTGCGGGGAGATCTCGCCCGGTGCATCTTCATGACTCTGGCGTCGTATCGGAGACCGAGGCGAGATGGGGGCGAACAAATGGAGGAGTGAGGATTGTCGAATTCTAGGCGGCGGAGAGAAACAAAGGAAAGGAGCACTTCATGGCGGAAATCACGGATTTTATATCTGGTTGCTATGGGCGGTGGCACGTTGACAAACGCACGGTAGCTTCGCACTGGCTGAGGATCTCAAACCACCACATTGATGCAACACCGGGACCGCCTTCGAGTTACGCGTGGATCAAGGAACCATATACAGGATGCTTCTTCCACCGCATCATGAAGCCTGAGTATTCGCTCCGCCCGAATCGTTGCCTATGAGGCTTTGAAAAGGCAAGTGAAATTGCCTTGAGGCGTTACCTGGAGACCCTTGGCAAGTCTGCCGAGCCGTAGGGCACAGACACTCAGCAGTGATGTAGGGCAGTGCGCGTCGTTTCTAATATTCCACAAAGTACGCAGGAGAGGCTTGTTCTGCTGGCGCGGACGATACACGACGAGAGGCGAAGGCACGAAGTTCACCCACTGGCAAGTCCTGTCTTGAGAACTCACCACACGCCACAGTATACGGTTCTACGCTATATGCGCCTCCAACCGCTGATCTACGGGAGGGTTTTCAGCAGCTCCTGCTTCCCACAGACACTGAGATCAGTCTGTGGAGAAGAGTGATCCCAGGACCCAGGACGCAGGCCTCAGCAGGAAGGAGTCTGAGGTCGAACCAATCCTGGCGCTAAACCTGGCTCAACAACAACGCCTTCCATAACGAGCGGGAACGAGCGTGGCGGAAGCGCCCACAGGCCATTCCCCTCGAGTTCGAAGAATTATCGTCCTCGTCTTTGTCTCCGCTCTCTCTCGCTTTCCATGTTCCTCTATCACTGAGCCTTATAGCAAGCCAAACTGCATCTTGACAGTTAGACTGACAGCAGGCAGACTACATTCATGGACTCACCGAGCAAAACGCTCTTCAGTAGCAGGACAGAACGCTGAGTACGAACTTGCTCCCGAAGGCAGACAACGAATCCAGTACGAGTCACTGTATGCACCCCTGTTTCTCTACTTCTACTGACTGGAAAGCGAGTCAGGTAGGATATTAGGAGCATATCTACTCGTATAGCCCAGGGAGGATGCGTTCTGCGTTGGAACAGCCAACCTGTGCTGGTTCGCGACCATCTGCTGAAGAGATGAAGCAGTACCGGGCGTGCTATGAGTAGTACTTTTGTAGGTTCACAAAAGTGCGCCTCATAGCCCATCCTGCACAGGAGCCGCTCTCTGCAGCTCTGCAGCGGCCGGAGGTGATCGCTGGACTCGTTATATGCTAATGATGTGTGTTCTCGCTCACCAAAACTCTTACGTTCAGTTCATTTACTACGCCGGATATTCTCATACACAGTGACACGCATTCATCTCGATCGATACAGCGAACGGTACCGCTGCTCTAGCTATAGACAGAACTACGCTACGCCTTGAACTGGTTGGGGATATGAGTAATACTTGTGTAGGTCACACTCTCGGACAGGGCACCGCGAAGGGAGGAGTAGCTGCTGATGCGTACGCCGGACAGGTCGCTCATCCGGTCTCCCCAGCTGGCCCCGCCAACATCCGGCTGCGAGGCCAGCGTCTCCTTGTCGAGCTTTGCTCCTCCGAGCGCGGGCGCCCACTGGTATCGTGCGGATCGCTGTGCAGACTGCTGAGCAGAGGGGACGCTGGCCATATGCGGCATGCCGCGGATCGTGTCCTGTCGACTCGAGGCGTGGTGCTCTACGGAGCGACGGTCGATGTGGGACGTATCGATGGAATTGATCGCTTCGCCGACTGCATCGACGCTAGGGATGCTGGCGACGGCCGTCTCAGCAGGTTCGCTGCCCGCCAACAGCCCTCCCGTGCGAGCAGCGGAGTCACCTGCCGCAGGGACGGGGCACCCAGTAGTCGCCCGCGCGGGCTGAACCGCACGCTGGCGGAGGTCGTCTGCGGGGATGGCGGAAGGGGAAGGGGCAACTACCGCAGGGGCTGCGATCCCGCTTGACTCTTCCACCCGGTGGGTTTCCAGCGTCGAGGTGCGTTTGTCGGCACGCCGGCGAGGCTTCCTAGTGAGCTTCTGCCGAGCGCCTGCCCAGCAACGGAACTTCTCCGCTCCCTTCGATAAAGAGAGGTCGTGAGCGCCAGAAACTGTACCAAGTGTTGTCGCGCGGGGACGGGGCTTACTGGTAGCTTGGCGAGCGCGGTGTGGATGCGGCGCGCATAGTCCTCGTGCGGAGGGGACTTGCCGCGAGGTCGCGGCGTCGCGGTCATATGTAGTGGGTATATGGTCGCAGCTTGCGCAAGCTCCAGCGCTGGTGAGAAGTGGACGATACGGTGGAGGCTTTGGCAGACGGAGGGCAGAAGAGGACACGTAGTGGCATACTGGCTCACGCTTTTGAGCCTCCCAAACATCGGTGTCCACGTACTCGTTTAGGCAGGCCGTACAGTGTGCCATACTCAAAGTTAACGTTCACCCCTGGGTGGTACAACTCCGCAGACACCTTCCGAACCGCCTGTCAGTTACTCAGTACGTGCGGTGCACGTCTATTGCGGGTGCGCGACTGACGTGCAGGAGATGTCTGGGGCGTTGTGACTAGGTTCAATGAAACTTGGACGCGTACGCGTTAGAGCGGGCTGCACAGTGCGAGGCTGCACATGACGAGGGAACTGTAATTTGCATGTGGGTCAATGAGTGAGGTTAGGGCTGGCATCCTCGGGGATCTTCATACTCCCGCCTGGCCAGACTGGCCGTCGTCGTTCGTGTTGCACTTGCGGGCTTGACCCAAAGCCGCGGGGCTCCATCGGTGTCGTCTTCCAGGCTCACAGACCTTGCTGGAGCTGAGGCCTGAGGACTCGACGACGACGTAGCGACAGCGTGGCCACGTTCATATCATCGAGAGATTGTCATTTGCGAGCCAATAGTATATGTACGAGAAATACAGGCTCTAGAGGGCATCGAAGATGAGGTCAGTCCGAGTGTACTAATAGGAGGAGAATGCGCACATGGAGGGCCTTCGATCGGCACGGAGCGCCGGAGCTGCATGCGCAGAGACTCGGCTACGAGAGGTGCTGGTGCGTGGTGGACGGGGCCTCGCGGCGACACACAGCAGCCTACCTTGCGCAAAGAGCGTAGAATGGGACCTAGGTGGTTGGTCCGCAGAAGAGGGCAGAGGCACCGTATTGTCCAGATGTACGCCCTGGTATTCGGTCTCCCGCAACAACAGGTGGTCCAGCAACAGTACAAGCCGGATTGGTCTATGAACTGCAATTGTTCAGCATGTAGCCTAGCGATGCGTGGAGTAGGCAGACTGTCAGAAGAAGAGTACGACTAAGCAGAGCTTGCGAAGCAAGAGGCCCTGCGTGGCCGTAGCTGCCTGATAGAGGTCCCAGGGAAGCTGAGATGAGGCTTGGGCTGGTCGGGAGGCGTGTCGCCATGGATGTGAAGTAGTAGAGCGCCGACGAGAGAGCCAAGACAAGGGCATTTCGCGCACAGTGAAGGATCATGCTTGAGGTCAAGATGCTTTTCAGCACCGTTTACCAAGACGAAGCAGGAGGAGAGGAGAGTGAAGATGTCTGAACATTCAGGTAGCCCGGGAGTGGTGAAGCGACGCTCGTGGTAGAGTAACGCAGAGCGACATAGCCCTGTGATTTCTCAGCAGTAAACATGCTCATTCCACGACGTTGACAAGGGCACCGAGCAGGACGACGAAGACGACGACGAGGAGCGCAGCAGGGGTGGGCGATGGTGGTCGAGACAGAGTGATGAGGGCAAACGCCGGGGCTGGGAGAGAGTTCGGCAAGATGGCAACCGACATGGCCCCGGCACGCCATCGCTCCCACTCCCGCCCGTCTCACTCTCCCTCCCCAGTCTCTCTTGGCTCCTCCCTCCATCCTCTCCCTCTCCGCCCCCGCCTCTCCGCCCCGCGAGCTGCCCAGCTCACCCTCGCCGTCTGCCGCGTTCGACCCCGAACCTCGTCTCCTCGACGACAACGCAGACAAACCCGGTTATCCCCGTCCACGGCCTCAGCGACCATCATGAGCGAGCTATTCTCCCTCTCGGTCCTCCAGCTCCTCTCCGTCTTCTCTTTCCTCACCTCCGTCCTCGCCGTCGTCTGTGTTGGATCGGGCTCCCTACACAAGCTCAGGTTCGAGTCAGGGGTCGACTCTTCGGCCTCAGACATGAGCATCACCCCCGGCAAGCACCATCTCTGGACCTGGAGCGGCCTACCTGCGGGTTTCTCAATAGGCTCCCTCATCGGCGAGAACGAACAGGACGACTCCTCAGGCTACGTCGGCGGCTCAGAGCTTTCCCGCATGGATTGGCAGGTCGGCCGCCCCCGTCTAGGTGCGTCTACTCGCTTGTTTGCCTCTCTTACGATTCTCGTCTCATCTTGGCCGTTTCCTCCCACAGTTACACAGACGTTTGACTCACGAGCACCCATGTCCATGGCCAAGCTCATCATGTCGCGCCACGTCAGTACTCTCTTTTCGATTTCGTCTCGTGACTCCGTCCCCGCGGTGCGGTTAATACACGGCTTCCTGGCGCTCGAAGCGTGCAGAAGCTGCGTCAGGCGATCCCCCGTCTCTTCTGGTCCCGCACAGCGGGCCATTAGCCTATACATACGCCGGACTGCCTAGCTTGTTCTGTGCGATCGCTCATACAATAGCGCCGATACGCACCGCGCCGCGGTTACCCCGCCTCCAACGCATTTGTCCTATCGCATATGCAACGATTGCTGACCTGCATTCCTCCACTCCACAGACGCAACGACGCCCCACGAGATTGTCACGACGTATCCCGGGCATGCCCCGACCGCCCACGCCTCGTTCACGACTCGCCGAATCCGCCGTCTGACCTGGTCTCCAACTACGCTCACCCCGCTGACGCCGCCGCCCAGCGCGCGTGCGGGAATGTATCTGCTCATGTATCGATCACCATATCCCCGTGCATTGTAGCTCCCGCATCGTATATCCCTCCCCTTTAGTACAGCCTATCCCCTATTCCCCCTTTTCGCTTCGACGCATTTCGCATTTCATTTCTCGGCGCGCATAGATGCCGCGCGTCGAGAGACGGCGGCATCTTGTGCGCGCCACGGACTTTCGCATCTTCTGTGGGCTTCTTAGGCCTGGGACATTCAACCAGTTGCTTGGTTAGAGCGGTCTTGCTTTCTTATCGTCGTTGTTGCTTCTTTTCGCGAGCTTTTGGTGTCGTGGCCGTATTTATTACCTTTCGTTGCTGCCTCGCCCTTGTGTTGCTTATCGTAGGTACATTAGAATCCATCTGGGGTCTTCCTGGATTTGCTCTCTTCCCGCTCCTGTCTCATCGCGATGCCCCACCGGTTGAGATTGTAGGTGAGTGCGGCATATATGGACAGCGTCCGCTTTCGCAGGATTGATATATCGCACCGTGTAAGTCATCATAGAGTTGAGCTCCTACGCGCTGACGTTTGTTATCGCAGTTGTATACAGACCGCACGGTGGATCATGTACTCCGCGGATCGAATAGCACCTCGTCGAGAACCTCTCTTCCTGAGAGAGATATAGCGAGGATTCGCCGGGGATCTTCGCTCGCCACCTATCAGCCCGCGCAGATCCTCCCTTGGCCGCTGCTCCTTAGCGTCATCAGGAGCGTGCACCAGCTCGTGCATGGCCTAGGGGACGGTCTAAGACGTACGAGGGTCGAACGGATGACAAGACCAAGGCCAGAGACACACGGGCGGGTGGCACGCCGTGCCACTGCTGCTGTGTTTGTGCCGCTCTCTGAGACTCCCGAGTTTAGGCGCTTTGTGTGCGGTTTGACTTGAGCACCCACAGTTGCTGACGGCTGTCTTTGCTTTCGACCGCCACCTGCTTGGTCTTGTCTCCTGCGAAGATAGTCTGGCTGCTATACCTCACCCTGGCCGTCGGCATCATCATTGCTCGCCGCATCGTTAGCCACACCCCGCGGGGGTAGACGCCTTCGGCACTTCTTCAACCACAGATCTATCCTGCGGGTATATCTTGTAGGTCAAGGATCGCTCCTCGCGTTTCGACACTATCGAACACATATCGAGTGACTCCAGATATCAAGGTAGCTCGCCATGCCCACCAATATCGTATACAAGCCACAGGAGGACACCAGCTCCGCCGCGGCCCATCACATCCCCAAACCCTCCCTGCGCCCTCTCCGCCCGAACATGCGCATAGACATCGCGCGCGCAAACGCGGCCTTCCTCGCATCTCTCGAGAAGCAAACTCAGCTCGATGCTTCCTGCTCTCGTCCAATACCGGCTGCGAAACCACTCGCGGCGCGAGCGTCCAACACTAGCCACACTCACGACAAGACGCTCCTCCAACAGCCGTTCTCGCTCGCGGGTCTGCCAAAGCTCGAGGAGCATGTCATCCCAGAGCATCTCCCTGAGGAGCTCTTTGTCTTCGACCGCGGCGACATCACCGGGCGCCACGCGCGGCGGCCTGAGAGCGCCTTACGATACGTACGGGCATACCCCCGCGTCCCGGGGGGCAAGTCGAAGGCCCGCGAGGCCGCCGCCCCGCTGCGCAGAGGGTACCTCTTCCTCGATCCAGAGAACCGCGTCGCCGAGGGACGCCGGTCTGCCGTACACCGCGCGCCCTTGGTGGCGACGCTTGGACCGAAGAGCGCCACGGGCAGCGCACCGCCCAGGCGGGTGGCCGTCGTGGCAAAGACGGCGAAGGGGACCTGTCGCTCGCACCATCTCCTCCGCCAGGAGGGCAAGGTGTACGCCTCTCTGTCTGAGCCCCTAGGGCCGACCTCAAACCGGGGGTGTTCTGGGTCGGATCCGCTCGTGCCGAGGTTTTACGGGCTGTACGTCCCGGTGGACGCGGAGGGGAGGCTGCTGGGCGGGAGCCATCCGGGGTGCGACGGGTACGTGCACGCGGACTGTGCGGTCGACTGGCCGACGCCGATCTTGCTCATGGAGGATTGTGGCGCGCCCGTCGCGCTGGGGGAGATGAGCAACGCCGAGAGGTCAGTCTTATTCGCCTTAGCAGCTGTCCCATCCATTCGCGGAGAGTCGTATCTGACTTTCAACCATCATGCAGACGGCGCTGCTGGTCCCTCATCGACAGCCTCCACGAAGCGGGGGTCGCGCACGGCTCCGCGCACCCGAGGAACATCCTCGCCCAGCCCGGTCCGCTGGACGTCCCCGCCGAGCGCCGGTCCATGCGCACTCCGAGCTACCGCATCGTCAGCCTCGGCCGTGCGGAAGTGCTGCGGCCGCGCGTGGGCCCGCCGACGCGCCTTGCGTGGAATACCTTCCAGAAGGTTAGGGAGCAGGACGTGCAGACCGCTCTGTCCGAGCTGCGGTTGTGGGAACCCGACGAGGCCGAGGAGGTTTAGCGTCGACCAAGCTTAGGGTGGTCCGAGATTTGTATACCTTCGCACATGCTCTGTGATACCCTTCACCTGTCGCTGGATAGCTGTATACTGTATGTAACTGTACCTTCGGAGGAGTACTACGTCGTTGGTCCGAGCGACTTCGTTTGCACCTGGAGGGAGTGTCCATCCAGTCTACTAAGCTCCCATGGCTTCGACATATCTGCGAAGGAGCGCACCGCTATTCTTCAGACGCAGCACAATGCACATCTTCGCCGGTACTGTCTACGCGGCCCACCCTGCATGCATGGCGCGGGGCCGCCTGCAGCGGGCGAACTTGGCGGGTGGCTGTGGCTGTGCAGTTCTACTTGTCCGCCATAAACGGCAGAGAATAGCTTTGCCGTCAACCATGGCCTCTGCTTTGTCCCGCGGGCGCATGTTCCTTAGCCACCTGCGCGTAACTCGGTTACGGACCTCGAGGTAAGAGATATAAAGTAGGAAGAAGCAGCACCCGTGCATTAGTCCCATCCTACCACGAACCGTCCCCCGTGCTCAGAACTCCGCTTAGCCACGCGCTCGCCGACCTCGTTGCACCTCTCTCTCACGTCGACGATACCATCTTCTTCAGCATACAGTCGCCTCAAGACTTAACAATGCCGCGCAAAGACCCAAAGAAACCAGAAGGACGCGTCCGCGACGTCCGCCTTTTGTGGGAGCGCGACCCGAACGGGCCCGTCATCCCGCGCACGCTCCCTCCCGCCGGCCTCCGCACCCCGGAAGGCTTCGTGTGGGGGCACAAGCTCGAACACCTCTTCTGGATCCAGCGCATCCCGAACGTGAACGCGATGACCATCTGGTCGCGCAGCATGCTCAAGGAGCTCGGCGAGGGCTACGATGAGAACGAGTGGGACGAGCCGCTCGTCGAGCCTCGCGTCCTCCGTCCTTGGCCCGTGCTCAAGCTCATCGATGGGCATGCGTCTGAACGTAGCCCACCTATTGGGGCGATCGACGGCGGATGCGAGTGCGAGCATTCTGAACAGGTGTCATACCAGATCCGCCGCGCGGATGCACCATCCGAGCAACATCGCGCTGAAGACCGAGAGGGACCAAGCGGCATACAATCCTACCCCGAGGCCCCGACAAGCTCGAAAGCAAACGTCGCGAAAACACCAGACGAAGACGTTGAGATGTCAGACTGCAGTGCAGAAGTTCAGCACGACTCCCAGAATACGCCTGCGTCGGAGGGCGCAGCGTCTGGGCCGTCCAAGGAGCCCGGAAGCGCAGAATCGTCTCAGCACGATGCAGGAGGGCAAAACAGTGAGAATAGGCAGAAGGCATCTGGCCAGGCGGAACAGCAGTCACCGAATGCAGGCCACGCGGCCTCTGGTCGTAGTCCCTTCTCCGTCAAGGGTCTTCCGAAGCTCGAAGAGTTCATCCCAGAAGAGTTCTTCCCCGACGTCCTCATGGTGCACGACCCTGACAACACGACCAATCAGCGCAAGGACGAGTCCGGTGCAACCAAGGCCGTCAAGTACATCCGCTGCCACCCCACCTTCAAGCGCGACGACGGCGACGGCGAGGCCGGGGACTCCGAGACGCGCGTGGCACATCTGCACCTCAGCCAGTCGAACCGTTTCGGCGAGGGCCACCACTCGTACGTGTACCGCGCGCCCCTCACGCTGCCCCCGCCCTTGTCCGCGCACTCGCCGACAGGTCAAGTTACGGTCGCCGCGAAGCTCGCGTACGCGCGCTGCACGGCCCATAACCTGCTCCGCAACGAGGCGCGCGTGTACAACTCCTTCCCGAAGAACGTGCAGCAGGAGTACTGCGGGTACAACATCGTGCCACAGTGCCGCTTCCCCGTTCCGGCCACCGCGATCGTGCCCAAGTTCTTTGGATACTACCTCCCAGTGGACGAGCGCGGAAACGTGCTGGATAACCACCACGACAAGTGTTCAGAGGAGGAACCATGCGAGGTCGCATGGCCCTCGCCGATCCTGCTGATGGAAGAATGCGGCGAACCTGTCGAGCCGTCCAAGTTCACCATTGATCAGCGGTACGTTTCGCAATAGCCTCACTTACCGTGGTCTTACTGATCGCTGCTACCTCTCCCCTAGGACGGAGTGCTTCTCGCTCATCCTCCGCCTGCACTACCTCGAGATCGTGCAGGGCTCGTTCTACGTGCGCAACATCATGATCCAGCCCGGGCCACTCACCGCGCCGCCCGAGAAGCGCAGCTACGACACGCCTAGCTTCCGCATCATCGACTTCGGGCGCGGACAGAGTTGGGATTGGCACATCGAGGACGCGCAAAAGCTCGGGTACTGGCGGCGCACCCGCAGCGAGCTCCGCGACGACTTCTTGTCCTGTGTCGGAGACGAGCTTCACCGCGCCCGCAGGGAGCTACTCATCGACGACTTTGGGTTCTGAAGCGCTTCTGACCAGGTTTTCGGGGCGTCCTCATCCTCAGTCTTCATGCTGTAATCATCGTTGGCTGCCTATATCAGCGAGTCCGTCTCTCCCTGCTTGTGTAGCTCACGTCTGATGTACTCTACGATCCACTTGTCCTTGCTCGCTTTCCCGTTCGCCCCCTGTCCGAGATCTCCCATGTGTGCTTTGCCAAGCTTTCGAACCGAGTAGATCTTCCTTCGTGTCCCTCCAATGTTCTCTTCTGTCGCTGCATGTACCATCAATGCGGGATATGTGTCTAGTAATGGAGGGCCTTGTTTGAAAGTCGTTTATGTTGTTACTGTTGGGTTAAGCGCCCTGTAAGGCGCCTCGACAGTTCGTACAATGACGGGCGCTTCGTGCACCTCGTCAATGTTCCTCGTTCTGTCCATCATGATGATCAGGCGTAATCCCGGTCTCTGGCTGTATTCATCTTGATTGACCTCATCCAAGGGATCCCATGCTTTTGCCGGCCCTTTATGCATGCTGAAGAGACGAAAGTCACAATATCATGATGTTCGGTCTCGCATCATATCAAGACATGAGTATACTGTATGCGTTCGACTTGGCGCAAGCACAACCCCGTCACCAGTGGCATCGACCAGCCAGTAAGTCAACGCACGACTGGAAGAGGTGCCCATTGTCGCTGACATTGGTACATTATCTTAACATGTCCAGTCATGCTCTCTAGCAGCCTTGCTTGGTTAGCTAGCGCCCAATGTTCTCCGAGACCTGGACGACAGCTGCTTCGTTGACACACTGGCATGGAACGGATGTCCGCCGCAGTACTACAGATGACTCGCGAGCAAATGACTCCGGTACGATCACACGGGAACTGACGTCCCTCTGGTGTGCCTCTCACCTTCGGAACGGCAGCGAATCTGGCGACACCGAGCCCAACTTGTCAACCTTCCGAAGTCAACGTTTCCCACCATGTAGATATCGGTGGATGCAGCTCTGTGCTAGCCACTGGAGCTCCTCCCTGGTTGCTTGCTGTGGGGTACGTGACTCCGTGTATGCCGCCGACGTCACGTTGTGGGACATATGTGCAGACGTCGACGTGCCGGCAGAGCCGTCTGTCACACGTAACGTACCTAAGCTCACTCAAACCCTCCTGTCAGAATGGCACCTGCGAAGGTCGGCTTTGCATGATCAAGTCTATATTGCATCGTAATTCTGGAATACTAACTCCAAGGCGGTCTCAGGGTGTCTTCAGACCGTGTACGATCACACGGACACGATGAGGTGTCAGCGCAGATCGAGCTTCTGTCCACAATGGGCGACGACTCAGGTCCCGATGGTCCAGGACACCCGCATAACAGTCCGTGGGCCACTTGAGCTCTAGCAGAGGAGAACAGCTTCAGGTGTATAACTTGGCAGAGCGCCTGCCAAGACTCGCCGAGGCAAACGGCGGCGCAATTCAAGCATCCGGCCCCAGATTACGGTTGAGAAGGCAGGATCTGGTGTCTTTCGACTTCCATTGACCTCGGCGGGGACCCGGCGAGGTAACTGGGAGCTTCCATCGGCCACGTCCTTGAGTTTCGGACTCGCGCCTATATATATTGTGAGACTCCGTCCAACTCCTTTACTTCGTCCTTCCCACCAGTCCACGGCTCCTCGGATCATGGCCCGAGAGTCCAAGTCCTCAAATCACCTTCTACTATGTCCAGCCCATATGTGGGGTAAGTGACCAGCACAGCTATATTATACACAACGCTCAGATTCACTTACTTTGTTTGTGCTTCGACTAGGACATACGCGCCCGCTGTCCATTTTGGCAGCGAGGATGCTCAAGCTTCGTCCGGTGACGGTCACCTTCCTTGTTGCGGCGAAGTATCTCGAGGGTGTCAAGACGCAAATTGCCGCCGATCTGTCTCCGGATGGGATTAATGCAAAGGATCGATTGCGGTACTGTTGAAATGATCATGCACGAAGTGCGAAGTGACTGACCTGTGTGTGCCCAATATGTAGGCTGGTACCTGTCGAAGAAGGGGAGGACCCACTTGACCCCACGTTGTATGAGAAGCATCTTCTGAATGCTTGTCATGGACTCTTCAAAGGCGACTCGGTCACCTGCGAATCCCTCGACGGTGTCCAGGATACGCTGACACTCCGTACTATGCCGCTCAGTGCTGCGCTCATTGATGTGCGTAGGCCTCTCTGCTTCTTGGGGTCGTCTGCCAGTGAGCATGCTTCGATCGCAGATTCTGCTCGTCGAGGGCTTCAACGCGTTCCGCCAATATCGGGAGACGCTTCCCACTCCCCCGTTCAAAATCTATACCTGGTTGCCTGTCGCGGTCAACAGCGTGCTCGCCCGTTGCGTCTTCGACGCGATACCGCTCGCGGAGGCCGTCTCTGCGTCGATGGGCATATCATTCGATGAAGCTGCATATCAGGTGAGTCGTTCTGTCATCCGCGCAAGAGGTCTGTCGTGGTGGAAGCTAACGTGCCCCGCGTACAGCTGGTCCTTGTACCGCGCGGTGAAGTGGTTCATAACCCCTGCCTGCCTGACATGTATGACTACGAATACTTGCCTCAAGCAGTACGTTCTTACCCGACCCTCCGCGAAGCACGCACGGAGACGAAGAGGCTGACAGAATCAACTGTACTGTCACTATAGTTTCCAATCCCTCGGGACCAATGCGGCCGCATCTACATCAAGCTTGGCAGGTGTGCTTCCATCTTTCGTCTCGATTTTCTCAGCGTCAGACCACCATCTCTGAAGTGTTCTTTACTGATGGTCTACATAGAGTCTTGCAGGAAACCGATGGCGTGCTCACGTTTGACGCTGCGGACTATCACCCAGAAGCCGTGTCGGCTTCACGGCAATGGCTTTCCCAGACGTCGCGAAAGATATACTATGTTGGACCGCTGGTCCCTCGGAACATGACCGAGCAAGGATCGGATGAAATCTTTCAGTTTCTCGACAGGCACCTCGCAGCGCGTGGAGAGCGGTCGGTCGTCTACGTGCGGTACTTTCCGTACACAACAGTCCACAATGCTGATCCCATGCACGCGCTCTAGATATCCTTTGGCTCTCTCTTCTGGCCGACAGATCCTGCCAAGGTCCATGCCGTCCTCGACGTTCTCATCGAGAGGCGCGTGCCATTCGTAAGCGATTTCTCGGGCATGGATCATGCCCCATGACATGGAAGTAGCTTGACGAGCGTTCGTGCACAGGTGCTGGCCAACTCGAGCGCGTTCACAGGTCTCCTCGACGAGTCCAAGAAGAGGCTCGCGGAGTATGGGGATGCCATCCTTACGGACTGGGTCCCTCAGCAAGCCATTTTGGGGCATCCGGTATGTCCCAGCAATCGAGTCGAGCGTTTAGCTTCGGGAGTAAGCGGTTCTCACTACGCTTGAGTAGGCCACCGGCTGGTGCCTGACTCACGGGGGACACAATACGGTTTTGGAGTGCGCCCTTGCCGGGGTCCCTATGTGCGTACTGAATACTGGAGCTTGCATGACGAACTGTCGCGCCCCTTGTCCACCTCATCCATCACTCACAGTTCTGATCAAGTCAACAGGATCGTGTGGCCCATATTCACCGATCAGCCCGGAAATGCCATCCACCTCACTGACCATCTCGACGTTGCGTACGAGCTACTGGAGGTACGAAGCGGGTCTGGCTTGGGGCCCATCTACCGCACGGGGAACACCCCTATTGGGACCGTTGCTGCCGTCAGAGCGGAAATGGGTGCCGTGCTGGACCATGCATTCGGAGCGGACGGAGAGGCGAAGCGGGCCAGGCTGCGGCCGTTGCGCGAGACGTTGGCCCGTGCGTGGGCGGATGACGGAGTGGCGAGACGTGAAGTGGAAGCATTTCTGAACGACCTGTGATGAGGGTGCTCCACCTCCCCGCGCCCCCGCGGGGCGAGAAGTCCGTGTGCCCCCTTTTCCCTTCGGAGACAGAAATCATTGGTGCGTGTTTATACACGCTTATGTCGACCCCGCCATGCTCACGCGAAGGACCACGAGAAGGGCGATTCTAACATTTACTGGCGCGTAAGGCCGAAGTGCTGTCGTGTCGGAATATTGAAGTCGTTCGAAGCTATTGTTATGGACTGTGAGCTGCCTATTGCCTTGCCGGGGATACACCGACCATGACGTTGAGTTACCGTTCGCATGTATCTCGCGAACCTCGCGACAGGAGTCTCCGATGGCGAATGGGAGCGCAATGAGCGTGCTCTACATTCGAGAGGATAGACTAACCTGTCTCAGTATAGCGCTGCTAATCCGGCGTCACCGCGTCGCCTCTCAGCTTCCCCATGTCCGGACGCCGTCCGTTAGGCTTGGATGCCGCTGCCGACGGGGTCGAGGCATACTCAACATACTTGCCTGATTTGTTCAGGAACACCAGCGACGGAGCCAGGCACTGCACCGCATTCTCCTCTCCGGATGTTCGAACGCCCCGATCGCCAGATCTGGGCTGCCTTAATTCACGCTAGAACGCTCCTGCGCGACGTCCCGCCCCTGTGTCCGACACAACGCGTTCCTCAAACGCGTTCGGCGCCGCCATCGATGGAGGCCCGAATAAAAATAATTCGGGCTGGTGTCGCCGCCTCGCGGTGGTCCGAATCTTTCGCCTCCCTATCTTCCTGCCCTCGTCTTGCTCGCCAACTCGCCGTCTGTCTTTCACTCAGGGTCGACTACCGCCTCCCAAGATGCTCACACTCGCCCGTATTGCGTCGTTCGCGCTCCTTGCGCTCTCGCTCTTTACCGTCACGCACGCGTCGCCTGCTGCGCGTCGTGCTGCTACCAATGCGGAGCGACTCGCTCGCGGACTCGGACCGGCTCGTCCCAGGAGGCTCTACAGTGCTTCGCGCACCAGTGCGTCCACCGTTCTCCAACCGATGGACTGCCCGCCATACTCACCCTTCGCGACGATTCTCAGACGTCGCACGCTCCGCGCCTTCTGGTGTGCCTGGTACCGTGTAAGCCTCCACCCGTATCCCCCCCCTCCAATTGGCAGCTCACCGTGCGTTGACTGTAGTCAGACGGGCAAGATCGGCATCTACGCTGCCGGCGGTTCTGCTGTAGGGAAGCGCGACGACGCCATAGGTTACATCGGCGCGTACGGTATCACCCCCGGGGATGCAACCGGCGCTGCCGCTCCGTGGCAGTATCAGTACACCGAGCCCGCTTCGACAAGCTCTGTGGTCGAACTGAACCACCCGGTTCGTCAGAGTCGCTTACTATTGGCCCGCTTCTCGCGATCTCACAAGTCGTCTCCAGGGTACCCCCTACCGCTTGAGCGGCGTTGCCATCCGTTCTGGTCCTCAAGTGACCCTTGGGCCAGGGTGAAGCGCATTCCTCGTCGTCTACACTGCTGGTTGCTCATTCGTCCCATCAGGAACACTGTCTACCTGGAGCTGCAGAACACCCGGGCACACAGTGCGTATCTCTCTGGCTGTGCTTGAAATTGTGGTCATTCATCATAACCTCACAGCGACGGCGGGAAGCGCGTCTTCAACCTACGTCTACGACACCTATGCCATCGGATACGCGCAGACGACGATCGTGCGTGCTCACGTTCCCTGCTTGACAACGCTGACCATCGACAATGCTTCCTTTTATAGTTCCGCATCGATGATTCCGGCAAGTTGTTCGTCGACTGGGTTAACCCCGACGGATGTGAGTGGCCATCTCAGTGTTCTGCGAACAATCCTCACAGGCGAATCCTGCAGCCGTTCCGCAGACGTATATCTTCGTGTCTGGCAACAACCTCTACGTCACCGGAGACCCGGCCGCGCTGGCCTCACAGCTCGGTACTACACCGACCCCCGTGGTAAGCAGCCATCCCAAGACATCATCGTTACCAGAAACCAACCCGACGTCGTGTAGGACATCTATTTCGACGTACCCGAGACGCAGTAGACGGCAGAAGCAATCAGGGCTATCCGCTCAGCCACCACACCCAGCGGCTTCCCGGAGGTATCACGCCTATGCAAAGCGGAGTGGGAACGCCGGCGAACAGAACAGGCCCTCACAGACTTTCACGATACTATCGAGGTTCCTCTCCGAGTGTCGATCTACGGACCTGATAGCAGTCGCCCGACTGTTCATCATAGACTTTACCTACTACTCGTACTTACACCTGCCGTGTTGGCATAGACTCTCGTTACTGTACTGATTCGAGTAAGGATGAGTACGGTACGCTATCGGACTTACTAGTCTGGACATTCCTTCAAAATACTATCTCGCCTTCCTTTGTTCCATATAGCGTTACCCCGCCGTGGCTTGGTACGCAGCCACCACTCGCACGGACGCAACTTGCAAGGCACAGCACGAGGGCGCGAGGCGGCCTGTGGCTTAAAACAAAGTCCGTTCCTGACCTGAATCCTGACAGCGGCGGACGAGTCGTCCGGGGTATTGCTCGCGAATCAACGCCATCAATCGTTTCTACTGGTCCTCGATCACTTATAGACCACATCCAGGCTTTCATATACAGTGGTCGCGCGTAAAACCCAATCAAGCATGATGACTGGTACATTCCTCCGTCCCGCACGCTCTCGATTTCCCAAATCCCGGCGTGTTTCTCGCTCCGTCGCGAGGAGATATACTGGAGATATGCACGATTTCGATATTCCCTGTTCATTGCCGGCGGGACGTAGGGATCAAGATACAGAGGCTGGTAAAATGCGCAAGTAGCCACCTCCGCTGCCAAGCCCCTGCTCGAGGATTTCTTCAAGCTCGTCCCTCACCGTCTCGTTCGCCTCGCTTTCCCCCCACCCCTCCTCTCCTTGCCCTCGGTGCCGAAATGCTCGCTATCGCCCGCGTCGTCTCTTTCGCGCTCCTCGCGCTGTCGTTCTTCGGCATCGCGCAGGCCTCTCTCGCGTCGCGCCAGGCGGCGACCAACGCGGAACGCATGGCGCGTGGCCTCGGGCCCGCGCGTCCCAGACGGCTCTACGCTGGCAGTCGCACCAGTACGCGTATTTGACTCATTGTGCACTGATCGCGACAACTCACCTGCACTCTTCCCCAATTCGCAGATGCAGCACGCGCGGCCCCTTCCGGTGTTCCTAGCACGACGTACCTACCGCCCAGCTGCCGTCGCAATCCGCCGCTAACGCACTCCGCACAGACACACCGGCATCATAGCGTTGTATCTCACCGGCACCTCGCCGAGCGGCGGCGTGCCGCCGCTGGCATGGTCGGGCAGGTTCCAGATCGCGAGGAGCGCAGGGGCAGCGTTCTCGTACACGTACACGGAGCCCACCCCCGCTACTGCGGTGCTCGAATTGGAATGCACGGTGCGTGTCCGTTCTGAATGCGCTGTCTCGCGGAGAGATGCTGACGAGCATCCCCTTCCGGCTGGTCCGATTCATAGGATGATCCCGGATATCGTCTGGGCGGGCTGCCGTTTCGCATGTACTCCAGTGCGATGCTCCGCCCCGGGTGCGTCCGCTCGCTGTGAGCTCGCGAGGATCCGTCCTAATGTCGTGCTCTCTTGTGCAGGAGCCCGTACTACGTGCAGCTGAACCATGTCGCGGCGGAAAGTAAGTGCTGGCGCATCTCACCTTCGGCCTCGCGAACGCGACTGCTGACCGTCCGTGCGCCTCGCGCGTCGTAGCTCCTGCCGGCGCGACTGAGGGCGCGTTCCAGAGAGGCGCGTACCAGATCGGATACGCGTTCACCACCATCGTACGTCGCAGGTCTTGCTCTCTTCTCGCGCGTGACGTTCATCACTTGTTCTGCTGCCTCGCGCCCCTGTAGTTCAGCGTGGATCCCGACACGGGCAAAATCACTGTCAATTGGGTTAACGCTGATGGCGGTAAGTATACGCACACCTATGCATCCGTCCCCCGTCCCCTCCCCCTCACCGTGCAGCTTCTGATTTGACGTCCAACCCCGCAGCCGTCGCCTCGCCGGTCTACGTGCTCGTCTACGCGAACGGGATGTACGTCACCGGCGACGTGCCCATGTTCTACAGCCAGACGGGCGCGACGCCTGGGTCTGTCCAAGTTGTGGTGAGTTCCGTTCTCTGCCCCACTTCAAAGAGCTTGTCAATACGAACGCTGACGATGCCGCGATTGCGCAGGATATGTACTTTGTCGAGCAGGGCGCGCAGCCGGTAGCTACCCTCGAGTAGTCGTCTTCGATCGACTAAGAGCGGCGCGCTGTCTGCTAAGGGCTCTTCATCGCGCGAAGATGCAGTCCGACGTCTATTTCTCATCGTAGGTTCACTTGGGTGCGCTTTTGGTACTTTAGCTAGCTCGTAATGTTAGATGTGCATCGCACCTTCCGGCTCGTGGCACTGGTAGCGAAGACCGCCAGGCGGGTTGTGCCCTCCGACCCCTTCTGACCATCGGTACATTCCAATTAGGATGTATGCGACAATCGCCAGGACGGAACGTCGTGTCAGGAATACGGAAAGTGCGTGCTATAGCCGACCGCGGGATCTCCATGGGATGGACGGCGCGTTGACCCGGATTTTGGACGACTGGATTCGGTACAATTACTACTAACAGGGGCCTCTCAAGAACGGTCGGGATGACATTGGTATTTCACAAGTCTGAAAAGAGATGGTGCTGCTGAGATCATTGAATAAGAGTATGACGAAACGGGCGCCGACGAGACCTAGCCCCAGACGCCTTATTGCCACTATGGATGCAGTATCATCACCTGCTTATTCTTGCAGGATAACACGTTCCCTCTAAGGTCCAACAAGACTCACCATGGTTTTTCTCTGCGTTTCCGCGCTGGATGGGAGGCTACAGGAGCGGTGAGATACGTCCTCAAGGCCTCAAGGCCTGAAGACTGACTAAGCGCCCATCCCAAATCCGGGTCCGCATCCCAGTTCCCGGGAAAGGAGGACGTTCTCGCTCCCCACAACAGTTATTTCGTATCCAGGCTTGACCCAGGCAGGTTTACTCCTATGTAGCACGCATGTCTACGAGGGTGTGTAAGGAATAGACTAAGTAAGGGTAGAAGAGAACCCCAGTCCAATTTGCAGAAATCATCCTGAATCGGAGTCGGTTAAAGTATCAGTCGACAGGAAGGCGGCCAGCGTCGGGAAGGTCTAAAACCTCCGAGGCTTCAAAGAGAGCAATCAACATGCATACAAAGACAACCTCAAGAGGGTGATTCTGCTGGAATAATTCTTACATCGCTTAGCATCGCTAAAGGCGAATGGCGCCACCTGATTGGCTGGAGTGCATAAGAATTCTTATTACAGCAGAATCACCCTAAGGTAAGGCGGGCTTAGCACCTGCAATCACACCACTCGGACAATGTAAGATGAGCGAATACAAATACAGATTGCGACATTGCTACGACTTCTGCGACTATATGTACACGGTGCACGTCATGCTTGGTTGATTACGATGCGACAAGAGTCCATCTATGCCCTATAAGTTACGCGGTCTTCATCTTGTTGGTCTGGACGTCCATTGTCAGTTCGAATTCGAGGACATGTCACGCGACGACAAAGAGGCACTCACATCAGCGTCGGTGACAATGGGGGTGGGCTGCGAAGGTGAGGTGGAGATTGCGGGGGCAGTGCGCGCGATGGCGCCGAGGTCGACGTCGGGCGACTTCAACGCCTTCTTGCGGAACTCGAGGCCCTGCTGGATCTCCTCGGGCGAAAGGGAGCTGCCGCGACGCTCAGTCTTGGGGCGCTCCGCGTCGTGGTTCACGGAGACCTGGCCTGCGGAGAGAGAAGTCGTGCGTCAGGATCCGCGCTCTGTACTGCGGAAGTCGGGTAAGTGGAACGTACCTGTGGCCTCCTCGAACTCGGCCTGCTCGTCCTCGAGCGCGGCGCTCTCGAGCTCGTACTCATCCTCGAGACGGCCCCAGTTGTGGGGGCCGGCGCCGCCCTTGGGGATGTGCTTGTCCATGCCGTTCTTGGCCTCTGAGCGGTCCTTCGCGATCGCAGAGGGGTAGGACGCGCGCGCAGTACGAGTCATGATGGTGGGGTCGTAACTGAGAGGTATTGAGGGGTAACGGTGTTGGTGCTAGAGAGACGACTGAACTTGCTGATGGTGGTGTGTGAGTAAGGAGACGCACTGGATGATGGTGGTTTATATAGCACCTGGGGCTGCGCCACAAGCTTCCTGAGCCTTCCGCTCGCGTGACGTGTTCGACTCGGTGGGCAAAGCCAAAAGAGTGCGTCACGTTCTGGGACTTTCGCAGCATCTCCCGCCCGTTCTGGCTCCCCTGCGGCCCATTCTAGTCCGTTCCTCGCTCTCGGCCATCGCCTGGCTCGTTGTCGTTTCGTTTGTCATCGTCGCCACGGCGTTGCCAATGCTCTTGTCTGCACAATGCCTGCCTAAGGCCTTCGTGCTCTGTTCTGTTGTCGTGTACGCGGAGGCTGTAGAGTCAGGTGGTGTGCGGCGGAGAATGGAGCTTGGCGAAGTCATCCGTGACATAGAGACGCGCCGATGACCTATGCGGGGAAGCGTGGGAAAGTCGGTATTTGCCCTTCTGGCAATTCCCGACGGGCGACAAATCCATAACTACGCTTTCAGGTCCCAAGCAGGCTGCAGGAGGCGGGTTAAGAGGGCTATATGCTAGCTTCAGTAAAATATGTATGGTATGAAGGTAGAAACGTACATATTGGTTGGTCGAGAGGGCGTTTTGTTGAGACCCTACAGCTTGCTTTCACTATGGCCGGCGAACAAAATCGCAAATCCCGCTTCAGAGCACCTGTCCGGGGTCTTTCAAAGATGCGCCCATACCCTGATAACGGACCTCGGACACCCATACCTCATCATAATCCTGTCAGATGATTAGCAGGGCGCATATAACGAGCTAACACCCACCACTCCCTGTGAACTCATTGAGCTCGAGCTTGACGACGACAGCAGCAACGACGGCGACAACTCGTGCAAGAGCGGAGCATCTCAGAAATGTCGCGTCCGACACTGAACCCACTGGACGCCGTGCTAGACCTTATACGCCCGACCGAAGAGGCCACAGTCGCGATCGAGGCGCGACCCCCTCCCAGCACCGACGCCGACTCGGAGACTTGGTCTGGTGCGGGCGACATGCCGGCTGTACAGAGGAGGAAGATTCTCGCAGTCGTCACGCACCTCCACCCGAACGGCAAGCACGAGCATGGATGGTGAGTGCATGTCTACTTACGTCTGATTTATCGCTTCGCTCCGGTTTCGCCTGGGAGTCGGTGTCATGTGCGGGGGGCGCGTGAACGGGGTGAGCTGCTGGAGATGAATGCGCGGAGTGTGGACGTACGGGAAGGAAGTGCGAAGTCGGGTCTTTGGGTCGCGCAGGTCTACCTCGTGCCTCCGAATGTGCGTCCGTGCAAGACTTCAGGCGCGCGACCGCGTTCGGCACACTGCCTCTGCACTTTGGCACGGATACTGTTTCTGACACGAAAGTGGACTGCGTATGCTCGACGCGGAAGTGTTCCTCGCTTAGTCGAGGCAGAGTGGAGCGTCAAAAGACATGCTTGTCGTGTGCGCACTGGTGCACTCGAGCGCGACGCGGAGTACGCGCGCGCTGCTGTAGGAGCGTCAGTGCTCTCTAGTCGCTGGTTGCTTGAGGGCGTGGTGGGGTATCAATGGCCCTTCGCTACGCCCCCAGAGCGGCGAGCTCGGAATTCGGGTGTTGAGCGGGGCAAGAGTGGTGCAATCCTCCCTTGACCCTTCCGCATTTCATAGCGAGAGGTCGAAGCGCCCAAGCTTGGCCGGGCGAGGCGCATACAGCGCTGTTGGCTTGGCTGTTCACTCGCCTACGTCACAAGGGGGTGTAACGAGGGTGGACGCACCCTTTGCGTACGCGCAGAAAGTGTCCTGATGGTTCGCGTATTTTTCGATGGACTTAGAGGAGTCCCTTTCGGGCTCAGCTTCCCATGGTGGTGCTGCAAGGGAGGTCGACGAGCGTCGCTGGGGTTGTGCGAGGCGTTCAACGTACTCTCATGAACCGCGAAGGCCGCAATAGAGCAGCGTACGGTTCTCCTTGGCTAGCCGGTCGTATGCTGCGACTGGCAGGTACCGCGCGCCAGGAGCTTCCCCGTTGACATGGTTGGATCGGGCAATACGGGTGCCGTCTTGTATTGTGCGTCACGTTCCTTTGTCCCGTCCCGAACCATCCCCGTGAGCCGCCCTGTACTCCGTGCCGTTCGATCACTCACCCTGCGCTCGCCCCGCGAAGTCCTGTGCCCGCTCTCGTACCGCTCCCGGGCCAGCGCGCAGGCACGCAGCCGTACTTGGCAGTCCTGCGCGCACTGGCCCGTCCGTTGCGGAAGTCGCTGAGAACCCCTCTGCCGTACACGAATACACGCATGTATCGGACTCAGGGACTGTGGTCTCGGCGACGCAGCAGCGGCTGTCGTTCGTGACTCAACTGGTGCGCCGCAGGGTACGTTCATCTCCACGTCCCTGGTTCCGGGCTCCAGTCGGAGCGCGCTGAGGGTCATGGTCCCTCGTGGTGTTTAGCATGGCGTGTTACACTTCCTTTCGGTCAGCAGGAGTGTTGCGCAGGAAGGGGAGAAGACCACCGGGGCTCGTCTCTCCGAGGTGGAGACGCAGAGTGGATAAGCATACGCGCTTCTGGAACTTGGCTCTTGGCGCTCACCGCTTCGATTGAGTGCAGGCCAGGCCATCCCCGTCCTCTTCCGCGGCAAAACTCCTACAAACCTCGCACTTTTCTCCCGTGCTATGACCGACTGTTTCTCCTGGAGCATGCCTTTTTCGAATGCCGCTCGTTTCTCGTGTCCCGCACAATATACAGTCGTTAACCTAGTTTTATTTAGCGTCTTCGTCCTGAGCGAGAAGCCGGCGCGAGTGCATGCCGTACCCGGACAGTTCGTTGTAGAACACGCGTTTCCGGTCGTGGACGGCTTCTCAATATCCATGTCTCAAGCGCGCAGGGCGACAATGGACTTGTCGTCCCCTCCGCCGAGCGCAGGCTTTCCTGCCAGTCAGGTTAGAACAGGTGGGTTAGCCTTCTGGTAGAATTGCTGTATTACAGCCGCTGGGTGGTCTCGATCCGCCGACCCATCCGCAACAATTCTGTGGATTGGTTCAACTGTATTTGCAGCGGAGGACGATGTTCCGTACTTAGGGCATTCGCTTACAGTTTGATTTGCAGAGCTTACGGTCACAATCAATCCTGGCCACGATAGCCCCTTTGCCCCCATTACCCTCCAGACGAATGATACCCCTGGACTGCGTAAGATTCTAGACGAGTGCAAGCGCCTCAAAGAGGTTTTCGGTACGTCCTCGTCGACACCCGACCGGCCGAGCAGAATTTCTGACCGCACGCAGCGGCGGAGACGGAGGATGACTACGACTTCGAGCCGTTCGGATGGGTAGGGCCGTACATCTCCGAGAATGCTCTGCCCCCACTTCGTACGTCCACTCGGTGCTTCCAGGAGCGTGCAGAGAGCTCAACGTATGAGCGCCGACAGTGTCGGCTATACCCCCTGATTTGCGGAAGATCAAGAAGCCCGTACATACCCGTCTGTCCCCCGCGAGCGCCGGTCTGCCGGGGAACGACGTGTCCGACATCGAAGTCGTGCGCGAAGATTGGATGCGCAGGAAGGTCGAGCAAGAACTGTTCGCGCGGGCCGATAAGGCGAGCCTGAAGTATGTTTGGCCTCGTCTGTCTGTCTTCCTTTCAGCGCCCAGGCGGTTCTGACCGTGTCCCCCCGTGCAGGATCCGCATCGGGACGTTCAATGTGAACGGAAAACTTCCTTCTCAAGACCTCTCTGCGTGGGTCCGTGGGCAGCCCGACCGTCCGGCTTCGAACTTCATCCCTCCGTTGAAAGAAATTTCCCCCCTCTCAATGGGGGAGGTGCAGAAGAATCCGATGGAGGAGAAGCTAGGTCAGAACTTTGGTACATTTTGCTCTGCATGTTGCTGACTATGCCGTCTTTTTCTAGAGGCGCTTAGGCTGAATGACTCACACGAGAGCTCCCACACGCCCGACGCTGCTTCTTCAATCACGACTTTGGCTAGTTTCGCAACTACCAAGCCTCCTACAGATGTGCATACTGAGGATTCAACGACTCCAAGTCTGGTCGGAGACGTTGCCGAGGATCCTGAAGATCCTGACCTGTTGGTTCTCGGCTTCCAGGAATTGGACCTATCTGCGGAAGCTCTACTCTACTCTACAAAGACTACACGCGAAGACGCGTGGTGCATGGCGGTGTTCGCGGGATTGGGTGAAAAGGCGATCCTGTATGAGAAGGTGAGCGCCTGCACGTTCCCTTCCTGTTCGAGGTGTGGAGGCTATCTCCATAGGCGACCCTGCTTACCGTCGGCGTGCCTGCACCGCCATAGCTTGTTTCAAAGCAACTTGTCGGCATGCTGCTTGTGCTTATAGTGAAGAAACGACTGCGGACAAGTTTTAGCGAGATCAAGACGACATCTGTGGGTGCAGGGATCATGGGTATAATGGTACGCGCTCGAATGACGCTTCCGCCGCGATGCGTTTGCCAACTACGACGCTTTGTCAGGGCAACAAAGGTGCCACAGCCGTCCGGCTGTTGTTCACACCGAGGCCGTCCTCGGCCAAGCCGGCCGAGCATGAAGGAAAGCCGACCACGCTCACGTTTGTCAACTCACATCTCGCAGCCTTCGATGAGATGTTCGAGAAGCGTAACGCGGACTTCCACGACTTATCGCAGAGGCTGTTCTTCGACTCAGGCATTGTCGCCGATGACTCGACCTTCTCGTCAAGCAGCTACGGTGCACCAAGCGCTCAGATGAGCGTCTTCCAATCGGACGCGCTCTTCTGGCTAGTGAGTCTCATTTCAAGCAGTAGACCGCCCATGTCCGATGGAACGCGCTGAGTGACGCTGAACCCCACATCGCCGATTACAGGGTGGTTAGTATCTCATTCAGACCCTTTCGTTCGAGAGGCATTTGCAAGACCTTGACGCCGTAGACCTGAATTATCGCATAACGCTCCCGGACGCCGACGTGCGCACCTTGCTCGCGTCCGATGAGTTGAAGGAGGAGAATATCTCGACTCTTCGAAGGTTTGATCAGGTACGAGCGTGCTTACGTCCAGCGGAGCTGGCATGCGTCCCGAACCTGACGGATATTGCCAATCTCGATAATTGTCGCCAGCTCACTATCGCAATGCGGAGCAGGAAGGCGTTTGAGGATTTCACCGAACAGCCCATTTCGCATCCTCCGTGAGTCCCCTCGCTCGTCCTATCCGAGGTGATGATGACTGTAGCGCCTCATAAATCCCTGGACGACCAGGTCGTACCGGTTCAGCGCTGGCGTCTTGACGGACAGCTTGGGATACGACTTGAAGTGCGTGACCAGTTTCCCTGAGCCTACGGGATGCCGGCGCAGGCTCCTCTGACACAAGTTGCCCGCTTCCGGGCTCTCGGCCTCAGGCGGAAACCCGCATGGACAGATCGCATCCTGCACCTAACGGCATCAGCGGCGACCGTGAAACAGTCGTCCTATACCAGCCACCCCACCATCACCATGAGCGACCATCGACCCGTATCTGCCGACTTTGAAGTGACGGTACGTCCGCGCTCTCTCAAGCTCCGCTCCGCCGGATTCCAGCGTTGTCCACAACTGCTGTGCATATGGAAGCCGCTGTATGTCCCGAGCTGAGACGCTGCACCGGTTCCGGTACAGGTCCCCGTCAATTCCGTCACAGAGTACGAGAATTTCGTTGAACGCCTTTGGCGAAGTGTCTCCAGCGCGGAATACGTCGACGACCGACCACGTGTGCGGGTGGACCCTACTAGCATCGATTTCTCCAGGGTGTCGTTCGTAATCTCTCCAACTATGCATAGAGGAGAGTACCAATATACCCTCCTGCACGCCGTATTCCAGGTATCAGCGCTCTGTGACCAGGACCCTATCTATAGAAAATAGCGGCAAGGTGGGCAATAGACGTGGGTCTGAGCACCTGTTCTTGGGATTGATTCTCTCTGCAGGTTCCATGCGCTTATCGTTTCGTGTCTCAAGCACCTGGTGCAGACCCATGTGAGTGCCTCTGTCGCTCCTGAGCGGGGGCAGGGTTTGCTCATGAGAGCCCCATAGGTCCCGCCTGGCTACGAATAGACTCCATGACAGTTAGTGGCCACATTCACGGTGCTGCGCTCGAGCGGCTGACAATCCTCTCAGGGACTGGTGCTTCCCGGGGAGACAGCCCACATCACCCTGACGATATATATTGATAACCCTACTGCGTCACGGCTGAACTTAGGCCAGACGCGTCTAGAAGAGACGCTCGTTCTGCATACGGCACTGGGAAGAGACCACTTTGTTGCGCTTACGGGGGAGTATGGTATTTCGTTGCATCTTCTATGATCAGTGCTTCGCATCGTCCCTGATTCGCATCTCCAGAGCGTACTTGCTTCGCGACTAGTATGAACTGGCTAGTACGATTACCTGGGCCCGTGAGGGATGTCAAATCTCCGACGGATATACTCCCCGAAGACCGCGGCGTCAATGCCCCACGCGAGATTATGAGACTGGTCAACTGGCTGATGAGCAATGCCACGCATGTTGTGAGCGTTCCTCTGCTCCCAGGTGATGGCTCGCGGCGCTGATCCCCTTCGCGCCCAGGAAGGGCTGTTCTTGACGCGCGGAGACGAACGGCGCGTGCAACAGGTTCGCGAGGTAGGTGTGCTGGCATCGTCCCTACCTTGTCTAGTCCTGACACACGGAAGTGTTTGGATACCGGCGCAGAGTTCACAGTTGACTCTGGACCGGGAGGCGAGACCGAGATGGCCCTTGCTGTCGCCGATGCCTTGCTGCAGTTCCTAGACTCTCTGGTGGAGCCAGTAATTCCCAGTACACTGCATGCCAGATGCGCCGAAATGACGAGCAGAGATGAAGCATTCGAAGTAACTAAACTTATTGTGCGCACGCGAAGCGTTACTCAAATGCTCCCTTCGTCTGCAGCTCCTGGATCAGCTCCCCGTGGTCCATGTCAACGTAAGTGATTACTACACGATCATAAACGCTCACTGAAATACGTTACACGTTGTGTCAGGTATGGATATCCCTAACGGCGTTTCTGCACTTCATTGGTCAGCAAGAAACCTATAGAAATAGGGTTGAGCGACTCGGTAAGCCTTCTCATGCCTCCGGCATACCCTGATCGCTAACCGTTGTGTGCCGGCTGCGGTCTTAGTGGCAATCTTCACCCCCGTCCTGTTCCGCGATGATTTAAGCTCGCCGACACCTGTTTCTCCGATCGGCAAAAGAGCCTTCCTGCGATACTTCATCGGGTGAAAGCGAGCCAAGTCACGGTCTTCGTGGTATGCACATATGGACGCGGAATTGTGTGGCAGACAAGCGAGAGCGGGACTCATGCACTGCATTATCGGCGTTACCGAGTAATCTACACTAGCATATCTAGCATATTATGGGACACTCCAGGTTGTGCCGGTCGAATCGGAGGAAAAGCGGGCCAAGCCAATTTACTTCTGACTGCGGAGGAGTCAATTCTCGTTGCCGAGATGCGAATACGAGAGCCTCACATTGGAACATAGGTGCAGGCAATGCCACGGCGCTGGCAATTTGCACAGGTCTGGCGGCCATCGCACTTCAATTTGCGGCCTTTGCAGCCATCATCGTCAGCTGATTCTCTGGCTCCGGACGCGATGCCGTACCTCGACAGAATTGGCACGCCATCGGAGTGCGGCGCGGTGTCCTAGGCTGGCTGTAAACATCGTCGTCGGACTCTTGGTCCTGGTTGGTTGCCTGTTGGCTAGTAGTGGTCTGTGCGATCGTCAAAGCGAGCTTTCTTCAGTGTCAACGGGTTTACTCACCTGGGAGGAGCTCATAGGCTGTGGATGGTGGGTTATGGAGTATCTGGGGCGGGGAGGTGTCGAGGCTGTCTACAAGCACATCCCTCTTATACGGACTACCGGAGAGGCGCCCCAGCACGGCTTTCTATGCTCGCAGCTCGGATTAGTCCCAGCGCTCTCCGCGTTTGTGAGGCGAAGTACCATGAGTGGACAGCCTGTTGCGTTGTCAGCAACCTCGGCGTCGAAGAGGATCACCCGTGTGTCCCTGTTCCTCTAAGAAGATCCGATGACGGCCAGATCTGGAACTCCATAATGAGCGACCGAAAGAAATCTGCATGCATCTCGGCGTACCTATTCAAGCACGCCCACCTAGGTAGCAGCATGTCTATTCCGGGTAGTGCGACGGTCCCGCGCAGGAAGGGAGACATCCCCTGCCACCCGCTCGCACCGGGATCCTGAATCTGCGTCAAGTTCCGCAGCGTGTGCATATCGCCCTCGTCTGGTTCCCGGTGCCCCAGGATGAGCTTGGGCGTGGTGCAACAGGGTTTGAACGCTCACGATATGTCTCGACCGCCATCGCCACAGCCCGTCGCAGGTTAAGCCCGGCCGGAATGCGCAGTTTGGAACGGCTTGCGATACAGAAACGCACGCCTCGAGAGCTAGCTGGGGAAAGTCGGTATCTCTGCATTATTCATCGGGAGACTCACATAATACGCTTCTGACGAGTGAGGCATTGACTCCAAGAGTGAGGTACATTCCCGGTGCACGCCATCCAACGTGCCCGAGGTAGGTGCTCCAGCGAAGCGCTGCTGGCACGTGGGATGACTTGCGGTGGGAAGGATCTCGGTGCGGGCCGATGCGCACGGCGAGCGAAGTCGTCAAGCTCCTCGGGGACAGGGAAGCTGCTTGAAATCAAGCTGGCGTATTACGTTTGGGCCACGAGGCTGAGCGAGCGGAGAACTATCAGAGAGGAATGAGTATGACGAATACGGTGTCAACCTCTCCCACCACCCCAAGCTGCACTGTGTGAACCTCAGGAACGCTGAATCCAAGCGCAGAGCCTGACACATGGAGGGCGCTACGCTCGGCGTTGAGACCGCCAAGTAGGATCACAGGAACAGGCTGCCTGCAAGGCGCGGGCTCTGAGAGGCTCTGAGGCAGACCAATGAATACCTGAATGACGCATAGTGTGCACAGATATCACCACGAGGCACAGAGGATTGTTGCGGAACGCGCGATGCGTGCATGACAGCTGCTAGCGCCAGCCCATCACCGAAAGAGACGAAACTCAGAGGTTTGACCCGTAGAACTCGCATCATCGTATCCAGGAGGGAGTTGATTCTCGGTCTGGGTCCAGTGGCGTAGACCGTCCCAACAACCACGGGTTCTCGTTGAAGCACAGCTTCAGCGCCGCCATCGGGAAGAAATGCGACCGCCCTCGGAGGATGGACAGCAGCCGAGTACTGCGCATGTACAGGGTAGCCAGTGAAGAACGCAATTATAGCCATTGAACTGCTTACTGAGAGCTCGAACGTTCCCAGAGGGCAAGATGGACTGAACGGTGAAGGGAGATGGATCTCTCCGTGCAGCATTCGCTTATGTGGGCTTCTCGGGTCCCTTGCATGCTCGGCCGACCGCACCGCTAGAGCCACTTCCTGGGGTGCTCTTGTATTCCAGGCCAGGAAGCTTTTTCGCTCCACCGGAGCCGGCCGTCGCCTCTTGGGTGGAAATTCGCCGCAACAAGCGGACGAGGGGCTCCGCGGGGTAGAGTGTAGATCCAGAGCCTGTGGATCGGCCGTCTCGATAGTCATAAGACAAGCGAAGACGTTCCTGGTGTGTAGCATAGCTATATGGAGATGTCAGAGCCTGCACGATCGTGACCGAAAGGCGGTCGAGACACCCACGGGCGTGGCTGAGGCAAAGCTGCACATCCGCCGAGAGGAAGGGGCACTTGAGCAGCACTTCTCCGCATGTATAGGTACTTACTAGCTGCTGGCCTCAACAGGATCAGAGAAGACAGGCCCGTGGATGCGGAGACGTTCAAGACGTCTCCAGCCCTCTGGATCTCCATCGGGTCCGAGTAACGGGCTATCCTCTGAATACACAATCCATCGTGTTGTGGATGGCGATCATGACGGTATCTCAGGACAGTATCCTTGACGGGTGGTACTCAGACTCGTGCACAAAAGTCAGTGAGATGGCCTGGCTTCTTACACAGATTTAGACAGTACTTACCTATCGTCCGGAAATCGGTCGGGATGAACAGTCACGAATAACTGATACTGTATGCGATCTCTTGCCAGACGTTCAGAGAGGACGCTGGAAGTGAATACCACCCAGTCGGTCTGGTCAAGCGACGCCGAGCGACATCGTTCGGGCAACCTGAAGCAAAAGAGCCAGATTTGTTCTCCTGCAAGCTTCGCACCGTCCGCGCGCGGCGCGAGCCTGAGAACATCTCGCCTAGCGAACGGCTGCGGCCACAGAACTCCCAAGGCTTGCAGGAAGCTGAGTATATCGACAGCGGAAGAAGTCGTTTGCCCGACAGTCTGGAGACTCGGGTCAGTGATAGTAGTTTCCAGAGAGTCAGAACTACCGGTGCTGATGTTCTGTATAATTTGCCAGCTACTCGCCTTGACAAAAATTGGTCTGATCGCGTCTTCCTTCTCATAGTTGGGTGTTACAGTTTCTCTGATCTCCTCATCTGCAACGAAGGTCGGGACATCCTAAAAACTTGCCCGTTGCTGACGGCCACGGGTGTCAATCAAGGGCGGTTTCTGGATGGGGTGAACGATATGAACTATTTGTCGGTGTGCGAGCGTGGTGGCTGCGCGCTCCCGATTCCGCGCTGCCGAGCTGCGCACGACACAAGTCATTCATGCGCGAGCGTCCAGGCCTATGTCCAGCAGACAAAGCGAGTTTAGTTCGTTACATTCTCGCACATCTGAATGGCAGATCGCTAGAGCAAGGTCGCAGAGGATGGGCAGAGGGAGAGCTGAGACCGCTGGCGCTGAGGAAGGAACTCCGTATTAACGAATTCAGAGTTAAGCCAATAAGTGCATATTCTGCGTTGTTTAAATCCCCATTAAGCGTCATATCTCCTATAAACCACATGTCGCAAACTTCAAGGGCTATCGCCTTGTTTCTTCTTGATGAGAGGGTAGTAGCGCACTCCCAATACCACTGTAGACCTTCTACCCGCGGGACATGGGAAGGATTCAGTCGTCTCCTCAGCTCGGACTCTGTCCGACAAGGGGACCTTGTGCACTAGGGTCCGCTTCTTGAACGCTTTGATTGCTGCATTGGGTCGGAGTGTGCAACACGCTCTGAGAGTGCCACACCTTCCCTGTATTTTCCAGGCATCCGGTGGAGAATATATGCTCTCGATGCCGCCAGAGAGGGACGGACGAGCAGAACGAGGGTGGCGATCCTAAACAGGAGTGTCACTTGCCATTTTGGTCTCTGCACTTCTGCGCTTGCGCCGGGCCGGGAAGCTGATACCCAGAAATGGAAGTGCACCGACGTAGACCGACGTGCGTCGTTCTCGCACTTTCTCGAACGGCTTCGCCGTTCGCAGCGTTGCACTTCAAAATGCGCCCTTTTCCGCCCTCTCGGACTCTGCAACGTCTCAACTGCTCTCGATATCTGCTGTGTCACATCGTGAAAGTCTCTTGAAGGCGACCATGGCGTCCAACAGGCCTCTCGTGTTCTTCGACATCACTATTGGCGGAAGACCGGCGGGGCGGATAGTTATGCAGCTGTATAACGATATCGTCCCGAAGACCGCTGAGAACTTCCGTACGTGACCCCTTTGCACGATAAGCTGTGTGAGAGTCGTCTCACGATGAGTCCAGGTGCGTTGTGCACGGGAGAGAAGGGCGAAGGGAAGTCCGGCAAGCCCCTGCATTACAAGGGATGCACCTTCCATCGCGTAATCAAAGGGTACGTCGCCTGACCTCGCGCACGAGCCTAATGGATACTCATGGGTCGTGAAGGTTCATGGTACAAGGTGGCGACTTCACAGCCGGCAATGGCACTGGTGGTGAATCCATTTACGGCGAGAAATTCGAGGATGAAAATTTCGAAGTGAAGCACTCGAAACGCTTCCTGCTCTCGATGGTGCGTTCGATTCACGAGGTCGTTTTGCAGCAGGGGCTAAAGCAAATATTAGGCGAACGCGGGCGCGAATACAAACGGGTCACAATTCTTCATCACCTGCAACGCGACGCCCCATCTCGACGGCAAGCACGTTGTCTTTGGCGAGGTCATCCGGGGCAAATCCGTCGTACGCGCCATTGAGAACACTGAGACAGCAAGCGGGGACGTTCCTGTCGAGCCATGCGTCATCGCCGACTGTGGCGAGCTCTCCCCTGACGATCCCTCCCTCTCTGAATCCGCGACGGCGGACGGAGACGTCTACGAGGACTACCCCGAGGACCAAGACCCCATAGACGGCAAGGACGTGGCCGAGACACCCGAGATCGCCCTCAAGATCGCGCGCGAGGTGAGGGAGGTGGGCAACAAGCTCTTCAAGGAGGGCAAGTACGACGAGGCATTGCGCAAATACCAGAGTACGTGTCCGCGTCTGTCTCAGCAGTGATGGGCGCACACTGACCGCCCTGGCGCCGCACAGAGGCGATCCGGTATCTTGACTACCACCTCGACCTCCCCGAGGACAAGCCCCCGGAACTCAAGGACTCCTTCGAGGCGCTCCTCGCACCACTGTTGCTCAACTCTGCACTCGCAGCGCTCCGCGCGGGCGGATCAGCAAATGCGCGCCTCGCGCTACGCGTCACCGACCGCGCAATCGCGTCGCTGGAACTCAACGACGCCGACAAGGGTACGTTATGCTTTGCCCGTACCACATCTACTGCATGCTGACCACATCTGGCGAGCAGCCAAGGCGCTGTACCGCGAGGCGCTCGCCCACGTCGTGCTCAAGGAGGACGAGGAGGCGGAGGAGGCGCTTGTGAAGGCGAACGCCCTTGTCAAGGACGACAAGGCGATCATTGGCGAGCTCGAGAAGGTGCGCGGCCGCCTCCGCGAGAAGCGCGAGAAGGAGAAGAAGCAGTTCAAGAAGCTCTTTGCATGACAAGCCGGACCTAAGCTAGAAGACAGTCAACGCGTGACATGGGGATCATGAAGTGTACATTTGTGTAGTATCTATCTAATCAGCATACATTATCGTGACATGATGTGTTCCTTCGCATTCGTACACTAGTCCTGTCCATTGCACCTCCCAGTACCGGATATCTACATTGGGTGCGTTCTCACTCTGTCTGTCCGCGCTGAAGCTACTTGTCCTTGACAGGGAAGTCCGAGCCGGTGACGCTCTTGTACTGGTTGCGGATGAAGTCGCTGATTTGTTCGTCTTTAAACTGCTCCGCCGCACTCTCGTTGTTCTGTTGTCCTTGGCCGAGGACATGCTCCTGCACCCAGTCGATCGCTTTACAGCGTTCCCGCCACAGGTCAAAGTCAGTTGAGGCCGAGCTCGTCAAGAGATGCTACTCACACTTGTCGAGCTTGTCCTCCTTGGCCTCGCCTGCGGTACCTCCGCCCGCTATTTGGTTCATCTATATATATAGCGCACCGTCAGCGATAGCACCCTGCTAGCACCCTGCAACTGTCTCCTAATATCTTTACCTTCTCTCCCAAGCCTCCCAACCAACCGCCCGACTTTCCCTGGTTGTTTCCGCTGTTCGCTGGGTCCGACATCTTTGGGATATGTCAAAGAACGAGGATAGACGTAGACGTTGGGGAGGCGTCCGAGTTCGTCGTCATGCGCGATATATACGACACTCCCCAGACGGGCGCGTGTCCGTCGCCACATTTTGACAGCTGGCGTATGCCAAGGCCCAGGGGCGCAGTAGTGGAGGCCCTGCTCGGAGCTCGCTTCGGCTTGGGTTTCCTGAGGGCTCTTGGTGAGCCTGACGTCAAGGGCGGGATGGGTTGCACCCGTCCATCGATACCGGTGCAGATGCATGACGCGTTGACTCGAACCTACAGTACATACTACTTCCTGGCTTAGTATGTGTTTCCGCTTATGACAAGACGCGAAGCATATACATGCAGAAGCTCTAACCATTCGATACATGCGTACAAGTGGCTATCACTCAGTATCGTACTGGAGCCTGAGGCCGATTGATTCATGCTAGTTATGGGTGCAATAGACGGAAACGCGCCTTCTTCGTACTACGTCGTTGCAGGTCTTAGGTTCGTGAGGACAGCCATTGATCCTCCCCGAAGCCACTACCTTCCCCAAATCCCTCCGCCCACTAATACCGACAAAACGTCTCGATCAGAAGCCTACATCGTCTATCAGCAGCTGCTCGCGAGCCTGCTTCTCCTCCTCCCACATGGTCGCGTGCAGATCGCCCAAAATGCGTGCCCGAGTCTCTTTATCCCCTACGCCGGCCCACAGCAGACTGAGGCATCGCGCGCGACCGAAGTCGATGATACGGAAGCTCGGGCAGTCGAACGTGCGCCGCGCGGGCGGGAACGAGAGCGGACCCGGCTGGATCATGATGTTGCGCACGTAGAAGGAGCCTTGGGTGATGGCCTGCGCGTGCAGTCTGAGGATGAGCGAGAAGCATTCCGTCCTACGCAAGAAATGCCACAAACGTCAGCTTCTTCGCTGTGGGGATACGAGATAGTGGTTACGGCGTACCTTTGGTCGACGGTGAACTTCTCCGGCCGCACGGGCTCACCGCATTCCTCCATGAGTAGAATCGGCGAAAGCCACTTCACCCGGCATGGCTCGTCCTGGTCGCAGTTCGAATGCCTCGCGGCCTCATCCTCGTCCCATACAACCTCTCCGTCCTCTCCTACGGGCAAGTAGAACCCATAGAACTTCGGCACGACAGGGCCTACGGGTACAGCGAACCGACACGGCGGGACGATGTTGAACCCGCAGTACTCTTCCTGCATGTGCACGGGGAAAGTGCCGTACGCGCGCCCTTCGTTGTGCAGGAGCGTGTGGGCCGTGCACTGCGCGAACGCGAGCTTCGCCGCCACCGTCACCTGGCCCGTAGGAGAGTGCGCGGAGAGCGGAGGGGGAAGCGTCAGCGGGGACCGGTAGACGTCGGAGTGGTGGCCGGAGCCGAGGCGGTTCGTGGAACGGAGATGGAGGTGCGCGACTCGCTCTTCGGACGGGCGTGGTTCCGCAGCGACCCAGCAGGCCGTCTTGCCCTTGCCGGGCGGTCGGTGCAGAACGCGTCTGTACTGGACTGGCTGGTCCGTGGACCGAGTGTGTCTTGTTACGCGATCAGGGTCGTGCACGAGGAGGGTATCGGGAAGGAAGGCTGTCGGGATGAACTCCTCCAGCTTGGGGAGACCGTCAACCGAGAACATGTCTGGAGCTGGAGTCGCCTCGGAGGCAGCGTCCTCCATTTGGACATCTCCCTCTGGCTGCGGTTGCACGTCGGGATGCTGAGCTGCCGACCTGGGCGAAGCTTCCTGCCGACCCTCGGGGTTGCCCGGATTGTCGAGTTCCTCACCCGCGACGGCTTCATCGTTCTTCTCATGCTTTCCCGACGCGGCTTCTTCGTCACGAACCGTAGCCTCGGTAGGCGGTCTGGCTGTTGATGTTGACGACGTCGAGGCTGCAGAAGTCGACGGCGCAGAGGATTTCTTCCTTGCTCCATCCGGTAGCCCTTCTTTCCGCTTGGCGGCGGATTCCGCGGGGACACCAGGTCGGCCATTCGGTGGTCTGGAGTATCGCACGAGACAGCAGTGCTCTCGAATACCCGTCGTATCGGCCACGAGCCCTTCCGCCTTCATCTCTATGACCGCCTTGGCGATGAGCTCTTCAGCTTCCCCGCTACCGAGAGCCTCCAAGCGCTCTTTGAAGTGCTCGCACCACACAAAATCGTAGGGCGGATCACCAATGGGCTTCCCGCCGCTCAACTGGCCATCGTTGCGGACCATCCTGCCGGTGCACGCTGTGGGGGGCTCGGGGCAGCGGCGGGGGACTAGTTGCTTGTAGACTGTGACGACGCCATTTCTGTTATCGCCAGCGCGGATAGCGTAGCACATGAAGTCGGAGTGCTCGAACTCGCATCCCTCGTCGAGTGCGCCGAGAGGGGGGTCGGGCTGGGCAGGATGCGCAAGGGGGAGCTTGAGCACGGGCCAGGGACGGCGGACGCGCGGTGGGACGAGAGGGCTGTCCCACATTTCTGCCTCGATCTCGTCGTAGTGCTCGCCGAGCGCCTTGAGCATGCTCCTGGACCAGGTAGTGACGTAATTCGGGACACTGGGGACGCGAGGGATGTAGAAGAGTTCGTCGAGGAAGTGCGCCCAGATGAGGCCGTTGGGCGTGCGGAGGCCGACTGGGCCCTTGTCTTTTTCGAGGACAGGTCCGTTCGGATCCCGTTCGATGCGGAAGCGGGTGAAGCGGGTGCGCCCCTCCGAGTCAGTGAAGAGGTCGTCCATCGTGTCTGGTACGTGGTCAATGCCTCCCGTGGGCCCCGTGAACTATTGACTGACCTCTGTATACACTAGTAATCCACCGGGAGATATAGAGATAGGCAGAAGTAGGGAGGGGGACTTGGGGCGTGTTGCAATACTTGCTTTATAGCCATCGACAGTCGCTTAGAACAAAAGAATCACAGCTTAGCCACATCGATCTTGGCTCGGGCCCAGCCAAAGACGATCCTCATTCTCTTCTGTGCACACGCTTCCAGATCGCATGACGGAAACGTGCTCCGCATTTGGACGACCGCTTGTGCACAAACCTACCGAATGGGACCAGGCATAAGCTGCAGCGCAGTGGGCAACCGGGGCGCGTGGGAACGGTCGAATCGCGGCGTCTGCGTGTTGTCTGAATGCAGACAATTCCCATATGCTGTTGGTAGTTGATATCTTTTCAGCAACCAGACCTGGTCGTCGTACTCCGAGAAGAAGGGGAGATGGCGAGTGTGACGTACCAGTTCAAGTTCATCCCTACTGTACGACGAATCGCGATCTGCCTTGCGCACATCCTACTGGTCAACACAGCCACACCGTCTCGGGGCCCGGCGCTTGTTGCAACTCCCCTCCTCCCAGCTTCCAATCTCAACCAAACCACAGCCAATTGTCATCCCGTTATCATGAAGTATGACATTCCTGAAGCGCTGTGATGATTGATTGCGCCGGGATGTCCATGCGCAAGCTGGTCCAGCGCAGTGACGCCCTACATTGAGTCCAGCCGGGAACGGTGGCAGATCCTTGAAGCTGGAATCATGAGCGTTTGCGTCACACTGATGGGGTTGCTCAGAACAAAGCAGTTGCATGCTGGACGTGATCGTGAGTCTCTGGTTTGGGCAAGGATGTCCTGACTCTAATATACTGTGGTGAATGCAGGTCTAAACGCGTTACCGGGCTCGCTGGACCAATCGGGGTTTCCGCTCCACGTGGTATGCAGTATCCCCGACCTGCATTCCCGGGTGGCTCATGACGCCTGCTCGCGTATCCTATGCGAGCTGGCCAGCTGTAGGCCGTGAGGCTGCGTATATAAGAGCAGGCATGCAATGCCTCACAGCTTTCAGGTAGTTTCTCTCGCCATCATTCCAAGGTTTGCAAGTATCCCAAGCTGTGAGTGCACTCACGATACCTCTGTCGAGAGAGTTGTTCACTAACCATGCGTAACAGCCTGGTTCCAAGCACGACCATTCCACTAACGACAGGTGCAGTCAAGTCTTCAGTGCTGTACGGCCGGCCCGTGCTCACCAACACGTCGCGCATTATAGTCATGCAGATCTTGGCCCTAGTGAGCGCTTTGCTCCTGTTCGCCGCCGGCATACAAGCCGCACCACTCGAAGAGCAAGCGGTGTCCGACAGCAAAGCGTACCTGCAATCATTTGTAATCGACCACAATCGCCCGTCACGTCCCTATGTGCGGCGGCCAAGGCCTCACCCCTGATATGCAGCGGCCTGGAGTCCACATTGACGAGCTCTCGCCTGAGGCCAACTCAGGATGCACGAGGTACGTCTTTCCATAGATTCAGTTCCCTGACATTTCTGATTCGAGACAGTCTTGGGACTCGCTAGCGTACATACCACGACAATAGATTGCTTCCCTATGTGTTTTCCGAAAGTACACCATCACCAGCGCCGGTGTTAGCACGATTCACCTCACTTTCCAACGATGTCCGCGAGCTGCGTTTTCGGAATCGCTGCCGGAAACGCGCGCACCTTGAGGCGCGTGTGCGTCGCCTGCTCATACGCGAACGCGAACGAGATGAGCTCGAACTCGCTGAACGCCGTGCCGAGGAACGAGAGCCCGAAAGGCATGTTCGGCCCGCTCTCCCGCGTTGGCTGGGCCGGGGACAACGGGGTGTCTGCAGGTAGGAAGCCAAGCGGCACTGTCGCGATCGAATCGGTCAGTGAGCCTTGTGAAGAGAGGAAAAGAAGTGAAGAGAGGCTCACCGGTCACGATGGGAAAGCCTGCGATGGCAGCTGGGCTGGATGCGATGTCGGTTGGCAGGAGGAGCGCATCCAGCTTGAAGGCTCGCAGGGCGCCATCGATTCCGCGAGTTTGCCCAAGGTCCTTATCTGCCGCGAGGGCGTCGAAAAACGCCTGGTCCACGGTCGTGTTCTCGGAGGCGATGAATCTACCGCGCAATCAGTCGAGCCCGTCACAAGGCATGCGTCTCAGCAGGGACACGCACTGAGACTGGTCCGTCCAGAACGGGGGCACAAGCTCCTCGTCCGCATGCGCGATGTTGAACGCGATGAGGTCCGCAAGCGTCTTCACGCCCGTCGGGACCTCCACCAGCCCGGCGATATAGCGCTCCACGTCGACCTTGAAGTCCGTGCTCAGCACGACCGTCTCGTTGTTGCTCGCCAGCAGCTCCTCCGAGTCGGGGAAGTCCGCGGGGTCGACAACCGTCGCGCCGAGCCGCCGCAGCGTCGCGAGCGACGCGTTGAATGCCGCGACGCGCACGTCGTCCAGCAGCGCGACGAACTTGCGCGGGACGCCGAGGCGCGCGCCGCGCAGGGCGTGCACATTCAAAGCTTTGGTGTAGTCGGGCACCACTAGGGGCTGCGCGAGCGTGAAGTTGTCGCGCGGGTCGCGCCCTGCGATGATGGAGAGGATTGTGGCTGCATCTGCGACGGAGCGCGCCATGGGCCCTACTGTGTCCTGGTGCTCGGATATAGGTACCACTAAGAGAGGACACTCAGCGACGTTGCTTTGGTCAACGAGCATCGCCTGGACACGTACCCCCATCGCGCGAAGTCAGTCCCACAGTCGGCTTGATCCCAACCAGGTTGTTCACGCTGCTCGGCGACACGATCGACCCATCCGTCTCTGATCCCAGCGCGGCGGCCGCCAGTCCGATAGCCGCGCCAATACCACTGCCCGAGCTCGAGCCCGACGGGTCCCCTAGGGGTACGTATGGGCTTGACGCCTGCCCACCACGTCCAGAGAAGCCAGAAGGCACGTTCCCGCGGAAGTTCGCCCATTCCGAAAGATTCGCTTTTCCGAGGAGGATTGCGCCCGCCGCGCGGAGCTTTGCGGCGACGTGCGCGTCGCGCGGGACTACTGAGCCGAGGAGCGCGAAGGACCCTTGTCATCGTGTAAGCATGAGAGTGGGGACGAGGGAGGAGAGATCAGCATACCTGCTGTCGTGTTCATTCCTGTCGCCCCGGTGTGAACAGAACCGCGCATGGTGCTGAGTAGAGGCCACGCTCACCTTCACTATGCAGAGTGGCGATGTTGTCCTTCAGCAGGATCGGAATGCCATGCAGCGCACTGCGAGGGCCCGATAGCTTCCGCTCACGATCCAACTGCGCGGCCTGCGTGAGCGCACTCGGGTTCTTCTCGATAACCGCGCGCAGAGTCGGGCCCTGCAGATTGACTTCGTCGATCCGCGCGAAGTACGCCTGATGGAGCAAAGCATGATCGCCGTCAATGCCCATCGCCATGCATCATTGTCTGCGTCGCGAATCTGACCTTGACGAGGTCGACGCTCGTGAACAGCCCCTTCTGCAAGCCTTCTTGGAGCTCCGCAATGGATGCCTCGTAGAGATCAGGGAACGGGGAGTGCGCGGCAGGCGCGGGCGTGCGCACGGACTCTTGCGTAAAACCATACCCTGCCCACACGAGCGCGAAGACAAGCGTGAAGAACGACAACCAGCTCAGGCGCAGCGACATTCTGAGACGACTCATCCGCGAGTGAATATTCGGTAGGTAGTCGCGCCGTCGCAGTGAGAGGTCCAAGGAGCCGCCGTATCTTTAAGGGCTCGCTCTTATCGGCCGTGCACATGCATTCGCAGGAAACCGTGAGAGCAGGACATCATTTGGGCGGCGAGAGAGCGCGCATGGGAGTATTTCGTCCCAGCCTCGTGAAAGGCGGCCAGCACGAATGAAGTCAAGGATGAAGCCCCATTATGCCCACAGCTTCTCTTGCGTTAGGTGGTGGCGAGCGGGAGCAGAGAGGCTGCCATCATGCGGTCTTGCAGGTGCGCACTTCTGCCAGGAGTCGGCGGGAGTCAGCATACGCAGAATCAATTGGACGAGACCCAGCAGCGAGAGATTGCATTTTGAGAGTGCATACCAGGGCAGTCTACGAGTAGTACCTGAGGATGCCCCATTCCTGTAAGAAGCCCTGGCACATGCTGAATGCTGTCCGCCTCTTCAGACTTTTTGCGACGCCTGTGCCCCAGTGCAATCTGGTAGTTTCTCTGACCGCGCTCAACAGGTAGAATCAACATGACTAGGATAGACAAGGTGAAGTTCTCGGGTACGAGTAGGTATAGAGCAGGTGCCTGCATAATAGCTAGTATAGGACTCCGTGGAGGAGTGCTGACGGGCGCTTCCTGTCATGAGCCCATAAAGCGAAGCGCCCTGCGCATTGTGGGCGCCTACTGGACTGCTCCTCGCGAGCGTTACCAAACCGTCCGAACGTAGACCACCTCCACCACCTCCACCACCTCCACCACCACCACGACTCTTGATTGTCCTCTACATTTCCTCTTCCTGTCAGCATGGCAAGTATTGGACCCCGCTTACGCTGCCATAGCACTGACTTACACTCGATGCTGTCCTCGAACGCTATGCATTGCAATATTCCATGGTCAGGCCTCCCTCCACTTCTGTTCCGAGTGCAACAACCTCCTCTATCCGAAGGCCGACCCTCAGCGCCGTGTGATGGTCTACGCGTGTCGAATCTGCGCGTACGACGAGATCGGGGAGAACCAGTGCGTGTACCGCAACGATTTGCTTACGGTCACAAAGTACGTCTTCTCTCGCCGCCGTTCTCCTCTTCATCTGCTTGGAGAGTGGGGCCGCTGCTCAGACCTAGTGCTCACGACCTCTAAGAGAGCAGGTTGGTGTGACAAACGACCTCGGCTCAGACCCCACACTGGTGAGTACGATTTCGGCCCCAGCAGCTCATCTTCGCGGTCCCAATCGCTGCCTAGGCACATGCAAAAATGACCTGTCCCAAATGCGGCCACGACGAGTACGATCCTCGCTCTTCCTGCGGCGATTCGGACGCTGACCTCATGCAGCGCGGTATTCTTCCAAGATCAGTCGAAGCGCAAAGAGACCCGCATGATCCTCTTCTACGTCTGCACAAAGTGCGACAACGCGTTTACAGATCCAACACTAGAATTGGAGACGCAGCCTGAGATGTGAAGGGGCCGTGTATCTGTTCTCTTTCGACGCAGAGGGTGGTCTGGGCGAGCTGTCGCACGCGTATACCCTCGTGTACACTACCTCTACCTTGTATTGCTAATCATCAGCCCTGTACTTGCTTTCGCATCCAGCTGGAGGCCACGGTTTGCCTCGACGTGCCGTTTCCTGTGAAGCGCACAACGGGGCTGTGGTGTTCGCTAGATTATGTACAGCGTAACCACTGACGGAGGTTCTTGCACAGCAGCTCAGCAACTCGAGAGTGGTGTCAGTCAGGATGAATATACATTAGGGTATGTATGGTACAACAGCCCTACGCGATACAATATGCCGGTCCCAAGGTCCAGCCCGAGCGCACCGAGATCCAACCCAATAAGCAAGAAATCAGAATCTACAACTCCACCTCAACGATCCGACGCGAAGATCTCGTCGACGACCCTCTCCACGAGCCGAGCCTCGCGCAGCTCCATGTCCTCCTTCGATACGGACCCTTCGCCGCTCTGCGCGCGCTCGACCGCGCGGCGCCACTCCTGCACCTTCTCCTCGAGCACGGCCTCGCGGGCGCGTGCGAGGCGCGCGGTCGTCTGCAGCCCGAGCACCTCCGCCTCCGCGTCCTCGAGCGGGTGCGCGCGCGCGCACAGCGCGACGTACGCGGGGCGCACCCACGCGGGGATGTCGTACTTCTCCGCGAGGAAGACGCGCTCGACCGGGTCGAGCGGCGGGGACGCGCGGTCGAGCGCGCCGATGGCGTGCGTGCGGGCGGCGGGGAAGGCGAGCGCGGTGGACGTCGAGAGGAGCAGGACGAGGTTGAGGATGGAGTCGTTTTGCGGGTTGGAGGCTCTGTGGGCGCGAGGATGAGCGTCTGTGTCAAGGCCTAGGGGAAAACGACGTACCCGTGGTAGAGGAAGTGGAGGAGACACTCGAACTCGCGCCGAGAGACGTTCTGCAGCTTGACGGCGGTGTCGTCTGTCTTGCCCATGTCTGTTCCGACGAGGGTACGTTTGAAGAAGTCCTTGAAGAAGGTCGAGTCGCGTTCAAGGAAGTACCTGTGCACCCGGAACAGGCAGTTCTCCACCTACAAAGCCGATCAGCCACGATAGCTTGATAGACTCGGTCAAGCGACGACTCACCTGAAGGATGATCATCTCGTCTTCCATGTAGAAGTGAGAGTGCCGAACGGCGCGCTCCTCTGTGGGTTTGCCACTCGCCTGCTGTTGCTGCTTCAAAGACGCCTTTGGCGAGGCAGAGCGGGCCTCCGACGAAGGCGAAGCGGGGCGCGTCTGTGCAAGGGTCGATCCCGGACTAAGCGGCACGGGAACAGAATCGCCGTTAGGACTGTCCGCCCTGCGTGATCGCTCGGGGCTGCTCGCGCGGTACTGCTCCTCAGAGCTCTGTGACCGGTCATGGTAGTGCACTTGCGGTTCTCCCGACCGCGAAGGAGGCTGATGTCTGTCGTCCTCCCGAGTAGAGTCCTGCTGGAGGGCACGTGGGCTCTCTGCACGCGAAGACACGGGCTGCAGGACGAGCGGCGAGCTCGACGGTGACGGGATCGGTGACACCCGTTGCTGACTACGCGCAGGACGCTGGGGAGGAAAGAAAGACCGCTCGAAGTCAGATGCAGAGGGAGGCACGTCCGGCAGGGGCAGCGCAACGAGCGGGCTCTGGCAGAGGGGAGACCCGGCGATCCCGCTGTCCGACGAGAGCGCGGCCGACTCCATGACTCGTCGCTGTGCCACCGTCGTGCGCTTCACCCTGGACTTCTGCCTGCGCGGGCTCGTGCGGGAGCCATTGCCGGGAAGCGAGGGGACAGGCGGGGGCGGAGGCGTCCGGGGCGGGCTGTGGTCGGCGGGGGTCGTGCGCCAGGAACGCGGCATCCCGCCCTCTTCTGGGTCGCTCTCGGACTCTACGCGAGGGCTGCGGTACTTGCGATAGCTCTGCTGCGACGCGCGCGAGTGCGGAGGGGACGCGGGCGAGGACCTGGGCCTGGACGAGCTGCGACGGCTATCTTCGAGGCCGGGCCGGGAGTCCCGAGGGGAGCCCCGGTCGGCGTGAGCCTCTTCCTTCGCTTCCCTCGCCAGGGATAGCATGGGCATGAGAGCCCTGCGCATGGGCGACGGCATCTCGGAGGGGTTGGGCGAGGAGAGGTTCCAGTTGTCCGGGGTCTGCGAGCGCGGCGGGTGCTCGGGGTGCAGGACAGGGCTCGGCGGGGAGGTCATGATGGGGGAGATGGACGCCGAGGGCGGGTAGGAGCGCGAGACCCATTCGCTCTCGCGCTCGCGGCGCATCTGGGGCGCGCTTGGGTCGACGAGGAACTTGGTGTCAGTGCGCATATGGCGGTAGGTGATGGGGCGGGAGGAGGAAGACATCATGTCGAGCGATAGTGCGGCAGTAACCGTCCGGGCAGGTGTATGATGTCGATGTCGCTGTCGCAGTCGATGCTGGGACTATGAGGCGACGATGCCCCGCGCAGTAGGCTCGGGGTAAGATTGGAAGATGTCTTTCGAGGGTACGCACAGTTTTATACCATGGCCTCGGCGCGGGCACGCATTCGAGGCGTGTTCGCGCGTGCACGAGTCGCATCAGAAGCTGGCGCTTTTGGAAGTGCCACGACTCGCATTGACCCCCACCGACGGTTTGATCCTATTGTGCTGCATAGTCGGCGGCCAAGCTTCGAGGTTGCTGGCGATTGGTAGCCTGGATTACCGGTGTAGAAGATGATACGTGATTGTCTCGAGTCGAGAGATGGGGTGTCAATGGATCAGGACTATGCGACCGCGATGGGCCTCGACAGGGTCCTGGGCTAGGTTCAGCAGATGCGTAAGACCATGTCACCTCGGTCGGTCAGCATCATTGCCACCAGTGCATGTCGCTGAAGATCCATATGTGTCTATGCTGTGGGAGGTAGATGGCAGGAGCGAAAGGGAAGACGATCTTTGAAGTCTACAACTTCATCGCTTCTCAAGTACATACTGTACCACGGGCGCCTGTTCATCTGTACCTCCTTCCACGACGGTTACACGACCATCACGCGGTCGACCACGACGATTTCGACTCTCGGATTGCCGTCACTATACCGGGCCCACCTGTGCGACACTAGTCGCCCTCTCATATCCCATATGCTCTTCTATCTTTCTCAGGGACGCTGCCTTTATGCTGGACTGTTCTTCATTCGTGTTGGCTTTGCACTCCTTGGAACTGGATACATCCACCCCGACGAGTACTTTCAGAATGGAGAGGCTATAGCAGGTCTGTAGTGCTATGGTCCTCCGTACGTATCTTCTGAAGCCGTCAAGGCCGCCAGCTTGGGTTGCATACATCTCTAACCTGGGAATGGGACTCTGTCTTCCCATGTCGATCCATCGTCCCGGTCTGGATGAGTACCGGGCTGCCGTTCTCCATCCTGCGACAGCTGCTGCAGGGTCAGTGAGATTCACAATCTACCCCGTTCTCTGTGGCTGACTGGTTTAGGTCAACTCTTGTCCCCGCGTTCTGTTTTCGTCGCGGAGAGGCTATCGTTCCTGCTCTCTTCTCTGTTGCTCGGTATGCCCATCGCGTCTCGACTATGGCTGGGCAAGTAACCCCTCCGCAGACTTTTCGGTGTATTACCTGGTTGATGCAGCCCGCCTGCAAGCCCTGATACTCCTTGCATCGTCATACGTTGTGCTCACGTACCAAGTTCGGCCATTCTCAAACTCACTAGAGGCCATTCAAGTGGCCCTCTCACTGGTGCTTCTTAGGCAGTTATTCGTTCTTGAGAAAGCTCCTAGGCAATCGCAGGTCAGCTCTCACGACTCTCATATGTGTAGTAGCTCACGTCGGCACACAGCGAGCTCGATTTTTCTTGTCACTGCTAGCATTGACTGCTGTCTGGGCGCTCTTCACCCGTGTTACCTTCGCTGCCTTCTTCTTCCCTGTAGCCCTGGAGGTCCTCAAGTGGTGCCTCCGTCAAAGTCGCTTTTCATTGCGTTCCTTGGCTCACTTGCTCTCGCTGCCGCTCCTGCTCACGCTCGCCGCTTCCCTCGGCTTCATCTACGCCGACAGCGTCTACTTCCACGGTTCTGCGCTTCCTCCTAGCACAGAGCTCACGCCGTTGAATTTCCTGCGGTATAACCTCCTGCCATCCAATCTTGCAGAGCATGGCTTACATCCTCGATGGCTCCACTTGGTCGTCAACCTGCCGATGATTGCCACTCCCGGTTTACTGTACTACGTCCTCCGAGCTGAGTTTGACATCTTCACCTCCCGGTCTGGAGAGAAAGACAAGGCCAAGCCCGGAGTCTCGCAGATGATGCAGAGAAGTGAGCGTCCCCAAGCGCTCGAAGCCCCGCGACTGACTCTCTTTCAGCATTGTACTGGGTTAGATGGTCAGCTGTGTCGCTCCTATCCATTCAGCCGCATCAGGAACCCCGCTTTTTAACCCCACTGCTGGTCCCGATGATCGTCTTGGCAGTGAACAACGGTCGCATACTGCGTGCACGCAAGCCGTTCCTAGTGTGTTCGTTCACATTTTCGCATATACTGCCTTCATCCTGACTACACCCCATTACCAGATATTCTGGATAGTTGCGAATACACTTCTTGCCATACTCTTTGGCTTTTTCCACCAAGGCGGTGTTGTGCCGTCGCTTTTCCGCGTACACGGCATCGTATACGACGAGATATCCGGGTTATCCGCACATGACTACCGAATCGTCTACTGGAAGACGTACATGCCGCCGAGACACCTGCTTGCCATCCGTCGCGAAGGTCGGTACGCTCGCAATGCACACCCCTGCGCGACGTGACATTGACCTCCTTCTTCAGACGTCGACTCAGGACGAGTCTCCGTCCAAGACGTTTCGGGCGCTTCTTCTGGAAGTTTGGTTGCCACATTACTAGCCAGCGCACCCTCCTCAAAGCCGCTCTCCACGCTTGTCGTCGCGCCCTTTCACGCGGTATCAGAACTCGACAAGCAGATGCAAGAGTGCATATCGGAGCGGCAGCGCGTCTTTCCTCATCTGGACCTCGATCATATCGGAGAGTCGATGGAAGTTGGATGGAGAGATGGACTCAGCCTCGGTATTTTTGACGTTGACGTTCCGTGCTTGCGGGAGGCGGTGCAGCTACAAGAGCAGTGGCTAGCGGAACCCGCGCAACGGTCATAGACCGCGACTCAGAGTGCTTGGGAGAAGGCGGATCGTTCCTCAGATATCTCAGGATCTTGTGCTGCATTGCCAAGGACAATGGATAGGAGGTGAAACCGGAAGTGTATGTGCGTGACTACGATGTCAGCTTGTGGTGATCGTTGCTATTGGTGCGTTTTGACCTTTTCGTCGCGCGGGAGACCGAGCTGACACGTTTCTGCTGTTTGTATGCGACAGTATCAGCTACCGTACGCATGGCGAGCAACATTGAAACCACTTCTCGCACTCGTGGTGGACCCATAACATCACTTCCCCGCAAAGGCATGCCATTCGTCGAGCATGACCTGCTGAGTGAGGTCTGCCGTGACAAGCCTGTCTGTGTCATCGCGACAGATCTGGTATCCCAGTTTGCCTTCTCCTACCATCTGCTCGGTCAGCGCGGATGGGTGCTGGCAGGACAGGCGGATACGGACTGGTAGCCGCGTTCTCTGCATCGTGGGACGTGCGCTGCACTTGATCATCCACTTGCGTTGCCCATGCCTCAGCTGCGTTGTAGCCACTATTAAGTACCATGTCTTAACGCGAGACTCGGCCACAGGTCTCACACCACCTTCGACTTGAATGGCTCAACGGACCCCACAAGGATACGGACAATACTTCCCCGACGCCGTGGATCCTCCTACGCGACTACCATCTCCTTGGGCCACGATGACGACTCCATCGCCCTCGCCGGGGCCGCCCCCAAGCCCGGCAGTCTGGATGCCACACGACTGGACTCCCACTGCACGCAGAGTCGCCCCGCCAACCCCCGCTCGTTCGCTCCCGCTCATTCCAAGCGCGTCCGCCTCCGCGCATGAGATGCAAGAAATGCAAGCGCTGCGCACGAACACGACCTACTCGCCGCTCCCGACGCATCCTGAGTTCCTGCGCAACCTGCAGTCGCACCCAATGATCATCCAGCGCGGTGGTCTGGGCCAGTACACGCGGACCCCAAGCCCTGCGTCTTCCATCGAGTTCGTGCAGTCCACTCAGACTCGTGCTCCTGGTGCCGGCCATTATCCTTCTGTTGGGGGTATGCAGAATCCTGGGAAGCTCGAAGGCGCGGGTCATCACGGTACGCAGCTCGTCAGCCCTGTACCTTTCCCCTCGGATCTGCGCTTCGCATCCCCTTCCCCAGCGAACTCTGGGATGTCGAGCCCTCGCCCACTGCCGAGCGTCCACGGCTCGCAGCACAGTCTGCGCAGTGTGCCTAGTGGGCCGAGCACCCAGCCGAGTCCTGCGACGAGCCCGGACTCCGCGGCGGCGTTATCATCCCCGAGGAGGAATCCTGTTGCGATTCCACGCCCGAGGCTACCTGCGCTTGGTACAGCGTCAATGGCTAACCCTGCCTCGGAATCGCAGAGTGGCACGGCCAATTGTCCGAGGCATCCAGTCTTCTATATGCAGGAAGGAATGATCGTACTCAAAGTGAGTTCTGGTAAAGCGTCATGTCCGTTGTTACTCTATCTCATCATCTCATGGAAGGTTCAGGAGTCGCTGTACAGGATCCACAAGTATTTGCTCGAACACCATTCGGATTACTTTAGGAGGGTTCTAGCTGAAGGAGCCGACTCTCTTGGTCGGTCCGATGACTCTCCCGTGCCTCTACCTGCGGACGTCAGCCAGCAAGCGTTTGACTGTCTGTTGAACTTCTTGTACCACGGGTATGTGCCGGTCTTCCCCCGGCTGAAGCCTGGCTGAGACGCGCCACAGGATCTATGACCCTACCTCTGTATCTCTCGCGGATTGGACGACCATCCTTCGCGTTTCAACGCGCCTCCAGTGCACCAAGATCCGCCAATACGCCATTCGGGAATTGTCCACCCACCGTTCTTCTCTACCCACCATCGAGGCAATTGTCCTTGCCAGGGAGTACGACATTCCCTCTTGGCTGGGCCCTGCGTACGCCGAGCTCGTCAGGCGCCAAACTCCACTCAGCGATGAGGAGGCGGATCGTCTCGGGGCGCGCACGGTTGCACAGGTGGCTCGTGCACGCGAGATGCTCAGGGAAGAAGAATACGCCCTTTTCCAGCAGCGGAGATACGGTGCGAAGTATGTCTTCCCGGAGCGACCAGATGAGCAGTTGGTCGCGCGTGCCGTCAATGAGGTCTTTCGTCTCTCGGGGCCTGCGTAATCGCACAGATGTCTACGTCCCAAGTGATGCGGCTGGTGAACTTGGGTCGATTGGCCATGTCTATACCCTATTGTGAATCAACATGGGACCATCCGGACGATGCTACTGCCGCTCGCGTTTCGTCATTTGACAGAGTCAACTGGACTTCCGGCTCTCACCAAGCAGCCGCTGAGTATTACCGCCCTATGCAACGCCTTGGGTTCTTATCGCTGCTCCTCCCCACACGTCCGGCGCCGCCGCCTCTCCTGATAAGGTGCGTAGTCTCGTTGAGTCCTCAGATGAGTGGACACAAGCTGAGAGCTGTAAAGGCAGTAATTCTTCTGACGACTGAACCCATCCCGGATGCCCAGCTACATATACGTAATCTCCGCGCACGATGCACGTTTTTCCGGCCTGAACGCGCAGGAAATGTCGCCTGTATAAGCGCTGCGAGTCATGGGTTCGAAGCTGAAGATACAAGTAGTCGAGATGCCATGGCAGTCGGAGGCTGATTCTGTACGTTCCCAGAATGAGAGCCATACGCTATCACGGACCCGAGGACGTCCGCCTGGACAACATCCCTGAACCGATAGTGGGCCCGAAACAGGTCAAGATCAAGGTACGTGCTCTGTATACCTATTCAACAGCTGTCCGACGCCGTTGCTTGAACTTCTTCGAAGATTGCCTGGTAAACGTCTTCGACTCGATCTGTGCGCCCTGGTTATCCTGCTCACGGCTGCATACCTACAGGTGCGGCAGTACGTCTTCCTATCGCCCTCCAAGGGCGAATGGATTGATTGTCGTTTGGATAGTATGCGGGACCGACCTACACATGTATCAGGGAAATACGCTGCCAGGCCTGACCCCAAGTGCTGCTGAGCCACACCCGATTACTGGAGATGCGCTCCCTGTGGTTATCGGTCATGAGTACGAACTTGCATTGTTGCCTCATCATCAACGATAACTTGTCTCTCACAGGTTTTCCGGCAAAATTGTCGAAATGGGTCATGAGGTGGACACCTTGAGATTCGCCATAGGCCAGAACGTGGCAGTGTGAGCAGCACTTCACTTTGAACTGTCACTGTACGTGAAGTTGATTGTGCTCACAGGGTGCCGCTTGTAAACTGCATGGATCAAGACTGCTCAGCCTGCCGGCAGCGGGATACGTGGAACCATTGCACGAAATGCTGGGTTCTGGTGAGCGCCTCGCAGCGTCGTCCTCCTCGACGGCTTAGTTAACCTTGAGATGTGCACAGGGGATGTCGAGCGCGGCGAATGGCGGCCTGGCTGAGTATGCTGCAGTGAACCAGGAGCTCGTGCATGTTCTCCCGCCCAACGCTTCCCGTAGGTCATCCGCCCTTCGCCGCGTCAGCCCCTTATCTCCTCTTTACCAGTGGAGGTCGGCGCTCTCATCGAACCTTTGGCGGTTGCCTGGCGCGCAGCTCAGAGAGCAAACATCAAGGCTAGGGACAAGGTACTAATCCTTGGTGCTGGACCTGTGAGTAGTTGTCTTATCGTACTCTACTTGCATGATTTGGAAATTGAACCGTTCTCAGATCGCTATTCTAATGTTGCATGTTGCAAAGTGAGTACATTATGTCATTGGTAGGAGCATTTTGACGATCATCGGGGCCACAGACTCTTTGGGGCCTCGTGGGTCGGTGTCTCCGGCCGCCGACCTGTGCGATGTGAATTGGCACGAAAGCATGGCGCATCAGCCGTCTTCGATTTGACGCATCCGGGAATGGATGTCTGTGCTGAGACGCTGAAGGCCACTGGAAGTGGCGCTGACGTGGTGGTCGACTGCGCTGGGACTCAGCTCACCCTGGACACCGCTCTGGTTGCCGTACGGCCTGGAGGAAGAATAATGAACCTTGCGGATTGGCAGATCAAGCCCGTCATCGACATGACGCTCATGCTCTTCAAGGAGATCGTGCTCACTAGTGCGTTTGCTCACAACAGACTGAAACGCTTGCTCAACGACTTTCGCTTATCTAACAGGTAGTCTCGGGTACTCAAACAACCATCCTGAAGTCCTGAGAGCTGTGGAGGAGAACCGTCTCGGCGACTTGGAAAGCCTCATCACTCAGCGCGCTTCGCTAGAGGAATTTTTGGAGAAGGGACTCATGGCACTCATAAACGAGAAGGATCAGCACGGTATGCATATCTCCCTGGTTTCGTTCAGCCGCTCATACTGCTGTAGTGAAAATAATGATACACCCGTAATATATATCATAGCAAGCAGGCTGTGTGGCGACCTCGATTATCAATTACCATTGGAGCCCCCATACACGACTCCGCGGTGCAACTGTAGGAGAACTACTATCCCGGCAGCTGCCTTTTGGCTCCCGTGGATCGGCATTTGTGCCAGTGGACCGCCGTTCCGGAATCTGTTCTGCGTATGGATTGTCCGCTGATATCCAGGTGCCAGTGGGAACGCTATGTAGAAACGGTATCGCGGGTACACAAATTCTTGGTATCTTGCGTGACCTTGAGTCAGAAATGATGGTGCGTGCAGGGCGGTTTGCAGTAGCGGACGCCCAGCTCCTGACAGTGATAGCAGTGAAGCCGTGCGTTAGTAACCGGTCTATATCCAGGCGAGTGCTGACGTGAATATCAGGGAACACGAAAGCGCCACCGCCTTTCTTGATTGGCTGTTGTGATCTGAAAATCGTGCTCGAAATTTCCACAGCAGATCGCAAGGCGAGGTGAGTAATCTGTGAAGATGCTGGCGATCTAATGATGTTATTGTAGGTGATCGGTGCAGGCCTGGACACGTCGTGCGGCCGGCAATCTTGACAGGATTGTGGTTTTGTCGTCTGTCTTGCATCTCTGAGGTGCACCGATATCACAGCATCCAGAACGCTCGGACCGAGGGCGTCTTACTAATGACCTCGCATCCGAGAGTACATGAGACGATAAAACGAGCAGGGTAGACCCTCCTAAGCACCGACAGTGGACATTGCATTCTTCTTCTCATACTACTTACACAGATGAGAGCAATTCGCTACTACGGCCCTGCAGATATCCGCCTTGAGGAGGTCCCGGAACCAGTCGCAGGACCGGGCCAGGTCAAGGTTAAGGTTCGTATCGTACTTTCTATACTAGTCTATAGCCCTGGTTTCTCAACGAGATCCCTCAGATTGCTTGGTGAGCGACTACCGCAGTGACCGCGGTGAACTATGAGAATAAGCTCATAGCAGGACCACTACATAAATACATAGGTGTGGCAGTGAGTATGGCACCTTGCGTTACCGTACGCTCCATGCTGATGATTAATGTAGTCTGTGGCTCCGATCTGCATATGTATCATGAACTCGTCCCGGGACTCCAGCCGACCGCCACTGAGCCCCATCGACTCACCAAGGAGACTCTACCCATAGGCATGGGGCACGAGTACGTCGGCATGTTACGCCTGTCTCACTGTTTAGCTGACTCGATTGCTAGGTTTTCTGGGACTATAGCGGAGCTTGGCCCGAACGTCGACACATCGAAGTATTCCGTCGGCCAACATGTTGCTATGTATGTTCGTATCGCAATTTTGATACAGGTGGCTGACCCGCCTTACTACAGAGAACCTCTTCTCTCATGCAATAAGCCTGATTGTTTTGCCTGCCGTTCGCCGAATACCCGAAATCTGTGCCCTCGATTCGGAGTCGTAGTATGTAGCCGAAACTTTCAATGAGTTGGAATGCGTACTCACAGGTCCGGCCGCAGGGGCTTGCCGGAGGCGGGGGTGGTCTTGCGGAATACGTTGCCCTAGATCAGGAGCTCGTGCATGTCATGCCTGCCCACGTTTCGCGTACGTATTGAGCACTCCTCGGCGGTGAATTCTAGGTCCTACTGATTGGTAGTGGAAATCGGTGCCCTCATCGAGCCTCTCGCAGTATCCTGGCGCGCGATCAAGAAGGCAAACGTGAAAGCAGGGGACAGTGTCTTGATTCTCGGTGCGGGGCCGGTGCGTGACCATCTCTTCTGGTTGCAGATGGAACTCTCATCTGTGAGCGGTCTAGATCGGTATCCTGACATTGAAAGTTGCAAGGTGACGCTATGTTCCCGATTGTTTCCTACCTGGCCGTCCAGCTCAACGAAGTTGTAGAGTCTTTGGCGCGTCCTGGGTTGGTATTTCTGGCCGCGGATCAAAGCGGTGTGAGCTAGCGCGGCAACATGGCGCTTCTGCTGTTTACGACGCATCTCATGCGGACACCGACGTTGTCGCGGAGACCATGAAGGCTACTGATGGTCGCGGGGCAGATGTTGTTGTGGACTGCGCTGGCACTCAGGCCACCCTCGATACGGCATTGAAGGCGGCACGTCCTGCAGGGACTGTTATGAACGTCTCCGGGTGGGCACAGCCCCCCAGGATCGATATGAATCTGATGCTTATGAAGGAACTTAACCTCGCCAGTACGCCAAGAATCCGTGATCGTATGTGGAGGGACACTGACGGCAATGTGGCTTGCAGATAGCGTAACATATTCTGGCGAGCATGCCGAGGTCATACAGGCTGTCGCCGATGGCAGGTTCGATAACCTCGAATCACTCATAACTCGCCGCGTGGCGCTCGAGGATTTCCTGGAGAAAGGTCTCGGAGCGCTCATGAACGAGAAAGACCAGCACGGTAAGCCTTGTGGCCGCCCTTCACATTTCCTAGGCACTCATTTCGATCCAGTCAAGGTCCTGATTCATCCTTGAAGCGATCTGCACATCCTGGGCGAGTGACGTTGTAACTACACACAATAGAGTGAGGAAGCACATTCTGTGCCTCATTCGTTAACTTGGGTGAATCCTGAGCACATACGATACGCCGGCAAGGTTCTAAGATTCCGGTTGACCGTCTGGTAGCCGGCCTCCAACTCGGCCCATCCGCTACGCCATCTTACCGGAACTGACGTGCGCGAGAAAGTTCCTATTCAGCGCTGATACGTGCAGTAGCCCTCATGACCACTACAACTTGGCATTACCTTGTCCCTCGCCGCGCCCGCCCGTTGTTCCCATGCTCGTTCACATGCTCCTGCGATAGGCTTTCGTGGCATGCACAGCACATATAGACCGTTCGGCCGCACCGCGGACATCCCTCACTCGACCAACGATGAGGGCTGTTCGGTACTATGGACCTGGGGATGTTCGCCTTGATGAGGTCCCAGAGCCAACCCCGAAGGCGCAACAGGTGAAGATAAAGGTGCGTCCTGTCGACTGCTATCGTCGCGCTTGCTGTCGTCGCGCTTGCCACTCACACTCATTGTTCATGCTTTCGGACCATCCAGGTAGCGTGGTGAGTCTATGTACACCAGTGGCGGGGTCAGCCGTAGAGCGATTGTCTGAGCCTTACGGGTGGGCCTCGTAGGACCGGAAGTATGTGGGCTGCCAACTAAGAGAACGAGCCACTACTAATCCATACTGATCGTGAAGTTTGTGGATCGGACCTGCACTCGTGGCATGAGATACTCCCAGTCTCTCCGACGGCAACAAAGCCCCATGCTGTCACTCAAGAGAAGCTCCCAGTCATCATGGGTCACGAGTGATCTATGCCTGGTTGTCATTGTCGCTTAACACAATACTGACGCTTCCATGACAGGTTCTCTGGCGTTGTCGTACAGACAGGGTCCGGGGTAGACCCTTCGAGATTCCGTACCGGTGATCATGTCGTCGTGTGCGGATCGATGCACATTACAATGTTGCCACAATCATTGTCAACTGACTTCAAGCTGAACTTAGCGAGCCCTTGCTGTCGTGTATGCAGGAGGCATGCTCCTTCTGCTCATCGGGGTCTCGGAATCTCTGCCCCAATGCGACGTTCATTGTGAGCACAATGCTGCACCTTTGCCTTCATCGCACGTTACATACCAAGCGCTTATTAATCGCCTCAGGGAATAGGCGGCCGCGGGGGCGGTTTGGCCGAGTACATCTGCGTCGACCAAGACCTTGTCTATCCGTTACCGCCTGGTGTCCCCCGTACGTCGACAACGTCTTCTGCCTCTTCTGTGTACTCATGACCTGAGAACCGCGATACACTGCCAGTCGATGTGGGCGCTTTAATGGAACCCCTAGCCGTTGCTTGGCACGCAGTGAAGAGATCTAACATCAAGGCCGATGACTCGGTGTTAGTCCTTGGAGCAGGACCAGTATGTGTCTTTGAGAACATATCAGCTCTTGGCTCTTCAATGGACGTTCCTCGACCTTTGATAGATTGGTCTCCTCACTCTACGCGTTGCAAGGCAAGTGAATCGCAGAATCTATGTCTTGAGGCCTTGCGCTTGACGCGGCATTCTGACAAGGGCATTCGGCGCCGCATGGGTTGGGGTGTCGGAACCTGCGCTCAAACGACGTGAACTGGCACTCAAGAACGGCGCCAGCAGCGTCTTCGATCCAACAGCACAGGGAACGGATGTGGTAGCCGAGGCTGCTCGGGTCACAGCGGGTCGCGGCGTCGATATCGTGCTAGATTGCGCCGGGACGCAGAAGACGCTGGACACCGCCTTTCTTGCTGTGAAGCCGAGAGGTCACATCGTGAATATAGCCGTCTGGGAAAAGCGGCCTCTCCTCGATATAGACTCGCTCACGTACAAAGAAGTAATCTTGACGAGTACGCCCCTTCATGCTTGGATCCGATTGTCTGCCATGCCGAACCCCACCCTTCCAGGTGTCCTGGCGTATGATCGTGTCCATGCCGACATGCTCCATGCCATAGCGGAAGGGAAATTCAACGTTGATGGCCTCGCAAGCCTCATCACACGACGCATCTCCCTCCAAGACGTCGTAGACAAGGGGATCAAGGCTCTGATTCACGAGAAGGACGAGCATGGTGAGTTTGTCACCGTGTCAGCGATAGACTCGATATGTAACGGAGATTATCCTCCACATAGTGAAGATTCTCGTCTCTCCGGACCTGAAGTCCCAGGCGCTGCTCGCAAGACTTTGAAGAGAGCTTTTGTACTCATAGGGTGCCGCGCCAGGGGTGCACGAAAGATCTGGTGATGTAGCGCGTAGCTGAGATTGTATGATATCAACTATAGCGACCAGTAGGAACAGGCGGGCGCCCGGGGCGAGCCATATCAAGCACGGCTTCACATGATGCCGTCTGGGAAGGCGGGTCCTGAAGAGAAGCCATGGCTTCACTCCGAAGCAGTCATTGCACGATCTGGAACACCTTGTTGCATTCATGATCCTCTGTCACTGCGAATCGCTCTCACGGGCTCGTGCTGCACGCGACATCCGAGTGGTACTTGCGATAAGGTGAAGTGAGCTCGAGCACATAAAATATGGGGCATGTGCTGGAAAGCGGGGTGTTTTCCGCACTTCCATCGTGGCGATGGCTTTCGCGAGACGGTCTGTCCATCTGTGTCTGCTAGCTGCATGGGTACTACTGCTAGCATTGGGTTGCTCGTCCTACGGGCAGACACCGAGATCGAAGGTGGTAGATAACGTCAAATTCCCTGATCTGTACGAGGCCTCTATTGCGGAGCTGCAAGATGGCCTCGAAAAGGGCCACTTCACAAGTGTCGACCTAGTCAAGGTGAGACACGGCAGACAGCTTGGGACTGTACAAGCAAGAGGCTCACCAGTCGCATCACCGTACCAGGCCTACTTCGCTAGAATAGATGAAGTGAACCTCCAGGGGGCCACCCTGCGTGCGGTCATCGAAACCAACCCTAGCGCGCTCAGGCAAGCGGCGGAGCTGGACCTGGAACGAAGGTTGATCGGTCCTCGGGGACCGCTGCATGGGATCCCGATCCTGCTGAAGGATAACATAGCGACGCTGCATAGCGAGGGTGAGCATTCTACACCTATATTCCGGCGTTTCACAGCACGGCTAAGTCGGGTGTATGTGCAGGAATGAACACCACAGCAGGTGCGAGCGGGCTAGCCGAATCCCGGAAAGATAGGCTCGAGCTGACGTGTAGTATCTTACAGGTTCATTCGCGCTGCTAGGCTCCGTTGTACCGCGCGATGCCCATGTCGCAGCCAGACTCCGTGCTGCTGGCACTATCCTCCTCGGGAAGGCCAATCTCTCGGAATGGGCGCACTTCCGCGGCAACGTGCCATCCGGCTTTTCGGGTCGTGGAGGACAGGCTACCAGCCCATACGTCCCATTAGGCGATCCGTCGGGCTCGAGTTCTGGCAGCGGTATCGGAACTGCCATAGGACTCGCGGCAGCCGCTCTAGGCACGGAAACAGATGGCTCGATCATCTCACCCAGCAACATGAATAATCTTGTAGGCATCAAGCCGACTGTGGGACTTACCTCGAGAGCAGGCGGTGAGCTAGACTTCCTAGTATCCGCTTCCGCGTCCAAGCGAGTGCTGACAACCCTTTCCGTTTCACAGTGGTGCCCATATCCGTACACCAGGATACGATCGGTCCCATGGCGCGGTCTGTGGCGGACGCGGCTACCGTCTTGTCCGTCATCGCGGGACGCGACCCGCGAGACAACTTCACGCTCGCACAGCCGCCTGTTGTACCGGACTACACAAAGGCGTTGAAACCCGATGGCTTGAAGGGCGTACGCCTTGGAGTACCTCGCAAGTTCTTCACTAGAGTGAACGTCAATATTGTAGCAGCGTTCAATGCCTCGCTCGATACCATCCGCGCTCTGGGGGCGACCATAGTAGATCCTGCGGACTTCCCGGACTTCGCCGAGCTAGAGGCTTCGAGGAACGAAAGTATCGTCACTCAGACAGATTTCAAGGTCAATTCTCCGTCTATAGTGAGAGGCGTGAAGGGTGCTCACCCGCTGAACAGGTCGATATTAACCAGTACATCTCCGAGCTTCTGAGCGTACCTACTGGGGTCCGAGATCTCGCGGATCTGATCGCCTTCAACATCGCCCATGCCAGCGAAGAGCTCGTACCTCCCTTCTGGACGGATCAATCTGAGTGCGCACGGTCGCTGCGTCTCATTGCATGTCTCCTTTTTTCCTGAACGAGGTCCTGTAGGTTCATCTCCTCAGAGAACACCACCGTGAATCAAGCATTCTTCGACGCAGTCGCGGCAGACAAAGACCTCGGAGCTACCCGCGGAATTGACGCCACTCTGAAAGAGTTCGATCTCGATGCACTCTTACTCCCTAGCGCTGTAGCGCCAGGACCTGCGGCCATCGCAGGATACCCTATAATTACCGGTGAGTGACCATGTGCACTGTGAGGGGAAGCCCGTACTGACCCGAAAATACCAGTGCCGCTCGGGTTCCTACCGCCGAATACCACGCTAGCCCCTGCGCAGCCTACGCGCTCAAGCGGCCCAAACCAGCCATTTGGAATCGCATTTATGGGGACGGCCTTCAGCGAGTTTGACTTGATCTCTTTCGCCTTCGCATACGAGCAGGCGACCCATAACCGCCTCAAGATGCTGGCTTTCCCAGCCGCGATTCCGAAAACGCAGCTGGCTGATGTAGTCGGTCGGTAGGGGACGAAGAAAGAACGTGCTTAGCATCGTATACATGTAGAGGGCACTGCCATACCCGGAAGCGTCTATATATACGTGACGCCCTGGGGGATGGGGAAGAAGGACGGGGTCGGAGCGCGCAAGGGACGGCCGGCGGGAACTCTTCCTGAATACGCAGGATTTCATGAATGGGCTTCGAGGGTTGCACGAGAGATTGGCAGACGTACCCGGGGCTTTCAAGGATGAGCTCTGGGCCGCCGAACTCGCCGGCCACGACGTGCTGAATTCCCCTTTGCGTCTGCCGAAGTGGTAGGCAGAGCATGCGAAAATGATGATCTTGTTAGGCCATCAAGGGGCACAGCGACGACGCTCGCGGCCAGAGCTACGGCGAGTACAGTGAGCAAGCAGACGCGCATTGTGACCTCTTCCAACGTTAAGCAATGTTGATCTGTGAGATCCCTTTCAATGGTGCAGGCGTCCGACTCTGAAGAGTGGTATCAATCCTCTGCAGCGTCGAAGAGCTGAAGACATAAACACTCACCTGGACAGTAGCCAGTCGGAGACTATGGGTACGGTCACCTCGAGACTTACGTGCTATGATATACGCCCGACCCCATACGCTCAAGGCGCCCGGAGTTAATGCTATAACGGTGTCAAAGAGGATCGGGAGCATATTCGGCAGCGTCTGCAATGCGTGCCTCACCATTCCGGTCCCCTCCAGGGGCGACATACAATGAGCGATGGGGACCACACCAGTGGCCTAAGAATGCAACGGGCTTCTGGTACAAGGAGTTAGTGCTGAATGACATTCGTGCGAGCGGTTCCGCTATGGACGTTGGAGAACGATGCGGTGACTGTAGCGCGAATCCGCAGTGACACTAAGTCGACAAAGGTCGAGCGTGCCCGTGCTCTTTCGACGGCAGGAGTGGAAGTGACGTCCGCGCCCCGGAAGGCCAAGCGCCGAGTTATCAAAGCGCGGGGCGCAGTGCAGGAGCGCGCCGGATCGTGTCCTGGGCTTTGACATACATATATGAGATAGCGCTTCGGAGCAACACGTCTCGGGGACCGTGTCGAAGGTGATAGTCCACTGAAAGGTCTAGGATTAAGGTAATGAGCGATAGAGATAAGGAGAGGCTGTCAAATAACGAGGGGAGGGAAATGTCACAAAGCGGTCCAGAGCAGACTCGCAGAAGAATACACTGCTTCAGAACTTCCAGCCACCCGCCAGACCCATGACATTGTCCGGATCGTACTGCGCCTTCAGCGCCTGCAGCTTGGACAGATTATCTCCGTACAAGCGCTCCAGCGGAGTGTCGAAGATCGCGTAGTTGTTGTATAGAGCTGCGTTCGCGATGTCCTGGCCCTCCGCGACGGCGACCTGCGTGAGATGCTCGGCACTCTGACGTGCTGCGCTGTGCATGGCGTCATCCGCGAGCTCAGAGCCCCACGCGTAGTAGATGTTCAGCGGGAGGAGACCTTGCGCGCGACTGGGCGGGTAGGCGGACGACCCTTCCGGAGAGTGTGAGAAAATGGAAGGCAGGAAGGGCTCGACGTCATAGCTGATAAAGTTGCCGGTTTGAAGGGAGAGACGCTCGCCCCAGAACTGCGGAAGGATGCTTCAGAAAGAATACAGGACGGTCAAAGCGAAGTTGGCAGACCTTAGTCTCGTTCAGGACAGCTGACATGATGTTGTCAGTGTACTGGAGCAAGGACACGGTGTGGAAGACAGCGCTGCAACGCATGCTCAGACGACTGATGAACCAGGTTCTTGTACAACACCTACCGCTGACCGCCCGTGGCATTTGCAGGGGCAGACTGGACGAGGTCCAAGAAGGACCGAGTCTTTACGTCCTTGGTGAAATGCGGGATGGCCAGATAATCGTCGAAGATGCCGTCGGGAGGCGTCGGGTAATCGTAAAAGAGCAGAAGAGATACGCCCGGCTGCAACGAATGCTACAGTGAGCTACGAGTCGAACGAATGACGGCGGTATGGTACTGACCTCTCCGAGAAGGAAATTGTACGTAGGGAGGACTTGTGCCTTGGGGTCCGTAACAGTTTGGGAGAACTTCACCGTCGCAGCGTTGACCTTGTCGAGCTGATCTTCGGTTATCGTGATCAGCCCACCCCAGACCTCAGTCTGAGGGTGAGTAGTCAGGTTGAACTTTGTGACGATGCCCTGGGAAATAGGTATGTGAGCCGACCGGCCATAGAAACAGAGAGGGACATCGTACGAAGTTGTTGAAACCACCCTATGACACGACGATGTGAGTTCAATCATGCGTTAGTTGCATGGTGCATGGACCTACCTTGAGGCCGAAGAAGAGGTCCGGGTAGGTGTCCTGACTGACAGACGCCACTGTTCCATTGGGCAGAACAAGCTCGAAGCCGCTCAGGTTGTCAATCGTCAGGCCGAACTGGTTCGTCTTCCAAGAGAAACCTGACATCGAATGAAAGTGAGTGAGCTGAGGCCAGGGGCTACATTTCGGAGGATCTACCTCCACCGAGAGTGAAACCAGCCACGCCGACTCCGGATACGCGTCCACCGACGACGTTGACAGCATACGGCTCCAGTGCCTTGTACACATCGTCCCAGATGAGGCCGGCGCCAACCTCCGCAACGTTGGCATCCGGGTGATAGATGACCTCACTGAAACGATACATAGCAATCTGCACGCCAGATGTCGACGAGAAGCCGGGATTAGAAGCATGACCTGCGCCTTTCACCTGCATGCATGGACACGCGGAAACATCGTCAGTCACGTTTGTAACCGGGCACGAACTCCGTTCGGCATATGGACGGTAGGTAACATACCGCGAAGGGGGTCTGATTCTTGGAGAGAATCTGGAGCTGTTGTCGAGGGGCAGCACGCGGGTAAGCCGTGGGCTGACGGACATGAACGTGGAAACGTACGATCTTTCCCACATCCTCAGCCGTACCAGGCTCCACGGAGCAAGCAGACTGCGCGGAGCTGGACGTCGCCCAGTGGCCGATATCCTTGAAGTACAGGGAGTCGAGGCCTAGTGGAACTGCGAATGAGACTTGCAGCGTGCCGTGACAGGTCGTCTCGACGTACCCGGCCAGTGCACGGCGGATGCGGAGGAAATCGCCTTGCTAATCTCCTTGCAGACGGAGGTGAGGTCTGCACCTCTAGCCTGTAAAGGCTCAGCAGCACTGGGCAGCACTGCAGCAAGGACGCTAGCAAGGCATGTGGCGGTCGCAAGCGATTGACGCATTGCAGCAAGAGCTATAGGTTTGAGCCCGTAACGCAAAGGCCAGATGCTGAAGGGTCAGAGGGCGTCGGAAACCACTATGCTGAAGACGCAGTGTCAGAGAGCCCTGCGTGCAGGGGGAGCAAACCGGTGAGGGACTTCATCTGTCAACGGCGAACCTTTATATCTGTGCGTCATCCGATCGAATGACAGCACCTGAACATGTTTTTGCAGGCATACAGTCCGCGGCCGCGGCGATCACCGCCAAGTGGGTGCGCGCGCTGGCGACGATGTAAGATGATAGCAGCTGTAACGTGTCTTGGGTAGCCGCGGAGTGCTGCTTCCTGTAGTATACCGGGTGAAGGTGATCTCATGGCCGACCTGCGCACCCGCTATCATTGCGCTTGAAGACCCTAAAACAATTCGGCCACCAAGGTAAAGAGGCAAAAGGTCCTGCATGACGCCAGCGGCGCGGTACCAATAACACGGCCCTGCAGAACGTATCAGCCTGGACCTCCTAAGGTCCGCAGCAACCCACCACTCAGCACGATCCTGGTGCTCCGGTCGGGCAGGAAGGCGATGGATTGGCCGGCGTGTGCGACAAATCGTCCCGTCCACTAACGCGTGCCAGGGCCGCGGTGCTTGGACGGTGATTGTTGCGGCTGATTCTCCACGGGGCAGCTTGCTACTTTCCCAAGGATATGCACTTATTGACGATTCAGCAACCCGTCATGGAGGTCGTGGCTGTCGGCGGTCCTTGGCGGTCGATCCACCGATGCATTCATTGATCGCGGATATATGCACCACGGCGCCCGGCGCCATAATTCCAATGACATGTACGGTAAAACGGGCGGAAGGACGACCTCCGCGGGACGGCGGAGCAGTCGTGCGTGCTGCGAGCAAGCTCGGGTCGAGTGTCACTTCTATCACGGCGCTAGGATCTACGTCAAGCCACTTATCGAGTATGAATATCCTGCGGGTACAACTGACCTCGGCCAAAGAGCCAGAGAAACGTGTCCGGGACGGCGTTGTACCCACCGAAGATAGCCTACCACAATGCAGCCTACAGAGCCAGAAGGCAGCGCTCGCTCGCCCGCGGAGACCAGCGCTGATCAGAGCGGAAACAAGGCGGCTCGGCGTTTGCCGCCGGGAGGTAGGCTCAAACCTTATCAACGCAGCTATGCAGTTCACTCGGCAATGGCCGTGTGGCTGGGTGCTCCGGGCGCTGCAGTGCACGCTGCCGACTATAGCGCAAAGGTAAGAAATCCCGCCCGACCTCAACGCCGTCAAGATGCCCAAAAGTGCGTAGAAAGTGATGCTCATGCTATGGTGCGGTGCTGACGGTATGGTCTGCAGTCTACAAGCCCGGCAAAGTACGTTTCGGATGATACAGAAGCCATGCCAGTCCGCTAAACTATGTCATGGATAGGTTGCCATCGTCCTCCAGGGCCGCCAAGCGGGTAAGAAGGTCGTCATCATCAAGCAGCTGGACGAGGGCACCAAGGAGCGGCCATACCCCCATGCCATCGTTGCCGGCATCGAGCGTTACCCTCTCAAGGTGACGAAGCGTATGGGTGCGAAGAAGATTGCGAAGCGGAGCAAGGTCAAGCCTTTCATCAAGGTGCGTTGGCTTTCCCGTGCCGCATATGCGCCCGTAGACCTTCAAAGAACGAGGCTGAAAGATCACGCGTAGGTCGTCAACTACTCGCACTTGTTCCCTACGCGTTACGCGCTTGAGCTGGAGGGCCTCAAGGGTGTCGTCGGTTCAGAAACCTTCAAGGAGGTGTCGCAGCGGGAGGACTCGAAGAAGCAGATCAAGAAGCTGCTGGAGGACCGGTACACGAGCGGGAAGAACAAGTGGTTCTTCCAGCCCCTTCGCGTGCGTACTCTCCTCCGAGGCTGTATGCCAATTGCTGACTTACATTCCTTGACATAGTTCTGATTTATCTCGGTTCTTCTCACTCTTCACTGTGCTGCTCGCAAAACCGCTACATGTACATCACATGTCCTCGCATGACCTATGCCCCACTACACCATGATGACCTGAATCTAATGCCCTGGGTGACGAGTCTATCCGGTATACCACGCAAGGACACATGTGGCGCACTCCAACATCATCCCTGGCGCAGAGCCGAATCATCTGCTTCGGTCAGTCGCGGGATCACTCGATGCGATACAAGTCACTGGGGGCTACAACCACCCAGTACTCGTCAGTCTGCTATGGTTCGGAAGCATAGAACACGTACCAATCGCTTGGCTCAGTGACCGTGGTGCGTCCTGCTTCAGCGCGCGGACCTCGTCGATGTAAGTACAGCTATGAATCTCATGGCAAGCTGCCTGGTGAATGCTGCGCTGCGGCTGCATTCAAGTCTCCGCGTTCCTTTGACGGGCTTTTACCTGTACAAGTGCGCTCGTTTCAGTCGGGAGCTCTCTGCGCGTGTGATATCTGGGTGGTGCATGTCTTGGTGCTAGGTGGGTTCATCTCAACTTCCTGCAGTCGTTGAGAATGCCTCGATAGCTGAGAGTCTACTCGCAGACCACTGGGCTACCATTGACTCCTCCCGTTGAAGCTCGTCGCTCCCTGCTGCCGCCAGCGCACTGAAGTGAAACAAATCCAGGTCGCGCTCAATTTGCGTGTGCCATGATTCTGAACAACAGCGTCCATTGGCTCAGCTTGAGGTGGCGGGCTGGGCGATTACGACTTGCCTGTCACAATCATTCATGCGCTTGCCCAATGCCGCCAGGGTCATCGCGGCTGTCCTCCTCAGATGTTCGGTGGTCGTGGCCCCGAGCAGGGGACGGGGGTTCATGAGCCCAGACACGACGTCGAAGTGGACGTGTGAGCATGCAATGTCGGTGCGGAACAGCTTCGCACTGCAGCGCGTCTATAGCCAGTGCTCCGTAGTACCTTCGCTGACCCTGTTCATCCTCCGGAGCGTCCAGGAGTATCGTGTCATCTTCGGAGGGTGGCACGAGCGATGGTGGCATCGATGAGCCCCCGCAACCGTTGCAGGGTGTGGTATGACCATGCTACCTCTGCGGGAATACTGTATGCAATATCAATGGTACCCGTGGCCAGACAATCTAGAATGCTCATCAATTTGAGGATCGGCGGATTGTAGTGACCCATGAGTATAGCACATGGCAAGAGGCAACAAGGCAACTTCGAACAATGGTCGAACAGTGAACTCAACTATAGTCACCTCTAAGTAACGATAATAAAGTAACTAACTCATGCTACTTACTCACATCAATGCTCGGTAATCACTGAATACTTACGAGGGTTACACAAGCGATCAATAGCGCCGCGGAAGTAACGTTGCCGCCAGAGCGGGCGACGAGCACATTCTCCTTTACTCCCTCCTTCATGCACCCTTTGTCTCTGGGCCAGCATGCGTGTTAGAACCCTCGAGATCCGCTGGCACGACAGCAAGCCCATATCCACCTGCGACTTCCAACCAGCGCCGTTCAAGAAGGCACGCCCGTCTCAGGACAAGCACTTCGCCGCGCAGTCCTACAGGCTCGCGACAGGGGGCGAGGACAACCATGTCAGAGTGAGCACCCCGCTGTGCGTGTATTGAGTGCTGGTGACGACGTGCATGCCAAGTTGTGGATGGTCCACCCCAACATACTCCCACAATCCCTCGTCGAAGGCGCGTCTGAGCCACCCGCCCCGAGACCACCGCGTGTTGAGTACCTCGCCACGCTCAGCAGGCACTCTGCCGCCGTCAATGTCGTCCGTTTCAGTCCAAATGGTGAGCAGAATGCCGTTCGTACGCGTTTCCGCACTTCCTGACGCGCGTCATAGGCGACCTCATCGCATCCGCCGGAGACGGTACGTCGCTAGCCACACAGTCTACAACCGCGTTTGAACGCGCGCCCTACAGACGGAATGATTATCGTCTGGTCTCCGACCACGAGTCCTCATGCCAGCAGCTACGGCAGCGACCTGACTCCTGAGGACATGCAATATGAGAAGGAGCATTGGAAGCCCCGGACCACGTTCCGGTATGTACCCAAGCGTTCTGAGTGCGATGACCTCATGGCCGACCCTCTCGACAGGTGTACCACGATGCAGGTATACGATCTAGCGTGGAGCCCGACTGGAGAGTATATCATTGCAGGCAGCACTGACAACTGCGCGCGGATATTCACAGCGAGCGAAGGTCCGCAGTGCAACATGCGCACGTCCCGGCGAAATACTAATCATCCCTAACAGGCAAATGCGTCCACGAGATCGCTGAACACAATCACTACGTGCAAGGGGTGGCCTGGGACCCGCTGAACGAATATATCGCCACTCAGAGCAGCGATCGCTCCATGCATATCTACAGCATATCCAATAAGCAGGGCTCCCTGGAAGTACACGCTGTCGGCAAGAACACGCGCATGAACCACCGGCACAGCCGGACACCGAGCGCCCACAGCCGCCCCCGCCCCTTCAGACGGGAATCCACCGCGAGCGAGACGGAGTCGGTGATCACGAGCGTGAGCGAACAGCTCAGGGACGAGGTCACCGCATCGGGCTCCGGCCAGCAGCAGTCGAGCGCGTTGCTCACCCCTACTGCCTCGGTGACGAGCACTCCCTCTATGACGATGTTCCCTCCTCCGTACGAGCGGCCATCATCGAGGCGCTCGTCGTTCAGCGGCTCCAACGCCCCCAGCTCCCCCGCGAATTACAGCCGGTACGGTCGCTCGCCGTCCCCGATGCCCGCCCTTCCGGCGATCCGAATGGCGCCCTCCGCGGCGGCAACGACTTGGGCGTCCGTTAAGCTGTACGGCGACGAGAGCTTCACCAACTTCTTCCGGCGCCTCACGTTCAGCCCGGATGGAGGTCTCCTACTCACTCCCGCCGGGCAATTCGAGGACCCGTCGGTGATCCCCGCCACCACGTCGAAATCAGGAGAGTCCTCCCGCGGCAGGAAGGGTCACCCGAACGCGAGCGATTCGAAGGACAGCTCATCGTCGGTGTACATCTACTCTCGCGCGAACTTCGCACGCCCGCCGATAGCGCGCCTCCCGGGCCACAAGAAGGCCAGCGTCGCAGTGCGGTTCTCACCTGTTCTGTACGAGCTGCGTCCGAACGTTTCCGCCAGCGATGCTGAGCCGAAGACGGTCACGTTGGACAAGGATACCGAGGTGGCGGTAGATGTCGATATCGGCGTACCGCCTACCGCCGCTGACAAGGATAAGACGCCGTTCGCTTCGCCTGTCAAGCAGCCATCGGGGCAGGGCTCTTCTTCCAACATCGCGGCACCATCACCACGCATTGCGATACCCCCTGGCCCGCATACCACGATGATGCCGTCCCCGGCGCTGTCTGCGACGGATTCCATGAGGCCACCGACGCCCGCGGCTTCGAAGCCTCCTTCTCCTATCCCGATCATCACCCCTACCCCTACTGCGTCCGTCTTCTCATTGCCGTACCGGATGCTATATGCAGTAGCCACCATGGACACGGTCATGATATACGACACGCAGCAGGCGGGCCCGGTGTGCTTGTTGACGAAGCTGCACTATGATGAGTTCACAGACATGACCTGGTAAGTTGTTCTCCATGTCTGGTAGTAAGGACGCGCACTGAGTTGTCCGCCCTCTTGCAGGTCGCCCGACGGCCAATGCCTTATGTTGTCCTCGCGGGATGGTTATTGCACCATCGTCGTCTTCGACGAGATCCTACCCGCATATCACACGCAGCAACACACTCTGCAGCTGCAATCCATCGCCCACCAGCACTCGCTACCGCTTACGAACTCCACAGCGGCGACGCCCATGTCAACCCCATCGACGCATATCAGCGCTCTTCCGACGCTCTCCCCGGTAACCCCCGTAGTGCCAGCCAAGCGCAGTGCAGAGCCGCCGCTCACTCCTGCAGCGAGCGTCGATGAGAACCTACTGGGGATGCGTACCGGTGCTGAGGCGAGCGAGGGCCCTGAAGCTGCGGAGGGCAGCGCGGGCCCGTCGAAGGACGATATCCAGGAACCACCTAAGAAGAAGCGGCGAGCGGCGCTCACACGGGTGGGGGACCTTGGCTCGTAGAGGCCACTCCCCACATCCTGGCCCACTGCTCTGGACATCGTTCCATGCGGCCTCTGCCGTACGAGCGTGCGCACACCCTTGCGTTTTCCTCCCCTTGTCTCCTTCCGGACTCTCATCCACATTGCCGTTACTCGTTGGTTATCTGCTCTTCACTTATCCCTATCGCTGTACCGCATTGTCTATATCGTCACGACTTCACTATTTGCGCTCTCGCAAGTAAAGCTACGACTCGCTAGTACTGTACGACTCCTCGACCGCCGCAGTCCTGTCTAATGCCTGGCATCACCTCTTTGTTCTCAGGCTCCGCGTCTCGGCCCCCCGTATCGCCTGCATCACACAGATACATACTGTCCTCCGGTAGGCCCACGTATATCTGTGCACAATACATAGCATGGATATACATCGGTCATAAGAGCACCGTGGCAGTGACATGCTGAAGACCTGTGCTGCGGGCTTTAGACTGCTCAAGCGCTCCCAGATGAGTCGCCATACACTTGTCGTCGAAGAGACATAGTGATTGACATTGGAAGTACCAAGAAAGCCGATAGATCAGACGACTACATACGTTCAACAATTCGAAGTGGTACGAGCCAGAGCTGCAGTGGCTGAACCTATATCGTACAAATGATCGAAGCACAACCTTCGTTCGAGGCGGAAGCGCAAAAGTCCATCGAACGTCAAAGTCCTGAAAACGTCAACCTCTCTCTCACCACGCTCCCTCACCCTACACCTGATGACGGGCGGACGAATCGAACGGGAACTGGACGACGGTGAAACCAGTGACGAAGTTGTCGCGGTCGGGATGATCCTTGCTCGAGACGATGCCCAGGTAGACGGTGCCGCTCAGACCGTGCGGCACGGTCGTCTTGTCGTTGTTGATGTCCGTGTACATGTAGTTGAGGCCATCGAGCCACGCTGCGTACAGCGCGGTCGTCTTCTTGCTCTTGCTCTTGTCGAGCGTCACCGTGAGCGTGACATTCTGACCAGGCTTCGGCGTCGTGTCCGACACCTTGAGCGACGGGAGCGTGACGAGCGGGAGATCCGGGTTAGAGTCGGGGCAGCTGCTGATATAGTTGCCTGCAAGAACGGGTTAGCGGATATGTCAACATTACCCCGGTAGCCAACTACAGATATGACGACACTCACGGATGAGAGACCAGGCGGCGCTGGGAGGAATCGGCGTCTCGAACGCGCCGTCCCACGGCTGGTTCTTGAGAACCGTGGAGGTGATCCAGCCTGCCTGGCGGGCCTCGGTGGCAGCGATGGACTGGAAGACAAGTACACGTTCAGCATCCAGATAATACCATCAGCATACATCGGTGTTCACGTACCGCTCCGGCGTTCAGAACACTGGTGTCGTTGATGTGGCGGGCGAGGCCAAGGTAGGCACCCGCGCTGATGCTCTCAATCTTCTGGGCGAGATTGATGAACGACTTCACATCGTGGTAAGGGCTAGAATGGCTTCAATCAGCTGCTTCCTGCCACGGAGCTGCCCACATAAGACTCACAAGTCGTAGGTGCACGCAGCCGGAGCATTGCTGCCGAGCTCCTCCTGGAGGAACGCGACGTGGGCTGCTTCATTGTCCGCGATCTGCTGGAAGCGACCGCGCACCCAGGAGGGGTAACCGGCGTTGGTAAAGTCGCTCGTCGAGTACTTTGAGAGCCCTCCGGAGAAGAAAGAGCTCTCAAGGTGCTCCAGAGTCAACGCGAACTGCATCAGTCCCAAGTCTACGGGAGAACTCCATGAGTATGGCCTGGAAGCGTTGGGTATGATACCCAAGTGAGCGAGACGTACCGCTGAAGGCAGGCACCGCGGTGACGGTCGTAACCGCACCGACGAGCGCGAGGAGGAGGGTCTTCGGGAACATGGCGAGTGTGGTAATGATGGGGGACTCGAGCGAGGTTGATGGACAAGCGAGGGTACGCGGGCTGTTCGTAGAAGAGAAGCTGTACGACGAGGTCTTCCTGCTCCTCAGCTGGCTCTTTTATAGCTCGATTGAGCAGACACTCGGCACTCGGCATCCCCAGACATGCCGTCGACAATGTCCGGAGAGTAGGACGGAGCATACACCGGAGTCCATGACGGAACGCAGAGGTTGCGGAATTCCAAGAATGGGTGATGAGGGTGGTCGAGAAGGATGAACGAACACGTCATTCTGCCAAGGAAATTAAGAATGAGCGTCTCGGTCCGTTTCTTGTTGGACGTTGCTAGCAGCCTAGTTTCTACGAGGAACTGAGATGAGATCGACGTTGAAGCAATGAAAAGCGGCTGCATACCTCCAACTCAATATTTGCGTGCGCGTGAGGACCAAACGCTGTCTGACTGACGTGATTGAACTGAAGTGTGAGTAACTCGCTGTCGCAACGAGTCCTCGCCGGAACGCTGTAAAGCAGCTCCTGCAGATGCGAGTGACGTCTGTATCAGTGTTCGGCAGCCTCGGCGGCGAAAGATGCGTTCGCAAACCATTTCACCGTTTGCTTCCGCTGTCTAGGCACTTCGACCTGTGTACAGTGTGGGTTCGTCGGGAATTGTGCCTTGGAGCTCCGGTGCATCGCACACTCCAACGACCTCTCGCCCCTTGCGGTATCCACCCTCGAGATACCTCGGAACGCACTGTGAGGAGCAGCTCATTGGAGTGCAGACGGCGGGGTGTATAATGAACGGCCTCCAGGATGCGTGCCTCAGACGCGGAGATACGAAAGAGGCAACGAAGATGCGTACCGGCTCTCCATTTCTGGTCAGGTACGCCAGGGACCGGAAAAGACAATACTCAGGTGACTGAGCGCTGCCCAGGCGGCTGGCAGAGACTTCGAGACAATCAGTGAATCGTGCTGGAGTGCGTGCCAGACGCACATACCTTGTGCATTGACCACCTACAGTCACTCAGACGCAGCTCTCACTACGGTAGTCTCCCATGTACGCATCAACGAACACTGCATGTTCTTCTACCGTATGCATGAGTGAAACCAGATTTGAGCTACATAATCGGAGTGAGAAGTTGCGACACACCTGCACTACTCCATTCATCCTTGGCGTCCCCGCTAAGATGCTCCATGCAACCACGACCCTTGAGGACATGGAGAGGTGCGGGCCAAGCTGCCCGCCCATTGTAGTGTGCGAGACATTTCCCGACCAGCTGCTAGAAACCGAGTAAGACAGCTTCCGCAAGCTCTCGTTCCCATAGACGAGGCCTTGGCGCTTTAGAACGAATGAGTTGCGGACCATGCTCTCAGTGCTCACTTCGCACATCGAGTCCGATCGGATCGGCGTACTCTGTTCATATTATCGTGCAGCTACTTACTCCGGTAGGGACCCGCTCGGTTTCTCAGCAATTTCCACAGGCTTTCAGAGATTACGGAGAGACACTGGCTTTGCCCCGGAAATGAGGGTGGTACCGGAGTACTGTCCCACGGATTCCATTGCGATGGAGGCAACATGCCAATGCTGTCTTGCGTCTCGAGGTGGACGTAGAGGCCGTATTGCGGCTACCCCGGCAGGGGTGGCTAGCACTCTGCCCACCCGGGGTGCCGACTCGGACGCTCCAATCGCTGGAATATTGCCCCTTCGGAACATCCAAACATAGTGAGCGATGGCTCCACTCATTCCGCGGCCGAAGAGATCGGGGAACTCACCACCGCTGCCAGACAGATTCTCCCGTTCGCAGTATGTGTGACGTCCCTGATGTACTCCATGCAGATGTGCGGGTACCTGACGTGCTCTCCGGGAACGAACATTCGAGGACCATAGGAACGAGCATCTGACGAGAACGAGGCTGTAAGGACAGACCGGAGGCGACGAAGGCGAGCTGGTACCACGAGCTACTGCCTCGCTCAGTTCCGCTGGGTAAGACCTATAGCGACCCCATGGCAGTGTGATTGGAGTCCTACTCCCGCTCGTTTTCTGCGTTGCTTATGTTTGCCACGGCCAGAACGCCGCCGGCCGGTATATTGTCAGGTTGAGGATGCCTCCTATGATATGTAGTTCGGACTCACTGCATGATCCATACGGACTACACATATTACATAAAGTGCCTGCTGGATGCATTGGTGCTGGAGATATCGTACTCCATGCAGGCTAGTAAGCCACGCTGTGATTGTCTGTCGATGAAGCGGAAGACGGACAGACTCGGGACTCCAGGCGTTCTTCCGTCTTGGGCGGCTATGGTTGGTGGGCTCTCGGAAAGGACCGAGTAGCTCTATATGGCAATGCTACCAAACGCCTGTCGTGGCACCTGAAGCTGAAGAACTTGGAATCCGGTCGGCTGCCAGGGGGTATCGAACCACGATCGCTCTCTTTACAGACCGTGGTGATCTTTCTTTTCTTTTCAGTGTGACCTCCGAAGCGCGACATGCCATGCCGTGGCCTTCAGCAGCTAGACCTTGGAGTCCGCTGAACTTCGCAGTTTGTGAGGATCAGCTACACCTATGGCAAGATCATGCAATTTCATCGACCTCGCGTGCATCTCCTCTCAAATAGGGACAGTACGTCAAATCCCGCCGGTATCAAGACCTCCCCCTCCTCCCCATTCACGGCAGACTCCCTCGTGAAACTTCCCAATCGTGCCTGTGTCGAGAAGAACGTCCAGCGGATACCAAACGGAGGGCAACAGGAACACACATACGCTGGCTATACACCACCTGATACTTCCGACCTTTCCGCGTGTTCCTCTAAGGACGCGGCTAGTTGCAACCACCGTTGCACGACCCGGTCCACTCCTCGCCGCGCTTGAGCTCCTGTGCGGCGGGCTGCGGGGCGGCCAGAACCTGGCCGGCGAAGAAGAGGGCCACGATGAGCTTGATAGCGGTGGTGAATTGCATGTTTGCAGGATGCGGTGATAGAGATGTGTGCTTCGGATCTGCGTGCAAGTGGGGAGTATGCGTGATGAACGTGGATGTTTGGGCACGCTCTTATATGCCTGGTCGATCCCCTGTATGTGCCAGCCCCAGACATCGAGGACGTCCGAAGCAGGAGTCCCGGCGTGCCCATGAGGAGGCGTCTCATAGCCACAAGAGATGCGGCGACTGCGACCCCGCCGTGTCCGAGATTGATATTGACGCCAGTACACAACGGTACCGACCATCGTGGGTTCTCAATGAACGTCCGCTTGGCTGGAGCGTGGCAAGTTTGCAGGAACGGTGCCTGCGCCATAACTGCTTGGCTTGCCTTGAAGCCCGAAAATCGATACGCACCGCCAAGCTCATGACCATCGGTTGCAACTGATCTGACCGGGGTTGCGGAGACCGTTCACTATGATTGGCCGACGGAGAAGCGACCTACACACCGCACCATCATGTTGCGGACTCCCTGGCTTCACGCGAGTGGATATTGTCGAACAAGATGCCCCCTGGATATTAATGTGGAGTCCGAGTGCAAGGCGAAGCAGAGCCCAGTGGTATATTGTACACAGTATGGATACATCAGAGCGTGCTCGCACGCAGCGTAGCGGTGGACGACCCCAGCTCGGGGTCCTCGTCCTGAGGACTCGACCCCTGAATGATGGCGAGGTCCTTCATGTCCTTTTGCAGCAGCTTCGTGAGGTGCGCGAGCCCCGCCTGCTCTTCTGCGAGAATCTGCGGACCAGCATCCGTCGTGCATCAGGAACCGACAAGCCCGGAGGAGAATGCGGTTACGCACCTGCGTGATCTGCGCGAGCCCTTCCTCGTCCACGACCGCCCACTCCACGCCGCTAGTCTTACGGTCCCGCTCGCGCGCGGCCGTCACCGCGCCGACGAGCGCCCACAGCTCGTTCAGCTTCCCGCGTATCCGCCCGGTACCCCCTGGCCTCCGCACCTCATCGTCGATCTCCTCGAGCGCGGTCCGTAGCGCCTCCTCTTCTGGACGGAGGGCGGACGAGCGCAGGGCAGGGATGAGCAGATGGAGGTGCTGCACGAGCTTGATCACTCGGTGCGTGAGCTGTGTCTGGAGCGCGGACGCGCGGTGTAGTCGGGAAGCGTTTGATAGTTGGTGTCGCTGGGTCAGGGCGGAGATGCGCTGTTGCAGCTCCTGTGGCGTTGGTAAGCAAGGACGCTATCTCCCGCTAGCAGGAACGGACGTACCTTGAGCTTCTCTTGATGCGCTGCTGCTTGTTGTGTTTGCGCCTCTACGCGCTTCTGCAAATCATCGAAGCCCGTGGCAATGACAGGGACGAAACTAGATTCCACCGTTGAGCCTGATGCTACATCACGCTGTATCGGGCTTACTCACCAGCTGGGGTCTGGGTTTTCTCGGACTGCCTTTTGCCATAGCGCATCATTGAACGCGTTAGGTGGGCGCCCATACAAGTGGACTTGGCTCGGGTCTACCAAATTGTAGAAGTAATGCTGCGACCGTGCAACAGAATCAGTGACCGCAAGCTCGCGAGCTGTTGCAGGCGCTTCACCTGGAATCGGCACTGAGGCGAATTCGAGTTCCAAGCCTGAGCAATCGCCTCCATACGCTGCGTGAGCTGCACGAACTGCGTCTGCGCATCTTGCTGGGGATTGGGCGCGGTAGGCGGCTTGGACGAGAACAGGTTGTTCGTCGACCCGAGCAAAGTGTTGCCCCCGATCGCGCTGCCGCCGATCGTGCTCGCGCCCAGCGTGCTGCTACCCAGCGTACTGCCAAACAGCCCGCCAGGTCTCTGCTGTTGCTGCTGTTGACCGAAGTTGCCGAAGAGTGATCCCGGCTGGTTTGGCTGCTGCTGCTGCTGCGTGTTGCCAAAGAGCGAGGTTCCTGATCCCTGCGTCGTGCTCCCGAAGAGTGAAGGCTGGCCGGTCGATGTGCCGGGCTGAGTGGAGCCGAACAACCCGCCTGTCGTCCCAGCGTTAGTGGTCGAGCCGAAGAGTCCGCCGGTGTTGCCGGTGTTGGAGTTCGTTGTATTCCCGAAGAGGCTTCCGCCGGTGGTAGGAGCTGTGTTCGTAGACCCGAAGAGACCGCCAGAGGGCGCAGACGTGTTGGTGTTGGTGTTGCCAAACAGGCCTCCCGAAGGGGCCGCAGCGTTCGACGTGTTCCCGAAGAGACCACCTCCAGTTGTGTTCGGCGCAGTAGTTGTGCTGCCGAAAAGGCCTCCTGATGGGGCACTTTGAGTATTGGTGTTGGTGGAGCCAAAGAGCCCGCCCCCCGTGCCAGCGCCCGCTGTGTTCGAGGTGTTCCCAAACAGCCCGCCACCGCCAGTCCCCGTAGTGCTGCCAAACAGCCCCCCGCCGGTTGTGTTAGTCGATGCGCCGGTGTTCGTGCCTCCAAAGAGTCCACCTCCGGTGGTGCCTGCGCCAAAGGTCAGCCAATCTCATCTAGAGCAAGACAACACGGCAGAAGCGCAGGGAGGGGTTGCTGCTGCTGCATCTGAGTCTCGGATGAACAAGGTACACTCACCGGTTTGCCCTTGCTGGGTAGATCCAAACAAGCCTCCACCCTGCGCGGGAGCAGTCCCTGACTGCTGCGTGTTACCAAACAGGCCCCCGCCCTGCTGCTGGTTCGTGTTCGTATTCCCGAAGAGACCGCCACCGGCTGGTTGCTGCGTCGTTGATCCAAACAGGCCAGTACCGGTGCTGCCCGGTTGCGTGTTTGCGTTAGAAGATCCAAAAAGCCCTCCGGTATTGGAAGCTGGCTGGGTCGTGTTTCCGAAGAGCGAGCCACCTGTAGGCGCTGTGTTCGATGCAGCACCGAACGCTCCTCCTCCGCCGAACAGGCCGCCTGAGGTGCCGGGTTGCTGTTGTTGTTGTTGCTGCTGCTGCGCGGCGCCAAACGCGCCAAAGGCCGACATAGAGGGCGGATCTGATGTCGGGCGACGAAGACGAAGAGAGGCGGAGGAGAGAACAGTGGCTGCAAAGCGACGCGTGCAAGCAGGCTCGAAGAAGCGCCCGAGACGCGACTGGTTGTTTGTGCGTGTTAGGATCCAAAGCTATTAGCCTCGAGGCCCACCCAAATGCGGTTTACCGCGACTTCCAAGTCCATCGCGTTTCCTCCACGCTGTTTTACCGCAGCACACTGCAGCAACCCAATCCGTGAGATTTTGAGAGCATGCATGAGTGTAATGACTTGAGAGCGTCATCTTTCTTCCATATCTTTCCTTCTCTTTACCTCTCTCAATGGGACACCCGAAGACGCACCGCCGTCGTAGCAGTCTCACTATGAAAAAGAAAACCACCGCTCGCAGGCAATTCACAGAAAAGACTGAGGAAGATGTCGCGTTCTCTCAGATGATACCAGCGTATGCCTTCGACGGTCTGTAATCTCAGTCTTCTCCATATTACTTGCACGTTGCATACCTTTCGCTGACGCTTCGCAGTATTCATTGACCAACCCGATCTAGGTTCGTATCATGGCCTCTCACAACCGCAGGAGTTCTGACATACGTTTGACAGGCTATGCCTGCCGCCGAGTGCTTTTTAGAAAGGGCGACGAGTAATGTCCACTCCGAGGAGCGTCAGGCCCTCTCTTACGACTCACTGTTACCACAGCGTGATGCTTCATTCGACATGGGATGAGACAGATGATCTCTGGATTGGGCGTATCAATCAGATTCGTACAACATCGGACAGGTCGAACACACTGGTTAAGGTACAATGGTATTGGTCCCGCAATGACATTGCCAAGCACGTCAAGTCCTTGTAAGACACGACCTTCCCGCGCTGCTGGGTGTAGGGATCATGACAGCTCACTTTCCTCAGCGATCCGTCTCAGTGCGCGCCATTGGAACGTGTGTTATCAGATGACTACGATTATGTGTCGCCATATGCGTTCGAGAGTAAGCCTCCCCATGCCGCATCGCTGCTGTTCTGACCCGCTAACCCGGGCTTCGATCGCAACAGAGGTCGTGTACGTGCACGAGTATGATGAATCTGCCTTGGATCCTCCGATGCTAGGTCCGCGTGACTTGTTCGTCAGGGCTGCCTTCCTACACCGCAAGAAAACCATCAAGGTATGCGCCAGTCACCGACTAATTGTGCTAGCTGCGATTTAGGTGTGAGTGTGTTGTAGCCCCCTCTCGGTTCCGGTACCTGTCGATGCGAAGTCGCCTACAACCCCTTCCCATGTCCGGTGGACACTCCTCTGTCCAGAATGACATTGTGCACCAAGTAGGCTCGCAAGTTCACCTGCAAGGCAAGCCAAACTGACACGCGATAGTCCTCAGGTGGGCTCTATCGACCCCATGCACTTCTGTCCCAGCCTGCAATGCCGGAAGTGGTACCACTCGTCATGCCTCAAGAGCATGACAGATCAACTCGATACACTGCCTACGCAGACAAGGGGGTTGCGACTTCTGGCTGTCAACCCGGACGAAGAAATCCCGTTTGTGACCTTCGAGTACTTCTACGAACAGGAGTCGCAGAGTGACATCACCCATGACCGCAAGGTGCGCCCGGCTGGGTCCCTTGGGCATCTTCATTTTTTCCTCTGCATGTACCGATGTACCCTTTGACCGAAACCAGGTTACGCTGCGCGAAGCCCTCAAAATGCTCGACCGCTCTCCAGATATCATCGCCCATCTCCCATCCAGCCTCATCGCCATCGCCCAATTGCCCATCGTTCGCTGTGCAGGCGTGGCTGCAGGTTTCGCCATCGGCAACGTCGCAGACGTCGTCCTCGCCCGTCGTTTCGTATACGCTGCCGTCCAGAACTCTGGCAGGCCAGAGGACAACCCGAAATTCTCTGCTTTACTGACGCACCAGGACGCCCGCATGGAGAAACATCACGCCCGAGGGCGTGCGCTCTTCTGGCCTGACAGCGATGATGAGGAGGACGAGGACGTGCTGGGCTATCTGCAGCAGCTCTGCGAGGAGTTGGACGAGTTCGCCCTCCTTGCGTCGCCGCGCCCTGAATATTGGGACCAGCGGGAGGCCGAGTACAAGGCATTGGAAGCTCTATTTGAGGGTCCCGATTTCCTCTGCCCACAATGCCGCAGTGCCATCTAGGTGTGTCTTTGATCTGTCTCCCGGTCATCGCTCAGCTTTCTCACAGATGCTCACAGATTTGTTCACCATCTCCGCCCGTTTTGCATGTTTGCTGTCTCGCGTTCTGCTCTGTACGTCTCTGGAATGCTGTCCTGTTCATCTGCTCTCGTTATATGCCTGTATACCTCTTGCATATAGTCCGCTTTCGTTTTCGTCCCGCTTTCCTCACGCGCATTCACAAGTACTGTATACCTAAGTACCGACATCGTTGTACATGGTATCCCGCTTTCCTTCCTCGGACACTGGAGCTCGCTGTGATCGATTCATCGTCTGTTGTACATATGTATCACTGCTGCATACATTCCTCTATTCGTACATAACTTTGCGCCTTGCACGACGTTATCCATATATGCGCTTGACCTATGCATCACACAACGGTCACTTTCGCAAGCCGAACACCTCTTCGTAGAAGCCCAGCTCCTTCTCGAGGGCAGTGCGGATGTTCTCCTCCTTGCGCCATCCGTGGCCTTCACCATCGAACACAATGTACTCGACGCGACCGCCCCGCTGCTTGATATTGCTCACGATGGCCTCAGCCTGGTTTGGAGGCACAACCGCGTCCACCGAACCTTGCAGAACCTAGCAAAGCCGTCAGACTTACCCGCACGCATCGTATACATGGTGCTCACCAAGAGCGGAGCCTTGATCTTGTCTGCCTTGTTGACGGGAGACCTCTCTTTGTACACTTGCGGTACTTCCTCGGGCGTGCCGCCAGCGAGCTTGAACAGGTACTGGCTCTCGAACTTGTGTGTAAACTCGCCGAGCTTGACGAGGTCCGAGATACCGAATGACGAGGTACCCGCGGCAAAGACGTCCGGGTAGGAGCAGAGCGCCATGAGCACGGTGTACCCGCCCGCAGAGCGGCCCGTGATCGCGATGCGCTGAGCGTCGATGAGCGAGTGCGGCGGTGAGGAGAGCTGCTGTGCGGCGACAGCGCAATCCTGTACATCGACGATGCCCCATTTGCCTTCCAGGCGTTTACTGGTATTTTCTGCGTTTAAAACCAGACCTGCAGCATTGAGATACAGATGCTCACATGTACTTGCGTCCAAATCCGCTGCTGCCCCCGTAGTTAACCTCTATCCTGTCATGCGTTTGAGTCAAGGAGTCCGGACAGGAAAACCAAGAGCGTACCATGCGAAACCTCGGCTGGTATAGTACTGAATCATCAAGTGCATCGCGGGGACCGCACGGCTAGTCGGACCACCATGCGCACTGATGACGGCGGGAGGCTTTTCACCTTCTGGAGCAACGAAGTCTGGGTTGGTCGGCGGGTAGAACAGCACATGCACGGGCTCGCCCGTCTCGGGCACCTGTAGCGTGATTGCGCGCGGCACGGAGATGTACGCGCGGGCGAACGGCAGCTCCTCCGCGGAGGCCTTCACGTCGACCGCGGAGAACTTAGGCTTCGCATACTCCTTGATATTGCAGAGCACGACGCGCTCGGACTCGTCGTATTTGCGGCCTTGGAAAACAACGGCCTCGTACGTGACGCGCTGCACAGACGCGATGCTGACGTATGGGCACTCGAGCTCCTCGAGAGTACCTCCGCGTAGACTGAGGAGGTAGAGCACGCTCCGCCCTTCTCTCACAGCAGTATAGAGTGCCATCTTCCCCTCGAGGTCGAGCGGAACGCCAAAGTTGTAACCCAGGCGCCAGAACGGCTCGGCGAAGTCCTCCTCCAAGGGCTGAGAGAGGACGGGGGATGCTTTGTCCGAAGAGATCGAGTACGTCCATGGGTTGTAGTAGCCAGACTCGTCTGAGACGAAGAGAAGGAGATCGTTAGAAGCCCACACCGGGTAGCCGGCGCTGACTTCGATGCGTTTGCCCGCCACATGCTTAGCGTTGGTCAACGCAAGCGTAGAGTCGTCAGCCTTGACCTCCGCAACGTGGACTTCGGCTCCTTCCCAAGGCATATCGGGGTGATACCATTGCTGCCACGCAATATGGATGCCGTCGGGCGTGAAACACGGCGTGGAGTAGAAATCGGCTCCAGTGACCAGCGGAGATACCGTCTTCTCCTTTGTATTGATGAGGCAGAGGATATTCACGACGGCAGACGGATGCGGATTTGTGTGGTCCTCACGAATGGCCACCAGTAAGTGAGTGTACTTGGGGTGCACGGCGAACTTGGCATAACGGTAGTTTGGGTTCTCTATCAGGCGACGTGAGCCTACTTCGTAGCTTCACAGCTTCATAGGTACTCACCCGGAGTGACCGCTTCGGGCTCTGTTCCTTTCTCGAGTCTGTAGACCCGGTTGTCTGTGAAGTTTGAGAAGTAGATGACGCCGTCGTACGCAACAGCCGGTGCGCCGCCGTACTACAACGATTCGCCGACATCACATTCACCTCTTGCACCGGTCGCATAGTCGGCAGGAAAGCTCACCTCGTGCACCGCGCTTCTCACATTCCAGTCTTTCCCTACTACGTCCTGGCCCTTCTCGGTGTCAACAATCACAAGTCGACCGCCTTCGGATGGCCGTTGCTCGATGTGGTAGATTGTCGAAGTGATGGGGTCGACGAAGAGCTCATCGACCTTTGCCCCCTACGCGCGAAGGTCATGACCTCACACTTTGCACAACTTAACGGAGACGCACGGTCTTCAGGACAACATCGGTGGTGATGGGCGACGTCCAAGTACCATACGAAGCCGTCTTCACCATGGTCGCAGTCAGTCTCAAAGATTCACGGGCGCCTGTAGTGACAGCTATGTAGGAGAGCGCCAATGAGGGAAAGAATTACCTGGTCAGACGAGACGATCAGAATCAAAGCAACATAGCATGGGATATGCAGTATTATTTCGTGTGGTGATAGTATAACTAGTCGAACCTAAGCCCTCTATCGAAGCAATGGTCCTTCGGGACCGCCCATCTTCTCGCAGATCTCTCGGGCATGGTCGTGGTACGCGAAGTGCAGGCCCTGGGGGCTGCCTTCTAGCAGGAGGTTGGGGAGAACGCGTGTGTGGAAGAGACGATGTGCAACGGCACCACCCTATGAAGCAGGACCGAATGATGAACATGCTGTGGAACTAGACGAAGAGGAGTACTCACAAACTGGTGGAAGATCCCGCCCACAACGGCCTCCACAGTAGTACCGTGCACTTTGTACATGCCGACACCCCTCGCATTGTCCCCTTCCAGGTTCGCGAGCGGACCAGGTACTTCGACGTCGGGACCCAACGGTTTTGACAAGTTGCCGACGTTCATGGGTCGCCATTTCAAAACCTTGCCGATCGCCCATTTTGGCGCGACGTGTTCTCCAAGAACATAGGTGTTAAGAGCACGCTCCAGGATGAGTTCGTAGTTGTGGTCGGGTCGAAGTGCAGGTGAAGAGTGAATGAACATGAGCAGATACGACTGGAGAACACGCCTCCCTGTTCGCGCATTCAGTCTTGCTTTGCGAGTTGCGCCAGAGAATCGAGGGACGCACCAACGAAGCTCAGCCTGCCATTATGTCTCCGCATAGCATCGGGGTGGCTGGCATGCGTCAATATTCGAGACGCCAGTTCTGGGGGGAATTTGAGGGGAGAGAACACATCGTTCAAGTGCCGTACTAGCACGGCGTCTTGCCTCTGCCATTCTTCCCGAGACTTGCTCGGAGTGATGACATGAGTCGTCCTCGGTCCTTCAGAGCTCTTCTGAGCGGTATACGCATAACAGCGGGCCTGACACCTGGCTGCTGCGTTTGTTTTGGGTGAGTTAACCACTTCGGGTGGTAGGGTGACCTTCCCGTACCGAGAGGTGTTGGCACTGGTCGGCAAGCGACTGCCCTACGCAGAGCCTGCGCGCATCCCCGACTTTTGAGCATCTTCTAGCGCCGCCCAGCCTCCTGCTCGGAGATGATAGAAGCGACCAGCCAAGTGCCGCGAGAGAGAGGTCGCCGAGGACGACAGCGGCGACAGCGACGGCGAGGACGAAAGTAAAGGGCGAACGGGCGTCTCACGCGCCTGCCGGAACGGGAACACAAGCGCCTCACGAAGCCGCAGATTATTATTTTACATTTTGACCTCGATAAGGGACAATTCCCCGTTTGTTATCGGGCAATATTCAGCTGATTCCTGAATGCGTCGCCGCCGTTGGACGGCTTTCGCACACCACTCATGTTTACCTCGAACCTCATCCTCACGAAACATAGCCTCCCCCCTTTCTAGCTACGGGTATCTCGTGACAGCTCAGCTTCATGTCGTTCTTGGTCGGATCCGCTTCCGGAGCTTTGGTCGCTGGCGGTGTACGTTCGTCGGCAAATGTACACACTGTAGCGGATTTACTCAAAGTACCGTCAGGTATACTACGGTCTATCTTCCATGATATCAACACGGTGAGTGCAGCGGAATTGTCTCCGACTATAGAAAATACTGAAGCTGTTACAGGACGCAGCAGCATCGCGCCGAGTGCGTATGAAATCTCTCGCACTTGACGAACGCTGCTGACACCTGCCTACATAGCCTGCACTATCTCTCGGAACGGCTGGTGAACGCGGCCTCGGATATACCCGCCCCGGCCCCCGCAGCCTCGCGTATACCCCAGCGACCCTTTATGTCCATGCTCCAGAGCAGCTGGAACAACCAGGTTGAGGCGCTGTTCCGTCGTACCAGGGATCTCGACCAGCAGGTCGTGGATTGGGCGAGAAGAACACTGTATGGTGGAGATGCCAGCCGGACAAAACCAGAGTGATCGGGTTCTCCTTGTTCTCCACGATGTGCCTATGTTTCGATGATAACCCGTCGTACCCGCAACGCCTAACAGACGAGGGGACATACACGGACCAGACACGTGCATTTCTGCTTTTGCTTTGTGAGGTTGGCCCTGAACCTGTGTAGCACGTTATCTGAGAACCACGATGTTCGTAAGCTACGCAGCGGTAAAGTGGTTCTTCGCCAGAGTTGTTACTTGATGCTCACACGGTACACATGGTACTACAGGTCAGAAGGCGCGCCACTGCTGGCATGATCAGTAGCTTAGTTGAAGCACATCCTCACGCTGGTACCCTTGCGGAAAGAAGCACAGGTGATGTCTGTACGCTTACCAAACAGCCCTATCACAAAGCAGGCTTCAGCCGACAATGCCGTCGCGAGCCTCGAGGTTTTGGACTCTCGCTTACCGCCGAATGTTCACCATTGAGGAATGTGCATTCAAAGATTCTTGGATTGGTTCACGCGGTCTTTTCCATCGTGAAATTCGCTTACGCTGAGAAGTGTGTGAGGCAGCAGGCTCTCCCCTCCCAATCGAACTCGAAGCTAACGGCAACAGCATGGCATCTATCTCAATTTCCAAGGTATGTATGTGCCTTGCCGCCTCCACTCCGATGATTTTCTGCTCACGACCCGGTACGCATCTCATCCGTACATGCGAAGAGCTCAGTCATTTGGTCATCAAATCTGTCTCAATCTCTGCAGAACCATGGGGCTCCTTTGCTAAGCACGCAACCACTACGTGCTGAATGCACGAGCATTGGTACATGGGCCGAATTGCGTCCTGGCCTCCGCTTCGTCGTTTTCCTGGTTTCCATATGACTTCGACATCAAATTTGATGATTCTAAGAGGTGACCACGCAGGTGCGCACTCCGGTCGTTTGGGCCAGCATCGCAGGATCATCTTGGAACAGCGTATACACAGGGATTCACGCGATCTCGAGGCTCTTGGAGCGTCCCGCAATCCTCAAGCTAGCCGGCCGCCGCCTCGACCTCACGCTTTTCTGAGTTTTCTGTTGATCCGTCATTGGACGCCGCGGCTCGATTCCCGCACGCGAAGCACCCCTGCTTGCAGCATTCGGCCGTTTGCGAACCGTAGCCCGAAGTTCTTCGGCGCATGCATGGTCCCTATCCGGTATGTGCATCGTCAAAAAACGCGCCAGGTGACAAACCCCACTCGCTCAGAGTTAGCGCGTATCTCGCTTCTGCTGGAGCATGTTTGGCAAGCGAGCGCGCCCGCGATCTCGTTGGCATGACCTTTGGCTCGGGCTTCAGACGGGAAGTCCCTGAGCCCTGGCTAGCGCGGCTTGATCGGAAGACGGGGCTCTCGGACTAATCAAAATAGCTCTCTAAGCTCTCCGTCGCGAACTGTGGTCCAGCATGGCGAAGGTATAAAGCGGACGGCAGCTTGCCCATTGAGAGGCAATATCTGGTACTCTCCCTCGTTCCTGCCAGATAGGCTATCCTCATGCTGTACTTACCGCCGCGGCTTCTGCTCATCGTCTCACTCGCTCCTGTTGCGTTTGGCTGGTACCCCGGCCATGGTGCCCCGGGTCTAGAACGGGATACTGCCCCTCCCAGCCAAGCAGTAGTGTACGAGTACGACGTGAACACTGGGTTCAACGTGCAGGAGCAAGCATCCACGGAAGACGCCCCTGCCCTTGAATTCACCCTGGAGAATGGCTCTCCCTACCCGCACCCGTACGAATACCAACGGATTGGAGCTGATGGTACGTTGCACGATGACACGGCTTCCTGCGCTATGTGGCGTATTGGCTGACTTGACCAGGTCCTCTGTTGCTTCAGGACACTCACCTCCTTGAGATTTTCGGATCATTCGATCGCGAGCGCATTCCTGAGCGCGTTGTCCACGCGCGGGGTGGTGAGCGGCATATCTCTATCATAAGGCGCATGCAATCCGCTGACTGCAACGCCGTTAGCGGGTGCGCACGGTTATTTCGAAGTCACCAATGCTGAGTTCTGCAAGAACTATACCATGATGTATGTGCTTCTTCTTCGGGCATGCGGATAAATCTCACCTGTTTCCCCAACAGGGACATGCTGAGCGAGGATGGACTCAAGACTCCGATTACCAGTTGGTCATCCCGTCGTTTCATCCGTCCACTATCCGGCTGATGCAAAGCTTTCAGTCCGCTTTAGCACTGTCGGAGGAGAGTCCGGATCACCCGATGAAGCCCGCGATCCCCGCGGGTTTGCGATCAAGTGAGCTGCCTGCTGGTGCGACATCTGAAAGCCTCATACCGTGTCCTCTCATAGGTTCCGGACTCGCAAGGGCATCCTGGATCTCGTCATGAACAGTAAGCACTACTGACTTGTCGCCGGATGTTATGCGTGACGCTACCGACCAGATACGCCCGTGTTCTTCATCCGAGACCCTTCGAAATTCCCTCACTTCATCCACGTTCGTGCGCAATTGTCCGAGCAATTTTGCGAGCTTACTGAGCCTCCACCCATAGACGCAGAAGCGCCACCCGGCGAGTCATCTTCGGGACAAGGAGTGAGCTTTTCGCAGCCATCTTCGTCTGAACCTCGGTTGACTCGGTGCGACGCTCCGCAGCATGTTCTGGGACTACCTCGGCTCCAACCCCGAGTCCTTGTATCAGGTAATGCGCCTCTTCTCAGATCTCGGCACACCGTACGGCTTTAGGCATATGGATGGGTGGACTGGTCATACCTACCGGTGCGGTCTACTGTCGTATGTGCTTCTCGGCGGATATCTGACACGAGGAAATTTCCTTACGGCAGATGGGTCAAGGCAGACGGGTCTTGGTCGTACGTTAGGCTGTACGCCCAGTCGATGCAGGGTATTCGCAATTTCACGAACGCCGAAGCTACGGCTATGTCGGGTACGCTCCTTCCTACTAGCCTCGCAAGGAGCGTCACTGGACTCAGAGTCAATCTCAGGCTCAAACCCCGACTTCGCCACTCAAGACTTGTACGACTCAATCCAGAACGGCACTTACCCTGGCTGGACCTTGTTCGCTCAGGTGCTAAGCCCAGAGGCGGCTCAGTCCTTCAAGTATAACGTCCTGGATCTTACTAAGTAGGCCATACCCAGCGAGTCGCGCTGAGTGTGCTGATGATGAGAACTCAGGGATTGGGGTTTCGACAATGTCGCGCCTGTTGAAATTGGCAAATTCTTCCTCACTCAGAACCCGACCAAGTACTCCATCCTTTGTCATATTATAGCCGCTGGATGGTCGCTGACGATACCACACGGCAGCTACTTCGCAGAGATCGAACAAGCCGCCTTCGCTCCTTCCAACATGGTTGATGGGTGGGCGCCCTCTGCGGACCCCGTGCTGCAGGCGCGGCTTTTCTCGTATGCTGGTGCGTCTCAGTGGCACGCCGTTGATGCCCGTCATGCTCATGCCGTCGCGGTGAATGGGACTCACCAGACACACATCGTTATCGCCTGGGAGTCAATCACAAGGTAAGACGCGCTGTTCGATGTGTGCGCGAGCGTTCAATAACCAATCCTCACGCCAGCAAATCCCCGTCAATGCTCCCATCAACCCTGTGGCGAACTTCGAGCGCGATGGACGCATGAATGTGAACGGCAACCAAGGCTCGCGTCCGAATTATCTGTCCACCCTGTGCAAGATCAAGCTTCCTCCTCGCCCCTACGTGGATGAAACGCACCAGCAGTGGACTGTGAGTCATGCTCGAGCCCCTCGTGTCCTGGTGCGCTGCAACTAACCGCTATCCACTATATGCAGGGCGGCGCTGTCGCTTCCCTTTCCGCAGTGACCGAGATCGACTTCGATTGGCCCCGCCGCTTCTGGAATGGACTCTCTGAGCAAGATCAGCAGAATCTCATCAGGTATGGGACCGTGTCATGGCGGCTGCTTTCGGAAGTTCATTGACCACCGTCTGCGTGCAGCAACGTGGTCGGTCACCTCGGCGCAGCACCCACCTACAGCGTGCGCCAGCGCATGACTTCGCTGTTTTACCATGCGAATGCTACTCTCGGCCAGGCAATTGCTGACGGAGTAGGCGTGAAGGTGACGGAGCTTACCTTCCCAGACGGCCCGACATGGTATAACGTGACGAAAGAGACGGAGAACAGTACAGTCAATTACTGATCTCGCTGACGGTTATCAAAATTTAATGGCCCTATGCTGCGAGCAACCTGTGCATATACTCTCTGCACCACTCTACTCTGCACCACCTCTGACTTACAGAACTCTCTCATATCAACTTCCACGAGGGACACGAAGTGATGCATAGCGACTATCCTCTGCCTCGACAAGCAGACGATCTATATCTCAGGATATCTCGTTCCCTCTTCTTGCCGTTGAGTATCTCGTGATGGCGAGGAGTGGTTGCCGCTCGATAGACGGCGCCTGAGAGCCGCGGCGCACTAGGAACATTTGCGAAGCGACCTCCAACGGAATGAACAACAATAGATGAGACGAATGCGATACATGCGCTTGTGAAATACACAACATGATACAGTGTAATGTCAGCCGAGATGGACCACGACAACCACGACGCAACGGGACGCCCGGCCTTAACCCGTCTTGTTCTTGCTTCTCCTCCCGACCTGCGCCTGGAAACCGGTCTTGATCGCATTGACTGAGCGTCGCGACCCGCACGACTCGCACGACATGAAGAATATGCGGTTCTCCTTGGTGAGGATGGTGTCGGGTGATTTGCAGGTCTTGCAGGTGACGTATTCCACTGCAAGGACGTTGAGCGCTTGGCATGATGCACGATGGGCTGTGGTAACATACCGATGTACCGACGCAACACATGCTCGATCTGCTTCTGCTGGAAACGACCCTTAATGACGAGGCGTCCTGAACCATCCACCGATCCGGTAGTACCCATCTCGGCGAACATATACTGGATAACATGTTCCGGCTGCCTGTGCATACGTTTGCAGATATCCGAGACATTGGCGAAGATGGTCTTCTTGTTGCCTTCGCGCATGATCTGCGGAGGAGCGATGGTGTAACGCTTGCCAGCGGAAGTGAGAAGGGCGGGGTTGGAAGCGTGTAGTTGGGCATAGAAACGATGAAGGAGCTATACCGGGATGATCAATAAGCAGAATAGGTCATTAGGGGGAAGGTAGTCACCTCCTCATAGGTGTAGTCACGGTCGCTCTTCAGCCAGGGCTCGTTGCCGGAGTCGAGGCTCACGCCAGACTCGCCAGCTCGCGCGAACGGGTCATCGCCCAATTCTCCCTCATCAAGCTCTTGAGCAGCGCCTTCCTCGCCGCCCTCTTCGTCCTCAGCCTCTTGCGTCTTCGACTGGTTCAACTCCTTCTCGAACGCCTCCAAGTCAAGAGCTGCCTTCTTCGATGATTTCTTCTTCTTCTTCTTGAGATCCGAGAAGTCCAGATCCTCTGAAGCTGCGGCAGCCACAGGCGTCGAGGTCCCAGACGTGTCCTCGCCCTGATTGCGCACAAAGGGAGAGAAGAACTCCTCAACTCAGGCTACTCATAGTAACTGTGAGCAGTACTCACGAGGTCGAGGGGGATGTCCTTCTTCTTTTTCTTCTTCTTCAAGTCGCCAAACATGGCTTTCAAATCGTCATCTTCCTTCTTTTCCCCATCCTCGCCAGAAGCCTCGTTCTGCTTCATCCGCTCATGCACGGTCGTCGGGCCCATGTCGACCGCATCTCCGTTTGTGGTGACATTGTCGATATCGGCAGGAGCAGGGGTTGTAGGATCGGCATCAGCACCGAGGGGATCCTCAGAGAACGCAACGGTCTTCTTCTTGCGCTTTTTCAAAGAGGGATCGAACAGAGGCTCCTCGGATGCCATGCCGGATGTAGATAAGAGTGGATGTAGGTGTAGTTGTCGAAGAGAGGTGCGAGCTCGCCGTTAGCCAGGTGCTGCAATCAGCGCCCGATGAGTCTGAATCGAATGTGCTGATAGTGAATTCAGGCTCCGCTCAGATTTCCCTTGGCCACATGCGGCGGCAGCTTTCGGGCTCCGCCTGAAGGCCGACCCGCCATTTCCCGGCGTCGACGTCGACACCCTCGCCAACGACGATCTCGACCTCCCCCCTCCTTCATCCTCTACTATGCTCGCTCGGCGTACGCTCGGTCGTATTGCGTCCCAGCCCAAGGCGCTGGGGGCAGCACCCACCAATGCTCGCAACATGGCTACTCTTCGTGAGATCGAGCTGCGTCTCAAGTCCGTGAGGAACATTGAGAAGATCACGAAGGTATTTCCTCGCGTGTTGCTTCACCCAGACGAGTATGCCGACGAGGCCACATAGTCCATGAAAATGATTGCGTCAACCAAAATGAACAAGGCGCAGCGCGCGATGCAGGCGGGTAAGGAGTACGGTCTCGCCAACTCGGGTATGTCCTGTCACATCTTTCGTGAGCGCGCGAGGGTGCTCACATTCGTGCAGAGATCTTCCAGCACGCGCCTGCTGAGGATGCCGGCAAGCGCACCCTGTTCATCGTCGTTTCTTCCGACAAGGGTCTTTGCGGTGGTATCCACTCCTCCGTGACGAAGGCGACCCGCCGTGCCTTTGCGGAGAAGGAGACGGTCGCTGAGGACTCGCCCGTCATGGTCATTGGCGATAAGTCGAAGGCGCAGCTCGCGCGTGTGCTCCCCAAGAACCTCGTCATGTCCTTCAACCAGATTGGCCGTGACATCCCCACGTTCGCTGATGCGGCTGGTGTCGCGGACCTCATCCTCACGTCTGGCGTCCAATATGACAAGATCGCGATCGTCTACAACAAGTTCGTATCTGCCATCTCGTACGAGCCTGCCATCATCGAGGTCGAGTCCGAGGCCGTCCTGAAGGAGTCCCGTACGTACCCACTCGCCCATGTCACGTACGGGTGATGTATTGACCAGCCGTTCTATAGCTGGCTTCAAGGCATACGAGATGGAGGATGATGTGACCAGGGATCTCTCAGAGTTCTCCCTTGCCAACGCTATCTATGCTGCCCTTGTCGAGGCGCACGCCTGCGAGCAGAGCGCTCGGTATGTGGACGGAATTATGGACCTCGAGCGGACTTGCACTGACCAGAATCTAGCCGCAACGCGATGGACAACGCGTCGAAGAACGCTGGTGACATGATCAACCGCTTGACTTTGCAGTACAACCGTGGTCGCCAGGCTGCCATCACGAACGAGCTGGTCGACATTATCACTGGTGGGTCGCATCATGCGCATTCGCCGCTCTCGTTCTCACAATCCATGCAGGTGCGAGCGCTCTCTGAGCGTGACCAGTGTGGTGAGCGTGGTAGATGCAGAGTAATTGCACACCGGGTTGCTGATGTACCCTACGTAGCGGACTTTACAATAGCACTCGATCTCTACCTAGTCCAGAGTATGTTGCGATTACTACTTCCTCCCGCTCTAGAGCAGGTGCTACGTACTTGCGCGAGATTTGAGCTTCACGATTCTGAGTGTTCCTGTGTGCCTGGACGTGTTTCGGGCCACGGCCTCTGGCGAGATCCAAATCACACGGTGACGTGAGCGGCTGCAGAGCACGACTGCGCGACCACTGCTCTGCTTCGCTCCCTCCTGCCTCTCTTGTATTCTCAGTCTTTCTCATCTCATCTCGGCCTCGTCTTGTAGTCTCGGTCAAGTTCACTCCCACTGCATTGGACTGTCTGGGCAGAGAAAGTAGAACTCCGATAGGACAAATCAGCAGCGAAATCCGTGGTGGCGGGTTACACAACCGCTGTCACCGCTGAAGCCAACTATCCTCTATAGCGAATCTGCTGTGTCCGCCATGTCGCTCATATCAGCACACAACTCGCCTATGATATCAATACCCAGGAAGACCACAGAAGAGGTCGACTGGACAACTCCCATCCGCAATGCGATCGCGCATTCATACGGGGAGGACCCGGACAATTACGCGCAGGAATGCGCCAACCTCCAGCGATGCAGACAGGACGCCGTGAAGGGGGCGGGCAGTGACATGACTGGTACGTACTCGCTGCACGGGATCGGGAGGAGCTGTTAACACAGAATCTCAGCCAAGGATCTTCTACACAAGTACTTTGGCCAGCTCGAACTCCTCGAGCTGCGCTTCTCCGAGATTCGCGTCAACTTCCCATGGCGGGACGCGTTCACGAACAAGCTCATTACCCAAACCTCCATCGCATACGAGAAGGCATCTATCATCTTCCAGATCGCGGCGACGCATTCCGCCATCGCGGCCTCGCAGAACAGGTCCGACCCTGAGGGTCTAAAGCGCGCCTTCTACTACTTCCGAACGACTGCGGGCATGCTCACATACATCAACGATAACTTCCTCCATGCGCCGTCGTTAGACCTCAGTCGCGAGGTCATCAAGTTTCTCGTCGGTATCATCCTCGCGCAAGCGACAGAAGTGTTCCTTGAGAAGTGCACGGACGAGAAGAAGAGCAACGCCCTCGTCGCGAAGATTGCCGCACAGACCGCATTTATGTACACCTCCCTGAGCGAGGAGGTCAAGGAGTTCATGGGGAAGGGCATCTTCGACCGGAATTGGGTTACTGTGATTCAGGTTCGTCGCGCTATACTGGCCCCGCGTTCGACGCTCATGCGTTGCTCAGACCAAGGCGAAGTACTTCACTTCGGTATCTCAGTACTATCGTGGACTAGCCGACAGCGCGGCCGGCAAGCATGGCGACGCTCTCGTTCGGTTCACCGTCGCCGAGACTGCAGCCAAGGAAGCGAATCGCACCGCGTCCTCGTTCGCCTCGCTCTTCGTCACGCAGATGTCGCCGAACCTGCCTCCGGACGCCGGTCCCGCCCTGCAAGAGCTGACGAAGGCCCACCTCGCTGTTGTAACGGACAAGAAGAACGAGGCGCAGCGCGAGAACGACCTCATCTACAACGCCGTCCTCCCCACTCCGGAGACGCTCCCACAGATCGAGAAAGCGGTCGTCGCGACGCCCATCACCATCCAGGAAGTCTACGCGTCCCCGGATGTGCAGAAGGTCATCGGCCAGGACATGTTTGTTCGCCTCATTCCTCTCAGCGTGCACGAGAGCGCGAGCGTCTACTCTGAAGAGAAGGCGAAGCTGGTGCGCGGGGAAGTCGAGAAGGCCGATAACGCGGAGGTGGAGGTGAAGAGTGCGTTGGATGCTCTCGGTATCAAGGAGGGCTTGGCTCGGTACAAGGCGATCGCGGAAGGCGGCGTTGGGGGTGAGGCAGAGCTCCCGGCAGAGGTGAGACGATGGAAGGAGGACATTGCCCTCATGGAGGAACGCGAGGGCGTCGAGGGCATCATGTCTGAGCTCGTCCGGATGAAGGACACTGTGAGGCGTGAGCTCGAGGGCATCAGCCGCGACCTCGACGCTGAGAGCAGGGAATGCGAAGCGATGCGCGTCAAGTACGACCACCTCTGGACGCAGGCGCCATCCGCGGCGCTCACCAAGACGCTCCGCCAGGACCTCAAGTCGCACCTCTCAGCTCTCGAAGCAGCCGCACAGTCCGACCAGCAGGTCGTCCGCCTGTGGGAGTCGGTGCGAGGCGAGATTCAGCTCCTCCTTTCGCCGGAAGTGGAGGATGTGTTCCGTGCCAGCACGGCGAATGGGGGCGCTGGGTCTGAGAACCTGCTCGACCTGGACGTCGGAAGCGAGGCGAAGGACGAGGAGGAAAGAATCAAGATTGGCCAGTTCGTGGATGAGATCGAGGAGAGGCTCGGTCGACTGAACAAGATCTCACATGAGCGTGGACAAGTGCTCAAAGACCTGAAGGATAAGGTGCGTCAGTTGTGTCTAGCGTCCAGTCCGTATCTAACAGTCCACTGTAGGTCCAACAAGACGACGTGTCTCACCTGCTTTTGCTCAACCGACGGAACACCGGAGTAGAAAGCACGCTCTTTGCTGGGGAGCTGGAGAAGTTCCGGCCGTACCAGCAGCGGCTCGCTGCGACCGTCCACCACGAACAGCTCACCCTGCAAGAGTTGACCCAGCTGTGGCGCGGTCTACGAGAGATGGCTGGTCGTGGTGCAGGCGCCAAGAAGTGGGAGGAACGCGAGAGGCGCAAGAAGGATACCGTCAGACGGTTCTCGCGCGCGCGCGATGTGTACATGGAAGTGCGGGATGGGCTTGCGTACGTACCCATCCACAGATTGAAGGGCAGGATGCTGACTTCTCATGCAGGAAGGGTCTGCAGTTCTACACCGAACTCACCGAGCTGACGGGTTCGCTCAAGCGCAATGCCGAATCGTTCATCTCCGAACGCAGCGCAGAACGCGAGGCGCTCGCCTCGCAGGCGGAGATGGAGCGTAGGCTAGCGATTCCAAAGTCCACGCCCGCTCCTACGTCCGGAGGCAAACCGCCCATCCCTCCGCCGCCACCCAAGCCTTCTACAGGGCTCGAGTCGTCGTTCGCGTCGATGAACCTGCGCGGGGCGAACGGCGCGATGTCACCCCCTCCGCCACCGCAAGCGCCTCCCCAGCGCCAGTGGACGTCCCCTCCCCCGCCCTCGTCCCACTACGCGTCTCCGCCACCTTCACAACCTGCCCACTCCTCCCCTTTCCCCCCCCCTCCTCCTCCCCCGCCAGGAGCACAGTCCTCTGTGCCTTACCTGCCATCTCCTCCCACCCAGCCGTCATCGCAGCCGTCATACCAGCCATCCGCGCCTCCCCCGGATCCATATGCGTCGCTCGGCCTCTTCGGGAGCACTAACACTCCCTCACCCCCACCTGCTCGCCCTCCCCCGCCTTCGCAGCAATACCCCTCGTACACGCCCCCTCCTCAACAGCAACAGCCAGGGTACGGGCAGCCACCACAGCAATCGCCCTACGCACCCCCTCCGCCCTCACAGCCCCAGTACGGCGGCTATCAGAGCCGCCCGCCCGCGTCCTCTCCGTTCCCTCCCCCGCCCCCGCCAGTGAACTACGGCTCCCAGCAGTACGGCGCGTCGCCCCCTCCCCCACCTCCGCCAGGGTCTCAACCTCCTCCACAACAACAACAACAGCAACAGTACTACTACGGCGGCGGTGGATATGCGCCTCAGGGCTCGCAGCAGTATCAATACCCCCAAGGGCAAGGGTACGGACGATGATCTGGACCCGTGCGGCGACGCTGCGCCGTGAGTCATGAGCCGTGTCGACGCGTGTTTGTGTGTATGTATGCTTGTAGGATTGGAATGCTGAGGAAGACAGGATGTAGCGTTGCGTGGGATTCGTGGGATGCGCAATGCATGCACTTGCAGGTTGTATCTTCGCTTGCGTGCCTGAGCATATTGAGGTCCCGGCTCCTTGGGTATGCGTCCCGCTCGCACGTTCACAGGTGGGGTGTCATGTCTCTTTGGATGCGTCATTACGCGCGAGGATGAAAGATGGCTCAATACATTCTGAGGTGAGCATGCTCGTACCGTCCTGCGATAGTCTACTCATCCCACTCTACATGCTTGTCGCGACTACCCCTACCCTACCTGCGTATATCTAGACAAAGGCCGGCGAGTCCAGCCACCGCACGATCTAGACGAGAAAGCACAGGCAAGGGCAGCTCTGTCTGGCGACGGCCTGCTTTCCGTCCTGGACTTCTCGAGGGCCACCCGGTGAGCAGATTCGAACAATCCGCTTGTCCACAGCACCTGCTTCGCGTCGACGTCTCTGGGGCGGTCCACGAAAGACCGCAGAGATCGTCGACACTTCATGATCACTGTAACACACTCTCGAAGAGCGATGGGGTTCCAAAAATTAGTGGACGCGCTACAACTGTTAGTTCCCGGCCAGACCTGCGCTGATATGCGCGCACCCGACAAAGGGATGCTCGGCCGGAACTGTCACCAGCTGGCCGCACACGGACCTCAGAACATGCGCAGCGATGTCCCTCGTACTCAGTGACTGCCGCCGGGCGACAGGAGGCTGTCTCTGTGTCGGCTCACACAGGCTGTTGCTGCCGCCGAGTTTCGACGGCAGCCACTCAACGGTATCGACGAGCCAACTGCTCGTCGATACTGGAGGGTGCGGGCATGCACCGGGGGTGTCAAATATTGGCACTATCCTGGCGGCCGGTCGTGCGCGATTTGCGCAAACAGACAGCAGATCACGAAGCCGACGCGGAGGGCTATTACTAGCTCATCGCGGCGTACTTCGTGGCGCGGTCGCCCTGAGCTTGCCTCGAGCCGCCGTCACGACAGGGGGCCAACCCTGCCGCCTTCGAGTGAGCCAGATGGCTCACTCGAGGACTGAGCCGATAGGACATGCGGGTGCGCATGCTCATGCTTGAGGTCCGCGTCGTGCGTGTACGGCCAAATAAAAGTACACGCCACAGTCCACACAGTCTATAGTACTCCTCTAGGGCGTGCTACGCCCTCGTTGACGTGGAAAATATGTCCAAGCAAGTCAACCGTACTGTGACGGTGCGGCCTTCAAAGAGGCCCCCGTCTTGGAGCGACGGTGGAGGATCAAGAGAGAAGAGGCCGCGCAAGCGGGATGGGTAGTCCTCGATGCACATGGCGTCCACGTGGGCTATCTGCGGACTTTGCCCAGACCCAGTTGAAACCGCGACGAAATGGTACGGAAGTTTGGCAAGGTGGAGGTCAACTCACATGCTACGAGGTACTGACAGGCTTGGGACAGCACGTCGTATCCCGTAACAAAACACAACTAGTGGGCACACCACGCGCCCACGGAGAAGGTAGTAGAACACCCTCCCGAGTCCCCGACGCGGCCTGCAGCATGCCGCATCCAAGGGTCCCGCGCCCACGAGCTCGTAGCAGGTTCGTCGGGCAACTCAAGCGCAAGTAGTCGGTACTTGGTCTAGACAAGTTCACGCGGAACACCCGCCCCAATTGGGCATGTCGCCTGCCGCATTGAGCAGCGAAGAGCATGACCGCATAGTCGCAGCCACTGCTCGCTTCACCTCCGCCAGCTTTTGCATGGTATATAAACTCCCCGCCGTCTCCGAGACCCTCAACGTTCGCCCACCTCGGACGCCATCCTCCGCTGCGCTACCCTCTCCCCGGTCAACGTCCAGCACTCAAGATGTTCAAGAAGGCCGCCCTCGTTGCGCTCGTCGCCGCCTCAACCGTCCTGAGTGCCCCCGCTCCGCCGCCTCCTACCGGTCAGTAATTGCCAACCATGTTCTGAAAAGAGTTTTCTCATTCATGTCTCTGGACGTAGACACGGACATCCTCAACCTCGCGCTGACTCTCGAGCACCTTGAGAACGCGTTCTACACCCAGGGCCTCGCTAAGTTCAGTGAACAGGACTTCGAGAATGACGGCCTTCCCGCGTGGGTCCATGGTCGCTTCGTGCAGATCTCCCAGCACGAGGCGAAGCATGTCGAGTTCCTTAATGCGGCACTGGGGGACAAGGCAGTCAAGCCATGCGAATACAACTTGTCAGTCTCTACTCAGTCATGCAATCTGATTACTGACGCGCCATCCCAGCCCTTATGACAGTCCCAAGTCATTCGCTGCCATTTCTATGGTGCTCGAGACTGTTGGCGCGTCTGCGTACCTTGGAGGCGCAAAGTTCCTCGCGAACAACGCGGACTACCTGACTGCTGCTGGCGTGAGTGCACTCGTCATTTCCCTGAAACATCGGTCTGACGCGTTATTGCGATTGGCTACCAGTCGATCCTGTCTGTAGAGGCGCGCCAGGCGTCTTGGGTGACATCGTCCGTCATGAAGCTCCAGCCCTGGAACGGGCCATTCGATATTCCTCTCACAGCTAGCGGCGCATACTCCCTTGCAGGTAAAGACGATCCGGCGTTGCACCTGGATCCCCCACTCACCATTGACTGCACAGCTCCGTTTATCAAGAGCTGCCCGTCAACGAACGCGCCTCTGCCTGTGAAGTCCTTCCCCGCGCTCAAGATCACGAACTCGTCTCCCGCGCACGGCTCAGAGGTGAGCGTGAAGTACGGGAAGTCGAAGGATGCGACGCACGGCGACTCGGCATACGTCGCGTGGCTCGACGGCCTCGACGTGTTCTACACCAAGCTCGGGAAGGACGGGAAGACGAAGGTCCCGGAGGGCTTGATGGGCACGGTGTATGCGGCGGTAGTGAAGAGCGAGGAGCCCCCGAGCGACGACAACATGCTCAGCGGGTTCGTAGTCGTGCAGTTCCCGTTCGATTCACGAGCGCAGTTGCAATAGGCGATATCAGGCATCCCGGAGAGGCAGTGGAGTGGCATGGTGGCGAACTCCTTTTCCCCATACATAGTAATCTCACCCAGACAGTCTTTACGCTACGTTCATCACTATTCGATCTACAGATGTCCAACCGTTCGTTATAGTGAGGTTGAAACGGTAAGTAGTAACTCTGTTTTCCCCCACACGGCGGCGAGCCTCGAAACTCGAAGGCTCGAACACCGCGCCTCATGCTGCCTGCACTGACCAACTTGAAGCTTATAGCTGGAACGTCCAGAACGCTCGAAGGACGAGCACGAAGTCCTTCCCGAATCCCATGCCAACTCCCGTTCCACGTGGGGCCAGATCTTCATCTGACCATGCTGGATATGGCGTTCATACCAAACGCCTAGCTTACATTGGCATCCCTACGTGTGCGCCATCATGGCCTCGAGCATACGCGTCCTCGACTGCCCGAAGACTGCGTGCTACAGGAATGCTGTCCGTTTGCTTTGAAGAGCCTTCCAGGAAGAGACTGAGCATGCGTGCTCCGGTATATCTCATCGATTGCCCGGGATAGACTCAACACGCATACAGCCGGCCCGAGAGTCGTTATAGGGATTTTCGGTGCACGAGATTCCTTCGTCTCAGGTCGTGGTATACACAGTATGATGTCTCTGCAAGACCCAGGGCTCTGCCGCGGGCCGGGACCTGAAGCACTCATTTCGACGTTGGCACATTGAGCGGTACGTAACCTTTCATAGATCGGTGGTCATTCATTCATACAGCGAGGTCGCCGCTCATCCCAGTCAGTCATTGGTGCATCTCAGAATGCCGTTATGCCCGAGTATGTGGACCGGTGACTGGCTGATGACAACTCCGCCCGCCGTGTCGACCATTGGACGGGGTCCTTTACGGAATCTGCTAACGAATCCGGGAAGCCGCGTTCTTCGTTCGACGCCAGAACGCCCGTATGGCACCTCGCGTTTGGCCTCTCTGCCCAATATGCTAACAGCAGTATAAATAGTGGTACGAGCGGCTGAGCGGGACTCCTAGTAGTCGTCGTACGTCCGCCTTCGCCCCGCCGCTGGTCTTCAACCAGCACCCCCCCCCCCCCCCCCCCCCCCCCCCCCCCCCCCCCCCCCCCCCCCCCCCCCCCCCCCCCCCCCCCCCCCCCCCCCCCCCCCCCCCCCCCGCCAAAATGCTGAAAGCAAGAGTACTTTACGGCCTCTTTACCGCATCTATCGTCCTCGGAGCCCCGGCTCCTGAGGTGCCCACCGGTACGCCGCATCTACCAACGCCCGGATGCATGTCTGCGGGTTCTTCGACTCACGTCAAGCTCACGATTGCTCTCCTAGACATGGACATCCTCAACTTCGCGCTGACCCTCGAGCATATGGAGAGTGCGTTCTACTCTGGGGCGCTCGCAAAATACGGCGAGCGAGACTTCGTGGACGACGGCTTGCCCGATTGGGTGCACGGCCGCTTCGTGCAGATCGCGCAGCACGAGGCGGAACACGTCAAGTTCCTCACCACGGCTCTCGGGGAAAAGGCCGTCAAGCCTTGCCAGTACAGCTTGTGGGCCATCATTACCTCGCGCATTGGTTGTACGAAGGCTGAAATTTGCGTGTAGCCCCTACGACAGCCCAAGATCGTTCGCAGAGATGGCGATGGTCTTTGAGACCGTCGGTTCCTCCGCCTACCTCGGAAGCGCGAAGTTCCTTACCGACAATGCGGACTACCTGACCGCCGCTGGGGTGAGTGCACCTCGGCTCAGCTCGCCCCCCGTCCCTGACCAGGTGGACCACCAGTCCATCCTCGCAGTGGAGGCGCGTCAGGCGTCCTGGATAACCGCGTCTGTCATGAAACTCCAGCCGTGGAACGGCCCGTTCGACGTGCCTCTCACAGCGAGCGGCGCATTCTCTCTTGCCTGTACGATCAGTGCTCTGCTGTTTTGGGCCTTGTTACTCACTGTGAGCTATATAGCTCCGTTCATCAAGGACTGCCCCGCGACGAACGCAGCTCTGCCCGTGAAGACGTTCCCGGCACTCAAGCTTTCCAGCTCGTCTCCCGTGCCCGGCACCCAGATATCCATCGATCTTGGAACACCCACCGGTGCGCGAACTTCGGGCCCGGCGTACGTGGCGTGGTTAGACGGACTCCAGGCCGTATACACCGAGCTGAGCGTGGATGGAAAGACGACGGTGCCGCAGAGCTTGAGGGGCACGGTATATGCCGCGGTTGTGAACGAGCAGCAGCCGCCGAGCGACGAGAACATGCTCAGCGGCTTCACTGTCATCCAGTTCCCGTTCGACTCGCGAGCCAGCGGACCTGAAGTTTGATGATATGGGGGTGAGGGCGACGGCTGCGTTCGCTCCAGTCGAACGTGTACTCTGGGAGGAACTCTGGTTTTCCAGAATTATATTTTCACACTAACAAGGCTGTGAATGCATTCGACTTGCCCACTGTCTGTCGTACACTTGCAGAGTAAAACGTTGATCGCATCTGCGAGCTTGTCAGGGAACAAAAACAAAAGATCAGGCGCTACCAGGGCTCGAACCTGGGTTTTGGGAACACTCTTCAGAATCCCAAGTGATAACCACTACACTATAGCGCCGGAAAGTGCCCATTGGCTGGATTGAACAACCGACCTCACCATTACGAGTGGCGCGCTCTACCACTGAGCTAAACGGGCGTTGACACCGATACTGTGAGTTCTTATATGATCGTGGAAGGACGCCGCCCCCCACGACTTTCTGCCTACGACGCATCTCTCAAAACACTCTCAGGCTGTTTGCCTTGGCAAACGCACCTCCATCGTCCGTATGATCTTGAACTCGACATGATAGTAGTAAAACATCCTTCATACTTATCAAGAAAGCCACAGCATTCGATCTATTGTACATTTCCCTGAACGTCTTCTCCTCTCCATATTCTTACATATTGGCGGGATGGTCTTCGTCCAGTGAGTAGTGTCCTCACCTTCACACCTTCGCCATCATAGCAGCAAACTCGACATTGAAGTCCTCCATCGCGTCCAACGTCTCCTCAAGGTGTTCCACAGCCAGGCGCTGGCCGCGGCTGTGCGCGAGCGACTGCGCAGTGCGGCATGCGTTCTTGATCTGTCGTCCGTTCACCTCCCGCGCTGCGAGCCTGCGCACGAACTCGTCCGCCGTGGTGGGGTCCATCGCCGGAAGGGCCACACCAGCCTTGCGTAGGAAGGCACGCCACACTTGCGTACGGGCCGCAAGGGTTAGCTCGCCGAAGTGCAGGGCGACATGGATGCGCGAGAGGAAGGCGGGATCGAACGCAGTGACACGGTTAGTGGTGAGGAAGAGGATGCCGCGGTAGTACTCGACGTGGCGCAGGCTGCGGGATGATAGTGTGAACATGAAGATTTTCGCAGAGCTGTGGATCGACGAGCTTACAATACGGCGACCATAGCATTGCGCTCAAGGTCATGCAGAGAGCGACGCTCGAGGAAAACGTCGGCCTGTCCGTCGTGTCCGTTAGCACCTCCTTGCATCTCAAAGCAAAGGAAAGACCCGACTACTTACTTCGTCAATCAGCACAATCGCCTTCCAGCTTGTGGCGATGTCAAAGACCCTAGTCAATTCTGCGTCCACTTCTGACGCCTTCGTGCCGAGGTCTCCTCCGCCCACGACGTAGAGCGGCCGATGGACACGCTCGCTGGTCGCCTCTGCTGAGAGCGTCTTGCCTACGCCAGGTGGGCCAAAGAGGTTGATTATGAGACCCTGGCCTTTGCCGTGGACGAAGTCGTCGAAGCCAAGGTCGACGCTGTGCGCATCGACAAGCGAGCGCAAGAGGTCCTTGCGGTCGTCCGCAAGGACGAGGTTCTGGAACGCCTCTTCGTTCCATGTGATGGGCTGGATGTGCTGCACGTTGAACTCGACTAGGAACGGCGTGTGTACGTTGTGTCAGCAGACGGATCCACTTGAGCTTCGAGGAGACGTACGCCATATCTTGTCGGACAAGCTGTACCCGTACAGGATGGGTGAAGCGAGGAGCAAGTCCTCTTCCTTCAGTGCTTGGTCCTCTGCATGACTATGGGAACGGACGTCGAGGGTAAAGACGTCCTTGTACAACTCCATGTCATCTAGAAAGGTTCGTGAGCGAACCGTTAATTGCGAGATATGATCGAGTGGAACCGCTACTCACTATTCCGCCAAGGAAGAGGAGGGCGTGCATGCATGAGGTCTACCTGCGGAGGTTGTTCTTCGCGTTCTTGGCTCTCCTTTGGACGTGAATAGTTCGGATGCAGCCGAAGAAAGTTCCCTGAGCAAGGCGCAGTCAGCGATTTTTTCTAGCTAACAAAGCTCGACAACGCTTACTCCTGTCGATCATAATACGCGAATCGACCTACGAGGCCGTGAGATGTAAACCATCGCAGTGGAGGGAAAGAACGTACATTATACTTGATAACGTTTTGGTTGTAGTCCGTCCCGGTACGGAACGCGGCGGTGCCTTGATAGTGGACATGGTGGATACCCTTGAGCGACAACCACTTCCGGCCGCGCTCCAACAGCATATCCCTCACTGCCTGAGGGTCGCTGCTGTACTTGAGCGGATACGCGGGGAGCGTATTGATCTTCCTCGTACCGGGGAACGGCTCGATGTAGATCACGCTCTCAACCCGGCCGTACGTCTTCTCGCCGATACCCGGAATGCGCTGCTTGGCTGACGTGGGCGGGGCTGGCGCACGTGTATCGGTGTCGACGTGACGGCCGTGGATCGCCTCCTCGAGCGAGTCGACGCTCTCACAGAGCAAGCGCCACACGCGAGGCGACTTAACGCTCCCCAGAGTGATCTCGCGCACTGCGCGCAGCTGGAGAGCGCGAGTCTCGCCGGTGACGGGACATTCGGTCACGATGATGGTGCGAGGGACGAGGACCGCGTACAGCAGCTCGTAGGTGATCTCTCCGTGGCTGGTCAGGTTCGCGATCTTCGCGAGGGTGGCGCGGTAGTCCTTGCGCAAGTAGTCCAGCAGCACCGCGAGGCTGGACAGGACGTGGTCGTCGTGCAGCGTGCGCGTCTTCGTGCGGAGGCGCTTCTCGTACTCCTCGAACTCGGGGAAGAACGCAAGGATGAGATGCGGGTTGAGCTAGAGGAAGGGGCGGTCAGCTAGTAGTCTCCTGCACCAAGGGTTCAGCTTCGTACCTCAAGAGGCTCAGCCGTCCAGGATATACCCGGGACCTGCTTGATGACGTCCTTGCAAGCCTTGAGCAAGTACGGGCTCTTGATCACGATCTTGTAAGAAATCTCCTCGTCCGTCGCGCGGGGCTCCGGGAACTTGCGGACGACGACGAAGCAGAAGTTTTGCCAGGGGTCGTTGCCCGTCCCATTACCAACCGGTCGGACGGCCTCGGCGACAACGGACGAGCCAGTGTTTCTATACTTCCACCCCTTCGACCAGGCGCTCCAGTAGTTGTCAACCCGCTTGACCTTGAGGTTAGGCGCGGGGAGATCGGTGGACGTCTCGACGACGTCGGAGCCTCCTATACTGCTGCCGTCAGGAGCAGTGAGCGGTCTGGTCTCCTGCGATTGCTTCTCGGAGAACGGGTTAGGCATCGAGAGCCGCGAAGGGCGCGACCGAGAGAAATAGCTACGCATGGTGACGGAAAGGGCTTGAGATGTTGTGCAGGCTCTGCATTTCGTGATACCACTTTATATGCGTCCCGATGGTGAGAGCCGCTATTGTCATAGAGATGAGCAGGGGGACCACGATAAGGGGGCACAAGGAGGACGGGGAGGGCTTCCCTAGAGCTCCTTGACAGCGATCCTAGGATTTCGAAGGCTTCTTTCTTGCTGCGCTGTTCCAGCCAGAACGCTGATTAGCACACGTAACTACGTCGTGGCAGCTCAGATGATGATAGACTACGGAATACTGGCCCCTCGTGAGAGCTCAAGACTCTCAGGAGCTCTGATGCCCATGGGACGACTTGTATGTCGAGGTAATCCAGTGCATGACGAACAGCCCCTTCGACAGCTCCTTGAACAGGCATGCCGGTACTGTCCCCCAGTGACTGCAAATGCACCGCAGAGCTTTAGCGATTGATAGATGGGTGTCCTTCGCATCCCAGGCTATGCCGCTCTCCACGGAGACATGATCAGCGCGAAGGGCGGAGATTAGCATATCCCTGTACCGAATATGAGCCCAGTCAACTATATACACTGCATCCGGGCGTACCACTGCCTCAAGCCTGTGCGGCCGCTTGAAGTTGGTCACATCAGGCTTCAAGTTCATCTGTCAATCCGAGTCGACGATGGAGCTAACTTCTGCCCTGCGAGATGAGGCTTATGCTGTATCTCTCTTTGCCTATCGAGCGGTTCCAAAGAATTTGTCTGCTACTTGTTGGAACACAGTGGCAATCGTGAGGATAACAGGCAGTGCTCAGGCGAATCACATCGTCGTCGAGACTCAAGAGTGCCCCGATGAGCGCTGAGCGCCCAGGGCGAACACCTACTGAACGCCGGGCGTCTGCACGAACGCCTATATCGGCAAGCACGTAACATCCAGAGCGCCCCGCATCTTGCTCTCGAGCTCCTACTACTCAGAGTTTCCTCCTTCATGGCTCTCCGGCGTGCTCTTGACAGTCTGTGGCATTTAACTCATTGAAGACATGCCAGAAACTCAGAACTTGGTACGGCGAGTCAATCAGGCGCCGGGGTCCCCCAATTGGTGTTGATCCCGTCTGATCTGGGACTAGTGACGGAAACAGCGAGATACATATCTCAAAGCTGTTACGGCGTATGTGTGCGTATAGGCTTCATTTAATGACTTTGCAACGTCTGTTGACTGCTAACGGCGCTCGTCACTTTCTAGGCTAGTGGTTAGTACGCATGCTCTCATACAGAGACCAGCAATGCATTGCGCTCGGAAAATTCGTTATCTCTGCGCAAGCGACCTTGCTGCAGCTCCCCAATGTCCGTGCTGAGGTCGATGAAGCCGTCGTCTATTGTATGGCTGGGCGTCTCCCACGGGCTTTCAGGCTTGTATCACGAGTTCACTAGACCCGAGAGTCGTCCACATCGTTGCTATCAGCTTCTCCATCTATTCGCACTCTCACAGGCATCTATACGCTCGTCATAGGGCGTCCCTCGACCGTCGAAGCTGAATGGGGCGGATCGATCGACACGTGTTTGCCACGCAAGGATAGCACGGCGGAAAACACGCCGCTGCAACGCCTCCAAGGGCCGCCACACCATAACGCGGGAGAGCTTCGCACAAAGACGCGGCCGATCTCTGCGTTCAACTTCATTTACAAGGTCGCGATGAACACGCAGCGCGAGCTCCCCGCTACTCATGCCTCCGCCCCTGCCGTCCCCTCCCTGCTCTAGCTTGCCGACTGCCCTCTTCACCCGACTGTATGTCACGGATCCTAGACGAGGATAACCGGTATGTGTTCTCGCGCTCGCGTAGATGGTTATTAGCTCATCGCCACAGTCGCGAATTCCCCTTTCCTCGGATGGACTCCTTCAGGTCCTCCTCCCCCTCGAGCGGGAGTCTTCCATCACGTTCTGACAGCAGCCATTCCAAGTCCTTGCGCTCATCTGGCTCGTCCGGCTCCCCGGTTCCTCGCGCGCGCGTCGAGCAAGACCATGATTCCCTCCACTCGAGCGTGCCGTCAAAGCTACTATCCCGTCTCATGCCGCGAGAGCATCACGACACGCGAAGTTTACGTACCATTCTGGCGGTCACCACAGAACGCCTTCAGAGCGAAACCCGCCGCGCCGACGATGCCGAGCGCCGCGTGCTGGAGGTCCTGCGCAAGCTCCGAACTGCACACGAGGCGACGATGGTCGCGCAATCGGATGCGGCGCGGGCGCGCGAGGAGCTGGCGCTGTACAAGTACCGCCTCGAAGACGCGCAACGCGAGATATCGCGTGCACAGGAGATCATTAACGAGCTGGAGCAGGAAAAGCTCGAGGCCGAAGCTGAGGCTGCGCGTGCGCGGTCGACGGCACGGCGGTATCGGGAGCAGCAACTTATGGCGCGAGCGAGAGAAGAAGGTAGGCAGGAGGGCTTCCAAGAGGGATTCACTCGGGGGAAGGATATGGGATTCCAAGAAGCTATGGTCACTGAGAGTGTGGCCGAGCCTGCTGACGATAGAAGGTACCAAAAACGCCCTGTGCTCGTAGAAGAGGTAGAGGACGAGGAGGGTGAAATCGCACCGTCGCGTTATCGAGTTGGGACGCCAGCTCCTGACTATCGTAGCCGGACCCCAGCGTCGGATATCCGGGTCAGAACGCCAGGCCCGGAGTATCGAACTAGAACGCCAGGACCTTCCGGTGCGTCGTGGAGACCACCGTCTAGGTGCGACTACCTGCTTCGCGATGCGTCGTCCGTCTCACTGATGAGCAGGCAGAATGACCCAGTCTAGAGCGAGCCAGCGAAGTCAACACCATATCCCTGATGCTGCCCATCACGCCGCCACCTTACCTGTCCCTACAGTGACTACGCCACTCAATGTACCATCACCCTCGCATTCTCAGGCAGACATCCCTGCCGCCTTGTCCCGCCCCAGCTCACGACCAGTGAGGCCTGGAGACGTACCGCCACCGATTCCAATCCACGAGCCCACCCCTTCTCCCGCACATCCTTCCGTCGAGATCCCTCCTGACGGTTGGATCCCATATGAGGATCCCGATGGAGGGATCTCGCTTCCGCCCCCACATGAGCTATCTCGACCTGTAACACCACGCTCGATATCCCCTGCCCCGCCCCCCGAAGCCAGTGCGCCTCCCCAAGCGAGCACAGCGCAAGAGCCTCAGATACCCGTCCGGGACTACCTATACGCCAACCCGAGCGCATCACAAAGTGGCCCCATGTCTCGCTCGAACATCAACCGGCCGTTCTCGCCGCAGTCGAAAGCGTCGACGAGCATCTCGCAGTTCGACCTCGTCGCGCCGCGGAGCAAGTCTCGCGGCGCCAGAGCAAGGGAGGACGTACGTCGCGCACTGCACTCGTCTCGGATGCGCTGACCTGACATGTCGTGGACGTGGGCGCGTTGGGGACTGAAGCGCGTGCCAATGTCGCCGCGCGGGCCGCGCCCTCGGGAGGACCTGCCCCCGTTGCGCCCGGAGATGGGCGAACGCAATGATACCGCCACAACGAGCAAGAGCTCGGAGCCGAACGGGTCGCCGACAACGCCCCTAGACCGGGCGTTCAAAAAGAGGTTCCGCAGAGGGCTGTCGAACGAAAGCGCCATTCCAGCCATCGTCGTACAGTCGCCTGTGAGTTGTTAGATGCTCTCTATTGCGTCCGGCATAGCTAACATGAAGCATAGTCTACGACTCCTACCAGTCCTTCGTCCACTAGAACTCAAATCACCCATCCACACCTACTAAGCCCCGAACACAATCCTCGACCATTGATTCCGCAGGATGATATCGTTGTGATGCCGGTTAATATACCGGGCTACAATCCGACAGGTCCCTCAGTCCCTGGACCGTACAAGCCTCCTTACATGGACGACGACGACGAGTCGCCGGTCATCCCGCCTCCACCAGACATCTTACCTCCTGGCTTTGTGCCTTTGACGCCGCCTATGAGGCCTGGGTCGACATCTGATGCTGCGATTCCGATCCCGTCTAACAGTCCACTCCCAGTACCCCCGAGCAATCCGCTCCCCATCCCGTCGAATGACCCTCTGCCTATCCCACAGCGGGGACCTCTGCCCATCCCTCAGAGTAATTCGCATCCCGTCCCTCCAAGGAACCCTCTGCCGGTCCCGGACAAGGACCCGGTACGAATACCACACAACGACCCTGTCCCGGTGCCTCACAGTGACCCTATCCCAATCCCACACAACGCACCGCTTCCTGTGCCACATCGCAGCAGGACGCCTGGCCGGCAGCGGTACGACGAGGCCTCCCTACCTGCCGGCATGGTGTACCCATCCCCGCCATCGCGCCGGGCGCGCACCCCCGGGCCGTCCGTGTCTTCTCCAACAGGCTCACGGCGCGGGCTCCGGGACCTGCGCAGTCCGGGCGAGCGATTATCTCCGCTCCCACTGGACTTCTTCGCCCCCCTGCGTTCGGACACGAACACTGAGTGATTTATTGTTGTAGCCATCCTTGTACTTGTACCTGCGGGTATGCATGTGTACGATTGAATGTGCCCCAACGTCGGTAACCTTCCAGACGTCGCTTCCGGATGCGCAATGTCGAGTTCAGCACGGGCTCTAGGTCAGCAGGAATCGTGCCTGTATCTGATTCGTCGCATGCATAGCGCGCGACCTGAAAGGAGTACATACCGCGCATCCTCGCCGAGACACGCACATGCATGTAATCTTTGGGAAGGGATCCTCGTGGACTTCTCTATAATGCATGTCGGGTGCCAAGCAGCTAACTTTACTCTGTACTGTACATGTGTGGGTGCTACGCGGGCGGAGTTTGCCGCTCCGACTCAGATGGTCTTGAACAGCCACCACCATGTCGTCCACTCGTCGTCCGCTCGTGCAAGCCCTTTTCCGGGCTCACTTCGCATTCTTACCATCATCTCTGCGGAGACCTAGGATTTGTACATCACAGGAACTTGAGCTTCTTCATCGCGAAGCAACATTACAGCATTGTCGCGTCCGAAGCTGAGGTCATCCGCACCCCCTTCCTGCAGCTACAGAGCACGTTCGTGGACACCTCCCGGCGATGGCGCTCAACGTCGGCACTCTGCTCCTTGGTCTATTCTCGACGCTCACTGCACAAATACTCACGAGGTCAGGTCTCGGCCGATATTGGATGATAGAAGGTGAGTCGTACAGCGTGCTCAGTGCGCCGCTGCTTCTCGCCGGCCATCATGTGAGGTTGGCCATCACGGCAGGCCCGCTCTGTCCTCGTGCGCGCCGTGTAAAGCGACCTTCGTGAAGTCTGTTGTGGAAGGAAGCGGGGATCGTACTCCAGGCTTGGTCGTATAAATCCCTGCAAGATACGATGCAAAAGAGCACGGCGGAGCGACCGTCTATCTCTCAGCCATGCTCTCGATTCTCTCTTTCCTGGGTACAGTTGCTCTTGCGCTTACACCGCGACCCATTGCCGCAGCAGAAGGCCAAAGCACGCGGGTCGCTTCGTACAACCTCCGTTACGACTCTATGCCGGACAACATCACGGTGCAGCAGTCGCTCGCATCGCTCCCCGACCCGCTGCAGCAGTATCCCTTCTACGGAAAGAAGGGGGAGCAGCCGTGGAGCACCCGCAGGATCAAGGTCTTCCAACACCTTGAGAGCGAAGGCATCGTCCTCGCTGGTTTCCAGGAGGCTCTTGTCCGACAAGTCAATGACCTCGCCGAGCTTCTCGGGGATGGCTGGGGATGGGTAAGCCTCAACTAATCATCTGCATGACGCCGATACAACATAGTTCTATTCTATCCAGATCGGTGTTGGTCGCGACGATGGGGTAGCAGCCGGAGAATTCAGTCCGATCTTTTACAAGAAGTACACGACATAACCACAAATGTCGATCGCTGCGTTACTCACCGTCTCATCTGCAGATCGGCCGTGACCCTGGTTTCGAACGACTCATTCTGGCTCTCGTGAGTGTGGTGTTGCTGCTTTTGGGACGCCCATGCTAACAATGTCATAGTAACACCCCCGATGTGCCTTCCAAGTTCCCAGGCGCGGGCTCGGTCAGGATCTGCACTGCTTCCCACCTCATTTTGAAGACTGGCTCCAATGCCCCCGTGCACTTCACCTACCTCAACACCCACCTCGATGATCAATCGGACGATCAGCGCCGTCTCGCCGCGTCAATGCTGCTCACGCGTGCGCGCTACGAGGCGTTCAAGACGAACGGACCGGTGATCATAACCGGCGATTTCAACAGCCCTGCGACCGGGACGGACTCCGGCGCGTACCAGATCATTACAGGCCAGCTGCCGCCTGTCGCGATCAACCAGACGTTCGCGGACAAGTACGCTGTGCCCGACGGCGTGCTGCCCAACTTCACGATGATCGACCTGAAGGGACAAGCCCCGCGCTCTGCCGTGTCCGGTAACTTCGCCACCTACACCGGCTTCACCGCGCCTGGGGACGGCTCCGTCTACACTCGCATCGATTTCGTCTTCGGAGGCAGTAACGGCAAGTGGTGAGTGCACCACGCATGTCTGTACTTCGGCCACGCGGACTCATCCGCTTCTTAGGACATCTGACGCGTACAAAGTTGGCGACTCCCTCACGGATGACGGGGTGCTCGCCAGTGACCACCGGCCTGTCTTCCAAGATATTACGTTGCACTGAGAAGGTGTCCAGTAGCAGTACAACCGAGCTACAGACTAGCATGTGCCATCGATTGTACGATAGCTGAGTTATGTGGAGTGTTGACCAATCTCGTATGGCTGCTTTCATCTGCCGTATCGTGATCTGCCTGGCCGGAGTCGTGAGGTTGCGGTGCTGCGCTGCAGGGTGTGGCATAAGGAACCGTGTTATAGCGGTGCTTACTGTCCGGACTTTACCGAGGTAAGTGAACTAATGGAAGTAACCGTACGAGTTGTAACCGCTATAATAGCCGATTAGTTCGCTTTTGATTGTCCAATTGAGGGCCGATTGCCGAAGTGCTCATATACCTTCCCTCCATCTCTAACTCTCCTCCGTACCTTCATGACCATCTCCCCTTTGACGACCCAAACGACCTCGACATGCTATTCTATCTGACTTTCCGGCTGATTAGGTGTGCTAACAGACGTCCTGCCAGGGAGTGAGGAGCTAAATGAAGGTAGTGCGACCGCAGCGTTCCTCTACCCAGGATATGCCTCCTATAAGACGTTGTCGCAGCGCCCTGCCTCGGAGGCCGACTTAGAACGATGGCTCATGTACTGGAGCGTGCTCGGGTGCATTGTTGCTGTTGAATACGTGGCAGAATGGCTTGTTTCCTGGTACGTCATTTCAGTGCTACTACTAACACCCTTTGTCGACCTCATACATGATGCACTAGGCTACCATTCTACTACCCCATCAAGACCCTCTTCCTGCTATACCTCGCCCTACCGCAAACAGCAGGAGCGGCGTACCTCTACCAAACCCAACTCCGGCCCTTCTTCTCTGCGCACGAGAGGGAAATCGACAGCGCCCTCGCGCAGTTCAAGGCGTACCTCTACGCGTCGCTCCAGCGGTGGCTGCGCCGCGCATGGGAGCACGTCTCGGGCACCGTCATGCAAATGCAGTCGCAGCCGGGCGGGCTCGTCGCCGGCGAGTCCCCGCTCGAGGAGGAAGCGGCCACGCACACCGGCGCGCCTCCGACGCTGAGCGACCCCGTTTCGGGCCCTGCGCAGCTCGTGGCCGGGCTGTGGAGCACGTATGGCCCGGGCATCCTCGCCTCGGGTGCGGCGCTCCTCCGCCAGGCGCAGACGTCCGCGGCGCAGGCCGCTGCGAACGCGAATGCGCAGGCGGGCAGCGCGCGGAGGCGCTCGAGCACGTCGGACCGGCGCAGGCAGCTGGAGGCGGAACTCGCGTCGCTCCCGCCCGAGGCGACGCCGTACGACGTGGACTCGGCGATCTCGAGCCCTGCGTTCGAGTCCGTTCCGATGCCCCCTGCGGACAACCCGTCGCGGAACTCGTCGTCGGGCTCGCTGCGGGAGCGCACGAACAGTGGCAACGGACGGTCGGCTTTCGAGGAGGTGGAGGTGCCGAGCGACATGGAGGGCGAGGGCTCGTCTGGTCACCCTACCCAGCGGATGCCAGAGGCGGCTAGGAGGTCGAGCTGGTTCGGGTGGGGTGGAGGTGCCTCTGGCCAGTATGAGAGGGTGAAGAATGATTGATGACGCGTTGATTCTGCTGCCGTAGTATATCGTTCTTCATGGTTTCGTCACATTGGACTCTGGACAAGTGCTCCGGCTGGATCAGTCCCCATCTTTGTATCTAATGCGTGTATTGATATCATTGCGACGAGTGCTCTCCTAGAAGATCAAGCGGTTCTGTATGCTCGTCCAACTTTGCGGATTACGCGGATCTAACCATTGAGATACCTTCTCACCTCAGGAGCCTCTGCATTCTGTCCGCTGCGTGACGCAGGGACGAACAGATCGACCCATCATACCAACGTCCACTCGCGGAATCAGTCATAACATCTACCGTCCCCACGGAGGAATGACCGGCTTCCGTGATGTGGACGCACCCGTCCATGCTACGCATAATGGCGTCGACGTACCGCGGTCTCACCCGTCGCACAAACCTTAGCTGGTTTACGCCGAGTTGCTGCCACGAGGGGACGATGAAGTACCACCGGCGCAAGAATGCCCACCAGAATCGCCGCGGAACCGCTTCAAACGCGAGGTCGTGCGGGAACGCGCTCTGGTCGCTTCGGCCGTGAACTGCGCGAGAGCGGCGCATATCGCCGCGGCGCTCTGGGACGCCCACAGGGACGCGCCGGCCTGCGCACCAGGCACGCTCGAAGACGACGGGTGAACCGAGGCAGGAGTCTGCCCAAAAGCGTTGTATATACACGGGGATGCGGCAGAGGAGGTAGTCCGTTGATTGCGCGAATACATCCCACTCGTGCCAGGACGCGAGGCGGGATCCGCGGGAGGCCCGAGGCCCGCGTTTTGCAGCTCGGGAGGGACCGCCATAGAGGAGAGCATGGGCAACCCGGTGCAGATGTCCACCAGCCGTTCTTGCCCATAGCGAGCGAGAGATAGATGCGAGGATGTTGGAGTCCAGAACGGGACGGCTGAGGTCGCCAGAGGCCGCTCTATCGAGGCGACTGAGCTCGGAGAGCGGGCAAAGGGAGGGCCGGAGACGGCCGTCGAGCAAGGCGCGCTACATAGCCGCCCAGTCTTTGATCAACTGGAGTACGGCCGTCTCATCCGCTACAGGGTGGGCCACTCGCACCGCGATGCCAGTCCCGCCGTAAGCCAACCTCGTCAGCTGGAGGGCGACGCACGGTCTGTCTGTGAACCCTGACGAGTTGGGCGATGCGAGTTCAGTCGGGTGCGGGAGCTGAGCGGAAGGGAAGCCAATCGTCGGCGCGCGACGCACCGTGCTGGATACGACTTGCGCTGTCCGGTACAAGAAGCGACGGTCCGGCGAGAGCGTGCAATAAGAGCTCAACACCAGTGTCGGCGGAGGTGCCGTACTCGCAAAGGAGCGGGTCGTATGGATTCCACATGAGCTGTGCAGTCCATTGCGCGTAGGCGTTGGCCGTTCACTGCAAAGACTCGGAGAGCGCGTCGCCGGATGACTCGGATGCGTCCGGTGTCTCTTCCCAGATGTCGTAGTACCACAAGGTATTGGTGAGGTTACAATGTGCGACGGCACTGTCAAAGTGGAGAAGGGCGTTGCATGGACTTCTGCATCGGTAAACCTATTTGGTAGTTGCAAATACGCGTTATGACAGGCCCGAGGTTGAAAGAGGCTGTGGGTCGCGTGAGCTACGGTCGATATGGGTCCATATTGTGCAGAATGTGGCCCACTATCTTAGGTTCGCCGTCCTGCGCCGACAGTGACAGAGGGTTATACGAGTCCTTGGGAAGCTCCGCGAATTGTATCGTGTATCACAGAGAGCGATGTTCAAATCATGACATTAGCAAGCTGTATGCACAAGCCTCGCGGCCACACCCAGAAGACCCGGAGATGACTTCGCAGGCCACGGAAGTATTCCCAGCCACGCGAGCTTGGGTGCCGAGAAATATTCGTGTCCATTAAGACTTGTCGTGACATTATGGTAGTAATCGAGGGCGTACGGAGGAGCACGGGCGTGTGAAGACTCGATATGTGACCACAGTAGTGCAGTGTGGATGTAGAGCCGTAGTATGATCCTTCTCCCAAGCGCCTTTCGTGCGAGACCCTGGTCACTCCTGGGGACCAACGACACCCTATAGTGTATGGACAGAGCGCCCATCCCCCTTCGGTTCTTGCGCTTGACCGACTCCGGCCACCCTCGTACGAGCCTCTCTTTTCGAGCACTCGCGGTCGTGTGCTAGTACTGCAGCTCGTACACATGCTATAAGTCTGCCCAGGGAGCCTGATCGCTTTCGGGCGCATGCGCGCCCACTGCAGCGCGTTCAGTGCAATGTATTGTTAGTGTCATAGTACGCGGCGTATGTACGTACTACAAGCCACAAGGTCTGCCACGCACCCATCCATATCCTCTCACGGAGAAGCACTGACGATGGTATAAGTGATAAGCCCCCTCGCCGCTCGTCTCTCCCCCACGTCCTATCGACTCAGTCCTCGAGTGATCCAACACTGGCTCGCTCGGGGGCAGCGGGGTTGGCCCCCTGCTGCGACAGCGGCTCGAGACACCTCAACGATCACCTAGATCATGCCGCACGACGCGTTCGAGTTCGTCTCCTCGCTGTCTGCGGCGTGTGTTGTGATCGCCTCGGGCGTCGCCCGTGGAGCTGCGCGTGCTGGACCTGTCAGTGGCAGGTCTGGCATGCTGGCCTCCCGCCCCCACCGGATCGGTGGGGGCGTGGGGCCCGATGGCTGCTTGCAGGAACCCTGCTGTGGACCATCGGACGTCGCCGACGCGGTCGCTATATGCGATTCGCGTCATTGCGACACACTGTTGCGAGCCAGCACAGTTTCGTCTCCTGTCGCACAGTCACCGAGCACGAGGGACATTCAAGGTAGCCCGCCGGTCAGTTTCTCGCTGCGACACCTCACACCGTCGTCCCGTGTGGTTGCCTAAGGTCGTCATTCGGCTGGATGTTCGTCCGCTACCACCAATTTTTCAAGCCTTCATTCTCTTCGAGAGTTTTGCTCTGGGTCGCCCAGATGCGAGATTGCGGCCTGATTGGATGGGGCGATGTATAGGTGCGTTGATCATGAACTTGCACAATGCGCAGATGTCTCACCTTCGGCTCACAAGGTACCGTTTGTACTGCGAAAGTCCCTAACTTGAGATCGTCTCGAGTCATGCGACAACAAAATGTCAAGTATGAGCTCCTCTAGTGCGAAGGCTCCCGCTCGTACACGTCCTACCGGGGAGGAGGCGGTTGGGCCATATCAGCCCCATGGCGCATTGTACTTGACCTCTTATGTGCTCACGTTGCAATCAACCAGTAGATCACAAGTGCCCGAATCCATGCCCATCGTATGCAGTTCGCCCGAGTCCGAGTATAGCATGAGACTGAGGTCTATTCATCGTGCGTACCGTCCCGCCATTGGGATCATCCCATTGCCGAAGATGAACGCTGCTAGCCCACGTCCCAAACCGGCCAGAAGGAGGATTGCGAGCCCGTGAGTACTCTTGAAGCTGTCCCGAGCCATTTTCACGGGCACGAAAAAGGAAGGGCTCGTTTCAGGCGAGCGTGTCGAGGTCGGCACCATTAGAAGCAGACAGCGGCCTATTCACAGGCAATCATCGCGCACGCTGTAACGTCGTGCCGCATACTCAACCGTTTAGACGCTGTGAGTTTCCTGTCCCTGCACGTCAAGAATAGCCAGACGTGCACAACCCTCTTCTGCTGTACTCACGGTCACCCTTATACCTCAGTCTATAATGAAGCGTGGAATTTGGGCCTAATCTGGTGCCCCTTCGGACAGTCTGCAACCAGTCGATCCGTATTCTCCGCCCACGGTTATTTTGACTGTCCGGTACGACTACACGCCCCGAACACGGTGGGAGTGCCGACCACCGCGTCGACGAGCAAGATTGCGCCTTAGGCGTCCTCTTCTTGTGCTGAATCATCCCCCGGGGTGCTCCACCTCGCCGAAAGAGAGGTTCTGCAGCGCGTTCGCTGCGCGATCTTCGCCTCGACCTTCTGCGAAGGTGCTGCGCGTCAGCCATGTCCTTATCGCGCGGGAGGGCGCGACGCCCGGACAGTACCTGCATCTGTCGTCTTCGGTGCCGCAACAGGCGCACAAGGCTTGATAGACGTGTCGCAAGCTGACATGTGCGAACAGGAGAAAACAAGCGTGATATAACCTTCCTATGGGAGACCGTCCTTCAGTATCATTTAAAGGAGGCACGGCTCGATCCAGGTAACAGCCGCCTTCAAACCCGCCCTGTGACGACCCTCCCGCCATGACGGACTCGCGCTGCCGCGTGCGTACATGTCTCTCTGCGAACGATTGAATGACCTGCTCACTACTGCGTCCGCTTCAGCACGATCTACCGCTCCGCCGGCCGCGGATCTGGCTCGCATTCACAGCGCACAGGAGGCGGTGTAGGCCTCGGTGGGAAGCCTGCCCCCTGCCGCTGCCCACGCAGACGAGGGCGCAACTGGCCCCGGCCGGCCGCGCAATTCAGTGCGGCTGGCGGCGCCCACGCTGCGCTGCCGCCGCGGGACGCGCGCGGGTGGGCTGGTGACGCAGGGGGCTGCAGGTCGTCGCGGTGCGCGCGACGATTGGTTGTACCGCGCGCGGTGCGCTACACGCCGACGGTGTGGATGCGTCTGCGCGCCCGCGCAGGGTGCGTCGCCGTGTGCGGCACGACGCTTGACGGAATGGCTGGACGGTCATTGGGCTCTCGGGTTGGAGGGCCATTGCTGCCGCGCTAGATGGCTCGTCTCCGTGCAAGACCTGCTGGCTGGGGTAAGCATATACTGGTGAGTACGTTGTTTGCAGATTTTGTGCGGTCGGAACGGTATAAAAGAGGGCACGACGGCAGTCGGGGCCCTCAGAGCACTCGAGTACTCTCCTCCCAACTCACCTCGCATAGGGCTCCGACATGGCGTTCAAGTCTCTCCTCACTCTCGTCTCGCTCGCGGCATCCCTGGCGGTGTCCAATGGTACGTCCCTCACGCGCGCAGTCCCCTCTATTCCGCTGATGGCGACCGACGCACTTTTGTTGACGACGTCCAGCCGCGCTGACGCGTCGTGTCGCGTGCCCCGACGGGAAGAACACTGCGACAAACGCGGCGTGCTGCCAGCTGTTCGACGTCATGGACGACCTCCAGCAGAACCTGTTCCATGGCGGGCAGTGCACTGCTGAGGCGCACGAGTCTCTCCGGCTGACCTTCCACGATGCCATCGCCATCTCGCCCGCGCTGGAGGCCCAGGGCAAGTTCGGGTATGTGGCTCTTGCCCATTGTCGCCTCTAGAGGCGGATCAGACTGACGGACTGCGCTCTTGCAGTGGCGGAGGCGCAGACGGTTCAATCGCCATCTTCTCCGACATCGAGACCAACTTCCACCCGAACATAGGCCTCGACGAGATCGTTGAGCTACAGAAGCCGTTCATTGCGCGCCACAATCTCTCCGTTGCCGACTTGTAAGCTCACTCTGCCGGCCGAAGTTCTTCAAGTCCTTCCTGACGCTTTTGCTCTACAGCATCCAGTTCGCCGGCGCGATCGCGGTGTCGAACTGCCCCGGTGCGCCTCAGCTCGCCGCTTTCGTCGGCCGCAAGGACGCTACCCAGCCGGCTCCCGACGGCCTCGTCCCCGAGCCCTTCCACACGCCCGACCAGATCTTCGACCGTCTCGCGGACGCATCCCAGGGCGAGTTCGACCCCATCCTCACCGTCTGGCTCCTGACTGCGCACACCGTCGCGGCCGCGAACGACGTGGACCCGACGAAGTCCGGCCTCCCGTTCGACTCGACGCCGGGTTTGTGGGACACGCAGTTCTTCGTCGAGACTCAGCTGCGGGGCACCATGTTCCCCGGCAGCGGCGGGAACCAGGGCGAGGTCGAGTCCGCGATCGCGGGCGAGCTCCGGCTGCAGTCGGACCACACGATCGCGCGCGACAACCGCACGGCGTGCGAGTGGCAGTCGTTCGTGGACAACCAGCCCAAGGCGCAGGCGATGTTCCAGTTCGTGTTCCACGACCTGTCCATCCTCGGCCAGAACATCGACGACCTCGTCGACTGCAGCGAAGTGGTATGTGCCCGCCGTCCTGTCCGCAGCCGGGTTCGCAATCGCTCACTTGGCATGCTCGGTCCCGCGCAGGTGCCCGTCCCTCCGCCACCACAGGGCGTGACACACTTCCCCGCCGGCCTCACCATCCAGGACGTCGAGCAAGCTGTACGTGCACAACATTTCTCTGCCTGTCTGCTTAGGCTCACGTCATCTCCGATAGTGCGCTGAGACCCCCTTCCCCACTCTGCCCACTGACCCGGGTCCGGCCACTACCGTTGCGCCTGTGTAAGTGTCCAGATCTCTCGCTCGCAACAAGCCGTCGTGTTCTGACGTGTGGTCCTTCAGTCCTAAGCCGTGAGGCCGGGTAGCCTACCTAGCATCATCGTGACCGGTGGTTGACATCCTGGTTGATGTCGCTCGTTTGAAGCTTTCGAATTCATTCCGGGATGCTCTGTTCACGTGTCGTACGTATCTATGCGCCAGGTCCTCCAAGCTGACCACGGGGGGCATTGTATCATCATATGTTGTAGTTGTATAGACCAATCTGCTCGTCGTTGCCCTACGCAGTTTGATGGGTGCGTGGCTCTGGTCGAGCCCGCATGCCTCCTACGACCGTGACTGCGATCTCCTGTTGTTCACAGCAAAGCAAGGAATCCCGATGTTGGGCACAGCTGCTGTGAACATAGAGTCGGCTTTCGCTCTTGCAGACATTTCTCCCCCAGCATCGCACTCGCGCTGTCGCTGTCCAATAGAAATTCCACACACGCTCGAAGTCTGTGACAGAACAGCCCTCGCAGTGTCCATATGCGCTCGCTAAACGTAAACACCGAGTCGTGCGAGTCCGCGCTTGTACTGTCCCAGCTGAGCTCCGGCCCAATAGAACTCTGAACGAGCAAGTTATGCTCCTTCTGGACTCTGGATGGGCACAGTAACCCTCCAGGACTGTCCACGCTTGCGATGTCCTCGCATCGTGACACCGGACGGCTCACCACCGAAGGCTGCGAGTGGTAACAGCTCGCAAGTTCCTCGTAGACGCAAGTCAGGTGTGAGCGAGTGCTCAAGCAGGCACTATCAGAACCCTTTGACGTTTCATAGTACAGTGCATACGGCCGAACCCTCGTGATGTGAACAGCGTGAGTGTGTTACACTTTCTAACAGATTGGTGAGCGGCACCTTCAACGCCGTCGACCTTTGGGTTGCATCTGGTCAATGTCAGTGACATGCAAGAGCGGTTTCCATCAATAAGTGGTATTCATGACTTGGAGTGGAGGACGGACCTGTGTAAGCGTCTTCTGCAGCGTAGACACCTGCGCAGCGAGGGCTCGTACTTGCGCCGACATGTCATCCAACCGCGCCCGCATGTTCTCATTTTCCTTCAGGACTTCCTGAGTGGCACGAGTATCCCTAGGTGGCACTTTGATCTCCCGCTGCGGTCGAGCGGAAGGCTGCAGTCAGTGCCATGCTGTATGTTCAGACTGAGACGAATGCACTGGCTCACCACCAACACTGACCCATCGTACGGCTCCGAGACACACGCGCCCGTCCCTCTCGCCTGCTGATCGTCCTCCATGTCGTCGGAGCTCCTTGCAGCGGTTGGCCCCTCCATAGAGCCCCAAGACTGCGCGGAGAGGTCTATGGAGAGGACGAATTGATCCGGAGGATCGAAGCTCTCACACGCTTCCAACGTGAGGCGCAAGGTCCTCCTGATCCTGTCGGTCTCCTCAACGGGCTGTTCCTCGGCGGGGTAGGCATAGATGGTGAACTCGGCAACGCCCCGAAGGAATGGCGGATCGCCTGGGAGCTTCAGCACATTCCACTCGACCGACCTGCTCGACGCGTCGCATCGTTCACCACCCACGGCGGCCTGCTCGGGAACCCTGTCTGGCGAAGGAGTGTCGTGTGCGAGACGGCTCTCCGCACCATTCGCCCGCTCTAGAGCGGATGCATCTGCGACGAAGACCCTATCCTGCACGCTGAAGCGTGCTCCTCCGACCCGGAGATCATTGCCCCAGCAATCCCGCTCATCGTGGACGGAGTAGAGTGTGTCCGCAAGATCAAGTCGCACCTCAATGACGTGGCAGACCCGCGGCGTATCGTCATCTTGGAGGTACACGTATTGCAGAGGCTCGGCGTACAACAAGTTGAACGACACCGTCGAAGGCTTGTCACGTCCCCCTGCGTGCTCGGAGGTCAAACTCGAGAACCTCAGCTCTGAGATACGCGCCGTGCCGAAGATCTGAGTTAGTTGATATGCGCATCCGCCGTCAATTCGGACAGGCTTCATACTCTGCGAGAGGCGATCCAGGAACTCGCGACATTCGTCAGGGACGCAATCAGGGAAGAGGTCTGGGTCCATGTCTGCTTGACCAGGAGCCCACTGTCGGCAGATCAGGACGTCGCGAAGCTGGAGGGATGTGCCATTCGAGAGGAGCTGTTGCAAGAGCCTGTGGGACAAGCCGACGGCACGGAGTGGCCACGCGCTTGACTTGCGCTGACGGAGTGGTCTATGCGTCGCGACGAGCATTCCAGGGTTGCCTGGTGATCCCCGCCCGCAATTAGTTCGGGCGGCAGGGTATAGAGGCAGCGTGAGGATGCTGTTGGTTCTGCCTTCGTCGCCACACCGTAAGAGCGCGAGATACTGCATGGGATCCGGGACAGGAGCAACGTACTCCAGATGCGGTTGGTCGAGCGCAGCTTTGTAGATTTTGCTGGTGATCCACAGCGGCAAGTGAGCAGTCTCCAAACAAAGGAGCTGGAGACGGATGCCTTCAGGAGTGAACGTGCATTGGAGCGGTGGGAGACTGTCCTCCCTCAAACCGAGGGAAGCGGCAAAAGCGCTCGATGGGATGGGTGACAAGCAATCCAGTTTGAAAGTGCGCTGTTGCGGATGTTCGCTGTGCTCCCGTGGTCTGAGGAACGCAGTACCAGGCCAGCTTGCCAGTGAGACGGGCCGGTACAGGGCGTGACGCTCCCGGAAGGTGTCCGCCTCCATGAACGATGCTGGTGATGATGCAAGGAGACCCCATGGTTGTGAGGCGACGTGAGCTGCGTAGGCGTCTGATATTCCCCAGGAGTCGCCTCTGCCGCGATAGTATTCTCCATCGTCCAAGACGGTGACGTGGCAGTAGTTGAGTCCCCAGGCGAAGATGGTCTGATCCGGGATGATCTTGACGATCTCCTCTTGCAGACGCAGGAAAGCGTTCCGTCCCTCCCCGTAGATAGGTGGCATGCGCACGCCGAAGAGACCCATGAGTGCATACGCCTCGTCCTCCACGCGGGTAGTTACGCGTGCGGCAGCCCACGACATCCTCTTCGAAACGCTCACAGAGTCGAGACTAGCTCTGCCCGTCAGGATATCGGAGTCGATGTTGGTGATCGCCTGGAGGATATCGGCGAGCTCCGTCTTGGTCCCGAAGGACCTCCACGACTTGGAGAAGAATAGGACGTTCGCCGGCGCAATGAGCTCCTGGAGGGTCCAACCCCTCGTATACCAACGGCTCTCCTGCGTCATGTCGTACATGCTGTACTTCGGCGCGTCGTCGCTCAGCCACACGTCAGCGAGATAGACGTAGCAGACGTCCGAGAGCCGGTACCAGTCGTACATCGAGTTGATCGCCTCGGAGAGCTCGGCGCTGCTCGACTTGTCGATGCAACACGAGTCGATCCAGACAAGCCTGTAGCCGGCCGCGCGGGCGACTCTGCACATGCTCTTGATCTTGTCCGAGAGCGATGGATGAGAGAGCACGGTCGCGACCTCCTTCGAGCCATCGTTGCGCTTCGACAACTCCGCCACCTCAAGCTGGAGCTTCAGGACGTCCGCATAGGACTGCTCTCCGCCGTCCGTCTCCGGCCGCCAGGTGTGGGACAAGATCGCATAGCGGGCGTTCTGTGCGTCGGGGACCCAGACGAATTCCCCGGTGTGTGTGTCTATAAAGCGCGGCATGCTAGACGATGCCGAAGAGGATGAGCGGGAGAGTCTCCGACGAGTGATGATAACTCACAGGCGAGCGAACTGGAGTAGCAGACGGCGGGGACCTATAATCGAGGAGCGAGGCGGGAGGCGAAATGGAGGGCTGACAGCGTGCCCGGAACGCTTGGGAGGGTTAGAAAGGGAGCGCGGGTTATTATAGCATCATGGCGAATGACCGAGAGGGAGTATCGCTGCTTCTGGGAGGAGTGCGCCGGGATGCAAGCAACACGCATCGCTACGCCTTGAGACGCCGGAGCACTAAGTTCACCGTACACGAGTTCTTCACAACACGGTCCTCTGCCCAATCTCTGGCGATCAACAGACCCGCATTGACAGGTCACCTTCCGAGGAGGTCGCGGTAATCCTGCTTATTGAGTCAGTAGACGTCACGCCAATGGCCGCGGCGTCGTCAGAAGAAGTCCGATTGCTTGGCATGATCAGCCAGTGCAGATCCTGCGTGTTGTCAAACGTGCGCGTAGAGTGACGAGCAGTCCACTCTCCACATCAGGATGATCCGCGTAGCCTCGCTGTTGCGACTAGGACTACAGTGGGCCAGCTACCTCCAACAGGCAGGACACACACGCACAACGATACCGTGTGGCGCGCTGGAGGACAGGGTATATGAGCGACATGGATGACATGAATTGAATGCGGCCGTTGTGAATCTATGGCTCCCACTCGCCTGGGTGTAGAGGATGTTTTGTTTTGAAACGCTGGCGACAGAATGCCTTTCCGCACGCACTACCCTCGTCGCGCTGATTAATGAAGACGTCTCCGGGAATCCGCGGCGGTGGGCGGAACATCTGAGCTGCACCAACGACGAGCAGCGGTGGTGAAATTGTGGCGGGAAGAGACGAGCAGGAGGGAAATTAGCGCCCAATGGTGGCGACGGGCGCGGCGCCTGTCGAGTCTCGACGTTCGACGTCGACTCGGACCACCAATCTACTGCCAGACACACCCGACCAAGTACCCCGTCCTGAACATATGCATACTCGTCGCACTCTGTCTTGTCTCATATGTGCTCTGCTGTGAGTACTCTGCGATGGACTTCCCGTGAGCAGCACGGCTTCTTCCAACTCCGTGTACCCATGGTCCGTATCGGCACAGCTCCGCCGCCCACGCAATCAGGTCTGCATCCTCTGCTCCCCCGCGAAGAAAGAAGGTCAAACTCTTGGCCCTTCAGGAGATAACAGGACTACGCCGCCCTGCCAAATATGAACAGAATGTGCCACCGAAGACCCATTTGCCTTCGGGGGTTGCGCCTGCGCCTTGTCGGACTGACTCGTTAGGACTCTCGTTGCTGTAGCGTAGCCCAGACGGCTATCGCAGGGTACCCACTCTTTGCCCACCTCCTTCTGCTGCGTCTCAGATGCTCTCCGAAACTATCTCCAGATCCTCCGACGGCTCCCTGTGCATACTACGCACGGATGCGCGCAGTAATCTATCCACGCGTATCTTCCTGCGGCTACAACCTCGGCGGAGACATGTTCCGCCGTCTCGTGGGTCGTCAGCGCTGCCTCAACTGGAGTTTCGCGTACAAATGCAACGCTGATTCTGGCACGAGCGCGACGGATATCGGTCATCGCGTCGAGATCGTCATTGGTAGCAGCGCACGAAGGAAACCGTCGTGACACGCCGAATCGGCTGCACACCACCGCTGCACTCGGACGCATCTTGATTGTGGATACGACTGGCGGAGGGTCCTTACGAGCTGGGATGTGTCAGGCTCCGGCGGATGATTGCAGCGTGGCGTACTCCTTGCATGAGACAGAGGTGCGGCCTGATTGCTCGGTGAGTATCACAGTCATTCAACGGTAGATGATTCTGACCCCGATGAGAGGGCAGTCGGGACTTTGGGTGTGCACCGCTATGCCTATTCTCCTCTCTCGAGGCATCGGTGCAAGTTACACGTCGGCACGTCCCTCGAAGATTCCACGCGTTCGTCGAGCTGGCTGCAACCTGAAGCTCTTTAACAGTACGCACTTCTCGCACTTCGTCTCTGTTCTCGCTGGCAGTGACTGACAAGCGTCTTGTCCAGCACGAGGGTCTGACTCCCCCCCCCTCGCAAAGCGCACACAGTCGAGAGCGTCCCTCTGGCGACAGTGCATCGCGTTAGGGATTATGTCCACAAAGGCGCGCAATCGCGGCGGACGACACGACCCACCAGCCGAGCGCTCTGACTGTCCACTCGCACAACGCCTTGTGCAAGCCACAGAGATCCGAACACGCCGATTCATGCTGGCTGCGGTCGTTCGGTACGCTGAACGAGGACATTCGGGCTGCGTGTGAGGCGCCGTCGCGCTCCTCCCCGATGTCGAAACCGCCTTCCAGCTTCGCACAGGGCTTGCGTTCTCCTGACCGCGGTGCCTACGCCACCCAGTCGTGAGTACTCACCTGTATCGTCCTCACGGTGGCCGGGTTGATCTGATGCTTGCGTCTCGCAGTGTCTGCCCCGGATGAGCGAACGCGGATAACAGCTGCGTCTGACTGCCCTAGTGTGATACAGTTCGAGCTTGCCGACTCAGACGGCTGCCACTCCTCCGTGCGCAGGAGACTCGCCTCCGCCGGACTCAACCAATGTCCATTCGCATGGTACGCCCGCCGGTCGTTCTACGACCATGTTCCAGGTCCAGCTGTGCTCGCCGACGCGCCATCTTTATCCTAGGCTAGCTCCAGGGACTGGCATTCTCGTCAACGGGGCACGACGGACGGCGTGTTGCGGCTGCTGCGAGGCCGACGGCTGAACCACTGGGGCGCGGAGTTCTTCAACAATCCGCGCTGTGAGACGCTCTGCGGTGGCATGAGGCACTGGGCGATATCGGTGCAGAGATCGAGTCACACGCATACGCGAGCGCGGACACTCCCGGACTGGAGCCCTCCACTGCACTCCGCCGTCGTGCTCCTCGGAGCGGCATCCTGAAGCTTCTTTCGATGCCGCGTCCTGTTGCGAGAGGGGGAGCGTAGACGTGCACCTTCAAGGTGCGCGGGTTCAAGTTCGGAGCACGCTTGCCGTTGGCAGGTCTTACGGCGTGCTGATGCTTCACCGTGTGCAGACCTTTGCTCCTACCGATGCCGCACGACGCGAGGCCCGTTCTCGCCGGGTTCTTCTGACCGTAGTCCAGCGGGATGTACATACCCATAGGCCTTGACCAATGGCAGTCCTGTCCTCCGAGGAGCCCAGCGTTCATCCGGAACGTGCGACTGCTGCGGTCTTGGCTCGGAAGGTCGTCAGTGCACCTGCGCCGAGCGATTGATCTGTTATCGACGGTGTGGCCTCACTTCTGCGCGTCTGGCTTGCCCCGTCGCTTGGTGGGATTCGCCGGCTACCCGGGACGTCTTGCATCTGCCTGCGTCCGTGTGCCGCATCCCGGTAGCTCGGGACGCACCCTCCATTCATCGCAGCGCGGTGCAATCTATCGCCCACCGCGTGGCTGCGGGGACACAATGTGGTGGTCCGCGTCTACGCCGCTTCGATCTCGAAGCCGCAGGGCTGTGGACGACGTCTCCCACGCTCTACTGTCTAGCATTCTCATACCGGTGAGTGCTTCACGTCTTTCTCGACGAGTTGCGGTGTGCGGTCTCTGCGGTTTGCTCCGGCGCGGCTGAGTGGAATGCAATCGCGAGAGGGCGTCGCGTGCACTCCGCTTGCTCCAGAAGCATTGCGCGTCTTCGGTAGCAGGGCGCGTGCTTCGTCTTCGATGTATGAGCGCTATCATACAGGGTGTGCCTGCAGTTCCCTCGTTCCCAGACCCGAGCTCATATATATTACCCAGCATCTGGCTTCCCGACGCTCCCTCTCTCGCTTCGCTCCCCTCCTGCTGCTGTTACTTGCGCTGCTTCGTTCTGCCCCTTCGCTCTCAACTGCCTCAACAAGCACACTTGCCATGGAGAACTCTTGCTTCCCCATTGAAGTCTGTGAGCGTATCATTGATTGTTGCTTTGATTTTCGAGACCATTGGGACAAGTATGACGCTCTGAGGGCCTGTGCCTTGACCTGCTCTGCATGGCTGCCTCGGAGCCGCTACAACCTGTTCTATAAGGTGCTCCTGGACTGCAGAGAGAAATGTGATCAATACCTGGCGGTTGTTGCAGAGCATCCTGAGAGGGCAAGGTGGGTGAGAGTGCTGGAGATCTCTGCAACAATTCACTACTGCCCAATCTCCCAGCTGATTGCACCACACCGTCATGCAAATTGCCATGAGCTCCTCCTTTGGGTTGCATGGAAAAGCTTCCCACCTCATTACATTTACAAGGTGTTGGGCCCCTTGTTGAGGCACTGCACAAACATCACAAAGCTTCGCTTGGACCTTGAAACTTTTCGGACTTTGAGTGAGATGAACTGCATTGTGCTCTCAATGCCTCAGCTGCAGACCCTCCGGATTGTTGGAAGACCTGACTCATCATGGTTCAGAGTACATTGGCAGCCAAGGAGAAGACAGTCTTGCTCCAGCCTCACTGAACTGAGAATTGTGAGCCTCTTGTTCCCTTCCATACTTTAAGCTGACAGAGTTCTAGTGGACCCCTGATCTGATTAAGATGGGGCAATTCTCACCACAGTGCTTGTTTGGAACTTCTATAAGAGCACTTTCATTGGCTTGCTTAGAGATATCAGGTGAGTACAGATAGACATTCCTTGGTGTCAAAAGTCGCCATTGCTTACATGGTGCACATCAGAGAGAGCACTGCAATGGCTCAATGCCTGCAATGATTTGGAGGACCTTGAAGTAGACTTTGTGTATTATGGAACACCAGCTGAGACTGTCCTTTCACAGATCTTGGCACACGTTCAACCAGCAGCTCTCAAGGTGCTCCATGCACATATCCACTGTGTCCGGGACCAATGTTACAGCCACAGCCCCCACACCCTCAGGAGAATACGCTGTACATATGGCATCAGACGTTCAGAGTTCTTGGAATCCACTGGCATCATGGGACATATTCTGAAGTTCACTCACCTTGAACAGTTTACACTTTCTATCATGGAGAGTGATCCAGCCTATGATGTAGCATGGTGGACAGCCCATATCTCAGAGAAGCTGCCAAAACTCAGGTGTGCAGTTCAGGTGGTTCTGGACTGGGATTACAGTGGTATGTGTCACTTTATATTGCACCTCAAACCTGATGATGACATACCACATTTGTCAGATTTTCCATGGGATGACTTGCTGTGGGTACCCATTGGGGACCATGCGTAAGTGATCATTGTATTCCATATAGTCATTCCATCAACTTACTGCATCTCCGACACCAGCCATGTCACCATCCATCCTCAAGAACAGAATGAAAGCACCAAGGAGAACAGAGGGGATGCTCAGGGACATGCTGGGCCCCTTTTCATCAACCATAGCACATAACACCCTGCTTTCCCTTCCTCATCCCATTTCACATTATGCTCATCTTTCTTTCCTATTCCTCTGTCTATCTCCCTCACCTTCTCACCCTTGACAGCCAGCCTAGCGAGGCAACCCAGTTGAAGCGCAGAGATGGTAGGCCGCAGACGACGTCAGCACGCACCTCCCGCCGTTGAGGCGGGGCAACGCGCGCACGCAAATAGGAGGGCGTGCTCGACGTCCGTCGCCCGAGTCATTCCTCTGCGCGGAAGCTGGTGCGCTTGGTGACCGTCGGCTGCTCAGGGTCTCTTGGTTCCTGTGACGGCCTCTGGCTCGATTTCTCGTGTACACGGTGTTTGCGACGGCTTCAAGTTGTGGTTCCGGGTTTGATATGTACGATGTGTACGATGTCTGTGACGGCCTCTGGTTCGAGATCGGTCTGTGCTATGTACGAGTCCTGCGATGCGCTCTGGCTCCGAGACGAGTTGTACGATACGGTACGATGGGTGTGCATATCTATGTGACTGTATTTATCGGACTCCGGCGGGCAGACGGACGCGACCACGACGTGCCGACGAACTCATGTTGGCTCGATGCGCCGCGTGCGCAATGGCACGCAGTGAGTCGGCGGGTCTCAGCGAGCAGCACCGTCCGCGCCTCGCGCACGCCGGCGAACGCTTGACTACCCTGGGGAGGGTCGCGTGGCGCACGGACGAGGGCATGTATGCGGTACGCGTCTCACGCGGGGCGTCGCGTCGTGTGTGGGTCTTGGCCAAGGCAGCTACACGAGCCTCCGAGAGAAGCGCCGCCGGGCAGAGTCGCGTGTGTGGATGTCAAGCAGTCGCGTGCGTGTTGGGCGCAGGGGCGCGCGGCGAGATCATCGTCGGTCGGCACCGCCGCGAGCTCGAAGTGGACTGGTGCCGTCGCCTAATATAAGTTACACAGGGGTCTGCTGCCGGCGCGGGGTGGACGATCGGGCGCCGGACGAGACCTCGGAGCACGTACGCGGTCCCATCCTGTCCTCCTCTCAGGCTTCCAGGCGGGCGGGTATGTCCATGCAGATGCTTGGAGGAAGAGAGCCCGTGCGCTCGATCTCCGGAGATGGAGCTCCACTGCTCGAGCGTGTCGTCCGTCGTCCGTCGTCCGCCGTGAGTCGTCCGTCGTCCGTCGTCCGTCGTCCGCCGTGAGTCGCCCCGCGTCCGTGGCTAGGAGCAGCATCAGTCAGTATACACGAGTGTTGCGTAGCGCACCGGTCTGCTCACCCGAGCGGGGTACGGGACGCTGCGGAGTCTCGGGCGCGCGCCGCTACACTCGTCGTTGTGCGCGACGGGCGGAGAGGCAGCCCTTTTGTCGGACTCGCGGAGGTGCGGGGGTCGGCGGCGGCCGCGAGTCAGTGGCGGTGGAAGGAGAGCACGCAAGTGGGGCGGTTGCGGATGTGGATGCGACGATGGGCTCGCAGGCCAGGGACGCGGGAATTGGACGAGAATGAGAGCGTGGAGAACTTCTCCGAGCGCTATCTTGAAGAGGGCGGTCATGCGTGTGCGTATGGTGCTATGGTGCACGGGAACAGTCTGTTGTCTAGTGAGCACAGAGCTGCAGGAGCCGGGCGAGCGTACGTACCCGCTAGTTGCGCGTGGAGATCTCGCGGCATATTTTCGCTGTGCCGCTGTGTCCGAATGCGGGAAAGCTCAGGATGTTAGAGGATGCGCGGACGCGGCGAGAGGCATACTCTTGCGAGAGGTGGAGAGAAGTTGCTGAGGCCGCGCGCTGGCGACCGAGGACGTCTACGCCGCGCGCGCACGGGTCTCCCTGCACGCTTGGTGCAGCGGGCATATACTGTATGCGTTGCGAGAGGCGATGCTTATGTTGTGCTTTGGGTACGTCAGGCAAGATCGGTTGGCAGACGGCGGACTCGGGACGAGACCTGGCAGAGCGTGGATGTCCCTTCGAGGTTCGCGGGCCATCCAGCGGAAAGACAGTCAGGGATGGTGCGACAAGTCGACGAGAGCAGGAGGCGGGCGGCCGGGGCAGAGTAGTCGACGAGGAGGCTGTCCACGGCCATGGCGAGATCCAGCGAGTGACGCGAGTGGGACAGTGAAACCGAGATCGAGCTCAGCCGTCGGAGGCAGTCTAGACCACGCAATGGACGCTATCTTGACGAGAGAACTGGGCATGGCGTGCGGGTACTCTGTCCGCAGAATCGACGTAGGTTGGAGGGCGGCACGGCGAGGAGCGTCTTCCCATTGTAAGGCTTCGGAGAGCTCAGGTAGGTGTACGGACCGGCGAAGTGCTTCTCCGCGCCACGCTGAGTCGACGCGGTGCGTTGATCGTGAGCGGTCTCCGGGTGCCGAGAGTCCCCAGTGGATGGCAACGAGTGGGGAGGGGCGGCGGAGATACGAGGTGCACACGGTTCCTACGCGACAACGCGTCCGCCTTGCACAGAGAGGAGCTAAGACTCGAGGCTACTGTCAGTGTCGCGCATGACGATGCTGTTGCACAAACGTGAAAGGTGGACGAGGATCGAAGGGAGAACGGCCGTGCAGGGGGACACCACGGGCAAGAAGGCGGTGGACTCACGGCGTGCAAGCACGAGAACCATTGGCACTTCGACTTGCAGGGATTAGCTAGAGATCCGATAGAGCGACAAACAGCTGAAGGCGAAGGACAGGTCTGATTCAGACGAGGCGCCGATTCAGACGAGAGTTCATGAAGAAGGGATCGACGGGGTGCGCATGTTAAACCAAGGGGGAGCCTGAGCGAATGCACAGAAGGTGAAGCTATCCCAGCGTCAAATTTTTGTCTCTCTTGCTGTGTGAATGCAAGCTATAGTCGGAGGACGCGCGCATCGCAGGCGGGGCAGACGTAGATTGTAGCATAGCGGTGAGGGGGAAGAGAGGAGGACGAGGTACGTAGCGCCCGTCCACCGAGAGACGACGACGACGACGACGACGCGAGTCTCAGGCTCTCTGCTCTTCCACGCAGACACGCTCGACCATCACACTCCTCGCCGAGGCACGTCTCTCTAGTACAAGTCGGCAGATCTCGCCTCTGCTTTGGCCTTTGCTTCGCCCTGCAGCCCATCCAAGTTTTGGTCTAGCTCTAGCACTAATCAGGTGTCTGTCCCAACGCTCGTCCTCGACGCTCCCCTCCTCCGTGTTGCTCTCGCCCTGCAAGTCCCATGTCCGCTCTCGCCCTCGCTCTCTCCAGGACGCACCCGTACTCTGTTCAGTGACAATGCTCGAGACAGGAGGCACATGCCATCTGCAGGTGAGCTACCCGACTCTCAACGCATCTCCCCTACCCCCGTTACGACGCGTCCTCCCCACTCAATGTCTCCCTATGATCTCACCGTGCCCAACACGTCGAGGCACGAGCTTTCGGTCTCCGTCTCTTTTCTCAGGCTTGACTGACGCCTCGTCCACCTTGCAGGCCGCCCGCACCTGTGTTCTGACAGAAACGTCCTCCGCGCCGTACAGCGCACATCCCACAGCCTGAGATTTACCAAGGAGCCACACAGGACATTAAACCGCACCCGGATCGTAGCCAGCTTCGCCACTGACCCCGACCCGCAGGCAAGACAGAGCGGCCTCCTCGCTACGAACGCTCCCGATCGTCGAACGCGTGAAACGGCTGGTGTATATCCTCACCAAGCCGTAGGAGGTCACCGTGGTTGCGCCCGCGCCACGACGTGCTGTAGGACGACCCCGCGAGCACTCGAAAGGCCGACGGATACCGACGTATGGCCGTCCTACGCGGAGGTGACGAGGCCGGTGCCGGGGCGCGAGGCCAGCTTCACACGCAGAAACGGAGCGAATGCCCCGCTCAGGCTGACTATCCTCAGGCCGCCGAGGCATTCGAATGACGCTGTTGAGAGGGCAGCCGGAATCCTCCGAGCAGCCTATGCAGTAGTTTCGTAATTCGAACCCGACACGCAGAACGCGTCGAAACGTCTGCCTAGCGGAGACCAGGCCGCGCATCATACGAGCTATACGGACGACGAATCGTGTAGCGAGAGGACAACGAGACGTCCACCCTCAGTCTCCCCTGGGCAGACGTCGCGCAGTGCGCACACAACCGACACGTTGGAACGAAGGCGCGAGGGCGAAGTCCACTTACCCAGGCACCCACTGCCCCGCGTTTTGCACTCTGGATTTCTCTGTCTTGCCTTGTCAACGTTCTCTGCTGCTAGGGCTTGCGATGACCTCGAGCCCGCACGACATCTTCCAGCTCTGTCTACTGGCCCGTATCGGCACAGCTCCGCCACGGACGCGCACTGGTCTGCCTCCTCTGCTCCTCTGCACTCGAACGTCAACCACCTGGCCTTCAGGAGGTTATAGGGCTGCGCTGCCCTGCCGGGATCGAACCAGGTGAACCGCCGAAGTGGCCATACCCATCCATATTCAAGGGGTCGCACCGTGCGGGCGTGACTCGTTAGCACTCTCGCCAGTGTAGCGTAGGATCTTGGACTGTCGCGACATCCCGCTCTCCGCCCGCGTGTCCCTCCTCTGCTGCGTCGCATATATCTTCCATATCTTCCTGCAGTCACAAGCAAGGCGGATACATGTCCCGCGTCCAGTAGCGTCAGCTCTGCCTCGCACGGACTTCCTCATACGGATTCTACACGGATCCTGGCCCAAGCGCGGCCGGCATCAGTCGTCGCGTCAAGCTGAGCGTCGCTTGTCGCAACACACTCGGGGACCCGTTGTGACGCGCCGGATTGAGCTGCACTCTACCACAGCACTGGACTCGGACGCGTCTTGAACGTCGAGGACGACCGGCGGAGGGTCTTGGCGAGTTAGGATGCGCGGGTTCTGCCGCGCGAGGGTACGGCCCCTGTGTGGCATACTTCGTCTTCGCACACGGGAGCACAGCGAGTTCTCTCCTCTCGGTACCGCTCCGGTCATCCTCATCTGTCAGCACAGGATTCTGACCTCGACGAGTGGGAGGGTCGTCGGGGCTCGGGCAGTGGGAGCATGCCTATCCGCCCCTCCCAGCCCTTCGTGAAGACTGCGTGCCGGCACGTCCCTCCAAGCTTCCACACGCTCGTCGAGCTGGCTACGACGTAAGAGTACATGACGGTGCGCACTTCGTCTCTTCTCGCTAACCGCGACTAACAGCCGTATTTTCCAGCACCACGAGCCTCGCTCCCGCCCAGAGACGAGGACATCCCTCTATCGACGGCACATCGCGTTACAGAGCGTCTCCACAAAGGCGCGCTACGCGCGGCGGACGACGCGCGAGCCGAGCGCTCTGACCGTTCACTCGCACAATGCCTGGTGCACGCCACAGAGGTTCGACCGCGCCAGTTCATGCTCGCACGCCAGGTCTGCGTTCTACATGCCGACGGCAAGGCACTCGGATGGCGTGTGCGTCGCCGTCGTGCCCCTCCCCGATGCCGGAGCCGCCTCCCCGCACACTGGGCTCGCGCCGCACGGGCGAGCAACGCCGCCGTGACTGCACTCCGCAGCGCATGCGAGGGGCCGGCTCCTCATCCCGTGCCCCGGCTCAATGCATGTCTGCCTGTCTGACCTGCTCGCCGGCGGTGTCGCGGACGGTCTCCTGAGACGCGCTCGTCGGCCGCGCCACTGGTTCTCGGCCAAGCCATCTGCGCTGAGAGGTGGGGTGGAGTTGTTCGTCGGGAGTACGTGTGCTGGCAGGGGGAGAAGGCGAGTACGCAGGCGAACGCAAGCACCGTCGAGCGGTGGCTGCGGTGGATCCTCGCAAGGTGTGCTGCTCGGAATGGCGCCCTGAGGCTCCTCTCGCTCCGCTCCCGTGCCCTGTTTCGAGGGCGAGCTTGATCCCGCTTCGAGGTACGTGCGTTCGGCGCATGTTTTCCGTTGGGCTTGGGTGCTGACACTCGCTCGTGTATAGATGTTTGCTCCTCCTCCCAGTGACCGGGGCGCCTCGCGCGCTCTCGCTCACTTCTAGCCGCCGTCCTACGGGATGTACGTATCTGTGTCTGCGCTAGACAGCTTGAGCCAATGACACTCTTGTGCTCCGATGATCCCAGCGCTCATCCGATACGAGCGAGCGCGGCAGGCCTAGCTCTCGGAAACGTCGTCAATGTACCGTCAATGAGCGACCTGCACTCGACGCGCGCCCGCTCTTCGTCGCGATTTGCCCGCCTTTGTCGTCTGGTGGGACTCGGCAGCTACGCTTGCGGCCCTGGGTCGGCGCGCCGCTCCAGGCAACTCGGGGCGCACTGACCATCCCTCACAGGGCGATGCCGTCCATCAAGCACCGGGTGTCCGGGGATGCAACGTGGTGGTCTGCGTCTACGCTGCTTCGATTCCGAAGCCGCAGGGCTGTGGACGTCGTCTCCCACGCTGTACTAGTGCTCTACATACGCTCTCGCACTCTCATCCTACGGTAGTGAGCGCTTCACTTCTTTCTCGACGAGTCGCGGTGTGCGGTCTCCTCTGCGACTCACGCCGGCATGACCAACTGGAATGCTACGGCAACCGTGCGTCCGATGCTCGGTGTGTTCTGGAAGCAGTGCGCGTCTCCAGGGGCAGGGTGCGTGCTGCGTCTTCGACGTATGGGCACTGTCATACAAGGTTTCCAAGGAAGGCTGCGCCTGGACTGCCCTCAATCCCAGACCTGAGCCTATATTTTCCCCAGCACTTGGCTTCTCTGCCCTCCCCCTCTTGCTTTGCTCCCCTTCTGCTGCACGCACTTGCTCTGCTTCCCTCTGTCCCTCCGCTCTCAACCGCTTCAAAAAGCTCGTTCTGCCATGGAGAATGCTTACTTTCCCATCGAAGTCTGTGAGCGTATCATTGATTGTTGCTTTCATCCGTATTCTCTTTCAAGGGGCTATGCCACTCTGGGGGCCTGTGCCCTCACCTGCTCTGCGTGGCTGCCTCGAAGCCACTACAACCTGTTTTATAAGGTGAAGCTGCAGAGCAGAAAGCAGTGTGATCAATACCTGGCCGTTGTTGCAGAGCATCCTGAGAGGGCAAAGTGGGTGAGAGTGCTGGAGATCTATGCAATGGATCGGTACTGGCCACTCTCCCAGCTGATTGCACCACACCGTCATGCAAATTGCCATGAGCTCTCCCTCTGGGTTGCATGGACAAGCTTTCCACCACATTACATTTACAAGGTGATGGGCCCCTTGTTGAGGCGCTGCACAAACATCACAAAGCTTGATTTGCACCTTGACAGTTTTCGGAGTATGAGTGAGATGAACTGCATTGTGCTCTCAATGCCTCAGCTGCAGACTCTCTGGATTTCTGGGGAACCTTACCCAGAATGGTCCAGGATCCACTGGCAGCCAAACAGGAGACAGTCTTGCACCAGCCTCACTGAACTGAACATTGTGAGCCTCTTGTTCCTTCCATATATCAAGCTGACAGACTTCTAGTGTGTCCCTGATCTGCTCAAGATGGGGCAATTCTCACCACAGTGCTTGTTTGGAACTCATATAAGAGCACTTTCATTGGAATGCCCTAAGATTTCAGGCGAGTACAGATGGACATCTTTTAATGTCAAAGTCATCATTGCTTAGACAATGCACATCAGAGAGAGCACAGCAATGGCTCAATGCCTGCAATGATCTGGGGAAGCTTGAAATATGGTTTGTGTATCCTGGAGCACAAGCAGAGACTGACCTTTCACTGGCACTGATTTTGGCACATATTCAACCAGCAGCTCTCAAGATGCTCCACGCAGATATGCGCTATGCCTGGAACCGATGTCACAGCCACAGACCCCACACCCTCGGAAAAACATGCTGTACATATGGCATTAGACGTTCAGAGTTCTTGGACTCCACTGGCATCATGGGACATATTCTGAAGTTTACTCACCTTGAACAGTTTACACTTTCTCTTGTGGAGAATGATCAGACCTACGATGCAGCATGGTGGACAGCCCATATCTCAGAAAAGCTGCCAAAACTCAGGTGTGCAGTTCAGGTGCATATTGTGCAGTGTTGCAGTGGTATGTCTTACTTTATATTGCACCTCAAAGATGATGATGACATACCACATTTGTCAGATGAGGGTTTCTCATATGATATGCTGTGGGTACCCATTGAGGACCATGTGTAAGTGATCATTGTGTTCAATATAGTCATTCCATCAAATTACTGCATCTCTGACACCACCCATCTCATCAGCCATCCTCAAGAACAGAATGAAAGCACCAAGAACAGAGAGGATGTACAGGGACCTGCTGAGCCCCTTCCCATCATTCACAACACCTAGTTCTTAGTGTCTCTTCCTCACCTCAGCCTTTGCCATTATTCCCAGCTCTCATTACTCTGTCTATCTCCCTCATCCGCTACCCCCTACGGCCAGCCTAGCCAGGCAGCCCAGTGAAAGTGCAGAGACGGTAGGCCGCAGACGATGTCAGCACACACCTCCCGGCGTTGAGGCAGGGCAACGCGCGCACACACATAGGAGGGCGTGCTCGACGTCCGTCGCCCGAGTCATTCCTCTGTGCGGAAGCTGGTGCGCTTGGTGACCGTTGGCTGCTCGGGGTCTCTTGGTTCCTGTGACGGTCTCTGACTCGCATTCTCGGTTCTGACATATACACGTACGGTGTCTGCGACGGCCTCTGCTTCTGGATTCGATATTTACGATGTCTGCGACGGGCTCTCGTTCGGGTTTCGGTCGGTGCTATGGATGTACAAGTTTTGCGACGCACTTCTCCGGCTGCGAGACGAGTTGTACGATACGATGAGACAGGTGTGCAAATCTATGTGACCGTATTTATTGAAGTCGAGCGGGCAGGGTTATGCGACCGCGACCCGCAGGCGAACGTACGTCAGGCCCCGGGATGCACAGCGTGCAGATGCGGAGCAGCGCGTCGTGGGCGGGTGTCGCGGTGTCGTGCTGTGTGCGACCCTCGGTTGTCCTCACGACACCAGGGAGGGCTCGGACATTTGCGCCGACAAATGCAGGCTCGCGTCGTGCACGGGTCTCGGGGCAGGATGTCACACGAGCCTCTGAAGCGAGCGCGATCGAGCCGACGAGCAGGTCCTCGCGCGTCGACGTCGGGCGGTCGCACTGCGCGGGGTTGCGGGCGTATGCTAGGATGCGCACGCGCGCGTGGCGATGTGGCGATACTCGCGCGCAGTCGTCGACGCGCGGCACAGCGGCGAGCTCGTTCGCGCGTACGTGGGAGGATGCTGAGGAGTCCGCTGAGAGCTGCAGTCGACGGCAGGGTGCCAGTGTGAGGGGTGCGCGTGTGCGGTCCTACGCGGTCTGGGTCGGCGACTGCTGGGAAGCGTGCCGGGGGCGCGGACGGCGGGCGTCATACGTCGTCTCTGCGCTCCCTCGACGAGACGGGCGGGACGGGCAATCCCGAGGCTCGTCTGTGTCAGGAGTCGTCGTATCGACGTCTACGTCGAGTGAATCAGCGCCATCTGACGGGATCTCGCAGACGGGGGCGCGCTGCTCGCGCGGGCGGAGTCCTCGCTGGGTACGGGGGCGTCGGGCAAACGGACGCACTCGTCAGGGTAGAAGAGGCGGTCGGCGAGTCTTGCTGTCGGATTGCGGGGTCCTTGGCTGCCTGCCAATGACCGGGGATCCGCGTCAGGAGGAGGGACGAGTCCAGGCTCGCACGGATGCTCCGAGTCTGTGCGTTCCGGTCCGTCGAGGGCGTGCATATGCGCGTCACGGTCAGTGGTGGACTATCCATGCGGCTGGGGAGTACTTCGCGAGCCGTGAGTTGACAGAAGCACGCCCGATGAGTGGACATACTCACGAGTTGTAAACTGCGCTCGGCGATGTCGCAGCAGGCTGAGATAGCCGCTCTGCGGTCTGCGAGTGTCCGAGCGTCCACGTAGGGAGCCGTCGGGAATGTATGCATCTCGTAGAGAACGGTAACGGTAGCGCCACTGGACATGCTGGACAGCTTGTAGCCCACATGCGCGTCCTATGCCTTGGGGCGTGCGTGAGGGTTCGGTCGACGTGGAGTTTCTATGCTGTCCGTCTCAGGAGGCACGTTGCAGACGCGTACTCTGGGTCCCGCTGCAGAGCGGATGCTGCAGAAGGGAGTGAATCAACATGACTGCACGCGCAGCACGGGGTCGGGGTGGACTCACGCACAAAGCTGGAAAGACCACGCACGCGGAGATGTCGAGGACAGAAAGCAAAGCGTTCGAGAGCGGGCATGGGGTGACAGCGGCCGGGCGAGTTGACAGGCATATTCGAGCAGGCGGGCTTCAGGCTTGCTCCGACGGGTTCAAGCGGATCGAGGTCCTGCAACAAAAGGAGAGCCCTGGGACACTCTGACGGAATAGAAATTAGACACGGCGAGGCTGTTGGAGTCTCTGAGAGCGTACGCTGTTGATTCTGCACGTCCTTCCGTTGCGTGCGAGAACGGGGCAAGCGCGTACTGCAGCGCCTGGAGGACGGAAGAGAGAGGTCGAGCGGGTGTATGCGCTGTCGAGTCGAGCCGGAGAGCATCTAGTGAGCACGAAATCCGCGTTTATTCGAAGGAGACGGCATGAGCGGACGTACCAGGAGTGGGGGACGAGCGACGTCACGCCCGGACGGACTGCGACTGGGCGCCAATATGCGAGCGGGCGTCGATGTCTGAGGCCATGCCCCCGCGAAGGGAGCTGGGGATGTGGGCGAGACGTGAGGCGAGGTGTGAAGGGAGAAGGGGCGCGGCGTTCCAAGACAGCTTGACGTTTGCACATACGATGTTTTGGTTACCAGTCCGCGTCCAGTTTCCTGAGAGTGAGCGTAGGACGGGAGGCGGCAGGGGAGGCGATGCCAGCCTGAGTCGCATGCCCTGAGGTCACGTAGAAGTCATATAGCGCGAATATGAGACATTCCGCTTGGACACGTCGCGAGCGGGTATGTGATGTAGCAGGCCCGGGCACCTAGGACGGAGCGGTAAGCAGCGCGACGTTAGACGAGTGAATGAGCGGCGAGCTCACTAGACATGAGCGGGAATATCTGCAAAGTCGCATGCAAAGGGCGGGCATGGTCGGCACGCGTGCGCATTGGTGCAAGATGGCGGGTGAGAACGACGGTATCCGACAGAGAGAGCTGGAGGTCGATGGGACGGAGACGGAGGGAGCTTGGGTTGGTCGATGAGCGCAGGATGAGAGCGAGCGCCGAGCGCTTGAGCGCTTCTGAGAGCGACGGCTTGGACTGCTCCCTTGTCGGACCCTCGACCACTTCGCATCTCTCGTTCATCGTGCTCTCTTCTGCCCTCGAGAACGTCGACGACCGCCGCAAGCTCGAGCTTTGCTCCTGGCTCAAACTAACAATACTCGCTCTCTCTGCCGTCGCTGGTCCTCGTTGCTCCCTCCGCCGCATGTCTCCTGGTGCCAGCGATCCCCAATCCTCGCCGTCTGTTGCGCAAGATCTCCGCTGTTGATGCTCTCATTGCGCTCCGGATCTGATCAGCAACCCGTCCTCTCGTTCTCGTTGAACACCTACATGCGTGTTCCTTGACCTCCCAAGGGCTCGCTCTTCCTCTCCGACGTCTCGTGCATGATGTGATCGCTGCAGGATTCCTCCAGATGAGCTATGAATGTGTTCATCCTCGCCGTCGGGGCGTCGCCCCAAGCACTTCAATGCTGCTTCTGATTAGAGTGTATGTGTCGCTGGTACTGCACGGCGATCGCAACTGACGGTGACCCGCGTTCTCCAGACGATGTGACGTCGCTCAACATCGCCGGACGCACTCGTATGCGCTCCAGCTAGCGGCTTTCCTTACTCCCTTTTGCACAACCCATACCCCTCCCAGACGTATCGTCGCGTCAGCTCCGCCCTCCTCCTCGCAGATCTCATGAACAATGCTTGCCCTGACGCCGACGCGGCTCGCCCTCGTAGGGTGAAGCACGCAAATGCTTCCGGCGCATGGGGCGACTGGTTGTACTATGCCGAGCCAGCTCTACGCTGCAAAACAGACACGTCTGCTCGCCCCGCGGCGGGACGGTCAGTGGGTCGGCGGGACGGACAAGCCTCCAGTAGTCCCGGGAACTCGAAACGTGACCGTCGCAGCGTCCAGCTCGTCTACTAGGAAGTACGACATGGTCTGTGAGTTCACTTGCTGCTGGTCGGCGCGGTTTCCAACACACGAGTACGACTGCGCTCAGACGTATCAGAGCTCTCGCGAGCACGCTCTCCTCAAGACCCATCTCCCCAGTGGCACGCCGACGCGGGGTTCCGGGCTACCCCAACGCGCTCGTCGACGGCCCGTGTACGCACAGCGCACGCTTTCCGTCTTCCAGCTCGTTTCGTGCGGCGACCGCGATGGACGCTCCGTTTCGAGAGTACCGCCAATGCGTGGCGCGCGTCCTCATTCTACACGTCCCGGGGGATGAAAGCTCGTGGCTCCGCCGACTGCGAATCACGTCCTGGACCACTTGCACACGTGGCGGCGGATACGTACGCGCCTCCCGCAACGGCCGACGCCTAAGCTCAGTCTGACCGTGCAAGTTCTACGCCAGCACCCTCGCGCATATGCCCGTGCTGCGGGGCTCCCGACTTCGCACCCGAGCGTATTCGCGTCCGTCGTGGGATGCTCCGGCTTCGCCCTTCCCCATGCCTTGGTCCTAGCCCACTGGGCCCCATCCGTGCCACGCATTTGACGTGCCACTTGTGAGTGTGCTAGGTTCATTTGACCCGTCGCGTCCTTCGCTGACCGAGGCTTTCGATACCTGCATCTCGTAGTGTTCACCCGGATCAGCTGCACGCGACAGCTGACGGGGGACTTGCGTCGCGCGAAACGACTCGGGCTGGTCCGCGAGAACAACAGCCACCCCTCTCTGTCTCGCGCGCGAGAGCCTCGCTCCCGACCGGACTCGATGAATGCCGGTTCCCCCGCTGCGACTCATGGCCATCTCGCTCGCGTTGTCCTGAGGCGCGACCCGTTGGCCTCGCCGCTGGTCCTCGGTCTCGGCATCTGTCCGCTGACGGTGCAGCATCGACGATGTATAGCGGTTGCTACTTAGGTCGGCGCACAATCCCTGGAGTACGAGTCCATCGTCGAGAGTCTCCGCTTGCGCATACATGCTGCTCAGAGTGGTGGTCTGAACCATCCTTCGAGCTCGTCGCCGGGCGGTACGTTATCTGTCCCTTTGACTATGCAGCTCGGGGCATACTTGGCACGTAGCATGCTGATCCTCTCTTGCGCCAGATTTCTGCTCGTCCTCGTAACCGGAGCACGCGAGTCGCCTCCTCTTCACCTTTCTGTAGCCGCTGTCAAGAGGGGTTGTATGTCGCTGTGCCTGTGTTAGACAGTTTCAGGACCAATGAATGCCCTATTTTTAGAGGATAACAGCGCTCCTCCGAATCGAGCGACCGCATCAAGGCTGGCTCGCTCCAAGTCGCCGATATTGTCGACGCGCGACGAGTAATCTACGGCGCGCCCGCTCTCTTTCTCGCGTCTTGCCCTCCTTCGTCTTCTGGTGGGACTCGCCAGCTACACGGGCGGCCCCGCGTCTGCCCTGCGTCGGTGCGCCGCATCCCGGCGGCTCGGGGTGCACGTACCATCCATCGTAGGGCGGTGCCGTCCATCGACCACCGCGCGTCTGCGGGGACACAACGTTGTGGTCGGCGCCTTCGCTGCTTCGGATTCGAAGCCGCAGGGCTGTGGATCTCGTCCCACTCCCTGTGTCCCTCGCGTTCGGATACCGGGGAGTCCTTCACGTCTTGCCTCAGTCGTCGCGGGGCACAGTCTGCTCTGTAATTCGCTCTGGCGTGGCTGAATGAAATGCAACCGCGAGAGGGCGTCGCGTGCACTCCGCTTGCTCCAGAAGCATTGCGCGTCTTCGGGAGCAGGGCGCGTGCTTCGTCTTCGATGTATGAGCGCTGTCATACAAGGTTTCAAGGAAGGCTGTGCCTGCAGTTCCCTCGTTCCCAGACCCGCGCTCATATATATTCAGCAGCATCCGGCTTCCCTGTGCTCCCTCTCCTCCTTCGCTCCCCTTCTGCTGCACTCACTTGTTCTGCTTCACTCTGCCCCTCCGCTCTCAACTGCCTCAACAAGCACGCTCGTCATGGAAAACTCTTGCTTTCCCATTGAAGTCTGTGAGCGAATCATTGATTGTTGCTTTGAACTGGAACGTCCTATAGGGTACCATGCCACTCTGAGGGCCTGTGCCCTGACCTGTTCTGCATGGCTGCCTCGGAGCCTCTATAACCTGTTTCATACGGTGGACCTGTGCAGCAGACAGCAGTGTGATCAGTATCTGGCTGTCATTGCAGAGCATCCTGAGAGGGCAGGGTGGGTGAGAGTGCTGTACATCCATGCAAGGGATCATCAGTACTGGCCACTCACTCAGCTGATTGCACCACACCTCCATACCAATTGCCATGAGCTCTCCCTTCAGGTCTCATGGAAGCACTTCCCACCTCATTATATTTACAAGGTACTCAGCCCCTTGTTGCGACGCTGTACAGACATTACAAAGCTTCATCTGGACCTTGTTGATCTCCGGAGTTTCAGTGAGATGAGCTGCATAGTGCTGTCAATGCCTTGGTTGCAGACTCTCAGAATTGTGAATATTGGTCCAGAAATGTCCAGGATGCACTGGCAGCCAAGAAGGAGACAGCCTTGCATTGACCTCACTACACTGGAAATTGTGAGTCTGTTGCTCTCTCCCCTATAGCAAGCTCACAGACATGTAGCAAGGTGGAACTTATCTGATCAGTATGGGGCAACTTTCACCACAGTGTTTGTTTGGAACTTCCATCAAATCACTTTTCTTAGGGCGTATTGATGCAGCTGGCATGTCAGGCAAGTCCAACTGTGCCCATCTTTGACAATATGTTTGATTGCTTAGACAATGTGCATCAGAGAATACTCTGCAATGGATCAATGCCTGTGACAGTCTGGAGGAACTTACAGTAGATTTCTTCTGTGGTGGGTTGCAAGCTCAGACTCACCTTTCACAGATATTATCATGCCTTCAACCAACAGCTCTAAGGGTGCTTGACACAGGTATGTTTGATAGGATCCCGGGGACCTGTGGTTCTATACCACATTGCTGTACATATGGTATTGGGCGTTCAGACTTCTTGGACTCTCTTAGTCCCTTGGAGCCTCTCCTAAAGAGGTTCACTCACCTTGAACAGTTCAAATTCCTGTTGAATGAGCGTAACTCCACCTATGACCAAGCATGGTGGACAGCCCATATCTTGGAGAAGCTGCCCAGCCTCAAGGGTGCACTTCAGTTGAGAATTTTGCCATGCAAGAGTGGTATGTCTTGCTTGATATTGTAGCTCAGAGATGATTATAACATACTGCATCTGCCAGATGACGCATTCTCATATGAGATGCTATGGGTACCAGATGAGGACCATGTGTAAGTGATCTTTGCTCTCCATATATTGATCTGGCATCAGGATACTATCTCCATGTCTGACACCACTCATCCCATCAGTCATCCTCAAGACCAGAATGAACCCCCAGAGGAGAACGAAGGGAATGCTCAGGGACCTGCTAGACCCCTTCCCATCATTCACAGCACCTAGTTCTTAGCTTCTCTTCCTCACCTCCTTTGACATAATGCCCAGCTCTCAATACTCTGTCTATCTCCCTCATTCTTTTCCCCCTGACAGCCAGCCTAGCCAGGCAGCCCAGCAACAGTACAGAGATGGTAGGCCGCCGATGACGTCAGCACGCACCTCCCGCCGTTGAGGCGGGGCAACGCGCGCACGCAAATAGGAGGGCGTGCTCGATGTCCGTCGCCCAAGTCATTCCTCTGTGCGGAAGCTGGTGTGCTTGGTGACCGTTGGCTGCTCGGGCTTCCATGGTTCCTGTGACGGTCTCTAATTTAGTCTCGTGTATGCGGTGTTTGCGACGGCCTTTGGTTCCGGGTTCGACATGTACGATGTTTGTGATGGCCTCTGGTTCAAGAGTGGTGCGTGCGATGTACGAGTCCTGCTATGCGCTCTGGCTACGAGACCAGTTGTACGATGCACGTAACACTATGATGGGCATACTGATCTATGTGACCGTATTTATTGAACTCCCGCGGGCGAAGATACGTGATTGCGACATACCGCCAAGGTTGTGTTGGCGGGATGCGCCGAGTGCGCTGAGACGCGCTGTGCGCGGGTCGCAGTAACAGCACCGTCCGAGCCTCAGTACTCAGTGCGTGCCCGCGAACACGTAGGTGGTTCCCACAGCGCGGGTGGGCGTCTTACGCGGGGCATCGCGTCGCGAGTGGGCCTTTGCAAACGTGCTGTGCGAGCCTCCCGAGGGAAGCGCTGCCGGACGGAGGCGCGATTGTCGATGCTGAGCGGTCGACGAGCACGTCAGGCGCAGGGGCGCGCGAGGAGATGCGCGGTGATCAGCAGCGCAGTGAACTGGTGCGGTCCTGCAATACGCGTGGGTTTGCCGCCAGCGGTGGGCGTAGACGACCGGGAGGCGGACGAGGCGTCGCAGCCCGTACGCAGTCCTATTCGGCGTTCCTCTCAGGCTTTCACGCGGGCGGGCGCGACGGCACCAATAGTCGAAGGCAGAGCCCGAGTGCTGAAGCTCCACAAGCGGTCGGGCAATGATCAAGTTCGAGAAACGCCGTCGGTTGTGAGTCGTCTCGCGTTCGTGGCTTAGGAGCAACGTCAGTACGGGTCGTTCCTCCGTAGTCCGATGCTTGTCACACCAGAGCGCGGCACAGGACGGTGTGGATGCGTCGATCGAGCCGCCGCCGCCATCCTCGTCGTCGATCCAAGGGAAAGGCAGTCCTCGCGTTGGACACGAGCACGCTCGAAGGTCATATATCCTCATCATTCTTGGTCGGCGGAAAGGGTACGCAGGTACACAGGCGGCGCATGTCGGGTGCACATGGGACGCCGGGCTCGCCGAGTAGGGATACGGTAGTCGTGTGGAGCCTTGCCCCACATCGTCTTCAGGAGAGAACCCATGCGTGCGCGTACGATGCACGACGGCGTCGAGACGGGCAGGCAGGAGATGGTGTGGATGAGCGCTGTGGGCACAGGAGGAGACCTGAGAGGGAACGAGCACCCGTATCCACCTGTGGAGTCGTGCAACCTCGCACCACATCGCAGCTACGCCGTTGCGTCCGGACGGGAGCAAGATAGAGTGTTTGAAGATGCGGGGACGGGGGCGTAGGGCGAGTTCTCGCGAGGCGCGACAGAGGCCGGCCGCTGACAGACGAGGACGTCTACGCCGTACAGGCACTGGTCGCACGTTACCGCTGCAGAGCGGCATGCGTACCCTGTAAAGTGAACATCGTAGGTCGAAGATGTTACACGAGAGCTGAGGCGCGGTTAGCGCAATTCTGCACGCAGCAGGACGAGGGACTTACGGGCTACGCTCACGCGACCTCGCACAACGTAGACGTTGTAGGGTTTCACAGCTGATGCAGCGGGAAGGAGACCCCGAGGAGGTGCAAGCGGGCGAGAGTAGCCGAGGATGTGCACGTCCTACAATGTAGCTGAGGAGAGCATGCGCGCAAAGCTGAGGCCATAGAGTCCAGCCTTCCGAGACAGTCTCACGGAGTACCCAGTGCAAATCTAGTCCCGGAAGAGTCCCATTGTGATTGTCCTTTTGTGCGTGGACGAGATGTGAGGCACGATGCGAGCGACCGTGGAGGAAAGAGCAACGCCGGCAGCCGCTTAGAGCGCCAAGCGAGGGCGGGTGGCAAGTGGGCGCTACTCCCTGAGTCTCGGGCCCGTCCCGCTGCTCTGCGTCTCTCTCTGACACACTCATCCTCCCGCCGCTGGTTGGCGAGGACTGTGCCCAGGTCTAGTCCGCTGAGCTTGTGCGCGCTCAAGCCCTGTGTCTGTGTCCGCCCTCTTGAGCATCCGCCAGCAGCAACTCCCGACCGCTGACACGTCCGTGGTGGGTCTCGCTTGGGAACGCGCTATTAGTGCGACGGTGACCCTGCGACGGCTCACCTCACCCTCACTTGTTCTACGCGCATGCCAGCGAGTATGCGTGCAGAACTCATCTCATCTCGACCTATACCCTGTCCTCAGCCGCCTCTATACAATCTGCGAATGTCATGTCTCGAGGACCGCCGTGGTATGCCAGGGATCCAAATATTGGAGAGATTATCTTCGAAGATATTCCCGAGCTTCTTTTGACCCATCCCGAACTTCATCGGCGCGGTATTACCCTAACCGATCCAGCGAAGATAGTACGTTTGTCGAACCCAGCTGTCTCCAACGCCGTCTCACCTGGGTATACTGCAGGGCTACGTTTACCTGGCGATCTCGCCAGACAAGCCTCAGTATGCGGTGAAGGTCCTCTCCCCAGAAACCGAGGAGATCGCAATCTACCAGCGACTCCTGAGGTTGGACTCTGGATCCCCTAATCACACTCTTCCATGCGAAATCTCGCAGCTCGGACATCCTCTGCTCATCATGCCGTATCTCTCCGGCGTGGAGTGGTTCACTCAGTCCTCTGAGCGCACTCTATACAATGTGCTAGGTCGCTTCGTGCAGATCGTCGAGGTTGGCGTGCTCGTTCTCTCGTACTTATACAGACGTCTGACGGTTCGAGTGCTACAGGGCGTGGAGTTCTTGCACTGCCTGAACATCGCTCACCTGGTAGGAATTCGCGTCGCGGCCCACCGAGTTGCCTCGACGCTAACATCGATCCCCGCTTACAGGACCTTTGTTATGGAAACGTGCTTGTAGCACAGTCGGTTGACATGACGGGCCATCCTGACGTCGTTGACGGCAAGCTCTACATCATCGACTTCGATACCTCGCGACAGTTCTCCCTTGGGCCCGGCGAGCAACGCCCTATAATCCTGCCGTCCACTCAGGTGGAACCCCCCGGTGGCATTGTGTCCTTCGACCCCTACTCGTGGGATGTACACTGCGCAGGATACATCTTGGAAGACATGATCGAGGTATGCGACCTCGATACCGACGATAATCGCTCTGAGGCACTGAATCGTTGCCATTGACACGCAGACCAACTCGCCCTACGATGGTGCATGGATCACCCGTCGCTATGCGCGATGGCTCATCGGGAACGAACGCGGCTGCGAAGGCATCTGCCGTTGCCGGCCCACCGCGCGCAAGGCACTCCAAGTGTTGAAGGCACTTCAGGTAGTCGTGTACGCCATGAATCTCTGTGGACGCCTCCTCGTGCCCGCACCTCACGCACGCGCCATCACCGGACAAGCAGCATGAGGCAAGAATCCGACAGGTAAACGCGACTTCGGAACATATATAACTGGAATCGTTCAAGTCATAAAGACGTATCGCGGATCGTCGTCCCAGATCTCCTCCGACGCCGATCCCCTGCTCGCTCTCTTCTCCCTCTCCAGCTCCTCGACGTCTTGGCCTGAGGCGGCCAGAGCACGCAGCTTCTCTGCGTTGCGCCTGTTCAGGCGCGCGAGCCGTGTGCGGAGGAGGAACGCTGCCAGGAACGACGCGAAGAGACACCTGGAAGCGTATCCCCGTCAATATGCGCACATCACAGTGGGGCGCTCTGAAGGCAGGACGTACGCAGCGGCGATGGCGTGTCCGTCCCGGAAGTTATCCTCGGCGTCGAAGTAGATCTGCGGAGACGCTCTGCACAGCAGCACGAATAACGACAGTTATCAACGACTCGCAAACACAGCATGAGCGGTAAGCGACGTACATGGAGACGCAGTTCGAGATGGACACGATGAACGCGGTGCCCACGCCGCGCTTCGACGTCGGCGAGAACACGTTCGCCGCCCAGCTCCTGTGATCATCCCGGCGAAATGAGCACCCTCCCTCTTTGACTCCGAGAGAAAAGTAATCTGCCGACTCACATCACGAGCGGGAACAAGCTATAGTTCCCTCCGACGACCAGGAAGAGCGCGAAGTAGCGCCCGCCGATCATGCGCGACGCGTTCCCGCGCCCGGCGAGCGCGGCGAGCACGATGTACCCGACGGTCGAGATCGCGGTGGAGAGCATGATGTGGTACCCGCGGTCGCGCGTGCGGTCCGAGTGCCACGCCTGGAAGAAGACCATGAACCAGCCGACGGCGTACGGCGCGACGGTCAGCCCTTGCGAGGAGAGCGGGCTGAACCCGAGCTCGTTGATGAGCTGTGCGGCGTGTTTGTCAGCGAGAAACGTAGACGGTGGCGGGCAGAGGACTCAGAAGCTCACGGTGGGCAGGAAGTACGAGATGGTCGCGACTCCGACGTTGACTATACATGTGACCCTTCAGTACGTTGCCGTTCTCCCTGGGGAAGCAGGCTGCACTCACAGCTCGCATATATAATCATCAACGCCCACGCGTTCAGGTCATTCACGACCGCCTTGAAGCCCGCCCAGCCGGTCATGCCGCCGTGCGACTGCGGGCGGTGGTCGCGGTTGAGGCGTGCCTGTGCGATCGCCTTCTCGCGCGGGGTAAGGAAGGAGGCCGTGAACGGGAACGAGGGCAGAAAGAGCAGGATCGCGACGGCCATCAGGAGCGTCGGGATAGCTTCGATCTGCGGGCATAGTCAGGTCAGTAGATGGACCGCAGTCGTCAAAGGCAGGGATGCGTACGAGGAAGAGAAACTGCCAGCTGAGCGTGTCCAAGCTGAGCGTGAGCGGGTGACTTGAGTATATGCGTGCTTACCCTGTGAGGAGGGACGTGTGCGCGCGGACGAGGCCGAATGCGAGCAGACCCTGTGTATACGGAGTCGTTAGCGTCGGGAATGATCAGGGCGACTGGAGGCATACCCCGATAGCCCCAGGGAGTGTCCCAGTCATACACAAGCTGTAGGAAGATATCATGAGCCGTCAGCGCAGGAGAGCCTCATGAATGAAGAAGAGCGCACCTTATGCGCATAGCCAGCTCCGACCTTCAAATGACGTGAGCATCGAGCCATTCGAGCTTTCTATGCTTGCGCTCACCTCTTATACCTAATTACAACGCGGTCAGACCGACGCTGCGCAATCAAACGCAGGGCACGTACCAGAAAGACAGGTAGTAGATCATCCCCGCATAGTATCCCGCTTCTCCGATTCCGAGCAGCACCCTATCCGTACGCTCCAGTCTGAGTCCCCCCGCGCAGATCAGGCAGCGGTAGTAGATACATACCGCAGCACGAGAAGAGCGGCATAGCCCTTCGCATACACGAAAGAGAGCGAGGCGATACCCCACCACGAGAGCGACAGGAAGAAGCTGGTGCGGGTCAGTCGCGACCCGTTTCCGGATGTATGACGGGCACGCACAAGCGGTTGGCGCCGATGTAGCGCTGGAGGACTGGCGACGTAGCCGTTCAATATCCCGACACCGAAGGCGAACGGGGGGAGTACTGACCGTTAGCCGGCATCTCGAGGATACCTGTGAAGGGCCGGAAACCGAGCGATGAGCGGCGCAACACCTCGGGTGCAAAGTGAAGTGCGGAACGTACAATAGCCGACGTAGAAGATGCTCAGCGCCAGCGTCCATTTGTTGTTATCTGTGATGCCCTGAGTACAGCACGCCGTGAGCAGCGCGGCACAGATTTTAGTGGATCTGTACCGACAAAGTTCTGGTTGAAGGGCTTGAGGACGTGGGCGTTTCCGCTGCAGCGGATGTCAGACGGGTCTTTCAGGGCTATTGACCCACTTAGGGTGGCAAACGTACATATTGGTGCGATCTGCAGGGAGGGCGGGATGAGTTATCCGCTATAGGACTCATGCTGAACAATGCAGGTACTCACCGAATTGATTGACTTGAGGAGGATTTCGTCGACGGATGTCAGCGCGTGCCATGTCAAATTGCAGTCGACAGCAGAACATACATATATAGCTATCAGCCACATGTCAGCACACCTCACCGGACCTCCGTCGTCAGAAGAAGCTCACCTGCACACTACGAGAGTCAAGACTCTCGCGTCGATCTTGCGTCGCACGGCCCTCTGCAGACACCGGTGAGCTCTGGGGAAGCGCGCCTCCGCTAGTGGAATCCCCGCACCTCTTCCTCTTCGGTAAACTCGACATTGTCCGCGTCCTTGTTCACGGCCTCCGCGAGGGCAGCATCTGGCGGCGAGAAGAAGTGCTTCCTCTCCGCTCTCCCGGCGACCTGGGACTGGTGGAAGGTGCCCTCAGCGAGCGCGGAATCCTTCACCACCGGCCCTTCCTCCACTTTCTCAGAGGGCAGCGGCTCGGAGCGGATAGAATGCGAAGGACTCCCAGGCATGGCTGCTCAGCGTTAGCGAGTACAGTAGGTGAGAGGCGGCGACCGTGGTGCGGCGGTGGAGAGAGAAGCCCGGCGGAAGCTTGCACGCCATCCGGGATGCTTATATGCGCTGTGCGCGATAGCGATAGTCAGACATGGACTTCCCGAGGAACGTCGCTTGCTCGAAAGGCATGATGGGGGAAGGTCAAGTGCGGCTCCTTGCACGGTCAGTTGGCCCTGTCATGGGGTCCACGGGGAGGCGCGCCTGCTATATGCGGTCGTGGGTCACCCGGTATGGAAGGCGTAGTGGTTGCGAATGTCGCGGGCCAAGCCCGAGTCTCTGATACTGCCATGATGATATGTTTTAGACAGGGATGCGGCCCGCTGGCTGAGGGTACAGCGCGCAGGTTGGGACGAAGAGAGGACTCACGAGAATGGCAGAAGACTCGGAGGCCCTGGGCGGCTTTCACTGGAGTTGGGCACCGGTCCGTGGCGCTCCGAGCTCTACAGCTGTGTGGCGAGCGCCTCGGATGTTTCGACCAGTTCGTCGTGGACGTCGTCGACATGGGCAGAGAAGACTTGATGCATGTTCTTGTATGGGAGCTATCCTGCAGAAAGCGCACGGAAGGCCTAGTACCAGAGGTCGGCGCGAGCTCGAAGACGGCAGGCGGAGCGTTCGAGCGTCATCGACAAGAACAGACTCGGGCGATGAGGTTATGACGTCCTATCCTCTCCGTCTCCCTCCCCGACCCTCCCCGGTCCCCTCCTTATAACTCGGCACAGGAAAGCCCAGAACGTCCGTTCTTCGTCCTCGTCCATCCGCCAATCTTGTCTTCCGAATTATAGCGGTGATTGAGTTGTCGGAATGCTCACCGTGCGGAGAGCAGTAGGGCCAGCCGCGAAGTGCCGCGCGCGCACTTTCTTTACCTCACCCGCAGTGGGCAGGCAGAGGCTTGTCATCCTCGGCTCCGGATGGGGAGGGTACGAGATCCTGCGGGCGATAGACAAGAAACGGTGGAGTGAGTGTGTCGAATTTGTCGAGATATTCGTGATCCATGGGTCCCCGAGGATACTACTCCCACTTCCAGGAAGAGCCTCCAGGCGCTCGTGAACTAGCACTATACAGAATGTGACTGACATTCACATTCTTTGCCCCCAGACGTGGTCATTGTCTCTCCGAACAACTACTTCAACTTCACACCCCTCCTTGCTAGTTGCTCCGTTGGGACGCTCGAGTTCCGGGCAACGGTCGAACCGGTAAGCGTACTCACGCCTGATTGATTGAAATGTGCACCGCGCAGAGCTAACGGACTGCTTTGCAGGTGCGGAGATATACTCCCGAAGTGGTGAGCAGCCTCTGGTTGCTTGCAGAAGCGACCACAGTGTCTTATAGCATTCGCCTATCAGGTTGCATACACCGCATGGTGTGACTCCATAGGTGAGCTCTACTATCATGTCCTCGCTCAAACTCGACATAGATGACTTACTCATACATGATTAACAGACTTCAAGCACAAGAAACTGATATGCGTGAGCAACATGCCGCCATCTTGCGCGATTACAGCATCTCCTTACGCGCAGGCCGCATAGATGCCTGCTACCTCCCCGGTCGCATTCCCCGACTCCAACCAACCCGCGGGAAACAGCGATCCCAACCACAGCGCGAACGCTGTCGCAGGCAGCTCTGAGAAGTTTGAGCTGACATACGACAAGCTCGTCATTGCGGTAGGCGCATATAATCAGAGTGCGCCTCTTACTACCCCTGCATCAGCTTGGACTAACCAATGGGATCGTTTCAGCGTTCAACGTTCCCGGGGTGAAGGAGCACGCGCATTTCCTCAAGGACATCCGCGACGCGCGACGCATTCGCGCGCGAGTGCTCGAATGTACGTGACTATATGCGCCGCCAACTGTCCCTTGTCTTCACCTCCATTCGCATACTCACTACGATGAGCTTTCCGCAGGCTTCGAGCAGGCGAACCAGCCGACGATCACGGACGCGGACCGCCGCAAGCTGCTCAACTTCTGCATCGTCGGCGGCGGCCCCACGGGCGTCGAGTTCGCCGCGGAGCTGCACGACTTCCTGCACACGGACCTCGCGAGGCACTACCCCGCGCTCGCGCGCATGGCCAAGATCAACCTGTACGACGTCGCGCCCGTCATCCTCGGCGGGTTCGACGCGGGGCTGCAAGAGTGCGTACACTCTGCATCTCGATGGATCGGGGAGCGAAGGCGTTGACGGGGTAGCGGTGGCTCGACAGGTATGCGACGTCGAAGTTCAAGCGAGAAGGCATCAGGCTCTTGACGCAGCATCACGTCGAGCGAGTAGAACCGGTGAGCTGCCTCCCTGATGCTCTTCGGGCCCGAGCAATGCTGCGCGCTTCTCGCGTGCGGGGCCATCTTCGATCGCTCCGACTCCGAGATTCGTCGGGACGCGATGTGGACGGACGTACGGATCTAGGGGCGGGCGATCGAATCGAGCGGTCCCTCGGGGCCCGGCTTTTCACCCGCAGATCTCGGTAACCTGGAGCTGACCTGGCTCTCCCCGCTCACAGGGTCGCATGTTCGTAACCGAAGAGGGCGAGGGTGAGTCCTCGCTTCCGACTTGCTTGCGGGCCGTCGACATGGTGCCTGAATGGCTGTTCTTACGTACACGATGGTTGTGCTACAGTGAACTTCGGCTTGCTCGTATGGAGCACCGGGCTCGCGCCCAACCCCCTCATCGAGTCGATCACAGAAGCCAAGAAACACGAGCGCACGAACCGGTAAGCGTCACCCCACACCTCGCCCTGCCCCGCACCCCATGACGTTCACGCGCGCACGCACGCACGTACAGGAGCCTCCTCACGGACGGGAACATGAACGTCATCATGAAAGACACGGGCGCGCCGGACCCGGACGTCTACGCGATCGGCGACGCCGCGACGATCGAGAACGAGCCGCTCCCCGCGACCGCGCAGGTCGCGAACCAGCAGGCCAAGTACCTCACGAAGAAGCTCAACGCGCTCGTGCGCGGGCGCGCGCCCCCGCCCGCGCCGTTCAAGTTCCACAACGCGGGCAGCCTCGCGTACGTCGGCGACTGGGAGGCGATCTTCGACAGGACGAAGGCGGAGCGCGGGCCGAAGGGCAAGGAGACGGGGCGGCTCGCGTGGCTGCTGTGGCGCTCCGCGTACTTCACGAAGACGCTGAGCGTGAGGAACAAGATCCTGGTGCCGATGTACTGGTGAGTCGGCTCGCTTGCGGAGGGTGAGGAATGTGTGCTGAGGTGGCTCATTGATGTTCCATCCTTGCAGGTTCCTGAACTGGATCTTCGGACGAGATCTGAGTCGTTTCTGAAAAGGCCTGTGGAGCCCCGTCGTTTCTCCTATCTCCGTCCGCTTCAGTGGTGCAAGCCGGGCTGCCCTCAGTATTTATCAACCGTAGACCATAGACAATCCTAGTAGTCCACCCCTCAGTCAAGTACAGTACGAATCAAGCTATTCCGTCGACCATGCACGTGGGCAGCAGAAGACGCAGACTGGTGGCTTGCGGGCAGTGAGCCGCCCCCTCTAAACTTCGAAGAGGATAGCCTTTCCAGGACCGGTCCGTGCTCCCGATCCAGACTTGCTGGACCGCAGCAAGAAGCTGGATATCCGAGGGTTCGTATGGGGTTCCGATCGCCATGCGGTTGCAGCCTAGTAGATGCATGGGGGATCTGGCTCGTCGGGGCTTGGATGACGGGATGTGGAAGGCTTCGCGCGGGACAAGCTTCAAGGGGGTTGGAGTATGGTTGCATTGCGGGGTAGGTGCTGCTGTATGTTACACGCTGAAATAGACAAGTCCACATGCAGGGATGACGGAGTACATGCGAAGCACGACAATAGGATTATGATGTCCAACTACTAGATGAGGGGGTTTCCGACTGGTGAAAGTTCAGAGTATGATACACGGGTGACTGACGGATACAGATGCAACATCATGATTGTGGTATATAGTATTGAATCAAGAGACCGGGAGACAGACAGTGAAAATAGCACGGCGGACGAGACGCACCAAGGAAACATAAGATAGCGTACGTGCATGGAGAGGGAGCCGGGACGTAGGTGTACGGGCTCAGGCCGCAACCGCAGCCTTCTTCTGCATGAAACGGCCTTTGCGTGCGCTGGCTACGGGGGAGTGTCGGACATCTTCAGCTGCGTGAACACTCTCTCCACCCGCACAGGAAAACCGGGAGATACCAGTGGGTGCGCGGGCGAGCGGAGCTGCTGCGGCAGCTGCTTCGGCAGCCACAGCAGTCTTCTCGAGCTCCCGTACGAGAGACGCCTTCGCGCCCGCCAGGAAGCCCTCGACGAAGTCGAGGTCGCGGTCGACCATCTTCTCGCTTACCCCGTACCCCCGGAGTTCGTCGAGGACCATCGTCCACGCGGGGTCGAGGTTCGCGCTCGCCTCGACCTGCCCGTCCGCGTCGACGCCGACGTGCGAGACGTGCACGAAGGTGCCTGGGGCTGGAGCTGAGATCATGGATGGCGAGACCCGTCGGGTGGTAGGCGACCGCGTAGGTGAGGAGGCGGCGCCGCCTAGAGGTGTTGCCCTTGAGCTGGCTGTTCTCGGCTTGGGCATGCGTGGGGCTGCAAGAGGGAAGGAGGAATCAGTGATGAGACACTCCATGCGTTCGGCCTCGGAGGAGGCGTACCTGTGACCTGAATGCGAGAGGTGACACGCCTGAGGAACGTCTCAGCCTCGACGTCTTCGTCGAACCGAAAGCCAAACATCCTAGACTGGAACGATTCCTCAGCGAAACACGGCAGTTTATATGAACGGGAAACAACTACATAGCCGGAGAAGACGTGGAAGAACGGCTTGTCCGCACGGTAGTCGAGCGTATGGGGAAGCGGGTGGAACCATACGATTCCCTTTCCGGAGTCGATGTCGACAAGGCGGAACCAGTAGTTCAAATCGTTGCTGGCTTGCTGTACACCGACAGTGCGACCGGGGTGGAGGTTTGTGCCGTTCCGGCCGAAGACAAGCATGCCTCGCAGCCCGGTGTAGGTCCAGGCGTCCGGGCGGGCGCCGAACTCCGAGTGGTAGATGCGCGCGGACGCTGTGGAGAGCACTCTTGCATCTGGAGGGAGCAGAGAATGGACGTAGTGCTTGACGTCCTCTGCGAGCGAGAAAAGCGACGAGACGGTCGCAGAGGGGGAGGGGTGGATCGGGGCTTGCGCCATCTTGGATGGGATTAGACCTGGCAGTACTTGAGATATATGAATGGGAGGAGGGAGCTACGATAGGTCGAGCAGCAGACGCTCCGTAGTATTTGTACTGGAGGTGAAGGAGTGGCAAGCGTCTCGCAGGGGAAGGAAGGGGTGCATCGTGTAATCCTCGTGTCCGAGGAACTAGGACTCCGGCGCCACCCACATCCATGCGCACACAATGGTTTCATTGCGGCACTTCAAAGCGGTACTGAGACCTCAGCAAAAGTAAAGGTGTGAAGGGCCAATCTCGCTGCGGCAAGCAGATAGACGTCTGGCGGCTCGATGACATGTCGTTGCAGGTCCGCACCCCGCACTGTCTAGACAACTAGACCAAGATCGCGACTGCAGCAAGGAGAAGTCCAAATTTACGTGACCTCGTAGAGTTCGCTGCAGCAGCTGGTCGATCACTGGCATATTGAGATCATCCTTCCAGAGGTGTGAGGACCAGCTGCAGCGATGGTGCCACGAATGATCAAACTACGCGGGCGCATCCTAGGGAGAATCAGAGGTCACCTCGAGGCAACAGCATGTTCCATAGACGCAGGGAGGCGTGCGACTATCCAGAGCCACTTCCAAAGGTCTACGGAGTTCGGACAGAATGACAGCCCTAGATGAGAAGTTTGTTCGCAGTCGGAGAGTCAGCGCGACCGTTGACCACACAGGTTGACAGCTTCCGCACCCAACCGATATCCGTGCATGATGTTAGACGTTAGACGGATAGTGCAGATTTTGATCAAGTTCAAGATCACCGTGGCTCTCTTCACGCACCATTTGTGAGAAACCGACCTCTGTGTGGCATCCCCAATACGGCCCGAGGCGCTCTTATATGGGGCAAGCTCGGCCCATGAAGCTTTAAAGCTTGAAGGTCAATGACGCCAGCTTCAAGAATGTGTCATAGTCGACTGCCGTCTAAACCGAGGGTGCTCAGAGATGTCATACTACCGCCAGATAGTTGGGAACCACATGTACCGGATCCGTCATCGCGCCTTTCCGAGGTGGTTTAGAGCATACAGAGACGTAGATGTAGCCCAAGTGGATCGAAGGCAATGCCGCATGTAAGCTTTTGCATGATATCTGTCAATCGCGACAATGACCATGAGCTGTTCGTCGCAGTACGAGGCCAGAGCCGTGGAGGATGACTGCATTCGACGTTGAGATTCCAGGATATTTTTGAGTGGTAACACACAACTGTAGCTGATAATTAGCCATAATGCTGACAAGTACATGGGATGACTTAACTGATTAGATCAAGAGACAAGTTTTTGTACCAGCGGTTCGACGTTCACCGGCACCGGCCGCACCCTGCTCTACAACCAGTAGAACCGGCGAAAGTGTGTTTCTGCGCTCTGCAGGCCGTTGAACTTGCAGGTACGGAAGGTCTAGTTGAAGTAGAGACTTGATATTCAGGGTGTTCCAGTCCGTCAAGTACACTCGGCAACTATCCTCCATACCTTGCAGACGGTGGCTGGACGGCCAAGGTCCTATTTACAACAACTGCAAGAGTCTGTCGTCGAATTCCATGGCAAAGAAGGTCGATTGTTCGATTGACGTTCATTGGAGATATGCTTACAGGCTCTAACAGAAGGGAAAAGGCCCCAAGGGCCAGAAAAGCGGCGGTCGTGACGACGCCGCATGGGCTAGGACGGATGTGATTGAACGCGAGCACATGCGGAATGAGCGGCTCGAAAAATACTACAAGGCACAGAACATCTTGCCCGATGATGAGTGGGAACTCTTCTTGGAAACGATGAAGAATCCGCTGCCTACTACTTTCCGGGTAGCCGGGAGTCGCCAGTGGGTACTTAAATGCGCCGGTCAACCTACGTTGAGCTGAATTTTATCAGAGCGGCGCGGCTGCTGAACGACACAATCAAAGATGTCCATGTTCCGCACCTCGGCGGTGTTGTATTTGAGGGCGAGGCCGTCTCTCCTCCTCAACAAATTCCTTGGTAAGTTCGCGACAAGCATGTAACAGCCCAAGCCTCACGAGCTATAGGTACCCTGAGGGGCTTGCTTGGCAGTTCAATGTACCCAAGAAGGTGCTCCGAAAGTCGCCTGAGTTCAAAAAGTTTCATTCGTTCCTTGTGTTTGAGACAGAAGTGGTGTGTTAGTCCGTGATATGAGATGTGCTGGAGCTAAGTGCGGCGACAGGGAAACGTTTCCCGGCAGGAAGCGGTCAGCATGCTTCCGCCCCTTTTCCTTGAGGTAGAACCTCATCACAGAGTGAGATGCAATCGTCAGTACTCATTCATGAGTGTTTTCTGACATACCAGTCGTTTCAGGTAATCGATATGTGCGCCGCCCCTGGTTCGAAGGTACGCTGTGCGTGCTGTATAGTCAGCGATGAGTACTCATGCGCCCACAGACGGCGCAGCTGCTAGAGGCCCTCCATGCCAATGACACGATCACCTCTTCTTCCATCCCTTCCGGCCTCCTCATTGCCAATGACAGTGATTACAAGCGCACTCATCTCCTCATCCACCAATCCGCTCGACTGCCCTCTCCGGCGCTGATGGTCACCAACCTCGATGCATCGATATTTCCGGCTATCAAGATCCCCTCGGAACAAACCACCTTCCCCGAGCATACGAAGGCGCGTGTCGCTGCGAAGAGGCAGTATCAGCTCATGTTCGACCGTATCCTGTGCGACGTGCCGTGCAGCGGCGACGGAACCTTGCGCAAGAACCCAGGAATATGGAAGCACTGGTCTCCTATGGACGGCAATGGTCTGCACAGGTACAGCCCCCGTTCTATTGTTTTGCAACTCGCCGGTGCCGTGCGGAATGAAATCTGATACCTCGGCACCGCTTAGTCTCCAGCTTCGCATCCTCCAGCGAGCCATGCGTATGTTGAAGAAAGGTGGTCGCATTGTGTACTCGACATGCTCGCTTAACCCGGTCGAGAACGAGGCCGTTGTGGCCGCCGCTCTGAAGTCCATCCCTGGTACGACCTATGCAGCATCGTTGCTTAAGCATCACTTCCCTCACGCTTGACGCGAATCTTTCACCAGGTTTTGAGCTCGTCGACATGTCGAACCACCTGCCGGGTCTGATCTATCGTCCTGGTTTGACCTCATGGAGGCCGAGTGTCAGCAAGGAAATCGATACCAGCTTCGCAACATACGAGGATTACGTACAATCTCTCGATGAGTCGCAGCGTTCCAGCAGTAAGATGGTCGAGTCGCACTGGCCACCTTCGGCGGCCGAGGCGGAAAGTCTCCATCTCACACGCTGGTATGTCATGTCGTATTGTCGTGTCGCTTGGGCCCTGACCATGTGTCCAGTCTTCGCATATATCCGCATCTGCAGGATACCGGCGGGTTCTTCGTCGCGATACTGCAGAAGAAAGCGCCTGTGAAGGTCGCCGGGACATCTACTGCGTCGAAGGAATCAACCTCGTATGTCTGTGACCTATGCACCCGATTGCTTCCGTGCCTGATTGTCGGTTTCAGCGAGAGCAAACGGAGCGCAGATGTTGTGGAGGGCTTGGAGAAGTCGGATGTCAAGAAGCCGAAGCTCGACACTGATGCCCAGCTGGCACAGTCCGAGGACATCCCTGTCGCCGAGGGGGACGAACCGGAAGAGGACGCTGTTGAGGAGACCATGGATGAACCTCCAACGCCCATGGAAGTCGAGCAACCCAGTACAGCTCCCGCGTCTGAACCCAAGATACGCTTCAAGAAGGGAAAGACCGCTGAAGGTGCCAGCGCGCATTTCAAAGAGAATCCTTACACATTCATCGAGCCCGATAACCCCATCATCAAGGCGTGCATGTACGGTGGTCCTCACTCTGATCGTCCTTTGCTCTGACATCTTTGCCTGTAGCGAGAACTTCGATCTCAGCCCGGATTTCCCTGGGTCGAACATGCTAGTCCGGAACCCGATCGGCGATACGGTCCGCTCGCTGTACATGGTGAACGACATTGTGAAGAGCATCATCAAGCATAATGACTACGCCCGCATTCGACTCATGACTGCGGGTACAAAGGTATTCGGGAAGCAAGAAGGCACGGAGGCGAAGCGCGAGGGAAATGAGACACACTTCCGTGTCCTCGCAGAGGGCCTACCCGTTGTCTTGCCCTTCGTTGGCCCCAAAGCTGTTGTCCATGCCGACTTCGCGGCACTGAAGATCCTGATGGAATCCTACTATCCGCTCACCTCTGGTTTCGCCGAGCCTTTCCGATCGATGATAGAGGCCAAGCGTGCGTGCTGCTCCTTCTGATACCTTTTACGATGAGTGATTAAATGTCTCGCCATAGCGAACGGAAGCTACGTCGTTCGCTTCCAACCGGGTCAGCTGGGGAATGCTACGTGAGTTATCCTCTCTTCTGTGCATCCCTCGTCGACTGAACGTGCTTCACTGATGGCGTTAGGCTGACCCACGAGCTGGTCCTGCCAATTTGGAAGTCCAACGTCTCGCTGACCCTGATGCTAGATAAAAGGGCGAAGAGGTACGTGCAACTCCTTCGCTATGGAAGCCATGTTCTCTGACAGACCACTGTTGCCAGCGCTCTGAGCTTGCGGGTCTTTGGAGAAGATATAACGACAGTCGCTCGTGAAGCGAGCGCAAGGAAGCGGAAGGATCAAGCCCCAGTAGGCGCACCGTCAGAAGCTCCCCTCGTCGAGGAGGAGACGGCGAAAAATGCTGAACTGTCAGGGAAGGACGGTGGCGATGAAGCATAGCCTACACATGCAGTTTTGTATGTAGAGTCGGAAAACGCGTCTGTAGCATGCCATATGATTCGACCGCGAGGGTGCACACTACATGGGCGATCATCGCGGCGCCTCTACGCATGACCCGCAAGTAGTGTTGGCTACCGTCGACGATGTCCACTGAAATCTGGTACGTGCTCTCAACGACGCAACCAACATGGGGAAAAGAGGAATCCATAACATTGACATAGCCCTGTTCGGCGCTCGAGGTAACAATACAGACAAGAGGGAGTATATACGGTAGTAAGTAGCTATAGCGAGAGTCACAAGCACAACACAATCCTGACAGCAATATAACATTCGAGAGATCAGAGTTCTACGCCTCCGTGGGAGGATTCAGCCTAGCGTTCACTTTGGAGCGATGTTGACGATTTTTCAGGTGGACTTCGAAATTCTGCAGGGTCTCTCCCGGGCCTGGGGTATAGTGCTGCAGCAATCGTCAGCGAACGCAGGACTTGGGTGGGCAAGATAGGTGAGGCAAACCTTGCCCGGACAGTCGATGCACTTGATACGGAACTCATATACACCACTAGTAGCGTTCTTGCGGATGACGGCCTCGAAGATATCGTCAGGATACTTCGCTTGCATCGCCACCATGCAATCCGTCAGCCACTGCGGAGTAGGGAGCTGCGGGCCACACGTCAGAGACAGTACTGTGAGCGGCTGGATGGTTCACACCTACCGGTGGATTTTGAGTAGGGGGAGCGGAGGGAGCAAGACGAGAAGGAGAAGCTTGAGGCGGCGACGTGACACGCGTCTGCGTGCTGGTGGACTCTGACTTGGAAATCTGCTCGGGCTCAGGAGGAGCAGGAGGAGCAGACTTCGAGTGGGCCCCGCCGTTCATCTTCACTCGCTGGGCCAACGGTGACTCCGACGCACTGGACGCAGTAGATACGGGAGACATCGCTCGATCAGGCCCGTCTGGCACAGCGGATGGCCTGTCCTGGGGAACGGTCTGAGGTTCAGGTTCGGTCTTGGGGGTCTTGGGCTTCGATGGACCAGGAGTCTCCATCTCGCCGTCCTCGTCAGCCACCTGGGGCTTGACGGGCTCGTCGGCGACCGTGGACTGGGGACGCTTCCTCTTGGAGTTCGACTTCGCTTGCTCCTCTGCCCTGATGAGCCCGAGATGGTACTCGGCACTGGAGTTGTACTGCACAGGACGAGGCCTGCGGTGCCTGTGCCAATACTTGCCTGCGAGAGTTGTCAGCAGCAATGCGACACAAGAACGAGACCGTACATACCGCATGTTCCACATTGCGACTTGTCTCCCAGAGGGCCCTTCCGACGACCGACGGCAATGCTCTCGGGACAACCGCAATTCGAGCAGTGCCACACGCCGTCGATCATGTTCGCATGCTGACCGTCCGCGTACTCCTTCTCCTTAGCCTCCCTCTCGAGCTCCTTAACACGCTTCGCGGTGAGGACCACCTTCGAGCCCTGCCTATCAATCCCACTGCTACTTGGAGCAGGAAGGTCGTTCTCGAGCGGCGGAGGAAGCGTAGAGATATCTGCAGCCGTGGAGGGGGTGGGGGCCTTGACGTTCGCACGAGGACGAAGTACTGTTGACGGGTGGGAAGGCGGCTTGAACAAGCCCTTCGGCTTCTTCTCCTTCGTCGACGGTGTGGGAGCAACGGGTGTAAGTGGGGCAGACTGAGCGCTCTGAGGAAGTATCGTAGTCCCGTTCTCGGATGCGACCATGTTGGCAATGGTAAGCGACGCGGCGGCCGCGGCGGCGCGGCGGGAGGTGGGAGCCGCTGCAGCGGCAGCCAGAGCGAGTGCAGCGGGAGAGACCTCTGGGAACCCGATTGCGGGCGTGCGGAAAGTCTTCGGAGGTTCGCGGTCCGGGAGCGCGACACCTCTGCGACCACGAGTGGTCTTCCGTTTGCGACGGGCCAGTTCCTTTTCGCGGTCCTTCTCGTTCTTCTCGATCTCGCTTTCGCTGAGGTAGTGCAGGATCGGCGTAAAGGCCTCGACCTGCTCCATCGACCGCGCACCGGAGACGAGCGAGGGCAACAGTGACATGCGCAGGTCGTCGTCCTGAACGGCGGACCCGTCGGAAGGATGGCCCACCAAGAAGAGCGACTTCTGGTAGATTTGCACCTGCTCCCGGATAGAATGTGCGATGGCCGTCCTGTATAATCCATGAGCTCTGAGAACGAGCAATCCATTTTTAAGAACACTTACTTGAACTCGCCTCCCAATCCAAGGTCCTTGCAGTACACCTCCGCAAACTGCTCAGGAGTGGGATCGGAGTTCTCCAAGTCCCACTCAAACTGGTCCTCCAGCTTGACGGAGCCGACGATGATATCCAGCTGGTAGAATCTGCATGAGCACGCGATTTGCGGAACACAGTACGCAGAACGTACCTTCACCAAGATGCGCATCTCCTCATGCATCAGACTCTCGTCTTCCTCGAAGTCGTCTACCGCCATGGGCGCATCACCGGATGGGAGGACGTCGCTCGGACGCTCCGCGGCCTCATCCTTGACGACTTTCCTGCGCTTGCGGCTCCGTGTCTCCGGCGGCGCAGCCATCTTGTACAGCGCCTTCGACCGCACGCGCTTCCGCCACGCCTCCCACCACGCGGCCTCTTCATCTGTAATCTTGCCACGGAGGATCTCTTCCTCTTCGTCGATCATCACGCCATCCTCGCCGAACGTCGTGGAGTGCGCCTTGTAGTCGCTGAGCTGCTCCTGGATCGACTTTGTGATGATTGCGTGGTAGCTCGGCGCAAGGCCGTAATCCTCGACGATCGATTGAGCAAAGACTTCGGGCGTGACGATGGGGTCTGAGAGGGGTATGTCAGAGGCAGCTGCTCGAAAGAGGCCGTTCAAATCAAGCACGTACCATTCAGGTTCCAAACAAAGGTATCGCGCATTTTGTGATGCTCGACGTCGAACTCCAGCCGTATCGGCACAAGCTGCTCCGGCCGCTTTGCATCTTCGTCTCGCACTCTCCTCGGGCTGAAACGCAATCACACCGTCAGTCATTCATTCTGAACAGTCCTGACGAGAGCTGGGCCCACATTCTCAGACCCTCGCGCTTCCCGGCACGCTTCTTATCCCGGATCTCGCGCTCCTTCGCCGACTTCAAGCCCGTCAGCACGAACTTCTCTGCGCGGCGCCTCCGCTCGTCCTGCTGCGTGCCCGGCGCGAGCGCGAAGTCCTTCTCCCACCACGCGCGCGGCGCGCTCACCGTCGCCTTCATCTCGTCCGCGACGCGCTCGCGCATGCGCTTGTACCGCGCCTCGTACTCCTTGTCCGCGCGCATCCACGTCTGCACGTTCTTGATCTCGTCCGCGCTCAGCGGCGGGATCGCCTTGTCCGAGTCCGCCAGCGGCACCACCGACACCCGCGTCACCTTCGGGTCCAGCTTCACGGTCGTCGGCAGCGGCGGCAGCTGCGGGATGATCTTCGTCACGGGCTGTTGCGCAGGCGGCGCAGTTCCGGGGGCGGAGGGGGGAGTAACTACGGGTTTCCCGTTGGCGTTCGCGGCCGCGGCTGCGATGCCAGGAGGAATCTTGCCAGGAATACCAGGGATCGTGCCTGGAACGCTGGGAGACGCGAGAGACTGGAACGGCGAGACGGCGTTCGGGGGGAGCGACGGTTGTCTAACAGGGGTCTGCGGTACGGGGACCGGCGGGGGCCCGTCAATGCCCATGCCCATGCCTGGGATACCCACGCCCACTCCAGCGAGCCCGGTGTTCATGTTCGTCGGGGACGTCAAGCCGATGGGTGCGCCTCCCGTAACCGCCCCACTCGGGACGGGGGCCATGCCCATGCCCATCGCACCTACTCCGCCTATACCAGCGACGCCGGCCATGCCCGGGATGAGGTTGTTGGTGTTCACGTTCAGCGCGGCGCTGTTCGGCGCACCCGGCACTGGCACAGGCATGCCGCGCGGCAAGACGGGAGGCGGCATCATCCCGCCGCCCGCCCCGCCCATGAGCGCGCCCTGGTTGGCAGAGACGATCGGCTGTGGCTGCGGTTGAGCAGGCCCTGGGGCGGGCCCGACGTTTCCCGTAATGCCCATCCCAGCGATTCCAGTCCCACTCGCGGTGCGTGACATCTGCGGAGCGGCTGGCGGCCCTCCGGCGGGACCAGACGCAGACGACGGAGCAGGCGTCGGTGCTTTTGCGGGGGTTGGCACAGGGGTACCGGACGCCTTGCGCTTCACGCCGACCTGCGGAGACCCAGGCGGGAGAGCTTGAACGGGTGCGGGCGCGATCGGAGTGAACCCAGGAGTCGACTGCTGTTGTTGTTGCTGCGACGGCGACGTCTTCGCCTGCTGCTGCTGCTGCTGCTGTTGTTGTTGAGACGGCTGCTGGAGCTGTTGCGCCTGCTGGCGGGGCGTCTGCGGGGGCGCTGCGTGTCCCGAGGCCGTCGGTGGCCGACTAGGCACCCTCTGCTGCTGTTGCTGGAACCCCTGCCCTTGTCCCTGTGCGTCCCCGCCGCCGCCGCTCACAGACTGACTCGTCGGCGGACGCTGCGGGACGCCCGCCGGGCTCTGCGGGACGCTGCCGTGCGGGACGGGCAGCGGCGCCGCCGGCGCGCTCGGGCTCCCTTGACCCTGTCCCTGCAGCCCTTGCGGGACCTGCGCACCGCCCATCGTCGGCGTCGGCGGGTTCTGACTCTGACTCTGGCTCTGGCTCTGAGCGGTGCCCGGCCGCGAGCCCGTCGCGGTCCCCGGGCGCATCGGTCCTTGATGCTGCTGCTGCTGTTGGTGTTGCTGGTGCATGCCCGGGTGCATGCCGTGTCCGTGCCCGTGCCCGTGCTGCGAGGACGACGCGGTCGGCGGCCTCGGCGGGATCGACGACGGCGGCGGCATCATCCCCATCCCGCCCATGCCCGCTTGCGACGGCTGCGGTGCGTGCGGCCCCGGCCCGGGCGTCGACGCGGGCGACGTCTGGAGCTGCTGCTGGGCCTGCGACGGGCCGCTCTGCGAGAGCCGGTGCGCGTGCGCGCTGAAGGACGCGGACGACGGCGGGCGCTGCTGCTGCTGCTGGTTCTGCTGGGCGAGCTGCTGCTGCTGCTGGAGCATCTGCATCTGCTGCACCTGCGCGGGGGTCATCCCTCCCGCGGCGCCACCTGAGCCCGAGCCAGCGCCGGAGCCCATCTGCGCCATCATCGCGGCGCGCTGCATCTGGAGCGCCTTCATCTGCGCGGCGTTCGGGAACCCCTGTCCCTGGCCATGGCCTTGCTGCTGCTGAAGCTGCTGCTGGCCTTGGTGTTGTTGGAGGTGCTGGAGCTGCGGATGCGACATTCCGAGGTTCGGCGTGGACGGTGTCGCGGGCGCCGTCGGTGAGCCGTGCGTATGCGCGAGCCCGTGCGCGTGACCGTGGCCGGAGACGTTGGGCAGCGAGGAGGAGCCACTGGGAGGCGACGTGATCGAGGGGACGCCGCCTGCGTCGACAGGAGACAGCGACTGGTCAGCGGCATGCGGGAAAGAGAACGAGGGAGGAGACGCACCAATGCCCATGTTCATCCCGCCCATGCCACCCATGCCCATCCCTCCCATGCCCATCCCACTCATCCCGCCCATATTCATCCCGCCCATCCCGCCCATTCCACCCATTCCGCCCATCATGTTCATCCCCCCACCGAGCGCCGCAGGGTTGATTCCTCCCATCTGCGCGTGCTGCTGTTGCTGTTGCTGCTGCATGAGCGCCGCTGGGCTCATACCCATGCCCATACCGCCCATCCCTCCCCCGCCGCCGCCGGCTCCTCCATAGTTCATGCCCACGCGCTGCGCCTGAGCCTGCGCCTGCATCTGCTGGTACTGCGCCATGCGACCATTCATCCCTCCCATACCTCCCATGCCACCCATGCCACCCATGCCGCTCATCCCTCCCATACCGCCCATACCGTTCATTAAGGCAGCCGGGTTCATACCGCCACCTCCGCCTTGCTGGAACATCGCTGGGTTCATCCCTCCGCCGCCGCCGCCGCCGCCCATGGAGCGCATGGCGTGCATTTGCTGGATTTGCTGCGGGGAGAGGCCAGGCTGGGGCGTCGCGCTGCTGCCGGGGTTGCCTCCGCCTGCGAGGAAGGCGGGATTGATGCCTTGGGACATGTCCGCCTGCGGGGACGTGTTCATAGTACTTGTGGGATGCGGAGTGCCGTGATGTCTTCGTGATCGTGCTTCGTGCTGCCGCGCTCGTTCGGAGGGGTGCGCAACTCAACGAGAGTGCATATGTGTCCCGGGAGAGTAGGAGGACCGTCCTGAACGAGATTCGGCTTGTCAGGATGGCTGTATGCGGAAGACGGGACAGGACAGGAAACAAGGCGGGAAGCGGGCGAGGCGGCACGTGGTGCGGGGAGAATGAACGGGAAGAACGGCGGCGCGACTTACCAGGCGGGATTTGACGCGAGAGAGCGTGGATGGCGGGCGATGGGAGGGAGTCGAGGGGAACGTTGCTGACGAATCCCGGCGTGCACGAGTGTTCCCGGGCCAAAAAGCGGAATGAGAGCGTTCCCCAGAGGAGATATTGACGCGTAGGAGGGTCGGAGTGCAGGAGGAGGTGGGTGTATGCGTGCACGGCCGGGCTACGAGAGGCAGCCGTGTTATCGCGGTGCGGTCAGAGTCCAAGTCGCAGCGTGAGCGTCGGACTGGGACACGCACCGTGCCCAAACAGTCACACACAGAGGTCACGCACGCTGCTGCTGGCGCTCACTCGTCGCATGCTGCAGCCTGCTCATCGTCATGCTCGTCGTCGACGGACTGCAGACGGGGACGGACACGACGTGCGAAGGGGCGGACGTGGCGGGAGGAGGAGAGTGGGTCCGAGTCGAAACGACGACGACACTCGAGCTCGTCTGTCTGCCCCGATCTAGATCGCACGCGCAGATCTCCTCTCCTCGCCCTTCCGCCCCAGTCCTCCTCTCTTCCTTCCCCTTCCCGTCTCCTCTCTGGTGCTCTGCGCTGGGCCAGGACGCGTCGCGCGTGCTCTCTCTGCGTGCCTCTGCTCGCCCTCTCTGCGCGTGGTCATCCGCTCGCGATCGCCGGCCGTCGCCTGCTTCTGTCCCTCTCCTGCCTCTCTCTGCCCTCCGCTCTTCTGCTTCGCGTCTCGAGCATACACCGACGTCCCTGTGCTCGCGTCCTCTCCCCTCGCTCGTACTCTCCTGCTCTCGCCTGGTCGTGTCCCGCCTCCGCCCTCCCGCCCTCCCCGCCCGCGCCCCCTCCCGAAGCGAGTCCGGCCCCGCCCGCGATCCAGCACACAGACGCGATTGCCGACTCGTCGCCGTGGAAGGATTCAAGGAGATAGGTAGTGTTTTCGGTCCTAGTTCACGGTAGTGCACTCCGCATAGTGTGCTCGTTTGCGGTTCTCGTCTCCCGCGGTGCGTTCTGTCGTACTTCTCATTGGTGGCTCGTCACTGACGCTCTCTTTCCCGCAGTCCCTCGCGCTCACTCCGCCGCAGAACAGGTACGTCTCGTCTCGTACTGCCTCGTAGCTCACAGGAACTCACATCTGCAGCGCGTCCTCACTGCAGCTGCAGCTCCGGCCCCACACTCGGCCCGACAACGCGAAAGGAGCCCGTGCAGCGCATGGGAATGCACTGGTAAGCCCCTCCGCGTCGCTGCCTATCTGATCCGCTCGCGCTGACGTTCTGCACTCGTAGCGCTTCAGCTTAGCGCAGCTGCCGCGCATCCGTCTGCCCGCGCCGAATTCCTCGATGCCCTCGTAAGTACGTACCGCCCATCCGCCGGCCACGCGCGAGCAGATACAAACCACCCGCGTCATCGCTCCGCACACAAGATGCAGCGCGTCAGCCGGCGTCGCGTCCGGCTTGCATCCTACATCCCGCCCCGTCCGCAAGCTCGCCCCCGCGCCTCTCGCGTCGCTCCGGACCGTCGAGGAGCACGCCGGCCCTTGTGCTGTCGGAGGAACCGCCCACGCGCATAACTCGCCGGCGCAGCCCGTGCTCTCGAGCGGGCACGGCCCCGGCGAGCTCGCTGTATCGTAGTTCGATTAGCTACTTTCGCATTTTGATACAATACGATAGACCACATACCCCTGTGCCCTGTGATGGATTCTGAGCTCAGCAACGCCCCGGGACGCGTGGTCGCCGTCATCAGCGACCCGCCGGATTTCTTCGTGACTGACGCTCTCACCTTTTGGATTCGAGTTACAGTGCCGCCGGACTTTGCAGCCCCCTCGCAGCGCCGCCGCCCTCCGCTCGTTCGACCTTCAAGTCCGAGAAAGCGTCAGCTCGCCGGAGGTCGTCTCGCACCCGCCGGATTCGCACCCCGAGTCCGTCCCTTGCCGGGGAATCCGACCGCAAGTGCTCGCGTACGCACGAGCCCGTCAGGTACGTTGCGCACCGGAGACGTACATAGCTGACCCGCGACGCGTGCACTTGCAGGCCGCGTACACGCCGCAAGCGGGCGAAGACCTCGGGATGCGATTGCAAAGCACAAGTGAGTCGTGAGTACATAGGAGCGAACGCGTGCGCGCAGAGACTCACCGAGGACCTGTCCATCTGCAGCGGCATGGCTTCGTCGGGACCGGGCTCGCGAGGTTGCGAAGACGACGGCGTACGACCGCCCCGCGCCAGCACGCGTGCGTCGCCGCACGAGCGGGCGGACCCCTCGAGCGCCGGGACGACGCCCTCGAGCACGCGCAGCGTCAGCAATCCTCGTCCGTGCTCGGCAGAGGCGACACTCACCCACCCCGCCCACCTCGCAGCGCTGCAGCTCGCCCCGGGCCAGCCCGTCCGCGACTCGGTGTCCGCTTCGGCCCGCCCGACGCGGTCTCGCACTGGCGTTCGAAGCCGCGGCTGTCCAGGTCGTCTGTACGCCGGAGACTTGCCCTTGCAGCGAGGTCGTCCGGATGGGACGCGGTTTGAGCTGCGTGGGCGTGCGAGGTAAGTACTAACGTGTTCAGCACGCCGGAAACGTACTAACTTGAACTGGGGACGCGTCGATCGACAGGTCATCTTCACGTCGCAAGCGGACGACGACGCGTTCTGGGCGCTCGTCAACTACTCAAAGGAACGAACCGGCGCGTCAGACTCACCACAGGTTCCCCCGCCGCCTAGCTGCACATCCAACGACAACGACAAGACGCGCGGCTCCGGACGACGAATGCTACCGCAACAGGTGCATGCGTCGCCGTGCCACCGAGCGGATGCGCATGCGTAACGTGAGTGGACGTCGTATGTACATCTCGGGACACGGAACACTCACCGTCCGAACTGCAGCGCAGACGCCTGCAGAGCATCGCGCCGTCGTCGTCCACGCGTCCAGCCCGCCGAAAGGCGTCTCGCACTTGCGCTCGGAGCCGCGGGATTTGCGCGGCAAGTCGGTTCCTCGCCGGGGATTTGCATGCAAGCACGGCAGTCGGGACGCTGGCCTAGTTCGAGCACGTACGCGTCGGGTGAGTAGCTGCTCGTCTGACGCGTCGGCGGAGTGCTCACCTGGGCCCCGGATGCGTGGATTTGCAGGTCGTTCGAACGCCGCGCGCTGAGAACGACCCCGAGATTCAGGTTCAAGCCGCCCGCGAGCATGCGTCAAGACTCACCGGGTGCTCCTTGCGCTGCCAACGGTGTCTCCGGCAAGGTGGTACGCGGGCTCTCGACGACGAGGCTCTGCGACCGTCCGCCAGCGCGTGCAACACTATGACCACGCTATGGTCGAGCCGGAGCCTATGACGAGCGAGAGGGCCTCTCGACGTTCGAGCGACCAGGCAATGCGCTTGCGTGCGTCATCATGTGAGTCTACGCGAATCTTTGCGGGACAAGTGACACTCACCGACCAAACACCAGTGCTCGCCGACGGTACAAAGCGGCCGTCGGTTACGCGCTCTCGAGCACGCGTCGTTCCGCTTGAAGCACTCTCGCAGCTGCGGTCGATGCGGCCGGGCTCCCCCCGACAGGGCGCCATCCCCGAGTACACCATCCCGGGCTGCGTTCCAAGCACATAGGCTCATCAGGTACGTGGTAGCACGTCGGATGCAGCAACTGCAGACTCACCTGATTGGTCCACGCGTCGAGTAGCACGTCATCCGTGAACCGCAACTCCCAATCCCGTCGCCGGACGCGCTGACGCGGCGGCCTTTCGCCAGCCCCAGGCTCGTGTCCACTGGCAGGCGATCTTCTCGCCCCCGGAGGCCATCTGCAAGCCGAAACAGGCGTTTCCGTCGCCCTCGCGCTCTGCGTAGGGGCGAACGGGGCCACTTTGAGAGGCTGCGACGCGGCGGTGCTCTACCGCTTCCAGCCAGCGGGAAGCGTCTCTCGGCGACATGTGGGCTCACGAGAAGGAAAGCCGACGATTGTCGCAGCGCCGCCGTGTCGCAATTCCCGCGAGAAACAAGACGTGGCATGCTACGTGGTGAGTACGTCCGGGCATGACTATCGCGCAGATGAGCTGAAACACGTAGACGACACTACTCACAAGCAGCGCGAGTCGCAGCAACAGCACGGGGTCGGGAGAGGATAGGGGAAGAAAAGAGAAGAAAACAAAGCCGGGAGGAACCCACGGGCAGCCGCGCTCAAGCTGACGAGACCGGCAAAATCCAGAAGAAAATTGCACTGTTCGCGTCCGCGATCGTCGCCGCGAGGCGTCCTGAAGCTGCGGGATTCTCCGCCGCGCGCCGTGCGCCGGGAGCCGCAACCCCTCCCGCTGGCGGATTCGGAGAACGCAACATGCGCTGGCACACGCTCGGTATCGGAAAGGAGCTCTCAATACGACGGGAGAGTCCCCGCCTCCACAATGATTCATTTGCGCAGCCTTCAGCCTCTCTGACAGTGACTGTAGTCTACAGGCGCGGCATGGAGCTGATGCTGCGCGCGCACCCCTACCAGAGCGTATCCAGGTCCACTTTGCGAGGACAAAAGCCTATGTACGACATAGATACATTCCCAAGAAGTCCACCTCGCTCGTAGGAGCGATTCTGCGCGCCCAGTACGCGATTGATCGGGTCCGACCCCTCATCGTCTCCAGGTCAGATCCAGTCCCCCGACGCGGACTCAATCTCGTCCGTGTCCGCCGCCCTCGCCTCCGCTGCACGCTCGACGAACTCATCAATCGGGTCGTCCGTCAGCGTGTATCTCGTACGCTTCCGCGCGGGCTCCGGGATACCGTCCTCGTCGTCGGAAAGGATGTACTCACAGCTCTTCACACCGGGCCTAGGGCGACGGAGCCGGCGGTTCGTCGGGTTCGTCTTAGGACGACGGCGGGCACGCTTCGTGTCGACCCGCTGATGACGGCGTCGCTCACCGGGTACCGGTGTGGTCGACGTCGGGTGGATGCCGATAATGCTGAGGTCGACGGGATGGAGCACGAGCGGCGCAACCTCTACGCGCAGCACATCCTCCCCTTCGTCTTCATCTTCCCCGTCCGATGCGTCATTCGCTCGCTCGAGCTGCTCCGGACACGGGTGAACAGTTGTCGGGTCGCGCGCCGCGTTGGCGAGGTCCTCGCGCGTGGCCGGCACGAACTTCAGCTTACTGCCGGTCCACAGGGAGCGCAACTTCAAGAAGGGAGCCGCCCCGCCCCGTATGTCGCTGAAATTGCGGAAGAGGACACTCTTCGGCCACCCGACTAGCTTCCACCCGTAGCGGATGACTACAAGTCGAGCGTACGTATCGGTAGTGTAGCTCATACGCGCGCGAGGGAGGCCCGTGAGTTTTACTGCAGCATGCAACGTTGGCTCGCGGCATCTTCACGCTGCAGGTGATCAATGGACTCACCAAGCTTCCTGTCGAGCGCAGTGCGTACCTCCGAGCGGACCCGGTCGCGAAGACACCCGAGAGTGGCAAACTCTGTTGCGTGAGGCTGAGGTGTGAACGGGATGAACATGGCAGATGGCATGGACATGTGGAGACGATGGGAGGAGCTCCGGAGGATGCAGCTGCACTGAGTCAGGCAATGTGGACCGCTCTCGGGACGACTGACAATCAGTGAAGTAGTTCCCCCGTCTTGGCTCGCATTGAGTATCTCTGAGCTTACATCATGTCTGTCAGGAATTTGCAGGTTTCCGAGAAAGGCCCTTCCCTGCATGTAAATCAATGGGCAGAGCAGCCTCCGCCAGAATCACGATACCTCTTTGCCTCGAAGTCGCCTTTGTGCTGACATGTCTGCCGTCCAGACGGTCCTCCTCTGTCCAATCAGAATGGGAGAGGCTTCTAGATGGATTGGCCGCAGTCGACGCTGCCTGGAGCGCAGCCTGGTCTGTTAATCAGTGCCGTGGGTATCGATGCGGGGAGCTCGGATGTGCAAGCATCGCACACCGACCATGGAGCAAATCGCGAAAGAAGCAACGGCATTCCCCTGGCCACTCATACCGCACTCACCTCTCCTATCAGGTACGTCACTCATGCTTCTGCAGATCGGCTTGCGGCTGAGACCTCCATTCGACTCTACGCAGCACGACAATCTGTGGCCATCGAGGTAAGCATCATACTCTCGCACTTGCTGAACAGTGTACTGTCGCACCGATCACATCATGTCTCTGTATTTACAGTGTACTCTATGCAGGCAACTCAAGGACTTTGCTCTGAGCTTGCAGGACGATTTCCGTGGGTCCGGAGGCTTCTCGCCTCCTTGATCGTCAGCCGTCACTCAAGTGGCCGCTGTGCCCCTCCCTGGGCGCTGCAACACAAAAATACCAGGTTTAGCTCTGATCCGGTACCTGACAAGCTGTTCATCTGACGTAGGACCTCTCCGGCGGATCTGCCAAGTCCGAGTAGCAACCCAGCCGATGACAAGCATGCACGCATGTTCCTCCTCCCAACCGCGGTTTCCGCTGTCTTTGGCAGCTCAGCATGTCTTCTCGCAGCTGACCGTACAGTGCAAGACCCCGGCAGCAAGTGTATGTGGGTCTGCAATGTACTACAATGGATCCATCGCCCACTGGCACCGGGATTTACGAGATGCCTCCTGCAACTGCCGCTCCCATGCTCGATATTTGACCTCTGTGCCATGACAGCCCTGGACGGCCATCTCTTGTAGCCATAGCGGCCGACCAGAGAGCACAATTGGCTTACTCTGTTCGGATGGTGACGTGAGCGTCCCACGCCTTGGCGAGACTTCTTCGGGGCGCATGGCTCGATAAGATGCTTCTCCGCTCGGTCCTTGTACTCACATGGTCTGAAAACTGCTACACGACCCTTTCTCCGTGACCTCGGGTGAGAGTAGGCAAGCATCGCGGCGGGATGCTCGGGCATGCTCTTGTCAGCGAGAGCGGGCAGCGCCGACTCAGAGTCAAGCAGTGCTAGTCTTCGAGCACTCAATGGGACATGAATTATTACATCCTTGCGTCCTTCGCATGCAGCAGACGACTCAGAATTTAGCATTGCAGACACTTAGACAAATTCAGCACGCAGAACGTATGCCGTTGCATGCCAAGACAGCAACAGGACCTGACTCGGAACCCGATGTGCGGTGCTCAATGCGGGACAGCCTTGTGGAAACTTAATGCACATATGTTGGTGTAAGCAGCCGCGTAGGGCGGCGGTCTGCTGAGCAACAGGCAGGCGGCCGAGGATCGTGATGCGGATGCGAGCACGATCCGTGCGCCTGCAATACGTGCGTGAGTACTTTCCAGCTATCTCCCCGGCTTCACAAACCTCTGTCCTGCGTCCACTGGCAGAGCTACCATACCCACCCCAAACTTGCGCACACCTCCTGCCCCTCCTTCACATCCACTTATCGTGGACTTGTGTCTGCACCTGCTGTGAGTCATGTTGATGATGTGCTGAAGCCAGCGCAGTCCGTCGGGAGTGCGGTACGTCCATCCCGAGTACCCATTCTATACATATTCTGATGCTGCCGTGCGATTGTGGAGGCGTGGCAAGCACGCAGGACTTGCATCGCGTCACTGGTGTAGAGGTAGAGGTGAGCAATGGCTTGACAGAGCAAGCACATCTCGCGCCATCTTAAACGGGGCCTATGAACAGCTCAGCATCGTCTCCAGCAAGCCTTGCACTCCCGTACGGACATGGTGGACGCAGGCGGCTCCGTGTACACCGCATATCGAGATTGTGGACTACTAGTAGTATGTACATGCTCTGACCGTTGACAAGCACTAGCACTCACTAACCTGTAGTGATCGCGTCGCAGTAGCCCCATCTCCGAACCTACTCACTTGCTCACTCCCCGTCTTCACATGTCCGGTGCGTACCCCGCCGGAACATTCATGCGCACAGGTTATCGTTGCTGATGGAGAATTCACATACCAGACACCCAGGGAGTAGGCGGCGTCAGCACAATTTGGTGAGTCAAGTACATCGACATCGGAGCGAGGCATTGTCGCTCATCGAGATAATGTCCGGCCAGCGAGATGCAACTTCTCGCGCTCGACGCGCTCTCTGCAGCTGCGGAAGCAGCTCTCATCGTAGTGTATGACTTACCTGTGCTCAGTACTGTACGCACGGCGGGGATGCTCGGGTGAGGCTGTGCGCAGACACCTACCTTTGCGGCGTCGGGGCGCCCACGGCTAGGCTAGGGTGCGGACACTTGAAGCGCAACGGCGGGAGCGACGGCTCTTGCGGTAGAGGGTTTCTACGGAGAAAACAGGCGTGCCTAGGAGTGCGGGCACGACGCGGGCGCTGAGCGGCGGAGGAGGGCCGGAACGGTTGATGACCGAGAGGGTGTTAGCAGCAACGAGTCCGCACGCGAGGAACTCGTGTCGAACGCCGGAGGACGGGCTCATAGGCGTACCTACCGTTTGTATCAGTAGCATGTCCGGGTGGGTGTGGGCACGGCGAACGCGGACGGCGGAAGGCGCGCAGCGTCGATGCCTGCCGTCCGGTCCCGCGCAGCCTGGGAGTCGACACGGCCAAGAGGTGTCGCTTTCGGAGGGTTTGCGCGTTGAGCGAAGAACGCTCGCCGCGAAAGCAGCACGAGCAGGACACGAGACCGGCCGCGGGAACAACAGCGAGCACAGAAAACGGCGGACGGAGACGCCCTGCGCGTGACAAGTGCTGCGCGCGACAGCGAGCTGTGAGCGGCACGACTCCATCACAACGAGCTCGAGTAGAGCGGATGCGACGCCAGCCCCGTCGTCTGTGTCTAGTCCCGCTGCAGTGTCCCGTCATATCCGCTGCGAGTCTGTCGGCGAGTCTGAGCGCCGTCGGCGAGTGCTCCCGTGCTCGATACTCCCGACGGCGGGTGTGCCGAGTCGGCCGCTGACAGCACGAACTCGAAGCCCGCACGTCAATGCTTTTGCGGGGGCGGGCACGGGGGTACCGGACGCCTTGCACTTCGCGCCGACCTGCGGAGACCCAGGCGGGAGGGCTTGAACAGGTGCGCGTGCGATCGACTGCTGCTGCGACGGCGAGGTCTTCGCTTGCTGCTGCTGCTGCTGTTGTTGTTGTTGTTGAGACTGCTGTTGGAGCTGCTGGGCCTGCTGGCGGGGCGTCTGCGGGGGCGGCGCGTGTCCCGAAGCCGTCGGTGGCCGACTAGGCACCCTCTGCTGCTGTTGCTGGAACCCCTGCCCCTGCCCCTGTGCGTCCCCGCCGCCGCCGCCCATAGACTGACTCGTCGGCGGACGCTGCGGGACGCCCGCCGGGCTCTGCGGCACGCTGCCGTGCGGGACGGGCAGCGGCGCCGCCGGCGCGCTCGGGCTCCCTTGGCCTTGTCCCTGCAGCCCTTGCGGGATGTGCGCGCCGCCCATCGTCGGTGTCGGCGGGTTCTGAGTCTGAGTCTGAGTCTGACTCTGGCTCTGGCTTTGGGCGGTGCCCGGCCGTGAGCCCGTCGCGGTCCCCGGGCGCATCGGTCCTTGATGCTGCTGCTGTTGGTGTTGCTGGTGCATGCCCGGGTGCATGCCGTGTCCGTGCCCGTGCCCGTGCTGCGAGGACGACGCGGTCGGGGGCCTCGGCGGGATCGACGACGGCGGCGGCATCATCCCCATCCCGCCCATGCCCGCTTGCGACGGCTGCGGCGCGTGCGGCCCCGGCCCCGGCGTCGACGCGGGCGACGTCTGGAGCTGCTGCTGGGCCTGCGATGGGCCGCTCTGCGAGAGCCGGTGCGCGTGCGCGCTGAAGGACGCGGACGACGGCGGGCGCTGCTGTTGCTGCTGGTTCTGCTGGGCGAGCTGCTGCTGTTGCTGGAGCATCTGCATCTGCTGCACCTGCGCGGGGGTCATCCCTCCCGCAGCGCCACCCGAGCCCGAGCCCGCGCCGGAGCCCATCTGCGCCATCATCGCAGCGCGCTGCATCTGGAGCGCCTTCATCTGCGCCGGGTTCGGGAACCCCTGTCCCTGGCCATGGCCTTGCTGCTGCTGGCCTTGGTGCTGTTGGAGGTGCTGGAGCTGCGCGTGCGACATGCTGAGGTTCGGCGTGGACGGCGTCGCGGGCGCCGTCGGTGAGCCGTGCGTATGCGCGAGCCCGTGCGCGTGTCCGTGGCCGGAGACGTTGGGCAGCGAGGAGGAGCCACTGGGCGGGGACGTGATCGAGGGGACGCCGCCTGCGTCGAGAGGAGACGGCGACTGGTCAGCGGCATGCCGGAAAGAGAACGAGGAAGGAGACGCACCCATACCCATGTTCATCCCGCCCATGCCACCCATGCCCATCCCTCCCATGCCCATCCCACTCATCCCGCCCATATTCATCCCGCCCATCCCACCCATTCCACCCATTCCGCCCATCATGTTCATCCCCCCGCCGAGCGCCGCAGGGTTGATTCCACCCATGTGCGCGTGCTGCTGTTGCTGTTGCTGCTGCATGAGCGCCGCTGGGCTCATACCCATGCCCATCCCGCCCATCCCTCCCCCGCCGCCGCCGGCTCCTCCATAGTTCATGCCCATGCGCTGCGCCTGAGCCTGCGCCTGCATCTGCTGGTACTGCGCCATGCGGCCGTTCATCCCGCCCATCCCGCCCATACCACCCATTCCCCCCATACCGTTCATACCACCCATGCCGCCCATGCTACCCATACCGTTCATCAACGCGGCTGGGTTCATCCCGCCGCCGGCGCCGCTGCCGCCTCCACCTTGCTGAAACATCGCTTGGTTCATTCCTGCGCCGCCGCCGCCTCCCATGGAGCGCATAGCGTGCATTTGCTGGATTTGCTGCGGGGAGAGGCCGGGCTGGGGCGTCGCGCTGCTGCCGGGGTTGCCTCCGCCTGCGAGGAAGGCGGGATTGATGCCTTGGGACATGTCCGCCTGCGGGGACGTGTTCATAGTACTTGTGGGATGCGGAGTGCCGTGATGTCTTCGTAATCGTGCTTCGTGCTGCCGCGCTCGTTGGGAGGGGTGCGCGACTCAACGAGAGTGCATATGTGTCCTGGGAGAGTAGGAAGACCGTCCTGGACGAGGTATGGCTTGTCAAGACGGCTGTATGCGGGAGACGGGACAGGACAGGAAACAAGGCGGGAAGCGGGCGAGGCGGCACGTGGTGCGGGGAGAATGAACGGGAGGAACGGCGGCGCGACTTACCAGGCGGGATTTGACGCGAGAGAGCGTGGATGGCCGGCGATGGGAGGCAGTCGAGGGGAACGTTGCTGACGAATCGCGGCGTGCACGAGTGTTCTCGGGCCAAAAAGCGGAATGAGAGCGTTCCCCAGATGAATTATTGACGCGTAGAAGGGTCGGGGTGCAGGAGGAGGTGGGTGTATGCGTGCACGGCCGGGCTACGAGAGGCAGCCGTGTTATCGCGGTGCGGTCAGAGTGCAAGTCGCAGCGTGAGCGTCGGACTGGGACACGCACCGTGCCCAAACAGTCACACACAGAGGTCACGCACGCTGCTGCTGGCGCTCACTCGTCGCATGCTCATCGTCATGCTCGTCGTCGACGGATTGCAGACGGGGACGGACACGACGGGCGAAGGGGCGGACGTGGGGGGAGGAGGAGAGTGGGTCCGAGTCGAAACGACGACGACACTCGAGCTCGTCCGTCTGCCCCGATCTAGATCGCACGCGCAGATCTCCTCTCCTCGCCCTTCCGCCCCAGTCCTCCTCTCTTCCTTCCCCTTCCCGTCGCCCCTCCCCCCTTCTCCCCGCAGCGCTGGCCGTCCGTGCTCTCGGAAGATGTCGTCTTCGTGCTTGGTGAGTCATTGTGTTGACGCCCAGGCGCGCGCGCTAACTCTCGTCCGCACCGCAAGACCTCGAGCCTGGGTAGGGTTCGTACGCGATCACCTACTACCAGCTCGAGGAATAGAATGAACGCATCATGCTCTCTGAGCGCTGCGATACATGCCCTGTGGTTACTCACTACGATGCCCATGGAGATATGCATTTCCAAACGGCGTGGTACTCGCATCCTCAGGCTTGTCTAAGCACAAGGCCAGGCAGAGGGTACGTCGCGTAAAGCCCCCCTCGTCAGGCCACGGAGCCCTCCGAGTGCACGGATGCCACCTCCCGACTCTGTCGTCGCTCTCTAGGACCCTGATAGTATGGCGAGCGGCAAGCGAACATTGCTGAAGTACGTCCCATGCCCATAACTTCCGACGAAACTGACGCTTCCATAGTAGCCCTCGATGCTTGTTCGACCTACTCCCCACTACGGCTTGCGCTCGCACAGCGTGTCTAGCCCCTCGTCATCAATTCATGGCACGTATACGATGACTTCGCACACATCGCCTCCTGACACCTGCGCCCGTGCGATGTCCCTTCTCCACATCGTCCCCGCCCTCGTACCCCAAATGGGGACCTCAAACTCTGTTTCGAGGTTTGGATCCTCCCTGGAGCGCATACCGACGACGGCGATGTCTAACGCTCGATCAACTCAGCATCTCGGAACGCCGTGAACGGGGTCTCCTGCACGAAACCGGGTCCGGCGTTCTCGGCAGGGGTAGAACGTTCCATTCAACAACGCTACGCGTCAGACGCACTCGGCTGAACACTGCACGTCGCGCCCGGAGGGGGCCAACGACGCTACAAATACGTTCCCCGTCCAACGGCGTTCGTCCCTTTGCGCCCGCCCCTCCCCCCCGTGTCGACCCTGCCGTTGACTAATAGCAATACTTTCATGCACTAAGGCCCTTCAAACCCTGTGCATACCTCGACATCACGTCCCCTCGACTCAAAAGCAAGCACTGGGGGAGGCTGAACCTCCGACCACGATACGAGTGCGCCGCCGTGGTGGACTATGACTTTCAGTACATGCCAGCATCGCGCACGCATGCTTACACATCTCAAATGGTCACACTCGCTGTCCGACATGCTCGCGATCGCTTCTCGTCGGTGAACGACTCTACTCCAGGGCACCTACCGACGCTTCTGAGGCCCTCCTCGTCGAGGGCTTTACCGGTGGGTCACACAACTCGACGCGCCCACGCTCACATAAGTACAGTCACATTGTAGCACATCCACGAGTATCGCGTCGCGTCGTTACGTATCGTACATTCCATAGCAAACGAGAGCGTACGTGTATGCTGAAACTAGAGGCCATCACAGAGGCTGTATGTATAGATACTGAATCCGGGAATCCGAGCCAGAGACCGTCGCAGGAACCAAGAAGCCCCAAGCAGCCAACAGTCGCCAAGCGCACCAGCTTCCGTGCAAAGGAATGACTCGGGCGACGGACGTTGAGCACGCCCTCCTATTTGCGTGCGCGCGTTGCCCCGCCTCAACGGCGGGAGGTGCGTGCTGACGTCGTCTGCGGCCTACCGTCTCTGTGCATCTGCTGGGTTGCCTGGCTAGGCTGGCTGTCAGGGGAGAGAGGGTGAGGGAGATAGACAGAGGAATACGAATGAAAGATGAGCATAATGTGAAATGGGATGAGGAAGGGAAAGTAGGGTTCTATGTGCTACGATTGATGAGAAGGGGCCCAGCAGGTCCCTGCCAAGCATCCCCTCTGTTCTCCTTGGTGCTTTCACTATGTTCTTGAGGATGGCTGATGAGATGGGTGGTGTCAGAGATGCAGTAAGTTGATGGAATGACTAGATGGAACACAATGATCACTTACACATGGTCCTCAATGGGTACCCACAGCATGTCACATGGAAAATCTGACAAATGTGGTATGTCATCATCATGTTCGAGGTGCAATAAAAGTGAGACCTACCACTGCAACGCTGCAGAACATGCACCCGAACTGCACACCTGAGTTTTGGCAGCTTTTCTGAGATATGGGCTGTCCACCATGCTGCATCGTAGGTCTGATCATTCTCCACAAGAGAAAGTGTAAACTGTTCAAGGTGTGTAAACTTCAGAATATGTCCCATGATGCCAGTGGAGTCCAAGAACTCTGAACGTCTAATGCCATATGTACAGCAAACTTTTACATCAGGAAAAAGCCATCCCTACGTTGTTGCAGTGGCGGTGACATCATCGCTGTAGCTCCTGTAGCATCTGTACATACTGATGTAGCACCCGGTAGCTTACATCTTGTGCTCACACAACTACAGAGTAGCCCAAATATTTTAATTGTCGCCCAACAGCCTGAATAGCACAAAATCATGATGTCTAAGGTAAGGGTTTACGAAGAATTTCATCGTACAGCTGTCTAGAATGTCACCAGTAACTGGACGCCGGTCAATTCTCTTGCCCCAGCATGGTATAAGATGACATGAGCGCACAATGTGCGTGAGCGGAATGACGGATGCATGGCGCTCGCGCTGACGCGTAGACGGAGAAACCACGTACATCCCGGTAACATTATCCATGACGTGGAACGGAGTGAACCATTCGACATATGCGAGAGGCTCGTCGATGCCGAATATCTTCGCGTCATACATCTTTGGTAGGTCGAAAATCGTGCGTACTCTTGCAACACGAAGTCCTTCAGAGCAGGATGTAAGCGTATTGGAACGGCAAGGAGATCCTACTAGTACTCACCTCGCAGAGGCTCTGCAGGATCAAACGCGAAACCCGAGGCACTGAGACGGGCCGTTGCTGGGTCACGCGCAAGGATGGTAGACATGTTCGCAGGAGTTGGCGACATCAGTGGCCGTACGCCCGCGCGAGAAGGAGAGGCATGTATAGTGTCGATAAGGGCATGCGGAGAAACTTGACGAACGACCGGGAGACGGAGTTTGCATTGCTTGTAGGCAGCGGCACGGGACATTTCATGCAAGGGCGATGCGGCGAGGTTGAGACGTGTGGGATTGCCGAAGGAGAGTTTGGTGAGGAAGTCACTGAGACAGCGCGTGAAGTTCGACGCGCCGAAGTCAGCGACCACTTGTACCACCGTGAGAGAGGGATATGCCGGGACTTTAGCCACGCGGAATCCGCGTTCCCAGACGTCAGGAGAGATCTCTTTGTCGTCCACAGCGTTGTCAGGAACGAGAGCTTCAGGTTCAGATTCAAGATCGGGAGACTCAGAGGCGTCAAATGCATCGGAGGGGACAGGCCCGGGTGTGGACTGACAGGCAACCCAGCTGAGATAACAAGCAAAACGATGGACCGCCTCCTGCCGGTCGAGCCAGCGAGTCATCTGGTGGAGGTATGTCGCCTGCTTGTTGCTTGCACCGTACGCGAGCTTGGCAAAGTCGATGTGCAAGCGCTCGGGGTGTTCGGTACTATAGCCATCCGCCGTTCCGAGAGCTCGTATCCCCGGCTCGTAATGCTCCATTGAGTGCCCCTTCGGGAAGTTGAAATGCTGGCGAATCTCGAGTTCGACGAAAACCTGCTTGTAGCGGTGGTAGTCGGTCCACGCGTGATGCAATGCGTCGAGAGAATCGTCCGTGTGAGTCTCAAAGTGAGCGTAGTATACGAAGTCGAGCACAGCCCGAACTGCGCGGGCTACACGTTCATCACCGGCGCCTGCGACAACGCCCAGGAACACCTTCTCCATGTTCTTGAACTCTGTTCCCGTCCATTGCGAGACCAGCGAGATGCCGTTCTTGAAGTATCGCAGGTCGGAGTGCTTCAGCATAGCTTTGAAGCGGCGGTCAATCTCATTCGCGCCGTCCTCGATCGCCTTCGTACTCCAGCTGACAAGATGGTCTTTGAAGACTCCTTTGTGAAGCTGATGGAGGATGTCCGGCGTGAGAGCGGTGAAGATATCGCAGTGCGGCAAGTCGTCCCAGAATGGTTCAATGGCCCGGAGGCCCCACGCCGCAAACTCCGGAGGGGTCTCATCTTCTGCAACTGCCTTCAGAACATCTGACACGCGGCTCGGATCCTTCAGAGAAGAGAAGACGGGCTCTCCTCGTTTATCGGGCTCGACTGGACACTTCGGACATCGGTTCTCCTGGCAGGCTGCCACAAGACACTGCTCCAGGTGGTCGGCGATGTAGGCAGCAAGAATGGGATACACTCGGCGGACTAGTCCGTCTGGGCAGGTCATGAGCACACCCTCCGCCCCGGCGGCGATCAGCGGCGCGAGCATAGACCTCATGCACTGATGGAAAAGCCGGTACCCTTCCAGGGACCGGCGTTTGTCGGAGAAGCACTCGAGTTTCGCAACCGGGAGATAGCCGAGAAGCACCGTCGCATGCGCGGACGGCTTGCGTCTTTCATTCTTGTCTATGTTCCCCAAGGTAAGGTATACAGGCCATGCTGACTTGTCGCCACTCATTCGAGACAGTGTAGTCTTATCTGAGGCCAGGATTATAGGTGCCACAGTTGCATCTTCCGGCATACGTGTCTGGGACATATTGGTGAGCATCGAGCTGACAATCGCGCCCACCTGTCAGCGAAGCTCACCTGCACGTCCCACCACCAGTTCGCAGTCCACATATTCCCATAGATCCGCGTCTTTCCTTCGGCATCGGCGTACTGCCTTTCAGGCGCGTATCGGACGGCATCCCGGAAGAGCGGGTTTCCCATCAGCTCGCGGACACAATCCACGACGTCGCGCTTCCAGACCTCAACACGCTCCGTCCTCGGCTTCCCATCCTCTCCCAAACGGTCACCGACCGCCTCTAACACCTCCACTTGCCATGGCGCCTGGCTCGCCGGAAGAGCATCGATCTTCTTGAAGAAGAGGTACTTGCTTTCAAACGACGGCTTCGTACGTTCTCGCGTCTGGATCAGGACGGGCGTAAGTTCTGACTGCACGTCACGCTATTCCCAGTGCAAAACTCACGATTTTGAGCTTCAGATACTGTTCTATGCTGGACTGCGTCAACCCGGACGTAACCAACCACCGCGCAAGCTCCCACTCCTCTTCGCTCTCGAATGGAGCCCATGGTGAGTCTCCATCTTCCTCCTTCTTGCGACGAATAGCCTCGAACTGAGTCTCTCCCTCTCCAAACACAGTTCCTGCCTTCCCGGTGAAGTCTTCGATCCAGGGCTTCCGCGGCAACCCACCCTCTTCTTCATCAGCAACTTCCTCGACCTCCACACGTATCCGCTTGGAGCGGTGGCTCTCATGGCAGTCATTGCCTTGGACAGCTGTGCTGCTTGACGAGGGATCGTGATTGTCGCGACAAGGAGGATCAAGCCGCGCAAGGTGAGCGTCGTTGTCGAGATTTTCGAATTCTTCAGGCTGACTGTAAGCTTCACCCATGCTATCGGCGTTCCCAGCGGCTTGTAGGCGTGCCTGTGAGGCCGCTTCAGCACGCTTTGCAGCGTTCGCGAGCTTGAAGGCGAGTCGGCACTGAGGGCGATGACTGAGGTGGGCGCTAACTCCTTGTGCTGTTTCCAGCTCCTCGCCGCAGGATGGGCACGAGTTACCGGAGGGTTGGAGTAGGGGGATCATTGTCAAAGTGAGAGAGCCGCAGGGAAGCTCGAGAGGTACAGCAGTCAAGGTATGTCCAGCCTATGGGGACTAGCTCTAGCGTGAAGAGCAAGCCTCCCAGTGTCGTTCGTTCAAAACTCAACCAATCGGGTGACAGGCTCGTATGCCAACGGCCGTCACACTCCCGATCGAGCCCGGTGCACCTCTCCCGGAACGGCAGTGCCACGTCGCACTCAGTCTCCTCCCTCCATCTCCCTGGCCGCCCCCACCCCTCCGGGCAGTGTCCCTCCCAACCGCATGACTACAAGTACACGCAAAGGGAAGGCAAAGGAAGTTGCTAATTATGATGAAGACGACCCGGGCTCTGATGCTGAAGCCGCTGATCGTCGCCCTGGTCGCAGGCGCAAGCCTTCACAGAAACAAGCAGAAATCAGTAAGTTCGATGTTTCTCCTTTGTGTTACCCTCTTCATCTCTCGCCCAGACGAAGATAAGCAGGCAAATGTCAAGAGGAAGCTCGACGAAATGCAGAAAGAGTACAAGAAACTGAAGCAGAAGGCGAAAAAGCTCAAGACAGGAAAGAAGGCTAGCAGCCAAGTCTCGCGCTCAGGTATGGTTTGCAAGCAGTGTGGGCTTGTAGCGTGCCATCTAATCGACACGTATTCTATAGCTGACAACGAAGCCGACTCGTCAAGCAATTCGTCCTCGCTCTCTCCTGAGAGTGAGGAGGAAGACGAAGGCGTTACGAGCGCTAGGAAGCACCAGTCGGCAGTACGTAGTGGCCGTAGCATCCATCTTCGCTCAGGCAGTAGTACTTACCCTAATGATTACAGTTTCAATCGCGAGGCATCTTCATGATCCAGCAGCCTGCGAAGAAGCTGCTTCGACGTGAAGGTGATCAACGTAGCCAAACCGCTACAACCGCGCCGTCAACCAGGAAGGAAACCGAGGACGCATCCAAGTCCCAAGATGACACTGCGCCTGCGAGAGGTCGCAGCCCAGCGCGAACACGGCACCAGTCGCTCTCTGCTCAAGAGGAGTCGTCTTCCCAGAGTACGTCGCCTCTGATATGTGACAGCGGCTATTTCCCATCTCATCGTGTCCTTGTCATTGCTTCTCTTGTCATTCACCAGATCCATGCGACCGTCCGCTGGTGCATCGCACCTTGTCCCCACCACTACAGGACAAGAGCTCATCTCGCTATGCAACTCCAGCGAGCAACCAAAATCCTCGCCGTCATTCATCACCTCCGCATCAACGCTCACCCCCTCACCGCTCATCACCTGAACGTGATCGTCACTCCCCATCCGGCCGCCGTTCGCTTCCCCAGCACTCGTTGGGTCGCTCACCATCCCGGCATCGTTCATCACCGCCACGCGACCGTTCACTGTTCCACCGCCGCTCATCACCACTGCCAGCGCGCGACCGCTCGCGTTCATCACCACCACCGGCACGCGACCGCTCGCGTTCATCGCCACTGCCAGCGCGTGACCGCGCGCCGTCCCGACACCATTCTTCGCCACCGCACGGCTCCAATCGCTCACCGCCCCGGCGCCATTCATCACCGCCCCATGACTCGGACCGTTCACCATCTCGACGCCGCCAATCGCCACTGTCATACGAACGCTCGCCATCGCGACGCCGTTCGTCGCTGCCGTACCGTGACCGCTTGCCCTCCCGAGGCCGTTCATCACCACCGCGCGATCACTTCTCATCCGAGTCCCGGCATCGTTCGTCACAACCGCATGACAGCTCGCACCGTCGCTCGTCTCCTAGTAGTCGCCATGCATTGTCCGCGCGCGAGGGCCGTCCTGCAAGTTATCATGCCAGTGTCGCCTCCGAGTCCCAGCCGCGTTCGCGCACGGACCCCCGGGCTGGCCCGGGGGTGCGCACGACTCACCAAGCGCACAGCATCATGCGCCCGCCATCCTCTGAAGCTGGCAAACCTCCTACGGAAGAGGAACACAAAGATCCTCCTTTTCTCCATGGACGGACGCCCACAGGAAAACCAAAGGCCGGCGACTACGAAGCACACGTCAACAAGATGATCGTTTGTGCATGTCATCAATATGAAGTCTTGATCGCCACAGAAGCTCCCTTCCCGGACCTAGGCACTCAAGATGAATGGGCGACTCGCGTCTGGACGGACACATGCCAGCGCACGCAAGTCTTCTACAAGCTCACAGAGCGTGTAGAGAAGATAGTAAGTCTCACAGTCTATCTGACATGCACTACTAAGTTAGATCACCCTATATCTTCCTCAGATCACCGGCCGTGATTCGCATGCTCGCGGGGGTCTTCGCGACAAGATACGACCTCATATCGCTGCCACGTACGGGTTTGTGATGGACGGTAGTGAGCGCGCCAAGGGCACAAACAGGGAAAGGTATAAGTTCTTGCTCGACCGTGACGCCGCCGAGCCAGAACCGGTCTTTCACTACAAGGTGAGCAGCTCTCTCACTGTTCATGAGCTGTCGAATGTTACTCACATATTGTCCCACGGCATATACAGGATATCGAGGCGCGCTCTGGATTCGCACACAACGCTCTCATCCTCCGAGCGCTGCAGGAGCATTGGTTCGCGGACGGCACCAGCCCCGGCATCAAGTACGCCACCCAGTTCTCACCCATCCGGGAAGTTACCTTGGCACTTATCTTCACCACCGTGAGTTCAACCGCACCTGACTCGATGACATATTGTTGACATCGTGATGCGCTTTTCGGGGGCGCAGATTGAGTTTTGCTTAGACCAGTGGGCGGACAGGACATACAATAAGTATCATGCTTTCATGGAGAAGGTTTATAGGTCCCAGTACGATATGCATCTAAGGCATATCCGTGATTGGTGTTCCACGGATCTGGACGCCTCGCGGATTGTGCGGCAGCGCCTTCACGACCGTGCAAGGTGCGTTCAGCCTTAGTGCAGTCTTGACTTAGATCTTGCCAGCGGCTCCCCATGCTGACATGTATTCCTTGAATAGGCGAGCATCTGGTGCAGCACCCATAGTCGCGCCTCGTACTGGTCTGTCGGACTCATCGAAGGAACGACTTCGGGCGGAGCTTGCGGCACAAGCGGCGGCTTGCGACTCGGACGTGGATGAGAATGCATGATGGGCCGCGCCGTGGCGCTGGCCCGGCAGGGTGGGCGACGGCAAGCTTCACTGCTTAGAGTACTAGTAGAGCCTCTTGCTGTATCTAATGCATCCCAATGCATGCTCTGATGCCTGTCATTTGATCATTTGAAGAGATCTGAAGTATCTGAGAGGTCTATTACGAGCACAATAAGAGTCTATCGAGCACTACGGTAGTAGTCCATAGCCGCCCTACTGGGCTACAGGCGCCTACATTGTGGCTGCGCGGGACGCCGTCCGGTACAGAAAAGGGGGGTTGCCTACACAGCTACAGTTGCTACATAGTCGACATGGCTCTCCATAGTCATTCCGGTTTTTCCTGATGTATGAGGAGGTGGAGTCTGTGACTGTAACATTGGTCCCAGGCAGGGTCAATATCTGCGTGGAGCACCTTGAGAGCTGTTGGTTGAAGATGTGACAAAATTGGTGCAAGTGAAAGGTTAGTCTCAGCTTGTGCTCCAGGATACACACACCGTATTCGAAGCTTCTCCAGATTATGGCAGGCATTAAGCCATTGCTGTGCTCTCTCTGATGTGCATTGTCTAAGCAATGGTGACTTTTAACACCAAAGAATGTCCATCTGTACTCACCTGATATCTCAGAGCAAGTCATTGAAAGTGTCCTTATAGAAGATCCAAACAAGCACTGTGGTGAGAATTGCCCCATCTTGATTAGATCACAGGTCAGCTAGAACTTTGTCAGCTGAATGTATGGAAGGCAACAAGAGGCTCACAATGTTCAATTCAGTGAGGCTGGTGCAAGACTGTCTTCTCTTTGGCTGCCAGAGGATCCTGGACCATTCTGGATCAGGTTCTCCAACAATCCGGAGGATCTGCAGCTGAGGCATTGAGAGCACAATGCAGTCCATCTCACTCAAAGTCCGAAAAGTTTCAAGGTCCAAGTGAAGCTTTGTGATGTTTGTGCAGTGCCTCAACAAGGGACCCAACACCCTGTACATATAATGAGGTGGGAAGCTTGTCCATGTAACCCAAAGGAAGAGCTCATGGCAATTTGCATGACGATGTGGTGCAATCAGCTGGGAGAGTGGCCAGTACCGATCTTTTGCATAGATCTCCAGCACTCTCACCCACCCTGCCCTCTCAGGATGCTCTGCAACAACAGCCAGGTATTGATCACACTGCTTTCTGCTCCGCAAATGCACCTTATAGAACAGGTTGTAGCGGCTCCGAGGCAGCCATGCAGAGCAGGTGAGGGCACAGGCTCCCAGAGTGGCATAGCCCCTTGAAGGATGTTTCAGATGAAAGCAACAATCAATGATTCGCTCACAGACTTCAATGGGAAAGCAAGAGTTTTCCATGACGAGCGTGCTTGTTGAGGCAGTTGAGAGCGGAGGGGCAGAGTGAAGCAGAACAAGTGAGTGCAGCAGAAGGGGAGCGAAGGAGGAGAGGGAGCACAGGGAAGCCGGATGCCGGGGAATATATATGAGCGCGGGTCTGGGAACGAGGGAACTGCAGGCACAGCATTCCTCGAAACCTTGTATGACAGCGCTCATTCATCGAAGACGAAGCACGCGCCCTGCTCCCGAAGACGCACAATGATTGATGCTTCTGGAGCAAGCGGAGCCCACGCGACGCCCTCTCGCGTTTGCATTCTACTCAGCCGCGCCGGGGCGATTCGCAGAGGAATGTATGCCGCGACGACTGAGACAAGACGAGAAGGACTCACCGGTAGCTGAACGCCAGAGCACAGGAAGTGGAAAAGATCCACAGCCTTGGGGCTTCCGATTCGAAGCAGCGAAGGCGCCGACCACCACGTTGTGTCCCCGCAGACGCGCGGTGGTCGACGGACGGCACCGCCCTACCATGGATGCTTCGTGCACCCCGAGTCGCCGAAATGCGGCACAACGACGCAGGGCAGACGCAGGCCGCCCGTACAACTGGCGAGTCCCACCAGAAGACGAAGGCGGGCAAGACGCGAGAAAGAGAGCGGGCACGCCGTCGATTACTCGTCGCGCGTCGACGATACATCGGCGACTTTAAGCAAGCCAGCCTTGATGCGGTCGCTTGTTTCGGACGAGCGCTGTTATCCTCGAAAAATAGGGCATTCGTTGGCCCTGAGACTGTGTAAGACAGGCACAGCGACATACAACCCCTCCTGACAGCGGCTACAACAAGGTGAAGGGGAGGCAGCTCGCGCGCTCCCGTAACGAGGACGAACCACATCTGCACAGGGACGAGAATCAGCATGCTACGCGCCAAGTACGCCCAGAGCTGCATATTAGAGGGACATGATAACGCACCGTCTCTGACCTGGCGGCGAGCTCGAAGGACCGCTCCAAGGCACTCTGAGCAGCGTGCGCGCGATGGGCTGCTCCTTTACTCGCACTGGAGCTTTACGTCGGACTCGGACTCGCCCGTTGACTCTATGCTATCGTAAAACGTCTGCAAGCGGAGAGTTTTGAAGATGAACTTCGTACTCCAGGGGTTGTGCGCCGACCTAAGTGGCAATCGCGATACGTCGTCGATACCACGTCGTCAGTGGACAGACGCCTCGGCCGGGGACCTGTGGCGGGGCCAGCGACTCGCGCCTCAGGAGAACGTCCGCGACACGGCCGTCAGTCAGGGCGGGTGGACCGGCGTTGGTCGAGTCCGGTCGGGGGCGAGGCTCTCGCTGCGAGACAGAGAGGAGTAGCTGTCGTTCGCGGGGACGAGCCCAAGTCGTATCGTAAGACGCGAGTCCTTCGCGAGTTGTTGCGTGCAGCTGATCCGGGTGGACACTACGAGATGCAGGTATCGAAAGCCTCGGTCAGCGAAGGGACGCGACGGGTCAAACGAGCCTAGCACACTCACAAGTGAGACGCCAGATGCGTGGCACGGATCGGGCCCAGTGAAACAGGAACACGACATGGGGGAGGATGAAGGCGGAGCATCCCACGACGGACGCGAATACGCCCGGGTGCGACGTCGGGAGCCCCGCAGCACAGGCATCTGCGCGAGCGCGCTGGCGTAGAACTTGCACGGTCCAATCGAGCCCGGGCGTGAACCGTTGCGGGGGCCCGTACACATCCGCTGCCGCGCCTGCAAGTGGTCCGGGACGTGATTCGCAGTCGGCGAAGCCACGGGCTTTCTTCCCCCGGGACGTGTAGAACGACGACGTGCGCCGCCCGCTGGCGGTACTCTCAAAACGGCGCGTCCGCCGCGGTTGCCCCGCGTAGTGAGCCGGGATGCGCAACGCGTACGATGTGCGTAGTCGGGTTGTCGAGGAGCGCGTCAGGATGTCCAACGGCCGTGTCGGCGCCCTACCACCGGGAAGTGGTTTTAGGGGAGTGTGCTTTCGGGGGCTCCGATGCGCTTGCACGCCGTTTTGATCATGGACGTTGGGATTCGCGCCGATCTGCAACACATGCGCTCACGAAATAGCCACGTCATGCTTCCTGACCCACGGAGACGAGCTAGATGGGGCCGAGCTCGCATTTCAGGTGTCTGGACGTAGTGGAGCCTTGTCCGTCCCGCCCACCGACCGACCGTCCAGCCGCGCGGCGAGCAGACGTATCTGTTTTGCAGCGTACAGCTGGCTCGGCGTATACAGCGAGATCGAGCGAGGTACCCATGCGCCGAAGACACCGGGGTGCTTCACCGCGAAGGGCAAACGCAGTTGAGTCAGGGCAAGCGTTGTCCACCAGACAGGCGAAGAGGAGGGCGAAGAGGACGCGACGATGCATCTGGGTGGGACGGGTTGTAGAGGGGGAGGGAGGACGGCATTGAGCCGGAGGGGGTAAGATTGCGTCCTGCGAGGTGGAAGGGCGCTAGCTCGTCTAGGACTAGAGAACGAGGGTCACAGTCAGCTGCGATCGCCTTGCAGTACAAGCGACACATTCACTCTAATCAGAAGAAGCATTGAACTGCGTCGCGCGACGCCCCAACAGCGAGGATGAACACATTCACAGCTCACCTGGAGGAATCCTGCAGCGATCACGGCATGCACAAGATATCGGAGAGGAAGAGTCCGCTCTCAGGAGATGCAAAAACGCGCATGTTGTTGCTCCAGGAGAGTGAGGGGACGGGTTTCTGATCAGACCCGGAGCGCAATGAGATCTGCATCAACACCGGATATCTTGGGATGGCTGGCACCAGGAGACATGCGGCGGAGGGAGCAACGAGGACCAGCGACGGCAGAGAGAGCGAGTATTGTGAATTTGAGCTAGGAGCAAAGCTCGAGCTTGCGGCGGTCGTCGACGTTCTCGAGGGCAGAAGAGAGCATGATGAACGAGAGATAGGAAGTGGTCGAGGGTCCGGCGAGGGAGCAGTCCAAGCCGACAAGCGCTCGACGCTCGCTCTCATCCTGCGCTCATCGACCAACCCAAGCCCCACTCGAACTCTCTCTGCCAGTCCCGTCGCTCTTGCAGCGATGCCCAAACGTACCCGACGTGCCCTCCCTCGGGACTGACACACATTAATTCCTGTTCATGCCTGGTGAGTTAGCTGCTCATGAGTCATTCACTCGTCTACTCGAAGTCGGCTGCTTACCGCTCCATCGTAGGTGCCTGCAGTTCTACTATACCGCATGTCCGCTCGCGACGTGTTCACGCGAAGTGTAGCGGTTCTGCGCTACAGAACCTCTCTCTGACCTCAGGGCATGCGACTCCGCTGGTATCGCCTCCCTTGCCGCCTCCCGTCCTCCGCTCACTCTCAGGCAACCTGGACGCGGGCCCGTAGCCAACACATCGTACGTGCAAACGTCAAGCTGTCTCGGAACGCCGCGCCCCTTCTCTCCTCACAACTCGCCGACATCCTGAGCTCCCTTCGCGGCGACATGGCCTCAGACATCGACGCCCGCTCGCATACTGGCGCCCAGTTGCAGTCCGTCCGGGCGTGGCGTCGCTCGTCCCCCACCCCTGGTACGTCCGCTCATGCCGTCTCCTTCGAATAAACGCGGATTTCGTGCTCACTCGATGCTCTCCGGCTCGCCTCGACCGCGCATACACCCACTCGACCTCTCTTCTCCGTCCTCCAGGCGCTGCCGTACGCGCTCCGCCCGTTCCCGCACGCAACGGAAGGACTTGCAGAACCAACAGCGTACGCTATCTCTGGCTCTAATAGCCTCGCCGTGTCTGATTTCTATCCCGTCAAAGTATCCCAGGGCCCTCCTTTTGCTACAAGTCGTCGATCCTCTTGAACCCGTCGGAGCAAGCCTGAGCCGGCCCGCTCGACTCCTGCCTCTGAACTCACCCCGCTGCTGTCATCCCGTTGGGCCGGGTCTCGCATGCTTTGCTTTCTGTCCTCGACATGTCCGCGTGCGCGTTATTTCCAGCTTTGTGCGTGAGTCCACCCCGACCTCGTGCCGCCCCCGCGTGCAGTCATGTTGATTCACTCCCTTCTGCAGCATCCGCACTGCAGCGGGACCCAGAGTACGCGTCTGCAACGTGCCTCCTGGAACGGACAGCACAGAAACTCCGCGTCGACCGAACCCTCACGCACGTCCCCAAGGCATAGTACGCGCGTGCGGGCTACAAGCGGCCCAGCATCTCCAGTGGCGCTGCCGTTGCCGCTCTCCACGCGACACCTAGGTCGCCGACGTCTCCCTACGTGGACGCTCGGACACTCGCAGACCGCAGAGCGGCTATCTCAGCCTCCTGCGACATCGCCGAGCGCAGCTCACAAACGGTGAGTATGTCCACTCATTGGGTGTGCTCCTTTCAACTCACGGCTCGCGAAGTACTCCCCAGCCGCATGGACACCCCACTGAGCGTAAGGACGCATATGCTCCCTTCGACGGACCGGAACGCACGGACTCGGAGCGTCCGTGCGAGCGTAGGCTCGTCCCTCCTCCTGACCCAGATCCCCGGTAATTGGCCGACAGTCAAAGACCGCGCAATCCGACAGCAAGGCTCCCCGACCGCCTCTTCTACCTTAATGAGTGCGTCCGCTTACCCGACGCCCGTACCCAGCGAAGACTCCGCCCGGGTGAGCAGCGCACCCGCGTATGGCAGATCCCGTCAGATGACCCTGGTTCGCTCGACGTAGGTGTCGATACGACGACTCCTGACACAGACGAGCCTCAGGACTGCCCGTCCCGCCCGTCTCGTCTAGGGAGCGCAGGGCAACGTACGAAGCGCGCCGTCCGCGCCCCCGGCACGCTTCCCAGCAGTCGCCGACCGAGACCGCGTAGGACCGCACACGCGCACCCCTCACACCGGCACCCTGCCGTCGACTGCCGTTCTCAGCGGACTCCTCGGCATCCTCCTCCGGCCCGCCTCACGTACGCGCGAACGAGCTCGCCGCGGTGCCGCGCGTCGACGACTGCACGCGACCATCGTGCGCATTCTAGCATACGCCCGCAACCCCGCGCAGTGCGACCGCCCGACGTCGACGCGCGCAAGGACCCGCTCGTCGGCTCGAACGCGCTCCCTTCGAAACTTTCGCGTAAAATCCTGCCCCGAGACCCACGCACGACGCGAGCCTGCCTTCATCGGCGCGAATGTCTGAGCCCCCCTCATATCTTGGGGACGTACCGAGGGTCGCACACAGGTCGACACCGCGACACCCGTCCACGACGCGCTGCTCCGCATCCGTACGCTGCGCATCCCGGGGCCTGACGTACGTTCGCCTGCAGGTCGCGGTCGCGTATTCCTGCCCGCTCGATTTCGATAACTACGGTCTCATAGGAATGCACGCCTGTCGCATCGTATCGTACAACTCGTCTCGAAGCCAGAGCGCATAGCAGGACTCGTCCATAGCACAGGCTGATCTCGAGCCAGAGGCCGTCGCGAACATCGTACATATCAAACCGCGAACCAAAGGCCGTCGCAAACACCGTGTACACGAGAAACCGAGCCAGAGGCCATCACAGGAACCAAGAAAGCCCGAGCAGCCAACGATCACCAAGCGCACCAGCTTCCGTGCAAAGGAATGGCTCGGGCGACGGACGTCGAGCACGCCCTCCTATTTGCGTGCGCACGTTGCCCCACCTCAACGGCGGGAGGTGCGCGCTGACATCGTCTGCGGCCTACCGTCTCTGCACTTCAACTGGGTTGCCTTGCTAGGCTGGCTGTCAGGGGAGAGAGGGTGAGGGAGATAGACAGAGGAATATGAATGAAAAATGAACATAATGCGAAATGGGATGAGGAACGGAAAGCAGGGTTCTATGTGCTATGATTGATGAGAAGGGGCCCAGCAGGTTCCTGAGCATCCTCTCTGTTCTCCTCGGTGCTTTCATTCTGTTCTTGAGGATGGCTGATGAGAGGGGTGATGTCAGAGATGCAGTACCTTGATGGAATGACTGAATGGAACACAATGATCACTTACACATGGTCCTCAATGGGTACCCACAGCATATCATGTGAGATATCATCATCTGACAAATGTGGTGTGTCATCATCATGTCTGAGGTGATATATAAAGTGAGACATACTACTGTGACACTGCGCAATATCCACCTCAACTGCACACCTGAGTTTTGGCAGCTTCTCTGAGATATGGGCTGTCCACCATGCTGCATCATAGGCTGGATCATTCTCTCTGAGGGAAAGTGTAAACTGTTCAAGGTGAGTGAACTTCAGAATATGCCCCATAATGCCAACAGAGTCCAAGAACTCTGAACGTCTAATGCCATATGTACAGCATATTTTTCTGAGGGTGTGGAGTCTGTGACTGTAACATTGGTCCCAGGCACAGTCGATATCTGCGTGGAGCACCTTGAGAGCTGCTGGTTGAAGATGTGACAAAATTGGTGCCAGTGAAAGGTCAGTCTCAGCTTGTGCTCCAGGATACACACACTGTATTTGAAGCTTCTCCAGATCATTGCAGGCATTGAGCCACTGCTGGGCTTTCCCTTATATGCATTGTCTAAGCAATGGTGACTTTGATCACTCAAGAATGTCCACCTGTACTCACCTGATATCTCAGAGCATGTCAATGAAAGTGCTTTATAGAAGTTCCAAACAAGCACTGTGGTGAGAATTGCCCCATCTTGATTATATCAGGGACCCACTGGAAGTCTGTCAGCTTGATATATGGAAGGAACAAGAGGCTCACAATATTCAGCTCAGTCAGGCTGGTGCAAGACTGTCTTCTCTTTGGCTGCCCGTGGATCCTGGACCATAGTGAACCAGGTTTTCCAAAAATGTGAAGAGTCTGCAGCTGAGGAATTGAGAGCACAATGCAGCTCATTTCACTGAAAGTCAGAAAACTGGTAATGTGCATTTCAAGCTTTGTAATGTTTGCGCAGCGCCGCAACAAGGGGCCCATCACCTTGTAAACGTAATGTGGTGGGAAGCTTGTCCATGCAACCCAAAGGAAGAGCTCATGGCAATTTGCATGACGGTGTGGTGCAATCAGCTGAGAGAGTGGCCAGTACACACGATCCTTTGCATAGATGGCCAGCACTCTCACCCATCCTGCCCTCTCGGGATGCTCTGCAATGACTGCGAGATACTGATCACACTGCTCTCTGCAGCCCAGGTCCACCTTATAGAACAGGTTGTAGCGGCTCCGAGGCAGCCATGCAGAGCAGGTAAGGGCACAGGCCTTCAGAGTGGCATAGCCCCTTGAATGGGGATATTGTGGATGGAAGCAGCAATCAATGATACGCTCACAGACTTCAATGGGAAAGCAAGAGTTCTCCATGGCAAGCGCTGTTGTTGAACAGTTGAGAGTGAAGGAGGGGCAGAATGAAGCAGCGCAAGTGAGTGCAGCAGGAGGGGAGCGAAGTGAGAGAGGGGGCATAGGTAAGCCGGATGCTGGGGAATATATACGAGCTCGGGGGTGGGAACGAGAGCAGTGCAGGCACAGCCTTCCTTGGAAAACCTTGTATGACAGTGCACATACATCGAAGACGCAGCACGCGGCCTGCCCCAGAAGATGCGCAATGCTTCCAGAGCGCACCGAGCACCCGACGCCCGGTTGCCGTAGCATTCCCGTTGGTCATGCCGGCGTGAGTCGCAGAGGAGACCGCACACCGCGACTCGTCGAAAAAGAAGTGAAGCACTCACTACTGTAGTATGAGAGTGCGAGAGCGTATGTAGAGCACTAGTAGAGCGTGGGAGACGACGTCCACAGCCCTGCGGCTTCGGAATCGAAGCAGCGTAGACGCGGACCACCACGTTGCATCCTCACAGACACCCGGTGCTCGACGGACGGCACCGCCCTGCAAAGGATAGTCAGTGCGCCCCGAGTTGCCCTGGAGCGGCGCGCCGACACAGGGCCGCAAGCGTAGCTGCCGAGCCCCACCAGACGACAAAGGAGGGTGAATCGCGACTCAGAGCGGGCGCGCGTCAAGTGCAGGTCGCTCATTGACGGTACATCGACGCTCTTTCCGAGAGCCAGGCCTGCCGCGCTCGCTCGTATCGGATGAGCGCTGGGATCATCGGAGCGCAAGAGTGTCATTGGCTCAAGTTGTCTAGCGCAGGCGCAGGTATAAACATCCCGTAGGACAGCGGATTGAAGTGAGCGAGAGCGCGCGAGGCGCCCCGGTCACTGGCAGGAGCAGACATCTATACACGAGCGAGAATCAGCACCTAAGCCCAACGGAAAGCATGCGCCGAATTCACGTACCTCAAGCGGGATCAAGCTCGCCCTCGAGACAGAGCACGGGAGCGGAGCGAGAGGAGCCACCGGCCGCCGCTCCGAGCAGCACAATTTGCGACGATGCACTGCAGCCATTATTCGACGGTGCTTGCGTTCGCCTGCGTACTTGTCTTCTCCCCTGTCGTGCATCTGCCAGCACGTACTCTCGACGAACAACTCCACCCTCCGACGTGCACCTCTCAGCGCAGATGGCTTGGCCGAGAACCAGTGACAAGGCCTACGAGCGCGCCTCGGGCCGACGAGCAGGTCAGGCAGGCAGACATGGGGTGGCGTTGCTCTCCCGCGCGCCGCGAGCCCAGTGTGCGAGGAGGCGCCTCCAGCATTGGGGAGGGGCACGACGGCGACGCGCACGCCATCCGGGTGCCTTGCCGTCGGCATGTCGAACGCAGACCTGGCATGCGAGCATGAACTGGCGCGGTCGAACCTCTGTGGCGTCCAACAGGCATTGTGCGAGTGAACGGTCAGAGCGCTCGGCTCGCGCGTCGTCCGCCGCGCGTAGCGCGCCTTTGTGGAGACGCTCTGTAACGCGATGTGCCGTCGATAGAGGGATGTCCTCGTCTCGGGCGGGTGCGAGGCTCGTGGTGCTGGAAAATACGGCTGTTAGTCGCGGTTAGCGAGAAGAGACGAAGTGCGCACCGTCATGTACTCTTACGTCGTAGCCAGCTCGACGAGCGTATGGGAGCTTCGAGGGACGTGCCAGCATGCAGTCTTCACGAAGGGCTGAGAGGGGCGGGTAGGCGTGCTCCCAGAGCCCCGACAGCCCTCCCACTCATGAAGGTCAGAATGAAGGTCAGAATCCTGTGCTGAAAGATGAGAAGGATCGGAGTGGTACCCAGAAGAGAGAACTCGCCGTGCCTCTGTCTTGCGCGAAAACTTAGTATGCCACGTAGTAATCGTACCCTGGAGCTGCATACGTTCAACTCCTCACGACTCTCCGCTGCCGGTCCCGACGTTCAAGATGCTTCCCGAGTCCAGCGCTGTGGTAGAATGCAGCTCAATCCGGCGCGTCACAGCGAGTCCGTCCTGTGTAGCCGAGCGACGCTCTCGACGCGACAACTGCTACCCGTCGTGGCTTGTGCCAAAGTCAGCGCAGGAGGCGTATGCGAACCTCCAGGCGAGACGGTGCTGAGGCTACGGGACGACGGGATATGTCTCCGCCTAGGTTGTTACTGCAGGACGATATGCGTGGACAGATTGTGGCGCGCAAGCGTATGCGGTATGCCCGGGGGCCGGACTGTCTGGCACTATCGTTATCAGGGAAATGTCGTCCAGGAGAGGAGGGACCTGAGCGGAGAGCGGGATGTTGCGACAGCCCAAACAGCCTACGCTACGGCAACGAAAGTGCTAACGTGTCACGCCCGCACGGTGCGACCCCTTGAAGATGGATGCGCATGGCCACTTCGGCGGTCCACCTGGTTCGAACACGGCAGGACAGCGCAGCCGTATAACCTCCCGAAGGCCAGGTGTTTGACGTTCGTGTGCAGAGGAGCAGAGGAGGTAGACCTGCGTGCGTCCGTGGTGGAGCGGTGCCGATACAGGCCAGTAGACAGGGCTGGAAGATGTCGTGCGCGCTCGCGGAGGTCATCGCAGAGCCCTAGCAGCAGAGAACGCTGTAGGGAAAGATGGAGAAACAAAGACGTGTAAAGGGCGGGGCGGTCGGTGCCTGGGCAAGTGGACTTCGCCCTCGCGCCTTCGCTCCAAGGTGTCCGTTGTGCGCGCGCTTCGCGACGTCTGCCGAGGGGAGACTGAGGGTGGACGTCTCGTCATCCTCTCGCTACACGATTCGTCGTCCGTGCAGCGAGCCCGCTGGGCAACCTGATCTTCGCTAGGTCAACGTTCCGATATGTTCTCCGACCGGGGGAGGCGTGTCGGGTTCGAACTACGGAACCACTGATAGGCCGCTCGGAGGGCTGCGGCTGCTCTCTCGTCAGCGTCGTTTGAATGCGTCGGTGGCCTGAGGATAGGCCGACTCAAGCAGTCAGCCTGGGCGGGACATTCGCTCCGTTTCTGCGTATGAAGCTGGCCTTACGCCCCGGCACCGGCCTCGTCACCTCCGCGTATGACGGCCATACGTCGGTACCCGTCGGCCTTCTGAAGTTTCGCGGGGTCGTCCTACAGTACGTCGTGGCGCGGGCGCATCCACGGCGATCTCGCACGGCTTGGTGAGGAAATACACCAGCCGTGTCGCGCGTTCGACGATCGGGAGCCTTCGTAGCGAGAAGCCTGCTCCGTCTTGCCTGCGGGTCGGGGTCGCCGACGAACCTTAGCTACGATCCGGGCGCGGGTTGACGTCCTGTGTTCGCTTCTTGGTAGACATCACGCTGTGGGATGTGAGCTGTACGGCGCGGAGGACGTTTCTGTCGGAGCACAGGTGCGCGCGGCCTGCAAGATAGACGGGGAGTCAGTTCTGCGTGAGAGAAGAGACGGAGACCGAAAGCTCGTTTCTCGACGTGCTGGGAACGGTGAGATCATAGGGAGACATTGAGTGGGGAGGACGTGTCGTACTTGACGGGGATAGGGCAGATGCGTTGAGAGTCGGGCAGCTCACCTGCAGATGGCATGGGCCTACTGTCTCGAGCATTGTCACTGAGCAGAGTACGGGTGCTTCCTGCAGAGAATGAGGGCGAGAGCGGACATGGGACTTGCAGAGCGAGAGCAACACGGAGGAGGAGAGCGTCGAGGACGAGCGGTGGGACAGACACCCGACTAAGTAGAGCTAGAGCTAGACCGAAGCTGAACGTTCTGCAGAGCAGAACAGAGGCGAGATTTGTCGACTTGTACTAGAGAGACGTGCTCGGCGAGGGGTGTGATGGTCGAGCGTGTTTGCGTCGAAGAGCAGAGAATAACAGACTCGCGTCGTCTCTCAGTGGACGGGCGCTACGTACCTCGTCCCCGTCTCTTCCTCACCATCACCTACGCTGCCGTCTAGGTCTGCCCCGCCTGCGATGCGCGCGTCCTCCGACTATAGCTTGCATTCACGCAGCAAGAGAGACAGAAGTTCGACTTTGGGATCGCTTCAAGATCCTGCTATTCGACGCCCCATCGCTGGCAAAACATCGTGCTTTCTATGCAACGTCCTCCGCCCCTCTACGTAGAGCCCGTACTAGACAACTATGAGAACACGATGAGCAAACTCGTTCGGAAATCGTCGCGCACGTTTCACAACACGTAGGATCTGCACTGGCTGATCATGTCAAGCAAACGGACTTCTTCTGACGACGCCGCGGCCATTGGCACGACGCGCGTACGTCTACTGACTCAATAAGCAGAGTTACCGTGAACTCCTCAGAAGGTGACCTGTCAATGTGGGTCTGTTGATCGCAAGACATTGGGCAGAGGAGCGTGTCGTGAAACTGGTGTACGGTGAACTTAGTTCTCCAGCGTTTCAAGGCGTAGCGATGCGTGTTGCCTGCATCCCGGCGCACTCCTCCCAGAAGCAGCGAATACTCTTCCTTGGTCATTCGCACCGTGCTCCCTTTCTAGCCCTCCTAAGCGTTCCGGGCACGCTGTCAGCCCTCCATTCCGCCTCCCGCTTCGCTCCTCGATTATAGGTCCCCGCCGTCTCCTACTCCAGCTCGCTCGCCTGTGAGTTATCATCACTCCTCGGGGACTCTCCTGCTCATCGTCTTCGGCATCGTCTAGCATGCTGCGCTTTATAGACACACACACCGGGGAATTCGTCTGGGTCCCCACGCACAGAACGCCCGCTATGCGATCTTGTCCCACACCTGGCGGCCGGAGACGGACGGCGGAGAGCAGTCTCATGCGGACGTCCTGAAGCTCCAGCTTGAGGTGGCGGAGTTGTCGAAACGCAACGATGGCTCGAAGGAGGTCGCGACCGTGCTCTCTCATCCGTCGCTCTCGGACAAGATCAAGAGCATGTGCAGAGTCGCCCGTGCAGCCGGCTACAGGCTTGTCTGGATCGACTCGTGCTGCATCGACAAGTCGAGCAGCGCCGAGCTCTCCGAGGCGATCAATTCGATGTACGACTGGTACCGGCTCTCGGACGTCTGCTACGTCTATCTCGCTGACGTGTGGCTGAGCGACGACGAGCCGAAGTACAGCATGTACGACATGACACACGAGAGCCGTTGGTATACGAGGGGTAGGACCCTCCAGGAGCTCATCGCGCCGCCGAACATCCTATTCTTCTGCGAGTCGTGGAGGTCCTTCGGGACCAAGACGGAGCTTGCCGGTATCCTTCAGGCGATCACCAGCATCGACTCCGACATCCTGACGGGCAGAGCTAGTCTCGACTCTGTGAGCGTTTCGAAGAGGATGTCGTGGGCTGCCGCACGCGTAACCACCCGCGTGGAGGACGAGGCGTACGCACTCATGGGTCTCTTCGGCGTGCGCATGCCACCTATCTACGGGGAGGGACGGAACGCTTTCCTGCGTCTGCAAGAGGAGATTGTGAAGATCATCCCGGATCAGACCGTCTTCGCATGGGGTATCAACTACGGCCACGTCACCGTCTTGGACGATGGAGGGTACTCTCCCGGCACAGGCGGCCCCTTCTCCAGAGTATCAGACGCCTACTCTGCCCACGTCGCCTCGCAACCATGGGGTCTCCTTGCATCATCACCAGCATTGTTCATGGAGGCGTACACCTTCGGGAAGCGTCAGCACAGATTCCGGAACGTATCACTGGAGAGGGGGCCTGGTGCTACGTTCCTCAGATCACGGGAACAGAGCCAACCTCCGTATCGGTGCACCTTCAAACTGAATCGCTTGTCACCCATCTCATCGAGCGCTTTTGCCACTTTCCTCGGTTTGAGGGAGGACAGTCTTCCACCGCTCCAATGCACATTCACCCCCGAAGGCATTCGTCTCCAGCTCCTTTGTTTAGACGCTGATCATTTGCCGCCATGGGTTAACAAGGAAATCTACAAAGCTGCCCTCGCCCACAGCTCGCTGCATCTGGAGGACGATGCTCCTGTCCCGGATCGAATGCAGTCCTTGCGCTGCTACGGTGTGGCGACGAAGGCAGAACCAACAGCATCCTCACACTGCCTCTATACCCTGCCGCCCGAATCAATTGCGGGCGGGGATCACAAGGTAACCCTGGAATGCTCGTCGCGACGCATAGACCACTCCGTCAGCGCAATTCAAGCGCGTGGCCACTCCGTGCGGTCGGCTTGTCCCGCAGGCTTCTGCAACAGCTCCTCTCGGACGGCACATCCCTGCAGCTTCGCGACGTCCTGATCTGCCGACAGTGGGCTCCTGGTCAAGCAGACATGACCCCAAGCCCCAAGTTCCCTGATTGCGTCCCTGACAAATGTCGCGAGTTCCTAGATCGCCTCTCGCGGAGCATGAAGCCTGTCCGAATTGACGGCGAATGCGCATATCAACTAACGCAGATCTTCGGCACGGCGCGTATCTCAGAGCTGAGGTTCTCGAGTGTAACCTCCGAGCACGCAGGGGGACGTGACAAGCCTTCGACGGTGTCGTTCAACTTGTTGTATGCCGAGCCTCCGCAATACGTGTACTTCCAATATGACGATACGCCACGGGTCTGCCACGTTATTGAGGTGCGACTTGATCTTGCGGACACACTCTACTCCGCCCACGACGAGTGGGGTCGCTGGGGCAATGAACTCCGGGTCGGAGGAGCGCGCTTCAGCGTCCAGGATAGGGTCTTCGTCGCAGATGCATCCGCTCTAGGGCGGGCGGATGGTGCGGAGAGCCGTCTCGCACACGACACTCCTTCGCCAGGCAGGGTTCCGGAGCAGGCCGCCGTCGGTGGTGAACGATGCGACGCGTCGACCAGGTCGGTCGAGTGAAATGTGCTGAAGCTCCCAGGCGATCCGCCATTCCTTCGGGGCGTTGCCGAGTTCACCATCTATGCCTACCCCTCCGAGGAACAGCCCGTTGAGGAGACCGACAGCGTCAGGCTGAGGACCTTTCGCCTCACGTTGGAAGCGTGCGAGAGCTTCAATCCTCCGGATCAATTCGTCCTCTCCATAGACCTCTCCGCGCAGTCTTGGGGATCTATGCGGGGGCCAACGGCTGCAAGGAGCTCTGACGACATGGAGGACGATCAGCAGGCGAGAGGGACCGGCGGGTGTGTCTCGGAGCCCTACGATGGCTCAGTGTTGGTCGTGAGTCGGCGCATTCATCTCAGTCTGAACATACAGCATGGCACTAACTGTAGCCCTCCGCTGGATCGCAGCTGGAGATCAAAGTGCCACTTAGGGACGCTCGTGCCACCGAGGAAGTCCTGAAGGAAAATGAGAACATGCGGGCGCGGTTGGATGACATGTCGGCACAAGTACGAGCCCTCGCTGCGCAGGTGTCTGCGCTGCAGAACTTGACGCTTACACAGGTGCGACCTCTACTTCAAGTCATGACGCACCGCTTGATTAATGGAAATCACTCTTGCTTGTCAATATTGACCAGATGCAATCAAGAGGCCGACGGCGTTGAAGGTGCCACTCTCCGATCCGCCGGACAATGTACTCACCCTGTTCACATCACGAGAGTTCGGCTGTATTTACTGTACTGTGAGACGTCGAAGGGTTGATAGTACCTGCTGAGTCACTCACACCTGAGATGCGTCTTCAAGGAAGCGACTCGGAGCTGTTGCTACTTGCAGCCTACAGTGGTCAGCGGTCGAGATGCACAATGTGAGGGGTCATTACAAGCATCATGAAGGAGAAATCGTGTCCGTCCAGGTCGTCGGTGAGGTCCGTGAGCGTGTTCAGCCGGGACAGTTCAAGCTTGGGCCAACACGACTGGGTGGATATAGCGAGCACACCATGGACAATGCGAGGACTATTCTGTTGGACACTTCGAGCGTGTGCGGAAATTTGATCGGAAAACACGAATGCGATGCCTGCAAGGACGAACGCCGGCTCGATGTTCACAGCAGGCTGTGCCAGGGCAACATCGGGATTCCTTGCTATACTGTAAGTAACAGGAGATAGCGGCCGTAGGAGGCATGCGGGTTCCACCAGGGCCACGCACCCATGGAACCGCGTAGGGCAACGACGAGTGCATTGGTCTATACAACTACAACATACAATGGTACAAGCCCCCCGCTATCACCTTGGAGGCCATGACACATAGATACATCCGATAAGTGGACAGAGTATCCCGGGATAAGTCTCAAGCTTCAAACGCGCGACATCAGCCAGGATGTCAACCACCGGTCACGATGATGCCTACTAGGCGTGGGGCAGACCCCTGCAGCGCGGGCAAGGTCGACGTGGGCAGGCCCGCCTGGGATTTCTATCAGTCGGCGGATGAGAGCGGATCAGTGGTGAGCAGGAGGCGGGCGAGGTGACCGCGTCGACCTCTTGGAGGCTTAGAGTCAGCTCGGAAGAGACGCGGCGAGGGCCGCTCTGAGGCGACGCGCTGAGACCGGCTGCATACGCGGCGCTGCGTGCGCGCGTCGTTCTCTGCGCAGCTGGCGGATACTCGACGGCGCGCTCGCCCTTCATCTTTGGGTGTATGCGCGAGATGAGGCCAGTGGGGCTGCTCGAGCAGAATCTGGAAACGCGAGTAGGTGAACGCCGCAGGACGGGGCCGTCAGCGAGGGAGTGGGATGAGTGGCGCGTGGACACTTATGTTGTGGCCGACGGACCGTCGCCTGCCAGAGAAGTCCGTGCGTCCGGCCGTCCAGGCGGCCCGCGGGGTCTAGCGTGAATGCCGGAGAGAACGGCGACCGAGAGGAGCGTGGTCACCGTTGCACCAATGCACTCTGTCGGCGGGCGGGCCTTGATACGCACGAACGTACTGACGCAGGCGGTGAACGTGAACGTGCCGGTCGGGTCGCTATCGGTGTGGGTACGGTTGCTCGTCCGACCGGGAGTCTCGCGCTCCATGTTCGCTGTGTGCGCCGTCGTAAAGGAAATGTTCGTAGGGGATGTGCCCAAAGGGAGGCGAGGGGGTACGACAGGAGCAGCGATGAGACGTGTTCGCGCGGCTTACCGGGTGAGTGACACTAGTCACGGTCGTCGTCCGTCGGCAGACCATCGGAGATTGCGAGAACGAGCCTGGGTGAGCTCGAAGTTGTGCGTACCGGTGGTTGCTGTTGCATGTCCATACGCATGTCGTGTGTGCGCGCCAAGGGGGCACGAAGCGGTTGCTGGAGGTAGAGTATCGGGCCGCGTAGGCAGACAGGGGGATCCGGATCGGCAAGCATAGCGGGCGAGGGACCTCTTTGCACACCGATTACCGATCCGTGCGCGATGGCGTTGGCGTTGTGGGAGACATATGAGGCAGCTCCTACACCTCTGCGACGCGCGGCTGCCGGGGTATATTAGGCCTCGCCTGGGAGGGTCTTAGGACGCGAACCGATGTTGGCCGGTTTTCCGCCACAACTAGGGGCGACGCGAAGCCTTCCCACGGCTAGCCGTACTGCACGAGACGAGCGACGGTCGCTGTCAGCGGGTCGTAACGGAGGGAAGGGGCAGCGTGAGTGCGTACCGGCGCAATGTGCAGGTCCAACCCATATGCACAGTGCATGAGATAGATCACCCAAGGTTCGCATGCTGAAAGGCAGCAGTGTACGCAGCAGAGGGAGGAGGCGATCTGGCGGAGCACGGCATGGTGGCGTTGCACGCAGCACGAGCTAGATACCATGGATGGGGACTCGCTAGGTTCGCCGTAGCACGTCCCTTAGGACAAGCTGCCACTCTTGACGTACCTCGGAAGGCAGGGCTGGCATTCAAAGGGTGACCGTGGAACGAGGCTGGTAGGTGGTACCCAAGGTTGAAGTGATCCCGAGGAGAGTATACTCGCAAGAGCGAGAGGTGCGGGGAGAGAGCATGGCCACCGAGGGTGGGCGACAGGTCGTGCAGAGTGAGCTGTTGCTGGCGGGATTTTAGGACGGTAAAACAGAACCAAGGAGGAGCTCGCGAGCGTGTACCAGCCATAGCAGAGCAGAGCACGTTGTATCAGTCACCCAGCGGTGGGAGGAGAGTGTCAGAGAGATGCAGAGCAGTGTGGGGGAGTGCGAGTAGCGCCCACTCCCCGCCAGCGCTCGCCCTCCGTTCGCAGCTCAACTCAAACTTACACTCTCCCGCATCGTCCTGCGCATGGCGCCGCTCGTCCGAGCACAACAGGACGATCACTGTAGGACCTATGCGGAGTACGCTAGAAAATCTGGGCTAGGGATGCATCGGCTGCTCCTGGAGACTGCCTTGAAGGGCTGAGCTCACTCGCTTCCGCACTCGTGCTCGTGCTCTCCGCCACGGGATGTCCACCTCGTCCACTACTCTCGTTCGGCTGCCCGCCTCCTGCTACCGTGGCTGGTTGCACTGGTGACAGCTCGTAAGGTCTACGCTCTGCCCAGTTTCTTCGGTATAGTCCTTGAGTCGTCCTGCCGTTCGCAAAATTCCGCTAATCACACTTCAGCTTTCGTGCAACGTCTCCCACCTGCGATATAGTGTTCACCTTTGCCGCGCACACATGCCACTGCAGGACCCACGTGCAAGAAGAGCCCTGCCCGTGCGGCGTTGACGTCCTCGTCTGCCAGCGGCGACCTCAGTCACCTCCCCACCTCTCACAAGAACTCGCCCTACGCCCGCATACGCGCATTGTATAGGACCCCGTTGTTCTCGCGTCGGGACGCGGCGTTCGTTGCAGCGATGCGGAGCAACACGGCAATGCAAAACAGGCGGGTATGCACGATGGTCCCGTCTCTTGCCAGCCCAGTGTTCACTAGTCATCAGACAATCCTCAGCCGTGCCGACCCCGCCTTGCGCCGTATGCGCACACATGGAACCTCGCCTATACATGGTGCTGGAGCAGATCTTCATCTGTTCATATGCAACTGAGTACCGCGTTGTTACCCTGCGAGCCCGTCGTCGCGTCCGCACGTGGCACGCGTCGCCTCTGCGTATCCGCGATCCTTCCCGCAGGCTGTCAATGACGACCACCAACAGCCCTTGAGCGTCCTCGAGTCCAATGCGAGGATCGCCTATCCCCCGAATGGGACCGCGGTGACGACGGTGACGGCTCGACCTACGCATTCGGACCGTCCCGTGCATCGCTCTGGTGAGCCAACCATCGAACTTTGTACGGATCACCCGTACTGAGATTGCTCATAGCCACGAACGCGAGACGACTCACAAACGAGGACGCCTTTCGAGCAGCACGACTGCCCGATCGCTTAACGAGCCTCACTTCCGGAGATCAAGTGCACGGGTTCTCCCTTCAAGAATCTGCATCCTCACACCCGCCGGGCTGAAGGCCTGAGAGCAAGACAGCCTAGGACCGCGTACGCGCTACGACGTCTCGTCCGCCACCCGGTCGTCCACTCTTACCCCGGAAGCAGATTGCTGCGTACTCTAGACGACCGCGCGGGTTCACTTCGAGCTCGTCGCGGCGCCGATCGACGATCATCCCCTCGCGCCTTCCCCCCGCTGCGCCCGGCGCGCTCACCACTGCCCCGCATCGACCATCGCGATACCGCTCGGCGGCGCTTCTCTTGGAAGCTCGTGTAGCTGCCTTTGCCGAGACTCGAACACAACACGCCGCACCGCGCGAGACGGATGCTGCGTACACGCCTTCGTCGGTCCACCACGCAAACCTACCAAGGTTTGCCAGCGCACATCGAGGCGCGCACGGCGCTGCTTGCTGAGACCCGCCGACAATGTGCCATCCCACACACGGCGCATCAAATCCACATGTCCTCGCCGGTACGTCGCGGTCGTGCATGGCTGTTCGCCGGACTTCTATAAATTTAGTCCCATAGATATGCAAGCCCATCGTATTGCATCGTACAACTCGTCTCGTAGCCAGAGCGCATAGCAGGACTCATACATAGCACACACCGATCTCGAACCTGAGGCCATCACAAACATTGTACATGTCGAACCCGGAACCAAAGGCTGTCGCAAACACCGTGTACACGAGAAATCGGACCAGAGACCGTCACAGGAACCAAGAAAGCCCGAGCAGCCAACGGTCACCAAGCACACCAGCTTCCGCACAGAGGAATGACTTGGGCGACGGACGTCGAGCACGCCCTCCTATTTGCATGCGCGCGTTGCCCCGCCTCAACCGCGGGAGGTGCGTGCTGACATCGTCGGCGGCCTACCGTCTCTGTACTGTTGCTGGGCTGCCTGGCTAGGCTGGCTGTCAGGGGGGGAAAGAATGAGGGAGATAGACAGAGTATTGAGAGCTGGGCATTATGTCAAAGGAGGTGAGGCAGAGAAGCTAAGAACTAGGTGCTGTGAATGACGGGAAGGGGTCCAGCAGGTCCCTGACCATTCCTCTCATTCTCCTCTGGGGGTTCATTATGGTCTTGAGGATGACTGATGGGATGAGTGGTGTCAGACATGCAGATATCCTGATGGAACAAATATATGGAGTGCAAAGATCACTTACACATGGTCCTCATCTGGTACCCATAGCATCTCACATGAGAATGCGTCATCTGGCAGATGCAGTATGTTATAATCATCTCTGAGGTACAATATCAAGCAAGACATACTGCTCTTGCATCGCAAAATCTTCAGCTGAAGTACACCCTTGAGGCTGGGCAGCTTCTCCAAGATATGGGCTGTCCACCATGCTTGGTCATAGGCGGGGTTATTTTCACTTAAATTGAATTTGAACTGTTCAAGGTGAGTGAACTTCTTTAGGAGAGGCTCCAAGGGACCAAGAGAGTCCAAGAAGTCTGAACGCCCAATACCATATGTACGGCACCGTGGTCTAGGACCACAGGTCCCAGAGACCCCAGCAAACATACGTGTGTCAAGCACCTTTAGAGCTGTTGGTCGAAGGTGCGACAATATCTGGGAAAGGTGAGTCTGAGCTTGCAACCCACCACAGAAAAAACATGTTGTAAGTTCCTCCAGACTGTCGCAGGCATTGAACCATTGCAGCATATTCTCTGATGCACATTGTCTAAGCAATCAAATTTGTTATCAAGGATGGGCACCTTTAGACTTGCCTGATATGGCAGTTGCATCAAAATTCCCTAAGGTAAGTGATTTGATGGAAGTTCCAAACAAAAACTGTGGTGATAGTTGCGTCATGTTGATCAGATGAGTGTTGATCAGATGAGTTAGACTATGCTAGATGTCTGTGAGCTTGCTATAGGGGAGAGAGCAACAGACTCACAATATCCAGTGTAGTGAGGTCCATGCAAGACTGTATCCTTTTCAGTTGCCAGTGCATTCTCCAATCCTCTAAACCACTATCAAGAATTGTGAGACTCTGCAACCAAGGCATTGACAGCACAATGCAGCTCATCTCACTGAGACTCCGCATATCCAAAAGGGCCAAATGAAGCTTTATGATGTTTTTACAGCGTCGCAACAAGGGGCACAGCACCTTGTAAATATAATGAGGTGGGAAGTTCCACCATGAGACCCAAAGGTGGAGCTCATGGCAATTTGCATGAAGGTGTGGTGCAATCAACTGAGAGAGTGGCCAGTACTGATCCTTTGCACCAATTTCCAGCACTCTCACCCACCCTGCCCTCTCAGGATGCTCTGCAACGGCAGCCAGATACCGATCACACTGTGCTCTGCTGCGCAGGTCCACCTTATAGAACATGTTGTAGCGGCTCCGAGGCAGCCATGCAGAGCAGGTCAAGGCACAGGCCTTCAGAGTGACATATTGGTCCGAATTGTATCGAAAATCAAGGCAACGATCAATGATACGCTCACAGACTTCAATGGGAAAGCGAGAGTTCTCCATGGCGAGGGTGCTCATTGAAGCAGTCGAGTGCGGAGGGGCAAAAGGAAGCAGTGCAAGTGAGTGCAGCAGGAGGGGAGCGAAGCGAGAGAGGGAGCGCCATGAAGCCGGACGCTGGGGATCATATATGAGCTCCGGTCTCCGACCAAGAGCAGTGCACGCGCAGCCTTCCTTGAGAACCTTGTATGACAGCGCCCACATATCAAAGACGAGGCACGCGGCCTGCTCCCGAAGACCCATAATGCTGCCGGAGCAGGCCGAGCACTCGACGCCCTCTCGCCGTGGCATTCCCGCCGGCGTGAATTGCAGAGGAGACACCGCACTGCGACAGCTGAGGACAGACAAGGAGAACAGACTCACCGGCGTCCGAATGCGAGAGGACAGCGCATGCGACGACGTTCCCAGCGCTGCTGCTTCGAAGTCGAAGCAGCGCAGACGCTGACCACCACGTTGTGTCTCCCGAGACGTGTGGTGGTCCAAAGAAGGCACCGCCCCGCGATGGATTGTCAGCGCGTCCCGAGCTGCCGGGACGCGGCGCGCCGACACAGGGAAGATGCGGGGCCCCTTGCATAGCTAGCGAGGCCCACCAAGCGATGGGGCGGACGAGACGAGACGAAGAACGGGCAGGCTGTCGAGGTCAGGTTGCTCATTGACGGTGCACTGACGAACTGCCGAGCCATGGCCTGCCGTGCTCACTCGTATGCATGAGCGCTAGAATCCTCGGGGAACAGGTCCTTTCATTGGTCCAGAGACGTTCTGGCGCAGGCACAGGTACGTACACTTCACGGGACGGCGGCTAGAAGAAGTCAGGGAGAGTGCGTGAGGCGCGCTCCGGGAGCACGGAGGAGCAGACATCTGCAGATGAGAACAACACTGCGCCGGCAAAGCAGTCTGCTTTGGAGACCGCGCGAGCGAGTCTCGCCCTTCGACTGGTCGCCGGCACAACGTCTCGCGCGCACACCCTGGAGACTCCGGGTGCTGATCTTCGCTCGTCGCCTCTGCACGCCGAGTGCGAGGAGGTGGCGACACTGCTCGGGATGGCGCTGCCGAGGAAAGCGTTAATCGCCGTCAGCGAGAACGTCTCGACGAAGTCCGAAGAGTGCGTACGGTCATGTATCTCCAGGTCATTGTGGGGAGCTTCGAGGGCCGCATCGGCGCCGCACAAGGGGATACGCGTGCCCCGTCGCCCCGTCGGTGATCCTTAGTACTCATTGAGGTCAGAATCCTGCACCGATGGGTCGAAGTGGCGCTCGCCGAACAGTGCTGTCTGGCCGTGAATGGTTCCCATGCGAAGAGAGCCATCCGCCGCGGGAGCCGCTCCCTCGGGCTTCAGCCTGAGAGTCGGGACCGCGATGGGCCGTCGGGTATCCTGCTGGCCGTTTGGCCAGGCGGGGAGCGGGCGGGGTCGGCGGTAAGCCAGTTTGGCATCATACAGCAAGCAGGCTTGCGCGGGCGCGACAGGCTGTATGCTTCGATCACGACGACGAACCGCATGACGCAGCGGGGGACGCAGCGAGACGAGACAGACATCGATAGACCACGAGCCGTATGTGAAGCATATACCGACAGGGTGGACCTGCGAGGATTGCGCAGCCTACTCGCTTGTCGAGCGACTGGCCCGAATCCTGTCGGGATGGGCGTGTGTCCAGTGGTGTGCAGGAGGGAGCGTATCGTTAACTCGTCAAAGGAGAAGGGGACGCGAGGGGATCTTCCTCGCTGCAGCTCGTGAGCTAGAGCCGTCTTGCGTGGAGCAGAGGGCGAGGCCTGTAAAGGCGGTCCGAGCAAGCCTGGACTAGCGAAGGGTGTATGCTGAAGGAATGGCTTGTCAGCGGGGAGTCAGACAAGTGTCGATGATATACTCACTTTCGCCTGCGAGCGAGGGCGGGTGTGTGCGGTTGGAATATACAGTCGTCCGCGCGTGCCGTTGTCGAAGTGGAGCCTAGCGTCGGTGGGAAAGAGGATAGCGTGTTGATGACAAGAGCCGTCACCGCCGCACGAGTACATCCTGCCGGTGGACGAGGCCACGATATCCGAGAGCGTACGCGGGCGACGTTATCCGTTGGTTATAAGTGCTCGGCCGACAGCGGAGAGGCTCGCGCTCCTCCTTCGCCGTGTGCGGCCGTCATGGGAGAAATACTCCTTGGGGGTATCTGGACGCATAATGAGAGGGGCTCTTCATGTGAGGCGTGAGAGGGGCTGGTCGTACCTAACCATTGAGCTCAAAACACCAGACGTACCAGTGATCCGTACTACCCACATATGTGCGAGGAGGGTAGCGTATCAGACCGTGTTTGCAGAGGGATCCACGGAATGCTGGCCGGCGATCAGAGATCCCGGAAGGTGATGCAAGCACTGCGCATGGAACTTCGCACTGAGACGATGTGAACGCAGGGGGTTGCACACGGCTAGCTTACCAGGACGTAGGCCTGCGATGATGAGATGCAGCCGCTATGCATGCAACGGATTATCCAGCGCAGTAGTGATGGCACAGTGGAAGCCAGAGAACAGACATTCCAGCCGAAAAACTTAACACGGGCTGTACTGTTAGGACACCTCGGAGGGAGAGGAGGGACCAAGGGAGGCTTGAAGGGCGAGCAACGCGGAGGCGGCCCAGCGAGGATGGACAGGCGACGTCAGTCAGGCAGAAGATGCTGTCAGCAATTAATGTCGAGTGCACAGGCTGAAGCTAGAGGCCTCCTCTCTCTCTCCCTCCCTTCGGGCGATGCGGGGCGTGTCCATCTCGCGGGCGAGAACGCTAGGCCTACAGCTACGAGTGCGAGGACAGAGGGAGAGAGCAAGGGCAGAGTGGACCATGCCTCAGAGTCTTTAGCGCCCGCCGTGCTCTCCTCCAGCGCTTCGCCTTCTCTCATCGTCACCTTGTAACCTGCACCTTACTGGCCACCCAGAGAGCCCACTGGAGAACGTACAAAATAACAGGGTACACGACCCCGAAAGCCTCGATGCGACTGGTCTTGAACTCGTACGGTACGCCTAGGCTGTCCGCTACTGCAGGACACACAAACTGAACTTCGCCCGCTCGTCTCCGACTGCCCTCCTTCAACTCACGCGGTCGCTGTCACCCTACGCCGCCTCTTAGATCCTTGCCTCCTATCCTCGACATGTCTGTGCGCGGGGTCTCCACAGCTTCGTGCGTGAGTCTATTCCTGGCCGTATGCCCCGTTTGCAAGCGTGTTCATGCACGACCTCTTGTAGCATCTCCGTACTACTGGCTGAACCCCGAGTACGCCTGAACGGCCTGCTGATGGAACACAGAGAATAGCAGTACTACGTGAACCGCCCCTCACGCGCGTCCCCAAGGCGTAGTACGCGCACGCGGGCTGCAAGCCGCCCGGTAGCCCCGCCCTTGTCGCTCTCGAGGCAGCGACGCCCCGCACATCGTCGAGGTCTTCCTACGGACACCCGTTGACGGTCTCGTCACCTGTTCGTGTCTCTTAAGAGCTCTCCTCATGCCTACGTCCGCGCGTTCGCAGCCGATCGTGCTCGCGTCCGGATACAGCAGCATTGCTGCACTATGGCGCAACATGTCCGATCAAACCAGGCAAGTGAGTGCGCTCGTCCCGTCTCCTTCTGTGCCCTCAACGCTCACCAGGGCATCCACAGCCCTCGTCTACGCGGCCGTGCACCGTATACACACGCATGAGTCCCCTCCTGAAGACAGCCCTTGACGCGCTCACGTGCACCCGGCAGCCGCGTTCCTGCTCGACGAGGTTGCTGTCTTCTCGCCCGCGGCTGCCACCCGTCCCTTCTGCGTACCTTTTTCGCCGGCTCTGATTCGCCGCCGTCGACGGCCTACGAGCGAATTCGGGTACAACAGGACAATCCAATCTCCTGCGAGGGCCCGACAACCGTTCGACCGATGCATCCGCACAGGCCCCGTTACCCCTCCGGCGAGCAAAGCAGCGGTTCTCGCAAGAACCACGCATGCCGACGTCGCTCCATGCCACAAACGCGAGACAACTCACGGCGGACGACGCCTCCCGAGCACCATACCTACCTGCCCGCGTGCCGAACCTCCCTCTCCGTGTTCGACCACACGCCCTCCGCTCACGCACCTGCACCGTCGCATCCGCCCGCCTGAAAACCCGGCAGGAAGACTGCTGGACCGCATGTGCGCTACGGCTTCTCGTTCGCCATTGACTCGCCCGCCCCGCCTCATGCCAGCAGGTTCCCGCGTACTATGGGCGGCGCCGCACGAGGCTACTGCGAGCTTCTCGCACCGCCGATCTCCGTTCCTCCCCTAACGCGCGCCTGCGTCCTCGCGTCGACCCGCTACCCGGCACGCCCGCGCATGCTCGGTATCGACGAGCACGACTCCGCTCGTGGGCGCTCCCCTCGGCACCAGTGCGGAGAACCGTCCACGATGCGCCTCCCTGTGCGGGATGCACAGTACCACGTACCCGCCTTCGTTGGCTCGCCAGCCGGACCCCCAGGCGTCTGCGGGCACGCACGGAGGCTTGCACGATGCTGCTCCCACAGAGTGTCCGCAATCACACATTGTACATATTGAAACCGGAACCACAGGCTATCGCAGACACCACACTGTACGTATATGTACCAAACCCGAGAATCTGAGCCAGAGACCATCGCAGGAACCAAGAAACCCCGAGCGGCCAGCATTCACCGAGTGCACCAGCTTCCGCACAGAGGAATGACTCGGGCGACGGACGTCAAGCACGCCCTCCTATTTGCGTGCGCACGTTGCCCCGCCTCAACAGCGGGAGGTGTGTGCTGACGTCGTCTGCGGCCTACCGTCTCTGCGTGTACGCTGGCTGGCCTGGCTAGGCTGGTTGTCAGGGATGAGGGTGAGGGGGACATAGGGAGTAGTGAGAGGTGAGCATGGGGTGAAGAGAGGTGAGGAAGGGAAGCAGAAGGCTATACAGTATGGGAGTTGGGATGTGGTTCAGCAAATTCCTGAGCTTCTCCTCCAGTCTCCTGAGGGTTCTCTTTCTGTTCGGAAGGATGGCTGATGAGATGAGTGCAGTCAGCAATGTATACACATTAACAAGAATGAATGCTTCAGCACAGTGACACTCACATATGGTCCTGAATTGGCACCCACAGCATCTTGCTTGAATATGGACCTTCTGGAGATGCTGCATATAGCCATCAGCATTGAGGGGTAAGATGTATAGTGACGTACCACTTCGCTGCAGATTAACAACTACCTGAACTGCATACTTGGCGCCTGGCAGCTTCTCCATGAGGTGGCTGGACCACCATGCTCCATCATAGGCCTCATCATCATCCTGCAGCATGAGTGAGAACTGTTCAAGGTGAGTGAACCTCTCCAGAACAGGCTGCATGCGCCGCAGGGCATCCAGAAAATCTGGACGTCTCACACCATATGTTTGGCAAAGCTTGTGAGCAGGTCCAGGATCATGCCAAGGAGCAAAAAAGGATATGGTGAGCATCTTGAAAGCACCTGGCTGAAGATGTGCCAACATCAGTAACAGTTGACTCTGAGCTTGCAGAACATCATCACAAAGAATTAAGGTGAGCTGCTCAATACCATCACAGGCATTGATCCATTGTAGCATGTTATCTGGTTCACATGCTCTAAGTAACGACAATCAGACAATCAAATTTGAAGAGACAAGACTTGCCTGATATGCCATCAAGGTTATCCATGTCCAACCAAAGCACTTTGATGGATGTCCCAAACAAGCATTGTGGTGCAAACTTCCCTAAATTGTGGAAAATAGCTGTACCCTAGAAAATTATGAGCTTATGATAAGAAATGAAGTAAAATGCTCACAAGGCCCAGAGCAGTGAGACTCGGGTGAGGCTGTCTTCCTTGTGGCCGCCAGCATACTCTGTATTGCCCAGAACCATTTGAGTTACTTGAGATTCTGAGATCCTGCAGCCAAGGCATTGATAGCACAATACAGATAATCTCACTGAAGGTCATAAGGTCAACAAACAACACAAGTTTCATAATGTTTGTGCAGCATCGAAACAAGGGACCCAACACCCTGTAGAAGTAATGTCCTGGGAACTGATTTCGTGCAACATTTAGTGAGAGTGTATGACAATTGGCGTAGAACGGTGGCACAATCAGCTGGGACAGTGGCAGATATTCCTTCATTGCAGAAATGTCCATGACTCTCACCCAGCTTGCCCTCTCAGGATGCTCCGCAATGACAGCCAGATATCGTTCACACTGCTGTCTGCTCTGCAGGTGCACTATGAAGAACAGCTTGTAGCGGCTCCGAGGGACCCACGCGGAGCAGGTCAGGGCGCAGGCACGGAGCGTCTCATATATGTGCGACCGTTCCTGAAGAACAACAGAAAAACAATCAATGATACGCTCACAGATGTCTATCGGAAGGCGGGAGTTATCCATCGTGTCTTGACTGTTGAGCACAGAGAGAACGGATGGAAGCAGAGCGGGCGGGCGCAACAGAGAGAAGCGAGAGTACGAGGGGACCGGGTCACTGCATGCGGAGCTGGTATATATCAGAACGGCGCCTGGGAAAGAGACCCAACGCGCAACAGGAGAACCTTGTATGACAGCGGCGCAAGCCGGAGACGGCGTGCCTCGAGGGCTCGCGCGCAAAGATGCGCACCTTGGACGCCGATATTGACTGAGGTGCCCCGTGAGAAGTCATTAACTCTGCCGTGCATCCTACAGGGGAGCGCATCGTCGGAAGAGAAGGGATGCCTCATCGGTGTTTGGGACAGGGACGAGATGGGCGGCGCGGGAGACGAGGGAGACGTTTACGTCCAGCAGGCGTACCAGGCACGAGGGTGTGCGACGCCACTGATACCGTATATCTGCAGCCGCAGCGCACGATGCGGCGCATCCTCGTAGCTTCACATAACTCCGCCCATCGGGCCAGGCGGGTGCGAAGACGAGCAGGTGCGAGCGCCAGATTGTCTGAGAGTGACCGAGGAGCGCGAGCACCGCAGTGGATCCAGTAGCAGCTTACCGCAACAGCAGTCTTCTGTAAAGCCAAGCGTGAACCGTTCCAGGTCTCGCGCGGAGTTGAGCTGGGGAGGGTATCGGACGTGCTGTCTCCGTACAGGTAATTGGATGGCATGGTCGCCGCCGTAGGTTGCGCCTGCGAGCCGTAGCCAGGCGGAGAGGATGGCACGCTTTCAGCTCAGCGCCCGGCTGCCGCGTTTGCATACCCCTAGTACGCGAGGAGACGAGTTGTACAGAGTGGGCGGAGGTCGGCTGACGTCGGGTCCACCAACGAGGCGCACACTGGGGGACCAGCCTGGAGTCCACCACGCCTGTAACTGCTTCAACTCCAGCCGTCACCGCAGCGACGCCCTCAAGCGAGGGTGAGCAGCGCGGAGGAGAAGGAGACGGGTTTGATGGGTGTCGTGCTTCGATTTGCTCGTCCGCGAGCGTGAGACGCAGCAGCAGCGAGCAGCCAGAGTCGGCCTGCAGCGAGCGGGGGTCGAAAGGGGGAGAATGAGGGCCTTCATGGACTCGACATGCTATGTGCAGCGGACCCAGGCGTTCATGGCTTGTGCTTGAGCGTGTCCCTCCGGTAGATGCAGGCGCGCTGTCTGTGTCTCGGTATCTTGGTAGCTCATGTGAGCGTACATGGTGACGGACCTCAGCTTTCCACGTCAAGATCATCCGATTTAGCATCGGTGTAGTAGGGGATCGCGTCGAGAGACGGCAGCAGGAACTCACTAGCCCGGCCAGGACAAGCTCAAGAAGTTCAACAAGGGAGTGATTGGAGCAAAGCAGTCGGTATGCGAGTAGCGCCCACTCGGCACCAGCGCGCGCTCGGATGTGAGCCGCCTTCCGCTCTCAGCTTGCAACTCTCCTTCAGATGGATCCATTTCCTCTGTGATGCTGCGGGTATTTAAGCTTCCCGCTTTTCAACTCTCGCGATACCTGAGAATGTAGTCGATGGCCAGGACGACCTCCTCCTCGGTCCTCCGAGTTGGAGTCCGCGTTGGGCCCAGGTCCTACATGTAGGCGCCCATGCGCGAATCCTAGTCAGTGGATCTCGTACGTCTCCCGACCCAGTACTGCGAGTATCTACTTCTCGTGTGCGCGGTGTAACTCCGACAGGTTTGTCGTTTCCCTCAATGTATGACAGCCATCGTTCACGAGGGCGGCGATCGCTCATCGAGGATATCACTCATATCCCCAATTGGCAGCTCGGAGGGCCGCGTTCATAAGCCGCATCTCACGCGCACCCCTGAGGTAGCTTCGGCATAAAATCCCTCTCTTCCTCGCGCGCAGACGGCGTACCCCATCGCCATGGATATCGAAGAGTATGTCGTCCTTTGAAGGCCTATTGCGTCGCGGCTGATCCTGGGCTGGCCCTCGCAGGTTTCGCAAGGCAGGCTACCAAGCCATCGACCGGATATGCGACTACTACACGTCGCTCCAGGACCGTCCGGTCGTATCCCAGGTTCAGCCAGGGTACCTCGTAGATGCGCTCCCCTGTGTGTGCTTTCTATGCGCGTGTACCCCTTGTCTTCCGAGCTGACCGGATTGCAGCGAGTCCTCCTGAAGAACCGGAGGACTTCGCATCCATCGCAGACGATTTTCAGAAGATGATATTGCCAGGTAATAGTAGTAGACCATGATGTCGATAGTGGGAGTGCTGAAGGGCATCCGTCGACAGGCATAACACACTGGCAGCATCCCAATTTCTTCGCTTACTTCCCGACAGCTGCGAGCTTCGAAGGGATCCTCGGCGACTTGTATTCTTCGAGCGTGTCAAACCCTGGATTCAACGTAACTGCTTCTCTAATCCTTATGCACTTGCCTACCAGATGACTGACTGGCTGGGGCGATGGCAGTGGTTGAGTAGTCCCGCTTGTACGGAGCTCGAGCAGGTGGTCATGGACTGGTGCGCTAAGCTCATCGGTCTGGGCGATCATTTCCTCAACAAGTCCGGCGTGGGCGGAGGCGTCATTCAGGTACATGAGCTTCCTCCCATACTCACCTGCCATCGCTTCATGACATTTACTTCGCTAGACGACCGCGTCGGAAGCTGGCATCGTAGTATGCGTCGCAGCACGCGCTCGGTACATCCGAGAGAACCCTGACGTGAAGCTGGAGGACCTCATCATCTACACCACGACCCAGACGCACTCGCTTGGGGTCAAAGCTGGGCTTGTGCTTGGTTTGGAGGTCAGGACGATAGGAGTGAAGGCCGAGGACGAGTACGGGCTGCGGGGCGAGACACTGCGCGAGGCTCTAAACGAGGACTTGGCCCGAGGCAAAAAGCCGTTCGTGCTGAGTACGTCACACTGGTCAGCTTAGACATTCTTCCTCGCATCGCTCACGCCTTTCCCCGCCAGTCGCTACGGTCGGTACGACGTCATCCGGCGCTGTCGATTACATTGAGGAGATTGGTGAAGTTCGTGAGTCATACTCCATGTGCCCTCATTCCTGCGGTCAAACCCACAAATCCTTGTCCCACTTGCAGTTCGGGAACACCCCTCAATATGGCTTCATGTCGACTCGGCTTGGGCTGGTGTGGCTATGGCTTGCCCGGAATACCGGGGAGTGGGCAAGCTCGACGCCATCAACAAGTATGCCGAGTCTTACGACACGAACTTCCACAAGGTTAGCCAGGGAAGGCGAATGTCGGAATGAGACTGACGCAGACGTAGTGGGGCTTGGTCAACTTCGACGCGTCGATGCTGTGGGTGAGAAGCAGGAAGAGCCTGACAGACGCGTTGGACGTCACCCCGGAGTTCCTGCGGACGAAGCAACATGATGCCGGTGCGTTCCGAGCCCAACCTCGCCATCTGGTACGCAGCTCACTCCGCCGTGCAGGACTTGTGGTGGACTATCGCAACTGGCACCTCGGCTTGGGGCGTCGGTTCCGATCGCTCAAGGTCTGGTTCGTGCTCCGCCGCTATGGCGTGGAGGGCTTCAGGAGACATATTCGCGAGGTTTGACTCACTCCTCCTTTCACCCCTGCACTCAGCAGGAACTGATGAAACTATGTAGGGCGTGCAGCTGAACGAGTACTTCGCCTCTCTCGTCCGCGACTCCCCGGACTTCGAGCTCGTCACCACTCCCAGTCTCGCGCTGTCCGTGTTCCGCCTCAAGCTGCCCTCCTCTGTCGTCCTCGGCGCACAGGAGGACGCGCTTTCGGCGCTCAACTCGCTCAACCGCGCCTTCCACACGCGGATCTCGGCGGAGTCCGACAAGATATTCTTGACCCAGACGATGCTCAACGACACGTTCTGCGTGCGCTTCGCGGTCGGCGCTCAGCGTACGAGGAAGGAGCATGTCGACAGGGCTTGGGAGCTGATCAAGGCGAGCGCGCGGTCCGCTGCGGAAGAATGGCTGCAGAATAGGACGAAGTCGTGATGACGCTTGCACGGAGAGTGTACGAGGGCAATAGATTATAGATATGCCACAAACTACTATAGACGAGCGGACCCCTAGGTGGTCACAGGCCCGCAGAACCAAGTGGATACTGACCATGGCCATAAGAAGTGTGGTAATGATCACTGCGCGGTACAATGCATCCCGCTCGTGACATCGTCGTTTCGTACGATTTGATGAGTACGGTGAGTACGGTGGCTCACGTCCCTGCGGCGGCCGAGCCAGCGCTTCTGTACTGCTCACCACTGGCCGCCACAGCACCGACACATCCCGAAGTACACGATCTGCCGTCGGATTCCCTTGTGGGGCGCTACGTCGGAGCCCTCGTACGATATTTGAAGGAATATACGCCCCCAATCGCGCGAGCCCTCTTGCCAGCGCACCATCATTCGCTACGATTATAACTTCTAAGCATGTTCGCGAATCTGCAACGCGCTGGCAGAGTGAGCCTGCGTACCTGGGACGGCAGAATTTGGGCACCCATAAACTGAGCCACGACGAGAGCTTCAGTAGTGCCCCGATCCTCAGCCTGACTAACAGGTATGCCTATTACCATTCCCCGCTCAAAGCACACTACCGCTATCTCTCGATTACCGCTAACCACGCAACGGCCCCACAGCTACATCCGGAGCAATGGCCGACGCGGTCACTACCCAGCCGTATGCGCCCAGTGGGCGGACGCCTCTCCCATTCCTGACCTACGTCGTCTTGCCGGACGTCGCGCTTGCCTGCGTGATGGCACTCCGACCGCCGTTCGTGATCAAAATCGGCGTTTCCCTCATTCTCCTATACGCCGCCGTCTATGCGCCCTTGACATACACCATGGGCTCGCCCGTGGACGACTATTCGATGGGCAGCACTATCTTCGGCAACATGATGTTCAACGTTGCGCTCTTCACGTGGCTGGTCGACCCAGTGAAAGACATCCGGTATATCCGGGAACCTGCTCCTCTGGCAATGAGACCTCTATTCAAAAGGATCTGGTACTTGTTTTGTCTCATCCGGAACTACCGTCTCATCGGGACTAATGCCCAGGTACGTCACGAAAGCCGCTCAAGAGTGGGAAGGGCTACTAAAGATCCAGGATAGGTGGCAAACGTGCCTGCCCCGTTCAGAGGTACTCGCTCGCAGTATGTCTGGATGCGACTCAGACAAGTGCTCGTCTGCTTGGTGACTCTCGACCTCGCCGAGGCTTGGATTCACACTCACCACCACCTCTACATTCCCGACACGGCCTACCTCATACCCGGTTTCGAGGGATACTTCTTGCGCATCTTCTCTGCCTGGGTGTGGCTCTTCATGGTCTACACTACGCTGAAGCTGTCCTACATCGCCGTCGCGATCGTCGCAGTGGCAACGGGAATAGGCAACGGAAATCCAGAGGACTGGCCGGATATGTTCGGATCCTGGTCGGACGCATACACCGTTCGTCATCTGTGGGGGTGAGTACCGCCGCTAACGTAATCGCAAGCGTATGATGCTCAGCCGAGATCCTCCAGACGGGTCTGGCACCAGAACCTCCGCCGTGTAAGCGCAGCTCACGTCTCGAAATCTGAGCCTTCCTCATTCGCGCGTCTCTAGCACTTTTCGAACTGGGGCAAGGTCGCCGTTCGGACACTCGGGGTCCCTCGAGGGACGTGGCTTTCTTCGCAGGTGCAGATCCACGTCGCCTTCGCCCTGTCAGGACTTCTCCATAGTATGGGCGAGCTCATGCTCGGCAAGGAGTACTTCGGCAGGTCTTGGACCTTCTTCACGGTGAACGCCCTCGCCATCACCTTCGAGGACACCTTATTCGCCCTTGCAAAGCGCGCAGGTTTCACTGGCCCTACGCCAGTTACGCGGCTTCTGGGGTACCTCTGGGTGTTTGCGTGGTTCACGTGGTCGGCTCCGCTATATCAACGGTGGATGTTTGAGTGCAAGGTCGGCCTGAACGAGATCTTCCCGTATTCCCTCACACGGTCCGTCGTGCTGCCCTTCATGTGAGTCGCCCAACCTTCATCGTTTCGCGCTCTCACTGACGACACGCACTCGATGTGGGATAGCTGGAGCTTGACCAACAAGTAGTCTCAGCTCTCAGCCGTGCGTCCAAAACACCGGATCTCTACGCTAGATATCACAGGGTGGAAGAAATATACTCCTAGGCCTTGCCGTGCTCAAGCGCTCATGTATGGCAAGGAGACCTGCTTGATTGCATATGTCGCCAAAGACCCCCGACAAAAACAACGCATACTCTACATACTTGACTATTCACGCCTCTACTCGAGCTTGTTGTGAAGACTCCTGTTGTTCTTCAGTGCAAGCAGCTTCTCAGCGATGACGTCCAGCGGCAGCGTCTCCGTGCGCGCCTTCGTCCCGACATCGTCGCGGTTGCGTACGTTGACAGAGCGGGTGTCAAGCTCGTCCTGGCCAACGACTAACGCGGAGAGAAGTGAGCAAGGCTACACATAGCGCAGAAGAGATGAGTACACACCAAGGATGAAGTTGTATTGCGCGATCTCGCCGTTGCGGATCTTCTTCGGGAGAGTGTTCTCGCCATTGTCGACGTCCACATAGAGGCCAAGCTTGCTTAGCCTCTCCGCAACCTCAGAAGCATATTCTCTCTGTTCAAGCGTGAGCCTACAGAAACCGTCAAGAGCGGGGGTGCAACGTACGTAGGGCACAGCAACCGGGACAACGAGAACCTGGCGAGGAGAGAGCCAGAATGGCCTGCACGCTCTGATTAGTATCCACGCAGCGTCCACCATAGGGACAACCACGTACCACTTGCCGGCGAAGTGCTCGGTGATGATAGCGATGAAGCGCTCGAGACTGCCCAGGATGGCACGGTGAATGATAACCGGGCGCGACGGGGCCTTGCCCGCGTCGGTAGCCTCGTCCGCGCTGCGGTACTTGAGGTTGAAGCGCTCGGGCAGCTGGAAGTCGAGCTGGATCGTCGCGCACTGGAACGCGCGGCGGAGCGCGTCGCGGATCGTGATGTCGATCTTGGGGCCGTAGAACGCGCCGTCACCCGGGTTGATCTCCCACTTGCCGGGGTAGAACTTCTCGAGCGCCTTCTTGAGTTGCTGGACGAAGAGTGAGGTGAGCGCCTGCCCGTGAGCGAGGAAGAGCGATTGAGACACGTACGTCCTCTGCCGCATCCCACGTCTCGATCGTGCCCAGGTAGTTGTCCGGACGGGTGGAGAGCTCCAGGTGGAACTCGAAGCCGAACAGACCGTAGATGTGCTGCATGAAGTCGAACAACGCAGCAATCTCGCCCTCGATCTGGCGAAGAACCAGTCAATTTCAGGTACGTGTCAGAGGATGCCCGGACTCGCCTGTTCCGGCATGCAGAAAACGTGCGTATCGTCCTGGACGAACCGGCGCACGCGCGTCAGACCGGTGAGCGCACCGGACGCCTCGTTGCGGTGGATGATACCGAACTCGGCCATACGGATGGGCAGCTCCTTGTAGCTGCGGTCGCGTGAGTCGAAGATGAGGCAGTGGCCGGGGCAGTTCATCGGCTTCAGCGCCCACTTCTCCTTCTCGACATCGAGCGTGAACATGTCGTCCTTGTAGTTCTGCCAGTGTCCGGACGTCTCCCATAGCTTGCTGTGGAACATATTCGGCGAGATCACTGTAAGGCGGTCAGCATCCGTCGTGACGTCCGGGTGCCTTAGCTCTCTCACCTTCCTGGTAGCCACGCTTGAAGTACTCCGACTATTGTCTCTCATCAGAAAGCAGTCAGGATGGTGTAGCAAAGTGACGTACCCGCATGAGCTCAACAAGCGTGTTGTAGATTCGGGTACCGTGCGGCAGGAAGAAACAACTGCCCGGACTCAGGTCATTGAAGAAGAACAGCTCCTGCTCCTTGCCGATCTTCCTGTGATCTCGTTTCGCAGCCTCCTCGAGGAACTTCTTGTACTCGACCAGCTGCTTCTTGTCCGGGAACGAGATACCGTACACGCGCTGGAGCGAGTCATTCTTCGCGTCGCCGAGGAAATATGATGCAGAGTTCTGGTAGGAGATGAGTCAGTTTCGTCCGCAGGGTCTCTTCAGGGTGAGGCCCACCTTCGTGACCATGAACGCCTTGATCCTGCCAGTGTGCGGGATGTGGGGCCCGACACAGAGGTCCACCATGGGACCGCAGCGGTATACCGTCGTGGAAGTGCCGTCTGGGATCTTGGTCTCGATGATGTATTTCTTGTACTTGTTGTACTGCGAAAGCGTTATTCCAACCCCTCCATCTCATGAATACGCCGACTCACGTTGAACATCTCCAGCAGCTTCTCCTTCGGGACGACGAGACGCTCGAACTTCTGTTTTTCCTTGATGGCCATGTCTGCGACCTTCTCCAGCGCGGGATAGTCGCTGTTCACGACAGGTCTATCTTCGATCGCCATCTCGTAGAAGAAGCCGTCATCTGTCGGTGGGCCAATGCACAGATGGCAGCCATAGTGACGCTCCGCAGCTTCGCCAAGGACGTGTGCGGATGAGTGCCAGAAGACACGCTTGCCTGTGACAATGCTCGTGTGTGAGTGGATAAGTCGCGCCTAGGCTTAGGTAACAGACCTTCTGGGTGCTCGAAGTCGAGCAGTTCCAGGTTGCACGAAGCCTCAAGGGGCCTCTCAAGGTCCCATAGCTCTCCGTTGACCTGGTACGGTCAGTCAGATCTGCAACTGGGCCAGCGGCAACCCGCACGCCGGCAACCAAGACGAACGACCCCACTATCAGGCTCAAACACTCACCTTGGCAATTACGACACGATCAGCGAGGCCCTTCGAGATCTCCTTCGCGATGTCCATGGGGCTCGTCTCCCAGCTCGTGCCTTTCCGCTGCGAGCCATCCGGGAGCGTGATGGTAATTTCCTGGCGCGGTTGGTCTTGATTCCTCCCGGTGAGCTACGCTTGACAGATGCCAAAAGAACGAAGGGAGACGCACTCTTGACCCACTCATCGTACTCTGCCTTGAGCTGCTCGAAGATTTTGAGACGGTGATCGAAGTACTCGGGGCGCGGGTTGAGCTACCCTGAGGGTGAGTACTGAAGATCTCTCCTTCACCGTACAATTGGCTTACTTCTAGAGGGTGCGCAGATGTCTCCTTCGCCTTCTTGTCTTTCTTTTTATTGCCTTCCTGGTGAGGCGCGTCCAACGCCGGGACTTGCGCGGGTTGGGAGGTGGATGCGACCGGCGTGGTCATGGCGGTTGAATACGGACGGAGTGTCGAGTTTACAGCAAAGCAGGGACGACGGGGGATATTGCCAGCAGGCTGGTATGATATATACAGACGGCGAGGGACAAGGTGCTGCCTCAATCGATGCAGCCTCAGCATTCGAAGTGGTCGTGAGTGCGAGTCATCGTGACACTGATTAGATGGCCGGGCGCTGTGTACGAAAATATATGTAATCTAATCTTCATACTTCGGATGAGATAATCTGAAAGTGAGGCAGTACTACGATTACGAGTGCTCAGCGCTCAGCCGGAGGGAAAGCTCCCTCAGGAAGTGCATAGCAGGATGCACGGAATACTCCAGGGATGAGCTTTGATGCTGAGAGTACTTACAGGATACAATGCCGGAGGTTCACGCCATCGATTGGGAGGGGTGTGCACCGTCTGGGCGTCTGCATGCCGCACCGTCTGGCAGCTGCAGTGGGGCATCGCAGAGAAGAGCAGCAGCGAGACATGTATATTCCGGCGTAGGATAAAAAATAAGGAATAGATGTACAGAGCAAGAGGCCACGGAGCCAAAGGTGATAATGTAGGTATACGGATGTTATAAGATAGGTCGTCGGAGGCTCAGAGGTTGGGGCGATGGCCAGTGCGTGAATCAAGGGATGAATCGAGTAAGGTATGGTCGGGCTCGGGGAAGGCCTCCGTAACAGTATACCGCTCCGTTGCAGTCGCAGGGCGCACTGGATGACGAGGCCAAGAGACGGTGAGCATGCCGTTCTCAAGCGTGGCTTCCAAGTCGCTGGTCTGCAAGAAGGGGTTGAGACACGTAGCCATGGCCGAGCCGTCAATGAGGTGTTCCATCCATCCAAATGGAGGTAGCAGAACTCACCGTGCAACCGGCAGGAACTTCGACCGTACGGCGGAACATGCCGTACTTGAGCTCTCGGACCTGGGAGGAGCCAGGAGCGGAAGCCGCAGACGAGATCTGGCCACGTCCGCCAGCGGCGCTCGAGAGAGAGTGGGCACGCCGCTCACCGCTCACGACGAGCCGGCCGTCAACGACGTCCACAAGGATCTCGTCGGCCCTGAGACCCGGCAGCTCAAACACCGCTGTGATAGTCGGGCTCTGGCCGTCGTCCCACAACTCCATCCTGCTCGATCATGCGTATCAGCACCCTGTATGCAATCCCTCGAAATCACGTAGACCATAGTCGTTACTCACCGAGGCTTATAGATCCGCTGCTGGGGTTGCCGAAGACGCATCGCGCGCGCGAGTCTGTGTAGCTCGTCCCTAGTGAGTTCCCTCCCCAAACGTTTCTTGACCGCCGAGACAAGTAACAATTTGGTGGTTCGGGCGGTCATGTCGGCGCTGCGGCGGATGGGGAGGGGACTCGGCGGGGAGAGCTTGATCTGGGGAAGGGAGAGCCAGCGGTCCCGGCGCGACCCTTATATGGGCTCGTTGATTGACTCATGCCATGCACATACGTGACTTATCGCCCCTGTGAATGACGAGCGTGAGGTGTCCTAGTTCGGAGAATGTGACTCGGTAGCACAGGGGCTATAGAGCGGAAGCACCAGTCGGCGCTTATGAGAGCTGGCTCGGGCGCTTGCGAATCAGACCTGCGAAATGCTGCGAAATGTCGCAACTCCGCCTCTCCAGAAGCACAGCGAAGGCGGAAGTTCGCAACGTGACGACGCGCTCTGAAGAGCAGCAGATGGCGAGAGCATCACGCACCAGCCTAAATGAGCACCTGGCCAGTCAAAGCAATTTAATGAGAGACTCAGGGCTGACACGTATGACTGGCCTCTTCGACAGGTTGTGGATGCGTACGGAAGGACTGAATTAGGCACCAGCTCTACATGAACGTACGGTGTGCGCGAGACTGTACAAGTGATCTATGGTCCTCAGTGCGCGCCGTGACCAGCGATGTGAGCCGCCTTGCTGTTTTGCCACGCGTCGTAGCGCTTGGCCCACGAGTAGGTGCCATAGCCTGCGGGAGAAATGTCAGAATCACGCAACAACATGGAGTTACGACGATGGAACGCTGAGCAGGAAATGGGCGGAGACGGCGGAACAGGCACGCATCAAGTATAGCCATAAAGAACAGAGGAGGTACAGAACAGCAGGGGAGAAGTCGAGAAGAATGAGCGACGTACCAATCGCGAAGGGAATCACCCAGTAAATGGCCTGCGAAGACAGACGGCGGTATCCGTGGAAGATGTAGTTGCGGATGAGGTTGTGAGCGGCACGCTGCCTGAAGGGCGACAGGGCTGTATTCGTTGCCAGAGGACACCAAATGAGTGGGGCAATAAGGTCGACCCAGAAGTACGAGTATCAAATGAGACGGTGAAAGAATGGGCGGCTTGACCGTCAGTGATTTGTTCAGGTATGAATTCAGGAAAGACGCACTGTACGTGACAATGCCCTTCTGCTTCTGGACACCTTTGTCACCCCACCACAGGTTCTACATTCTCGGTCTCAGAGATTGCCCATGCTTTACTGCCACCACCGAGGAAGCTAGGGTGTACTCACGTAGACCTTGGCTGCAAATACGGTTAACATGTGTGTGCCGTCATGACATGATACGACTTACGGCCGGGCATGTCACTGTGGCGGATCTCAGTGGGCCTCATTGTCGCAGACTATGAGAAGCAGAGAGGTGAACGGGAGATGGGGAGGAGCAGGGTGCTGTTCGTCGTCGTTGACGCTTCGGAAGAGCTCGCGAGGCGCCGCGCTCATCCCGACGCTGAGCGATGCCAAACAGGGCCAAACACTCTTGGCGGGCGACCACGACGTCAGGTCTGTCCACTCTTCGCCCACCAGTCTGCATGCTCGCATATACTCATCTGTCTGTGTTGCTACGTAGCTTCGTATCGCAATGATTAGCAACGCCACTCTTTACAACCTCGCGAATTCGCTGGGCATGCTGGCGATGTTCACCGTCGTCCTGTACCACTTCGTGGCAGTCAACTCGCGCCAGCTCGCGCGCAACACCAACGCTACAGCGCAGTCGCACTGAGCATTCCTCCTCCTCGTACAGGGTATGTGCTCTTCTCGTTTTGAAAGCAACTCGCTGACAGTGGTTCACAGTACCGGTAGCATGGAGGTTTGGACGTGTCAGACTCCCTGGCGCCTGCTTATAGCCAGCACGCTGCTGTGTATCCATGACACGCAATGATACCTGCCTCGACGTGATCGGAAAACCTCTCAAACCACACGTCGCTCGCGGTGCAGACCGCCCTCCTCGTCTGATTGAGGGATAGGCAAGACGTGTCTCCCGAATGGATGCTGGCGCCTAGATGAGCGCAGTGCGCAGTCCGAGTATGTCTACTCGCAACCTATGGGGATTTGCTGACAGGGTTTAGAAGCATGAACTGTGCACCCATCGTGCGGAATGCAGAGCCATGGGATGACTCAGAACTACAGCATGTGTGTCTATGTGACGAACCCAATTGAGGCTGCCGCGTGAATTCCTGATGACCTTGAGACTTCCGCTTTCGTATGGGTGCGCTTACCTTGTGTATGTCAAACTCTGAACAATTCGACAGACAGCTCTTCACTCACCACGCAGTGGTGGGGTACAGTACCCTCGGCCTCCGGTGAGCTTTACGTCCTGGTCTGCGTTGGGTGGGAATACTCGACGCTCGGCGTCGTATTGCACGCGTACCTTCATCGCGTCGCGCAGCGCCTGCCCACGTCACTTTACAGGCGTTAGCCAACGCGTCTTCATTCCGACAGGAGCTTCACGTTGGCCCGACTGTATGCCTGCGACTGGCGGCCAGACCCGCATGAGCTGAGGCGCATTACACATACCGGACAGATTCGCGAGAGTTATTTGAATGCAGTGTCCAGAGGAAATGCAGTGGAATTTCTGCGGAAGCGCAGCTAGCCGAGGCAAGCCGCCGCATTCCCTAGCGCTGCTTGCTTCTGCACTTCGCCCAGTGGCGTGGCTGGTTCGGACGCTTCGGCAAGGACACCGAAGGCTGGAACGACGTTTTCGCTGGTCCTCCCGTGGTGATCCATCTCAAGTATTGTGTTCCAAGGACTCCGTATTAGAGAGCAGCGCGGCGTCTGGTCTCGCCGTAGGTGAAATGGCGCTACGTTACTTCCGCTCATGGGGAATGACTGAGCGATTGAGAGTGCATGCTCACATACAACTCTCCTCCTGCACAGGTCGATGGCAGATATCCGAGCTTATGGCATTGTCAGTGAGCGATCCTCTGAGTCCCACTGTGCCAGCCTTGCAGTGTTCTTGCGTGTATGCCATATCCGGATAGGAACTTCGGGCGTCTAGGGTGTGCACAGCATCTGCGGGGCGAGGGAAGCGCCGCACCCCGGAATCTCGCGGTTCTTACTCACCTCCGACGGTGGCACAGGCTCAGTCATGCTCCTACTTTGACAACTCGGTCCGATACGGGCTGTATGCCTTATTTTCACGAAATGTCAACCCGGATCCCAAGCCCTGTAAGGCCCTGCATCGGAATCGGCAATGGCATACGTGTGCCGTATCGAGTCATGTACCGCTCTACCAAGCCCTTCCGTGACTTCCCATCGACTGACTACAGGAGCCGTGGAGCAGCGGATCTGTAACTCGTTGTCCCTGCGGACTATAGGTTCACCGCTTCCAAAAAGGGGGTGTTTGAGTCTGCGCGTTCAGATTTTCAAGCCGGGTATATAAGGAGCCAGTGTCGGATCGCCACGCCCCTAAGACCCGTTCCTCGACATAGCGACTTGCCCACGGATTATGTCTCCCCAGTATACCTTCCAGCCGGCACTTCCTGCGCAATCTCGCCCACTGTTCACCAAAGCTCAGAAGATGCTGCAGCAGGAAGATCCTCGATACCGGGACATCGACCGCATGCTCGCGAGAGCGTACGTGGAGCTCCAGCGGCAGCGTCTTCAGCAGAAGAGGGCCGGACTATTCATGCCGAGGTGCGTGCCAGTGATTGCCTGCTCTGGCTCGATCTGACGTTTCCATGCTTGTTAGGATGGACTTGTGTGATGACCCAGACAATCCACTCGTCACCGCAGTGCTCGAGCTGCCTGGCATGAAGGCCGAGCAACTCTCAGTGCGCATAGAGAACGGGCACCTCATCGTCGAAGGCCAGCGTACGGGTCCGCATCTTCATGGGAGTCCTCGAAATGCGGACACGAGTTCGGAGCCGACTCCATCAGCCCTGTACCCTGTACAGGAGATCAAATATGGCAAGTTTCGGCGCGAGGTCAAGCTACCGCAAGGCATCACTGTGAGTCTTCCTAATTTGAGTCAGCCTGAGGAAATGTGCTAATTGACTCTTCGCGACTCAGGCAGCGCATGTCCGCAGCACGCTGGCAGAGGGCATGCTAACGGTCTCGTGGCCTCGGGACCCGTCTGCTCTGACGCGTCATGGCAGCCAGGCCACGCAACCTGCCGTAGCGCAGTCAAATTCGGAGCACGGAGGCGGTGGGACTTACCCCGCTTGACACCTATACCCCTCTCTCCCCTTACATTATGGACTCCCCCGTGGATCGATATGCTTTGTTACTGTATCGCTATCGTTCTCTCCGCTCTACTACATTCTACCGCATTCGGGACAATTGGATGGAACTTGCATGTCTTATGTCGTCTCCGCCGTCTGCTACTGTCTTACTTGTATAATCACGCCCCATAATTCACCATTCTCTCTGCAATGATCCGGCAGTGAGATTCATGAATAGAAACGACACGAAACAGCACTAATAGTACATGCATATTAACTCATCTTACTTACATGATAGAGAGTTACCAATCAAAGCAGTTCTCCAGACTAGCGCCCAAGCTGTTTCCGACTTTCCCGGTCTTCGTGCCTTCTTCCTCTTACCTCCACCTCCACCTCCACCTCCACCTCGTGGACCCGATACTCCCGCTAGCCTTACTTGCATGGGCGTCGGTTCGCGGTCACATCGCGTGTTTCTCAGACGCTGGAGTGCTATGATTTCCTGCTGAACGCCTTCTCCAGTGCTCATGACCTGCACGTACTACGCGTGTGACTCTGCTCGTGCCTCCTACGAGAGCAAATTGAGCCTCATCCGTCGATTTTCCATGGGCTCAACAGCCTCAAACGGTACCTCAAGGCGGCAGAGCGGCGAGAAGCACTATCATGCGCTGCTGTGAGGTCGCCGTGTACATCCCAGTCGATGCTGCAGGCTGATCGGCCCGCACATGCGAGGAATGGTCTTGCATAGCGCCTGGCCTTCTCGTGATGTTCAGCGCACTCTAGACAGATCGCCCGTAATCGCACACACGCCCGACCTGCAATCCTATTCGTGAGGACCTCACAGGTATGCTCGTCTTCGGAAACAGTCGATCTGCTGACAGCCACGCTCGCTGTAAGACGTTGACCAAGCTGGACGGGGCCAGCTGGAGCCATTCCAAAGCCAGCTCGACTCGTAAAGGAGTAGCGGCTCAATGGGCGGCCCGTCCTGTCAGAACAGAGTCATGGAAGCCTACTAAGCTCTCCTCGTGTACTTGCGTATCTTTCTCTGACCGTCCGCCTGCGTGATCTCTCGTCTCATGTATATGGGCGTGAGTCAGTGTGCGGCTCTTTCTCATCAAGACACCGCCGTCGCCGCATATGTCCGGATGGCTCGCCAATGGACGCAACGCCGAAGCGTCCAGGGTCCCAGAACATTGGCCAATATACAGTATCCTTAGCAATCTCGTAAGTGAGCCACTGCTCCCCGTTGCTCTTGTCGCATAAGCTTTCAGTCGATACTGATCACAGAAAACTTTGTTCATACTCACCACTAGCGCTCCTGCTCAGCAACGCCGAGACCCCGTCATGTACATCAAGTAAAGTCGACCGATAGTACTTACTCCTACTCCATAACGCGATTGTGAGTATAGCATTGTCCGTGATGCTCGGCCTGATCGACGACGTCGGATGGGAGTCGTCATTGACCTCTGCATAGATCCGCGGCGATCCATCAAGGAGCGCACACGCCCTTGGAGAGCTATCATCCGATCCTCGTCATTCCGTCTTTCCCGGATCTGTCCACAACCTGGTTGGGGTGACGATGGTGGAGGACAGAGATGCCGCACTACTCAAGTACATCCAGATATCTGATCGGTGAGGGCGGTTTTTGTCGCGGCTCTTAAGTTATCTCGACAGGTCTCAGCTCTAAGAAGTGTGTTTGTGATGGACGTTGGTCCGTTGTGTGCTGCCTTCGAGCGTTTTCCTGACAGTAGACGTGCAGCGATCACTGTTCGCTTGTTGTGTGTGCGAGTATGTCATAGGCCGGATGTCCGTGGTGTACTTCTCTTCCCATGCGGCACGGGGAGTCATATGCTCAGTGAACGCAGCTCGGAAAAACGTTGTATCTCCAGAACTACAACCTTCTACGCCAGAGATTCGTGCATCGTGGCTCAAATCGGCCTGACATGCGTAATGGCTTACGCGGTCGAGGCGACACTTTCTTTCCCTTGCCAGTCCTCAAGCCAGGCGCGTTATGCCCCGCGGCAAGAAAATCCGACTTGTGCTTCTTCGTGCCTGCGTTTGATCTGACGTCGGGATGGTCGGTGAGTTCATAGCCCAATGTCACCCGGCATATCGTAACCGCCTTCTATATAGACGAGAGCGTAGTAGGGCGACTCCTCACCCCATCTCAACTACAGCAACTCCCCCACATCCACCTTCAACACGCCTGATTCGCAATGCCCCTCGACCCCGCAGATGTCCCCTCCCATATCTCGACTGACTTCCATGCTCCGCTTGAGCTGGTGAAGAAAGGAGTCACAATCCACGAGCTCTACGACTGGCACGCGAAGGAGAACCCAAACCACCCGCTCTTCATCTATCACGATGGTGAAAAGCTCGAGTTCATCACCTACTCTGCTGCGAACCGCGCCATCGACCGCGCTGCACGCTACGTACTCTCCGGATTGGGGCCCAACGCTGCCACGCAGTCGGACGGGAAGCGGCCGACGGTCGCGATTCTCGCCAATGCTTGTCGGTCGTTCCGCACACCTACACCCCAGTCTTGCTCATGACAAATCTGCTCGTTGTATAGATACCGTCACCTATTTCTGCACTGCGATCGGTCTCATCCGGGCTGGCTGTGTCGCCTTCTTTATCTCTACTCGCAATGCGGCGGCTGGCGTCGCGGACATGCTGAAGAAGACCGGTACATGCCAGCTGATCGTGTCTCGGGACTCGGTGCTCCGCGGCGTTGCAGAGGACGCTCTGAAGCTTCTCCCCGAGGGTCAAATCGCAGTGCGTGATATGCCGGTCTTCGAAGACCTCTTCCCGGCGGACGGCGCGCCGAAAAAGGAGGCTTTCGAAGGAGACGTCGATTTTCCGGAGGTGCATGACTTGCAGGCCCCAGCAATCATTCTGCATTCGTCAGGTAAACCTTCTCCAGGCTGTCTCCGCAGTCCAGTGTTCTCACACGTAGTTCTGTGCAGGTTCTACGGGCCATCCCAAGCCTTTGCCATGGACACATCAGCGACTGCTGGTCTGCGGCAGAGAACCCCGTAAATTCACCACTATTCTCCGCTGCGAGTGCCGCACTGAGCCTCCTCGTATCTCTAATAGTACTGTGCGATGTGGACACGTCGCGGTGCATCATGGGCTGCCATGGAGTACCTATGTTCCATGGAATGGGGGCATTCCTATATTCCGGAGCAGTGAGTACCATCATGAATTCCTGGTGTGTATGGCGGGATGATGAATCGTGTGCATAGCCCGTTTGCGGATATATAATCGCGACATTCAAGCCCGGGACCCCGCCCATTTTCCCTACGCCCGACAGGGTTTGGCAAGGTATCGTGAACACGAAGGCTGACTACAGTTTCTCCGTCCCCTCGTTCATTGAGGTAAATAGTGTATGCACTACGGGTTCCGGCAAACGTAGTAATGTGCCTACCTCCGTAGGAATGGGCGCGCGATCCAGAGAAGGTAATGGTACTAAAGCGTATGCGCGGTCTCGTGAGTGTCCATCTGTGCCTTAAGCCACAAGATTTAACGTCCCTTCTCACAGATCTTTGGAGGGGCACCGCTCAACCAGCAAGTCGGCGATGCGCTTGCATCTCAAGGTGTCAACCTGTTCACCGTTTATGGACTGTAAGCTTCAGGGCTTTGGATCCAGGGACTTCCTTGACCACTGACGATTGAATCAGCACCGAGGTCGGTTGTGTGAACTTGTTTGCTAGACGTGAGCCATGTTGCCGTGTGTATCCGATGCTTCAGCTTACCTAGCGCACCATGATGGCAGCGAATCCCGGAATGGACTGGGCGTACTTCACTCCTTCGCCAACGGTCACCTGCAAGTTCGTCCCGCACGAGGACAATACATTCGAGATCGTGGTTCTGGTACGACATCGTACTCTCTCGCTACGTCCATCTCTCAAGGGCGAACGTTGTATAGTCCAACCCGGACTGCCCGCTCCCGGCAGTGAACACGAAGATAGATGGGCAGGACGCGTACGCCACTAACGACCTCGTCGAGCCACATCCTACGAAGCCGAACCTCTGGAGGATCTATGGCCGCGCGGACGAGCAAATCATGCTCTCTAACGGCGAGAAGGTTCGTTCCTCTCCTCTAATGTCGCATGCGTTTGCTATATCTGCGGCTCACCTCCGTCACTAGACGAACCCGGTACCGATGGAGAGGATCATCAACGAAGACCCGCATGTCAAGTCCTCCGTGATGTTTGGACGGGGCAAGTTCCAGAACGGCGTACTGGTAGAGCCCGCGGAAGACTTGCAGGTCGATCCACAGGACCCGAAGCAAGTCGAGGAATTTAGAAACAAGATCTGGTCAGTAACACCCTGTGTTGTGCGCTCCCGGCGCGCAACTGACCTCATCTACAGGCCTACTATCGAGCGCGCGAACGACTACGCTCCGAAGCATTCGAGGATCTTCAAAGAGGTAGGTGTCATGGCTGTACGATGGGCCGATATGTCTCGTGCTTATCCGGAATGCGTGCAGATGATCCTTGTGGCATCGCCGTCCAAGCCGTTCCAGTTCAACGTGAAAGGCTTGCCGCGTCGCGCCATCATCCTCGCACAGTACCAGGAGGAGATCGAAGCACTCTACAGGGAGGTCGAAGAGAGTGCTCAAAGCGATTTGAGACGTCCCGAGACTTGGGACGCGAGCAGCACTCTGTCTTTCATCCGCGCGGTGGTCGAACACACGCTGGACCGCTCCATCCCGGACGATGCCGACATCTTCCGGAATGGCGGCGACAGGTACGCCCAGGATACCGTACTCGGCGGGAGAGATACTGACAGTCGGTGTACATAGTCTGCAAGCAACCTGGATCCGCAACACAATCCTTCGTGCCATTCGCGAGACAGACGTGAGCGCTGCGAAGCGGCTGCCCACGAACCTCGTCTTCAAGGCGCCGACCATCTCCGAGCTTGCGAACATCGTATATTCCGTCGTCAACAACACCGACGCGGCAGGTGGTCCTGCACACACGCCGCAAGACCTGTGGAAGTTCGTCGAGAAGTACTCCGCGGGCTTGCCCGCCCGTCCCGCTTCCCTCCTGGATCGTCCTTCCTCCGCAAAAGACGTCATCCTCATCACTGGTACTACCGGAGGCTTTGGTTGCGACGCGCTTGAACACCTGCTTCGCGAGGACGGAGTAGAACGGGTCTACGCCTTCAATCGCAAGGGAACGAACGCGTCTGAACGTCAGCGCCTGCAATTCCGCGCCAGAGGCCTGGACGAGACCCTGCTTGACACTCCCAAATTCAAGATGGTCGAAGCGGCCTTACATGAGCCTGGCTTTGGCGTGGACCCCGTCCTGCTCGAGGAGATCCGACGTTCAGTCACGCACATCATGCACAACGGTATGACAAGCCCATCGGCACGTCTTACTATCGCTGTAATCTCTGACCATACTTGTCTTTAGCATGGAAAGTGGACTTCAACATGTCGCTTGGCTCCTTCGAGGTCGACATTCAGGGTGCCCGGAACTTGATTGATCTCGCCATCAGCTCTCCGTACAAGCAGGCGCCTCCTGTTGTATTCGTGAGCTCCATCGGCATCTTCACGAGTGAGTCATTCCGATCCTTGTGAACCGCACCTACTGAGGGAGGGCTACCGACAGACTACAAGGGCCCCAGCCCCGCTCCCGAGACGCCACTTGACGATCCTGCCTCTGCGTTCGGCGCCGGATACGCCGAAAGCAAGTGGGTGACAGAGCATGTCTTGCAGAACGCCACGAACAAGACGGGTGTGCACACAGTCGTGATGCGCCTGGGGCAAGTCACAGGCAACCGGGTGGGCTACTGGAACGAGAAGGAATGGTTCCCGGCGCTCGTCAAATCTGCGCAATTCCAGCGGTGCTTGCCTGACATCGACGGTGTACGTACCAGGCTCCTCTTCTGAGTTGGATTGACCTGACTCTGATCACGCAAACGATCAGCACGTTTCGTGGATTCCAGGCTACGAGGCTGCAAAGGCGTTCGCTGAAATGCGCCACTCCACCGAGCCATTCTTGCATCTGGTGCACCCGCGCCGAGTCCCTTGGCACGATCTCATTGCTCCGATCGCGCAGGACTTAGGAGTTCCTCTCGTGTCCTATGCAGAGTGGCTTTCAGCTCTCGAGAAGAGCATCAGTGAAGGCGACGCTGCAGAAGTGGAGCTCATGAAGGCGAACCCGGCACTGCGCCTCTTGTCATTCTTCAAGAACCTGAAACCAGCGTCGCCGGACCGCGAGCCCTTAGGCATTGTCTACCTGTCTACAGAGAAGTCAACACAGGTCTCCGACACGCTGGCGAAGCTACCGGTGCTGGACGCGGAGCGCGCGAAGGGATGGTTGGCTGCGTGGAAGCGGGTGGGGTTCCTCTAGAGGTCTGACATGGCGTCCCTCGATCCTGATGCTCTGCGACTCCTGTTAGCACCCGGAAGACAGAATACAGAGATCCTGTAGCTATAGAGCTCCACACCTTGAACGAGCGATGGGAATAAGTAGGAACGCGTTATGATTAGCTGCAGTCTTTCGCACACGGTACCGCAAAAGACTCTACGCTCTCTCGTCTTCGCAGAACTAAGTTGGGCTTACTCACAAGCCAACGCAGCAAGTGGGACGTGCTGCCTGGAAGCACCTAGTAGGGTGTTCAGATGAGGATTGGATGCGGAGAGAAAGACACTGCAAATGGGTCGTCTGGTAAGAGGTCTGCGCACTTTGGCGCCCGCAGTAGCACTTGCTCTCATCCTCCAAGCACGACCTCCAAGCACGACAAACTCGTCCTTCTTTCTCTCTCCCCTGGTAGACTCGTCTTGGCTATATGGTCTTGCCCCAACGACAGTCTTCCGAATCAATTAAGGCATCTCCTCATACTCGAATACGTTGAAACGACTCCTGGAATTCTCCATACCGGCTCGGGCTCGCGGTACAGGTGATCCTCAATGGGCAACGTGCAGTCCCTTACGCGTACAAGCGGGGCGCTGGACTCCTTTGTGGCGGAACTTGGAACCGATGTGGTCTACGAGAGAAGGTACGGTTGGTGCAATCATAGCTTCATTGAGATCGCCCACATACCTATCTAGTCTGGGCTCTGCTCGTTTCTTGAAGACCGTGAAATGTCGTCACAAAAACGGTTATCTAGTGGTCAAGATCTTCATCAAGCCAGACCCCGGGTTGAGCTTGAGGAAGTATCACAGGAGACTCAAGAGTACGCCTCGTACCACCATTCAGCTCAGAGCGCGAGGTCTGATGTGGCTCAGTCGAGCGCGAGGCCTTGGCCGATATCCCTAATGTCTACGGCTACCAGACCTTCGTAGAGACCGACAAGGCCGGATATGTAATCAGACAATGGGTGGCGAGCAACCTATATGACCGCATCAGGTGTGCAACTTCTTCTCTGTCAGGTCGTCTATGTCTTCTTAGCTCCCTGCAGTACTCGGCCTTTCCTGAGTACAGTGGAGAAGAAATGGATTGCTTTCCAGATCTTGAACGCATTACGGGATGCACGCAACCGTAAGGTCTCCCATGGCGACATCAAGTCCGAGAATATCTTGGTGACCTCGTGGAACTGGGTCTACGTCTCTGACTTCGCGTCATACAAGCCAACATTCCTCCCTCTCGACGACCCTTCCGACTTCTCGTTCTTCTTTGACACTTCAGGTCGCAGATCCTGTTACATCGCTCCTGAACGGTTCTATACCGCTAGCGAGAACCCAGACATCAGCGCAAAGAAGTCTCGTCTTGCTGCAGAGGATGGCGAGGGTCGGAGAGATGGAAAGGTCACTGAGGCAATGGACTGCTTCAGTGCCGGATGCGTGATTGCTGAGCTATTCCTGGAGGGCAAACCTCTCTTCACGCTCAGCGAGTTGTTCAAGTACCGGGAGGGGGAGCTGAAGCTGGAGACGCAACTCGGTGCTGTCGAGGACGGAGGCGTTCGTGTGAGTACATCCACATCGAGTGTAGGCGACAGCTGAACTGTCGTTCGCAGGAACTAATCAAGCAGATGGTTGGTGTCGACCCTTCCACGCGTCCAACCTTCGATACTCTCCTACACACGTCCCGCGGCACAGTCTTCCCGGAGTGTTTCTACTCGTTCCTTCACAACTACGTATACACGGTCAACGAGGTGAACGCTCCGGCATTGTTTACAGCTGCTCAAGCTTCCCCGGCGCCACCTATGAGTGCAGGGGTTTCTGCAAGAGCCACCGGCCACGTTGGCGCACCCACGTCTGGCTTGAACGGGGACTCCGCAGGGGACACTCTTCCAAGTGACTCTGATCATCGCATCGAGCGCATATGGGGCGATTACGAGAGTGTAGAGCCCTATCTTGTCAGCGACGCCGTGGAAGAGACCGTGATGGACGTGAAGATCGACTACGCGCCTCAAATTATCTCCACGCGACCTTTTCATGTGAGCAGCCTGCTTGATATACTGGCCTGGAACTAATACATACTGCTGAGCAGGACGTGCTTCCTGTGGAACTCAGTATACCGAATCGCGATAGCAAGCTCCACAGCGCATGGTCTGCCCGCGAGCGAGCTGCAGCGGAAGGTGCGGCGGCAGTCTTGGTCCGTTGGATCTCACTGGTTCCTGATTCTGTCCTCAGACGGTCCAGCCCTCATCATCCTCTCGCTCGTATGCGCCAACGTGCGTAACTGCTACCGTCCAAGTTCGAAGGTCCGCGCTTTGGACGTCTTCCTTGCTCTGTCTGCACACCTCACGGACGAGGCCAAACTCGACCGCATGGTGCCGTATATTGTCGACCTCCTGCATGACGATGCCGCCATCGTGCGCGCATCTGCGTTGCGGACGCTCATGCAGGTCCTGATGCTTGTGACGGTCATCACTCCGTCTAACGCGGCCATTTTTCCGGAGTACATAATACCCGCGATCGCTCATCTCGTGCGCGACCCCGAAGTCCTCGTGCGATGTATGTATGCGCAGATCATCGTCCCTCTTGCCGATACGGCGGTGCGCTACCTCGAAATGGGCCAAGCGTTGAAGGCCCACGGAACGTACAAGCTCTCTCCGGATACTCAAGAGTACGACGAGGCACATTTCGAGGTACGTACCCGTCGCATGACTTTCGTGGGATAACACTCAGCATCCGTGACAGGTCTCCTATGATGCCAGCATGAGCGACCTGCAGAACAGCATTCAGGAGCAACTCTCCGCTCTGCTTGTGGACCCGTCGAGTGTCGTGAAGCGTGCAGTCCTCCACAACATCTCGTCACTGTGCATCTTCCTCGGTCGCCAGAAGACAAACGACGTTCTGCTCAGTCATATGATCACCTATCTCAACGATCGCGATTGGCTGTTACGCTATGCCTTCTTTGACAGCATAGTCGACGTTGCTGCATGTGCGGGCGGTCGGAGCCTTGAAGAGTATATTCTACCTCTCATGATCCAGGCCTTGTCAGGTTCGTCTTCGTGCATTACTGCGCGCCGTGTCCCCACTCAGTTAGTCATGCAGATGTCGAGGAGACTGTGGTGGCAAAGGTTCTTGCCTCGCTCACAAACCTGTGCGAGCTAGGATTATTCCAGAAGATGCGCATATGGGAACTGATGAGTGCCACCCTCGGGTTTTTGTATCATCCCAATGTCTGGATACGTCAAGGTCTGAGACATCCGGTGTCACTGCGTCGATGCCAAGTAGTTCTGACTCCTTCATGCAGGTGCTGCTGCATTCATCGCTTCCGCTGCCAAGCATCTCCCGACGAGCGACGTATGGTGCATCCTCTATCCTTCACTGAAACACTTCCTGCGCTCGGACGTGCGCGATGTGGACGAAAACAGTCTCCTACTTGCCATGAAGCGGCCGTTGTCGAGACAGATCTTCGATGCTGCGGTGCAGTGGGCGATGAAGGCGGACAAGACACAGTTCTGGCGTTCGCATCGGAGTACGAAGAATGAATCACCTCGTGAAAGCATGGCGACCGTACGGCAGTCAGGAAGTGCAGCATCCCGTGCTCGCTCTGAAGAGTAAGTTGCCACTCTTTAGTGCGTGATGCAGAGGCTCAAGGGACTCAGGGACGAAGTCCAACTGGCGAAGCTGCAACAATTAGGGATGACTTCAGTGGAAGAGGCGAAGTTAATGGCGATGAGGGACTATGTGCTGAAGCTCGCACGCGCGATCTCAAGGTCAGTAAGGCAGTGACTTTCTTCACCGAGTGTGCCTCTGATGAGAGAATCAGCTTCGCATCGCGAGTGAGCGTCGAAGTGGAGTCAGATGCACTCAAGACGACCAGCACAATTGAGCTGCAGAAGCTCGGAGTGGTACCTCAGACGGTCTTCTTGCGGGCGCCGGAATCTGAGGGACGGTCCTCGCGATTGTCGTCGAATCGTCCTCCCTCGGACTTCTATGTCAGATCTCCGGGGACGCCTCGGACCACCCGTACTCTGAGCATAGACCATGGACCTACCTCTGGGGCGCCTTTCGAGGACCTCCGACGCCGACTAGCCATCATCAATGGCTCAGGCAGCTCTCTGGCGGTACCTGGCTCGCGCGAACCCCGTAGTCCCCTGCCCCACCCTCTCTCGATAGATCCCAATGCTCTGCCACCATCCTCTCCGGATCTTCCCCAGCTGTTGGATCGACCGAGCAGCCCTGCAGAATCTACGGTCTCAACGACAAACTCCTCTGCCTTCCGTGCCATGCAGCGTTTTCCGATTACGGGCGATGGTCAGAAAGCGGCACCCGCTGTCGGTTCGTCAAAGGCAAGCGCCACAGGACTACTAGAGGCGCATACGCAGATTCGCTCCGAGGGATCCCAATCTCCCTCAGGGCGGTCATCTCCAGTCTCCGTCGCGGGCACTGTGCGAGGACAGGACAAGCCGCGTGTGCCCTCTATCGCGCCGATCTCGACGTATGGTGAGTGCGCCGTAACGCTCGTCATCAAGCTGCGTGCTGAGCGTCTGCTTAGATGGTCAAGAGGCTGGCATCAGTAACCTCTTGGAGCATCTATACTTGGACAATAACCGCGACCTACAGCACGACTTCGGCCCTCGGGTACACGAGGGCCCGGTCCGTCGCCGGAACGCCGCCCGCCATACGAGTTTCATGTCGAGAGACGGCACTTCCCGGCGTCTGGAGGCGTCCCTCATCTCACATTTCAACTCACACTCGGAAGCGGTCACTGGCTTGGCCGTGTCTCCGGACCATATGTTCTTTGTGTCCTCTTCGGACGACAAGACCGTGAAAGTATGGGACACAGCGCGCTTGGAGCGGAACGTCACAAGCAAGCCGAGGCATACGTACAACCAGCACCATTCAAGAGTCAAGTGCGTGTGTATGCTCGAGGGTGTACATTGCTTCGCGAGCGCAGCTGAAGACGGAAGCCTTCACGTCGTCCGCGTGCACGTGAGCCAAAGCGGGCAGCTCCCGAAGTATAACAAACTTCAGGTGATCCGCGAGCATCGGGTTGAGACAGTCGGCGAGTACATAACTAGCATGGTCCATTACTCTACAGGTATTGTCCTTCGTATCGTTCCAGATATGCATATGTCGTCAACTGACGTATCCTCAGATACCTCCTCGAATCTGGTGTACGCGACCACACACTCGGTGGTCGCCATACTCGACCTGAGGACAATGCGCACGCTGCAGCGTATGGAGAATCCGAGACATCATGGGCCAATCACTTGCATTTGTCTGGATCGCAAGCGGACCTGGGTCATCTGCGGGACATCCACGGGCATTCTTTCTTTGTGGGATATACGCTTCGGCATCTTGATCAAAAGCTGGCAAGTGGACGTCGCAGCCAAAGGCCGCAGCTCTCGCGTACACCAGGTACTCGTCCACCCAACCAAAGGCAAAGGAAAGTGGGTCATCGTCGCGATGGAGACTTCAAAGTCTGCATTCGACGACTCTTCCCATACGATCCTCGAGGTCTGGGACATCGAGAAGACCGCTCTGGCGGAGACGTTTTCGGTGAAGACCGTGCTCAGCCCGTCCGAAGCCGTGGATGAACCGAAGGAGGTCACCGGCGTGGAGGCGGAAATGAGCCCCGCCGCCGCCATAGCCGCTCTCGTGCGAGCACGGCAAGAAAGCGGATCCCTGGAACCTGGCGCTCGACGTGGCGGGATCGTCGGTAACGACACTGCTCGTAGCGAGAGTCCACTGGCACCTTCTCCGGATGTGCGTGCAATCGTCGCGGGAGTCGAATTCGGCGGGCATACGGTCTTGCATCGATCACACATGGGGGAACCGGACACGAAATCCTCAGCACGGCCATCAGGACGTGGATTCTTACTAACTGGCTCCGAGGACTGCAAACTCCGCTTCTGGGATCTCGGTCGTCCGGAACGGTCAGTGGTGCTGAGCGGACTGGAGGGCGATCATGACAAACCAGCGTACAGGTGCGTACGGGAGATCGCGGAATAGCGATGCAAACCTGACTTGACTCTTCACAGTGTGGTTCATGCGCCAAACGGGGCGGCTTCGTCATATGTCGAGACGTGGTCGTCGTCAGCGTCTGCCCAGACCAATCGTCCCCCTCAACGGCTCTCACTTATTAACCACAACCAGCAGAACCTATTGAAAGGCCATCAGGACACTATTACCGCAATCGCATGCATTGAGTCGCCTTTCCGAGGTGGCCTGGTTACTGGTGACCGGGCAGGCATTCTCAAGGTTTGGAGGGTCGAGGCTTCAGATTCTGTGTAATACCCGTAGTATTTTCAGACCAACTGGTTGAGCGTAATGTGTACAGTATGATAGACGTCTTTGGATATTTTGTTTTCGGAGCTGCACGGATGCCAACATTGGGTATTGGCTGCTCGGAGAGGTCACAACGCGTCTCATAGTGTCGCGGATTCCACGTCCACAGAATCGAGCCCGGGAGTGGTGGCGGGAATGGTCAGATGAGGTGAGCTGTTTCCATATATAAGCTTATCTCACGGGACGTCTCACTCACCGATCTTGAGTACTTCTCCCCGTCCGTTCCGCCATGTCGTCTAACTGTTGGCAGCCAGGACAGAACGTCCTTCCCCCACAGTTCGTACACGTTACTGACATCTACAGACCTGAGTATATCTTAGCGGTTAAATCAGCGATCGCGGCTCTCGACCATGATTTGCGAGAGCTGAGTCGGGAGCTCCACGGTTCGCTGCACCTGAGTCATGCTAGCTAGCACTCCTTGGGACTGACACTGGTTGGAACAGATCGACCCGAGACTCGCTTCGAGGAGTTGTACGTTGACCACATCAGAGTAGACGGCTCGCCTTTTGTCACTAACTCCACGCTCCGCTGCTCATGGCAGCCATGCCCACGATGTCTTGACGACATTTATGGGGAAGCAAGGATTCAAAGTTACCAAACAGTACCTCTTGGAGACTGCATGGAGTGCGGAGTATTCTCATGGCAGCGGGGGTCGCACCCTTGGGGTGAACTCAGAAATGGATGCTTTACCGGGCATTGGCCACGCATGCGGCCACAATTTGATCGCGATTTCTGGAGTTGCCGTCGCGTGTGGTGTCAAGGCCGTGCTCGAAAAGTTTAACCTGGCTGGACGTGTTGTCTTGCTCGGTACACCAGGCATGTTTCCTAGCAGAATTTGTCGAGTCATTGCTGATCGTCTTGTAGGCGAAGAAGGAGGCGCAGGGAAGGCCATTCTCCTTGAGAAAGGGGCGTACAGCGGACTAGATGCCTGTTTGATGTGAGTGACATGGACATTTAGGAGGTTCCCAAACATAACAAATGGGTCCATGAGGTGCCATCCGGCTCCAGGGCCGCCATTCTCTGCGAGTTTGAGCGGTTGCCTCGCTCGTCAACGAATTGACGTGGAATTCGTTGGTCATACGTAAGTGGTGTTGCTCTCTCACAGGACTCCTTGCACACCTATACTGCTGCAGGGCCCATGCTGCACTTTCGCCCTGGGAAGGCCAGAACGCTCTCGACGCAGCGGTGCTGGCATACACCAATATTGCAGTTTTGAGGCAGCAATTGAAACCTACGCATCGCGTTCACGGTATCTTTGAGGGGAGGGATTGGACTCCCAACAGTGCGTGTCGTTCACTGTACATGTTTGACAGTCCATGCTCATTACCGGCTCTCATGGCAGTCATTCCGGACTACGCGAAGATGGTGTAGGTTCTTCTAATCTCGCACGGCAAGCTACTCATATATTGGCGATATCTACTCAGGTGGTACGTCCGTGCGCCCACCCGGCCGGAGGTTGAGGCCGCCGTGAAACGTATCAGTGCATGTTTCGAGTGCGTCGCTCTTGCGCGCTGGTGTACCCGCTTTAAGTATGCCTTTGCCAGGGGAGCAGCTCTCGCTACAGGTTGTCGTGTCAAGGTCGAGATGGGGAACGCTACATTTGAGTTGAGACAGAACAAGGCGCTGAGTACGTGTCGTCTGAGTGGAGCTAGATGATTTCACTCATGGTCGATGCATATAGGTGATGAGTTCGCGGACGTATTCACGAAGACTGTTGGGCCCATCGACTATGAGTATGGAATTTCTCACGCGTCCACAGACTTCGTGGGTCTCATCCTCTGTCGATCATACACTGACGAACTGATTCCTGGATAAAGGGGAACGTAACATATGGTCAGTCAACCACTGTTTCCTCTGCAGCGTCCTGCTGCTCACCGGCCGATTGCTTCTGCAGCTTTACCCGCTCTGCACCCCTCGTTCGGTATGCCACCGAAACCGTCCTGTGGCTTGACCGATGTTGACATGCTCTGCAGCGATACCGACGAGCGGCGGCAACCATACTATAGCTTTCACTGAGGCGGCGGCTTCGAAGGAAGCGCACGACGCTTGCTTGAGCATCTCCTCAGTTCTGGCGGCCATCGGTTTACGCGTACTTACAGACGATACTTTCTTTGAAAAGGTCAGTAACAAGCCAGCTTCATTCGTCGTACTCTGCGCTCATAATTCCTTCGAGGTGCGCGCGACCTATGAGGACGACGTACGTGCCAGGCAGAAGGAAAGTGAGAGCTTCAAGGTATGCCTCGCCTCCTCATCTTGTCGCGCGATGAAGGATTCTCATGTGCACAGCAGTGAAGGGAGCGTGACCCAACAATGATCGCCGGGGAGTATGAGCACGCTGCATAATAGTTGTGCCGGACTTATGCATTCGCGAGTGTCCGTATGGGAGTCCGTACCCAGTTCAGAGCGAGTGGAGTCCCTCGATGCACCGTGATCATAGTCATGGGATGCATCTGTATTCGAGAGAATGTTCCCAGAAGGGCGGCCGACGGGCTGCGCGAAGCGGCCCGTCACAATGTACTGAATACTTCTTCGCAGGGTCTAGCTGGCTACTTATACAGCAGAGGCAGGCGTGGGGTAGCGTCGTGCGGCCACCCGCTCTCATGGCTCTGACACGACTCATGGCTCACAATTATGCTTCAGCGAGATTCATTCTTGAGCTAGTGATCAATGCTTGGCTATTGGTCTTTGGACTCGCCTTGTACGTGCTCGTGAAGCAGTATGTTCGCAGGAGGAATATGCCGCCCGGCCCGCGGGGGCTACCTTTCATCGGTAATAAGCATCAGGTCCCGTCCATCAAGCCTTGGAGGAAGTTCGCAGAGTGGAACAAACAATACGGTACGTATACTCGCCTTCCCTGCCCCTCTGCGCGACCTCCACAGAACTTGAGCCATCTACGTCTGTTGACAGGGCCTGTGGTTTCGTTTCATCTGGGGAGCACTCCAGTAATCGGTACGTCCTCACGGTTACATCTCTCATAGATGCTCACGGAGATTACTGTAGTCCTTGGAACGGCACAAGCAGCATGGGACCTCCTTGAGAAGCGGTCAGAAATCTACTCTAGCCGGCCGCGTTTCGTGGTCGCGTAAGTCGCGCACTTCCCAGTGTGCCAACGGCTCTCGCTCATCTGCCAGAAGAGGGGAGATCTTGTCGGACAATATGCGAGGGCTCATGCTGCCATACGGCGAAGGTTGGAGGAAGTGGCGAAAGGCATGTTTCAACCCACTCGGCTGTTGTAGGAGAATGACTTGACAGCGGACATCCTAGGTTCTGCATTCCGGGTTCCACTCGAGGCGTGCGGACACGTACAATGATGTCCAGTCCCTGGAGTCGATCGTGTTGCTGCACGATCTGCTCCGTGACCCGGAGCACTTCGAGCGGCATCTTCAACGGTACGAGCGACTACATCGGTGCTCCTGCGCGACGCTCACCCAGTGATGTTCTCTTCCAGTTTTGCGGCCAGTGTTGCTACCTTCGTCGCATACGGGCGGCGAGTGAACGATGTCGATGAATGGATTGTCAGAGAGAACATGGCTGCTATGGATTGTGAGTCGCGCCCCTGCGATTATCAGTGAGCGCGGTCACTGACACGTGTGCGGGACCGTCTCCGCGCACCGACGCTTGCTGCAGATTTAACGAGGTGCGTGATTATCGTATATTTGCTTGGTTTGCGACGTCAACTGAGGCATGCTCCGTAGTGTGAAGTGAGACACTCCCGGTACTTTCAGCGATGCTTTGATCGTTGACCATGACGCAGTATACCGGGAAAGTACCTCGTCGAGTCCTGGCCCTGGCTCTTAAAGCTTCCTGTAAGGACAATTAGTCGCGCGGGTTTGAGCTTCCACTCACGAAAGCGTGCAGCGCTCCCTACAGTGGTTTCGTCGAGAGCCGGAGGAACATCGCCAGAGAGATATCGCCCTCCTCACTCATCTACTCGACGACGTGAAAAGACGGATGGCAGATGGGACTATACCCGACTGCTTGACCTCTCAGACCGTCGCCAACCAGTCCAAGAATGGCATGTCAGACCTGGAGATCGCGTATACTGTCTCGTCACCGTTTGGCGCAGGGATCGAGACTGTTTGTAACCCTCCCTATTCACCGCGAGAGAGAGTCGCTCACGGAACAGGTACAGACTGCAGGGACGCTCTGCGTCTTCTTTTGTGAGATGTGTTCAGCAGTGCGTACCGGACTAGTTGCTCACCCCACGCTAGTGGCCATGCTGCATTTTCCCGAGGTCATGCGCAAGGCTCAAGCCGAGTTGGACGAGGTGGTGGGTCCAGACCGCCTCCCCGGGTTTGAGGACAGGGAACGCCTTCCGTACCTCCGAGCCGTTATCAATGAAACACTCAGATGGAGACCGATCGCAGTACTTGGTGGAACCCCTCACGCGGTGACTGCTGACGATGAATACAACGGAATGTGAGCAATCAGCCAGGCTGCAGGCGGTCATGCCGAGTCTTGGATCGATACTGAACACAACATCCTGCAGGTTCATCCCGAAGGGCTCCACGGTCTTCGCAAACCTGGCGTGCGTCATGGCAACTGCTTGCCCTTGCGAGCGTAATATTCTAACGGAACCGACAGAGGGATCATGCAGGACCCGGTCATGTTCCCATCTCCCGAGGAATTCCGTCCGGAGCGCTTCCTCGAAACCAGCGATCCACGGATGAAGGACTTCGATCTCCCGTTCGGGTTTGGTCGACGGATCTGCGTGGGCATGCATCTCGCGCACAACTCGCTCTTCATCTCTATCGCTAGGCTTCTCTGGGCGTTCGATATCCTTCCTGCTCTGCATGCGGACGGCACGCCGTCGCTTCCGGATCCTTGGAACTTCACCAACGGCTTCAACTCTAAGCCGGTCAGCTTCCAATGCAGAGTGAAGGCGAGGACTCGCCAAGCTGCAGAGCGCATCGAGAAGGAATGGGAGGCTGCCACGGAACGATTGGAGAAATGGCACCGCTAGCGTACTAGAAGTGGATCGCTAGCAGGAGTCCGTTACTCGATGTCAAGGTGCGCGTGGAGTTCGTTGGAGTCTGGCTGTACACACGGAATGCAGTTCTGAGCGAGTACTTCCACCGACTAGTTCTGGGTATCTATAGATGCCACCCATGAGCAACGCAGCACCGATCGCTAGCGATGTCGTTCAATATGGCTTATGCGAATTGTTCTGGAGATAGTCCGTTGAAGGAAGTTCAAGAGAATATAAGCGCGAATGGGCGCTCCGCTAACAATTGTCCGGAGTCACCTCATCATGCTTGTCACCTGCCATCATCGCCCGTCCGGACATAGTAACCACAATTGTTTTCAGTCCACCGTGCGGTTGAAGAACGCTTCTTGAGCTGCAATCAGCCAGAAACGGCACACCGTGCGGTACTTGGACTGTGGGTTGTTCCGGACCATCAGTGATCCAGCCCTTCATATATAGTTGAACGTTCCCGTTGCTGTGCTTCCGTCTCTCGCGCCCCAGCTCCTTCCTTGACCACTCACATAGCCGACGTGCTGACGATTCTCATACATCTGAATGCAGCGAGGACGTGGACAAGACCGAGGAAGAGGAGGTGGACCTCCTCGAGGTGGCTTCCGAGGCGGTCCGCCTGGTGGTAGTAGTGGACGCGGCAGCCCGGCGCCAAGTACGACGAGCTACAGCAGCCGCGATGGCGCCCCAAGTGATCGTGGAGGATACAGAGGCGGCGATCGTGGAGGTTTTCGAGGGGGCGACCGTGGAGGCTTCCGAGGCAGCGACCGAGGCGGGGGCTTTCGCGGAGGGCCGGGCGATCGAGGAGGGTTTCGTGGAGGTGACCGTGGAGGCTTCAGAGGGGGCGAGCGAGGCGCTTACGGCGGTAGAGGTCGCGGACGGGGTTCTGGAGGGTAAGAGCACAGTTATGAGCCGGAGCCTCCCAGTACTGATTACATCGCCCACGCCTTGACAGCGTGTTCGCGCCGAACCAGCCTGCTGATATTGACGCGCGTATAACTGACAACTCCCAGGACGCCCTCATCGCCTCCTTCCGATCGTTACGGCTCAGTGATAATGAGTTGCCGTCGCGTCCTGGCTTTGGATCGGTCGGACAGCCCATCAAGCTCCGAGCCAACTTCTTTCCCATCAAGGTCCCGAAGGGACCGTTGTACGAATACGATGTCGCTCTAAACCCCGCCGCGAACAACAGGAGACTAAAGCGCAGGATATTTCAACTTGCAGAGGAGACCACGGAGTGGAAGGCAGCGGGTCTGACGGGCAAGGTCGCCCACGATCGCAGCGCGAAGCTCATCTCCGCAGTGAAGCTGCCGCAACCGCTGGAAATCAACATCGCATACACGGACGAGGCTGACAATGGCGATGAGCAGAAGAAGAGGGAGCCGAAACAATACCTCATGAAGATCAGATACATTCAACCAATCGAGACTCAGGGATTGACCAAGTACGTCTCTAGTATTGTCGTATCATTCTAGGCTTCTTGAAAGTGGCAGTTGTATGAGTTGGTCGAAGGCGGGCACGCGCGCCGTCCCTCGCCTGGTGCGCTACGCATACGCCACCGTTTTCAGTACCGAACTCCTCCCGTATCTGCTTCGGGTTGGCGCGTCTCTCTGCTGACTTCTTCCCATGTGAAGTTATCTGGAGGGACACCCCCAATACAGGGGCTACGACATCATGCCCGTCATCAACGCATTGAACGTCATCCTTGCGATGCATCCGAACCGCGCCTTGGGCGGGGGCGTCATGGTCGGGCGGAACAAGTTCTTCCACCCGTCCCCGATGGCCCGTCCCGTCCCTCTCGGGGGCGGGCTCGAGGCATGGCGCGGCTTCTACTCGTCCGTGCGCCCGGCGTGGAAGCAGCTGATGGTGAACGTCAACGTATGCACGACCGCCTTCTATACCCCGGGTAATCTCGCAGAGCGCCTGATGGAGTTCATGAATGCGAGCTACGGGGCGCGACCTGCAGCGTTCGTGAGGGGTGTACGCATCAGGACGACCCACCTAGGATATAGGAAAACAGTGAAGACGGTCGCAAAGGTCAATGCGCGACAGCACAAATTCACGGCAGAGGGCCTTGGTGAAGTGACCGTCGAGGAATACTTTGCGAGGAGTAAGTGGCAAACGATCACTCTTGATTGTCAAACTCACTCTCGTACTATAAGAATACGATATAGTCCTCCGCTACCCGGATCTCCCGCTCATCGATGTAGGCGGACAGAAGACCAACTATCTTCCTGCTGAGGTCTGCATCATCCTCGAGAATCAACCATTTCGAGGAAAGCTCCTTGACGAGCATACCGCTGCAATGATTACTGTCGCTTGTCAGCCCCCTAACGTTAACGCAGAGGCCATTGTCAATAGGGGACTTCACGAGCTCGGGTTTACCCAGACACCACCGCCGCTCAACGCATTCGGGGTGAGCATCGGCAATGAGATGGCGGTGGTCCCAGGGCGCATCCTACCTCCCCCAGCCGTGCGCTATCAGGACGGCGCACAGTCCAACATCGATGAGAAGGCGTCTTGGAATCTACGGGGGCTGCGTTTCGCCGTCGGTGCGCTGCTCGAGAAGTGGGCGGTACTACTCATCCAGGACGGCAACCGGCGCGACGAGTTCACCGGGCCGCACGATCCCGAGCTGCAGCGAAATCTGGCTGGCTTTTCGGACATGTGCAAGAGGAGTGGGATGTCTGTCGACCCCGCGAAGCCCACCATTGTCGCAGCGCAGTTGCCGCCGAAGCGCCCTGAGGACCCGCTCCGTAAGTCGGCGATCCAGACGATATCGGCGACCTTACGAGGCATCAAGTCGAAACCCAAGATCGTGCTCGTCATTCTCTCGAACGGTGACCGGCATATCTACTCGGGCCTGAAGCATCTTTGCGATGTCTATCTGGACGTCGCGACGGTGTGTGTGCACGCAGCGAAGTTCAGGAAAGACAAAGGACAGATGCAGTACTTCGCGAACGTCGCTCTCAAGTTCAACATCAAACTCGGGGGAGTCAATCACGAGTTAGGAGAACAGAACATGGCGTGGCTAAACAAGGAGCCGACAATGCTTGTCGGGATGGATGTCACGCACCCAGGCGCCGGAACTGTGCGGGGCACTCCGTCAATTGCTGCGGTCGTCGCCAGTATCGACCATCGCATGGGTCAATACCCTGCAAGCTTGCGTCTACAGCAGTCCAAGAAGGAGGTGCGCTACCGCAACACGTCATGCATACAGCCGCAGGTTTACCCATGATAGTTCACAGATGATCAGCGAACTGCAGGCCATGATGGAAGAACGCTTGCTTGCATTCAAGGCGCGGAACAACAATACGCTTCCGACGCGTGTCTTGGTGTACAGAGATGGCGTGTCTGAGGTACTCCGCACGCACCCCCGGTGTGCGGCGGTCATGCTGATACGCTCTTTGTCAGGGTCAATTTGCTATTGTCTTGAATGAGGAGATGCCGCAGATGAAGGCCGCATTCGCCCGCTTCAGCACGCCTCAGAAGCCCTACAATCCGAAGCTGACGATCGTCATCTGCGGGAAGCGGCACCACACCCGCTTCTTCCCTACCGACGCCTCACACGCAGCCGGCGATGGTAATCCCAAACCGGGTACCGTCGTCGATAGAGGTGTAACCGCCGTGTACGAGTACGACTTCTTCCTACAGGCTCACGGAGGTGATCCTCATTTGCCGCGTCCGCCAATTCAACCGCTGACATTAAAGTGCCTGGTGGTACACAGGTCTCCAAGGAACAACTCGCCCCACGCATTACTACGTCGTCCGCGACGAGATCGGCATTGGCGCTGACCAGCTGCAAGGCCTAACCAACGACGTGAGCTACACGTTCGCCCGTGCCACGAAGGCCGTCAGTCTCGTCTCCCCGGCCTATTACGCTGATCTCGCGTGCGAGCGGGGCAGATGCTACATCATCTCTCTCCTCCAGGGCATCTCTGACTCTGGCGGCACGACCACCAGCGGGAGCGGTAGAGGAGAGTACGAGGACGTGATGAAGGAAGCGAAGAGGCTATGGCACTTTGACAAGAGCCCCAACGCCGTCTGGGGTACCTTGAAGGATACCATGTTCTATCTGTGAGAGCCTGCGTGTATAGGGGTATTGACAGCCCGCGGTACGGATGAATAGTTGAGTAGAGCACAACCGTGCCGCAACGTGCACGTGTAGTATTAGGGCCTGGTCGGCAACCTGTGACTTTGAAGTCACACCCCGAAGTCACATGTGATCACTTTCTGGGCGCTTACGCGAATTTTCTAGTGGGAGAGAAACAGCGGAGTCACCTGTGACTTCAAAGTCACAGGCAGCCGACCAGGCCCTTAGTAGCTACGGACGGAGACAGCAGGATACAGTATGGGATATACTTATCTGCTTTGAGTACACGTGGATGTCGAGTGTATGCTTTCGCTGCACCAGTGACCAGAGTAAATACATGAACTTACCCCAAGCTGAACATTGCGACGTAAAGCCGAGGAGTAAAATGACCGTCAGAGTGCAGTAGTGGACATTCAGGGGATTGAACCCTGGACCTCACGCATGCGAAGCGTGCGCGCTACCACTGTGCCAAATGCCCTATATCACATTGACCCCTTTTTCCTCATAACACCCCAATACATTTAACCCAAACGCCCCCGAAGCATACGCACTTGCGCCAGCAAGACCAAAACAAGACTGTCTCCAAGATTCTCAGCACATTCTACATCTATCGATACTTATTGATCAGGTCATCCATGCTTCATATGGTTTTGCTACCGATACTTGATATGCGCCCATCTTCGTCGAAATGCCTCGGAGCCCACGACCCAAGCCATAGCAAGCACAGCGGTACCAGCAACGATCATCGTGCCGCAGAAGACGATGAGGCGGTTGAAGTGCTCTTCGTCGGTCTGCTTCAGCAGCGCGCCACCCGTCGGCGTGCCGACTAGCGTCGCGACTGCGACAATCATGTACACCGAGCCTGTGTTGGAAGCGTTCAGCAGGCAGAATGAGGTCTAGAGCATGGCAGGTGGACATACCGAGCCGAGCTCCGTATTTCTCTCTCGGAGATATTGTGGCGATGTGCGAGGCGAGAAGGGAGACAAACGCGCCTGTCGATGCGTGGATGTCAAGGTATAGCGGAAGCGCACGGACCGAGGGAGGACTCGCCTGAAAACAATCCATACAGGGCTGAAAAGGCCACGATGGACGCTGCGCCGTGCGATGGTAACCACAGGCCTAGTACCAGGACGGAGCAGACTGCGGCGGCGGGTACGAAGACTGTGAGGCTGTCGACGTCATATGGTCAGTCCAGGTAATGCGGTAGTGCGTGGGTCGACGGTGTACGCACGTTCCAACCTTGTCGGCAATGTATCCGGGGAGTATCCGCGAAGGGATGTTCATGGCATTGAGTATTGCGAGGAGATAGTCTCCGACCCGCGGCGAGATCCCGCGAAAGTCGGCATACACCTGAATGTAGAAGTAAGGTATGAAGAATCCGTAGAAAAGCCTGGGAGATCGCGACGACGTCAAGACAAAGGTGGAAGCGACAGCATATCCGGAGCACGTACAGGAAGGCTCCAATGGTAGCAAGTGTGTACCGCGGGTCCTTGAAGCCTTCCAGGTCGACAGCAGTTCGCAGAGATATATGCCCGGAGAGGGAGAGCCTCGTGCGGACGGTCAGGCACGTTACCACCAGGCAGCATAAGAGGATGAAGGCGATGATGCGGACTGCCCATCCAAATCCGACTCTTGGGATCAGTTTCTGCAGGATGATTGGGAAGACGACTCCACCGGAGGCGCTGCCGCCCGTCGCTAGTCCTATGACGAGCGCGCGTCGCTTCCGGAACCAATGCCCGAGTACTGCGACGCAGGGATTGAATCTGTCAGGCAGGTCCGCGTGGACGTCATTGGTCTGGGCTCTCACAGAGGACGCCGTACATGCAAAATAGACTCACAGGAGTGCTATACCGATACCGAACAGGACTCCTTGCGAGAGGTAGACCTGGTAGGCGTGGTCTTTTTGACACAGCGATAATAGCATGAAGGAGATGACACAGAGGAAAGATCCGAGAGGGATCATCACCTGCGGAACGGGTCGGACTCCGTGCACGGTTAACCGTCGACGCAAGCGGCACTCACTTTCGTCCCGTATGCGTCAAAGACGCGTCCCGTCAGGGTTCCCAGAAAATACAGAAAGAAGACTTGCAAGGACCCGACCAACGAGATTGCGGAAGGAGATGACGACGGCAAGAGCGTTGTTTTGTAGTACGTCTGAAACGTTCCCTGTCGGAAGAAGCCCATGATCAGCACCACTCTGCATGAGCGATCGGAGCCCTGGCTACGACGACTGACATAGGAATTGATCATCCCTGCGGAGGCGAAGAGGCCTAGCGAGGATCCGAGGACCACGGTCCATGCCTCTCGGCCACCATCCGGGACGTGTTCAAGCTCTGGCGACTGTGGACGTGCAGGAGAGGATTCCTCGATGGCGGTAGCAGGGGCGACGGCGGCCAGTTCCGCTTTGCCGCCACATTTTTCTTGCGACACGCCTTTCTCTTCGTCGACCATGGTGGAATTTTGCGGTAAAGGAGGAGAGCAAGACGAGTCACCGTTACCGCGGGCGGATCGGAGGAGTCACTACGATTTTCATGTCAGCAGCACGCGAGACATCCAGGTCACATAGAACAAGTACACGGACCGAGCGCGCAGCCACAGCCGTATAGGATGTGCCGCAAGTCTTTTCTGTGAGCGCGGGCTATATACCGGCGTAACTGGTGTGGCCTTGCCGAGCAGTGCGGAAGCCCGATCCGTCTGTTGGCGAATACGAGTCATTTGTAATGCAGGAATGCACTGCTGAGCGTCCTCGTACGCGTATTAGCAAGCGTCTCATGATGATGCCATACCGCATGCTGTGAGGCTGCCTATGAGGAATCCCTGGCCGCTCTCCGCTGTACTTGGCATCTGAGCCTGAAGGGAAGATGATGACCGCGAGTTCATTGATGTCGACGGCATTCAACGCTTGCTCAGAGGTGCTGTGTGTCCTATGCAGCAGCGAGCAGCTCAGGGCCTCCCGATCCTCGCGATCAGTGAAAGGTCCGTTAGTGTGACTGGTCGAACATTCGATGGTCATGGGAGGAGCGACACATGTGAAGCCCGGTGAGGCCGAAGCGCCCTGTAAAGCGCCGTCATGAATGGGCGCCTGTCGATGATAGGACTGGGGGACATGGTATGGATTACCTTGCGTGGAAGGTCTCCGGACCCCCAATATTGTCTCTTGGCGTGTCTCGTCCCGCTCGGACCGGACGGTGGGAACATGTTGCCTATCTTGACCATGACCTCCCACATTTCATGCGCACGGCTTTCACTCCTGCGCGCAGCACGATTATATTGAACTACACATAATCTGACGCATGAGTGCCTTCCTGTACGCCCGCACACTCACCATGCTTCGGCTCGACACAAAAACTTCAGGCTTCAGGACTTCGCATACAAGTTGCAACCTTAGCACAAATGCCCAGCGTGCGCAGTTCTGCCTATACAGTGACACTGCTCGCTCTACAGCTTGAGAATTACAGTAAATAAGTACACAGCTAACCCATCGCCGTTGTAATCTGGCCCTCGCATATACCAAGGTTCTGTGAAACCTCTCTATGTCGGACTTTTCTCACGCGCATCGCGAGGCCTCCGGAGGCGCTAGGAGGCCCCGAGGCTGATAGCCCTTCCGGATGTGGGATATTTCTTCGGGATGGCCGCCCTCGGGAAGCCCTCCGCTTACCCTCCGCACACCTCCGCATAGCCTCGCCACGCCGTTAAGCGAGCCGGAGGTTGGCCGAGGGCGGTCCGAGGTTATCAGGAGGGTAGCGCCCTCCCGATGCAAAATAACTTTTTCCGACATACCCATCCTGCTCGAGTTCACTCTGACAACGAGCTGATCTAGACCACTATAGAAGTGTGGTGCCTGACAGCGGAAACAGTCGTACATACTGTAGAATACGGAACTATCCACAGACTTGCGAAAACGATGTATGGTAACCTAAACGCTCCTCTTAAGTGCATGTGCAAAATCTCCTGATGATAGTGAACACATCCGTTACACCACGGCGCACGGCGCACGCAAGGTGTCAGCCGCCGAGGGCGGCGCTTCCCTAGTGCTATACGACGCCAAGGATAACAGTGACACAATTCCTTTGCTCTTGTGCTCGCACTCGGACAGCAAGTCCCAACTCAACTTACTGTACAAATCAGTCGTGTGCGAGTCTCAGCCACTTCTCGCACTTCAACAACTCATCCTGGCAACTGTGTGAGCATCCCTACGCCCATGAGCGATGACGTAGAACCACGACGTACCTCGTCGATGCACAACACGTCTCGTATATCGAGCCTCAAACCCTCCGAGTCGGCGATGGCGGCCTTCTTCAGCGAAACGGCGTCCCGCTTCTTCAGGGCCTTTCCGCGGCGGTCCAGTCCTGTGGACTTGTATCGTTTCGCGAGAACTTCAAGTATCCCTTGCATGAGCGCCGCCGCGGTGAGCAACGATACTGGGAAGCGCAGCACGTCGGGTCCTATAAGCCCTCGTGGAGACGGCGTCAGCATCGACGTCAGGAGACGAACGTCAAGATCGAGACATACGCTGCAGCGCACCGCACAGCACCACCCACGCTGCCTCCTGCACATCCGCCCATCCTCCATCAAAGCTCACTAGGTTTCTGAATGTCGGGAGCGCAGCCCAGAGCTCCGCCATGAACGCGCCGGGCGCCGCGCTCCCGCCCACACGGTACGAGAGCGCCTCGAGGACGTCGCGCTGCGCGTTCTCGAGGTCGTCGAACGTCAGCTCGTGCGGGGCCACGTCGAGGAACTCGTGCGCGTAGATGACGTCCAGGGGCGGGAGGACGTCGCGGTGGAACTACGAGAGGCAGAGAGTCAGCGGAGTGGTACTCGGAGTGTTGGGCGGGGCGGAGAGCGCACCTTGACGCTTATGGCGAGGCACGCGACGGCGATGTCCCAGACGACGGCTTCGACGGCGTCCTCGTACTCCGCGACCTCGTCCTCTTCGTCAGAGTCCGTCGGTGCGGAAGGGAGCGCGCCGACTTGGGAGAAGTATCTGAGGAAGAGGTGGCTGGCGTGGAAGCGCACCTCGTGGGACGTGCTGAGGATGTCGTACAGGTCACCCGGGGAGTAGGACGTCTCGATTTCGTCCGATGGCAGGACCTGCGAGCGCTGGTGAGAGGAGGGCTCTGCGGAGGTGGATGTATGCGCCCTACGTACCTCGAGGAACCAGTCCGTGACCTTTGCGAAGGTCGCAGCGTCGATGCCGAGCTCGACGCGCAAGTCGGAGATAGTCGCTCTGTGGACGGCGGCTCCGGGAACTGTTGGCCGGCCAGTCGCGCCTTTTTCGCAGGCTTTCTTCCAGTGCATGCACTGATGCGTCTGCACTTCTTCCGGTGAGTTTCCTGGGGTATCCGCTCCTGCATATTCGCGCTCATCATGCATCCAGAACCGCTCTTCCTCGTCCTCAGACCGCCCTCGCGCCTTAGCCGAAGACGGCGCGACGTGCGCTGCCTCCTGTATGCTATCCGCAACCCTATCCTCCAGCTCCTTCTCGAGCAGGCGAGCGATACGTGTTTCCGCTGCTTCCTCGGCGGACAGAGGCGCGCGGGGTATGAGCTCAAACGGGGGAGGCGCGACGTTGGGCAGGTTCGCGAGGCCGTCCTTGCGGTCCGCGATGCTTTCTTTCGTAGGAGTGGTCGGCACCGTGGGGGCGTACCCGTCGAACGGAGTCGATACATGCTCTCGGGTCGGCGTCTTGCTTGAACGCTTGGACGCATATAGCGAGGGTGGGCGGGTAGGGGAGTCCTTCGAGTAGACTCAACGCGTGAATCGAGCCATGGAGCAGAACACATACCTCGACGTCGATCTCTGCAGCGTCGGAACGCAGAGACTCGGCCCGCCTCAGGCTCCCAGGGCCCTTCGCATATCGAAGTCCAAACGCCCCGGTGAGCCGCGAGACGACAGGCCGCTGCTCCGACCGCGTCCGCGTGCGGTTGTAACCGAAGGTATGCCTCTTGGGGTCGGATAGTCGCCGTCGCTTCTTTTCTTTGTTGACGATAGAGGAGCCAGGCCGTTTGATCGAGACTATCGAAGGTCGACACGAGAGAGTTACAGACGGAGCTTGTGTCGGTCCAGAAGAGCTTGTACGCGCAGGCAGAGTGCAGGGTAGAGCACTAGAAGACTGTCTAGAAGCTGGAGAATTTGATGCAGAGTTCGAGACGAGGGCAGCACCACAGTCGTCTAGAGCCAGTCCTCTCCCAGGAGCGCAAAGAGGCGACAGCGAAAGAGGAAGCGAGAGCAAGTGCAAGTCGTCAGCAGGAGATACCACCAGGTAGCCGGGTGTCGAAGAGAGTGCAGACTCGGAGTGAGAGGCAGACGAAGTTCCACGAGCAATCAAGTGACTGTAAGACTCCCCGGGAGACCCGTGTGTTGGGGCGAGAGCAGCTGCAGATGACGAAGGACTCGAGCGTTCCCGCTGGGCGACGAGTAGCATGTCGTGCAGTTTCCGATTGAAGCTGGCTTGTCGAGCGCGATCGTCTAGGATTCCGCACTCCCCGAGCGAGTCCGAGTCTTCGTCCAGGTAGGCGATAGCATCAGCACCAGCATCCCCATGCTCTTGGTAGGCAAGCCGCGAGAGATGTGAGTCGACGTGGGACAGCTCCATAGTCGTAGCATCGCAGATATCGTTGACGGGTGTGAGAGGTGCAGGAGAGGAAGAAGGTGGCGGCGAAGAGGCTAGTTCGTAGATTGTCGGACTCCTACGAGTGGCTATATGCGCCCGGTGCTCGACGTGTGTTGTGTGTACCTCCATGTGTGGACTGGCTGCCTTGGTAGTGTCGTGTAATGGGTACGACGCGTTTGGGCGAGGATTTTCGTAAAAAAGCTGTCGTGGGTGCAAAAAAAATCAGTTGTGAGGATGAGAAGGTGGATGACGGACTGGGGAGGCGGAGCTCCCGCCAGTGGTCGTAGTCTGAGGGAGAAATGCGAGGAATCCCTCAAGCTGTCAACAAGTACTCGGCCGGCAAAATCCGCGGCCCAACGCGATCACGTGCTGGACGCGTCGCGCGGTATATAAACCGCGCGCACGATGATCTGGTGAGGGCACCCCTTTCCCCGCAGTCCACTTCCTCGATGCCAGTCAGATCCCACTCTGGCGTTATGCGTCTGATGAAATATAGTAGGACGCAGGATCTATCGAGCTTCACCTGAGGTCTATGCCACCATAAAAAGATGTATGTTCCTCACCAGCACCTTTCTCAGATCGGTCCGTGTATACAGAGTTGACTGTGTCGTGTGATATGGATACAGGCACAAAAAGCCTTGCGGAGGGCGGAATTAGTGTGCGTCCGTGGCTAACAGGCCTGTCGTCGAGTTTGCAAAGGCGACAAGGACTTCCCGTCCGAAATCAATAAGAAGTACACACTGGACGTCGCAGAAGGAGAAGTACGATGCACTGTATACGCTTTCCAGTAATTCGTGTGCTGAATCCGTAGCAAGGAGTAGCATCTTCGATTACAAGTGCTGCCCCCATGAGTCGCGTACGGACGCTCGAGGCCCTCGGCGCCTGCTCTCCACGTGGCGCAACGTGCCACCAGGAGTCGACGTCATTGCAGTTCACCGCAACACCGTTCAAGCAAGTTGGATCCAATGCTACTTCGACCATGTCGACGCCACGACCCTCACCCGAACCAGCATCATTGTTTGCTGCGTTCTACACTCGACCCAGTATCTGCACCAGTGACCAGCACTGCCAAGCTACTGCTTCACACCTGCGTGTTTCGAAGATCCGAAGATAGCTAACAGCCCTTCGCAACGTGCGCGTTCTTCCCGGACGGCGCGCCCGCTGAGGTTATGGGCACATGTCCTTAACGCTATCCGCTGCGCCAGGATGGAGGCCGTACGCACCCCGCCCCCTCCATCCGTCTCGTGCGAGGTCAACGTTAATAAGCTCGGTATCTCATATCGCTCTCGCACCTCTCCCTTCATCCTTCCATATCCTACCTCCTCAGCACACCACCGTCCCTTCGCTCGCCTCGCTCAGCACCCGCGGATCCCAGGATAGCATGACACGCAGGACCGTCAACAGCCACGGCAACACCGTGCTCGCCCGCCAGGCCCCCACGCCCCGCACGCGCGCACTCTCGCCCCCCGCGTCGCGCCGCCAGAGCGTGCACGCCACGCTCGCCCAGGGCACCAGCCCCATCCAGCTGCACTGGCTCTTCCGCTCCAACATCCCCCGCCGCCGCGGGCTGCCCCTGCCCACCGACGTCCGCAAGCGCAACTTCTTCGGCATCGGCGAGATTATCAGCGTTCTCGCGAATGTGCGTATCTCCTTCATCTCGCTGCTGCCGCTGCTGTGCCTGTGCCGCACCGCGGCGTGGGCGACGGACGGCAGCATCTGTGACGTGTCTGATAGCCTCTTGCTTGCCTTCGCCGATGATGCAGCCCTCCGAAACACTTCGTTCCCTGACAGAGTCGAAGAAGATGCTCGAGGAGACTAGGAGAGAACTCGCGGAGGCTCGCGAGCGCGCTCAGCTGACTCCGACCCACACCTTCTCCCCTTTGCCGGGCTTCTTCGACCGGCCGGCAGAGCTGAAGGCTATCACTCGCGCTCTGGAGGGGGAGCCAAGCTTCACGGTATTGTTTGGTGCAAGCAGCGTTGGCAAGGTGAGGAGCTACTAGCCGTATCTCACAGCTCCAGCTGACCCGCTTTACTAGACGGCCCTCTTACGACAAGTTCTGACGCGGTCGACGTACCACGTACTGCATTTCGACCTCCGAATCGCCGGGTTTGCCGACCTGGCCAGCCTCTACATGAGCCTCAGGTATGCTCGCGCTTCCACAATCACTTATTCATACGTACAACTAACGCTCCACAGTCAACAGATGGAGGGTTTCTTCATGTGCATCGCTCAAGACCCCGACATGCCTGGCTACGAGGTGTTCGAGAAGGAGGCTTGGGGCTTCAAGGTCCGTGAGCTGTCTCGCTCACACCAATTCGCGGCTCAAACCTCAGATGCTTTCCAGCATGACCGATTGAACGTGGAGCGCCGACTTGCGAATGCTGCGCAGTCGAGCGACGCGATGGCTTCTCCGCTGGGCGATATCAAGACGAGCGACGTAGCACGCCTTATGGAGTTGTTCCAGGTACCATCTTTCGCACACTGTGCTGTATCGCTGCTGACGGTCGTAAGCAGAGCTCTTTGCTGCGCTACTGGAACTTCCAGCCCTCGCCCGAGACTCTCGCGGAGAAGGCGGCCGCGAAGGACACGCAGTCGACCTCGTCCAAGGCTCAGAACAAGGAGGCGGAACGACGGCCATCGTGGCGCGTGCGCATGTTCTCGCGGAAGCGGCAGCCGGCGCCCCGCGAGAACGGTGAGGCTAAGCGAGGGCCGTCCGCTGAAGATAAGGCGAAGGGCAAGGAGAAGGAGCAGGAGAAGGAGAAGAAGCCGGAGCCCCCGGTGAAGAAGATCCCGGTGTTCTTCATCGACGAGGCGCACAAGTTGTACGTTTTACCAGTCTTGGTGGACGAAGTCAACACGAAGGTACTGACGGATTTGAGTGGTACTAGGCCTGCGCTCATTCGCTCCATCGACGCGATGAAGTGTTTGCTGGACGCGATGCTTGTACTCACGAAGCAGGACAGGTTGTGCCACGTTATCCACGCGACGAGCGATCCGTTCTACCAGACGTGGCTGCGGCAGCTAAACGTGATGCAGCACTGCAAGGTGTGTGTCAGGCTCTATGACCTTTCAATGCTCGACTGACATCTGTGCACCTCTCGCAGATCATCACGATTGGAGATTACCCGAAGCACGAGACGCGCAGGTTCTTCCGGGAGCGCATCCTACCCAGTGTGCCCGAGAACTTGCGGAGCAAGCTGGACTTCGAGACCCTGTACGACGCGTTTGGCGGGAAGCTCGCGCACTGGCAGGACTATATCACTGACTTCGGTAAGTGTGCATGGTGTAGACACAGAGTAATACTAAAGGCAAGCACAGTCAACTCGAACGGGAAGATGGATAGTACGTTCCAACGCTACCTCGCTGATTACATTGCTCACGACAAGCATTACAGTCAAGCAGTCCTCGCACTTCATCCAGGCGCATGCCTTGCTCAATCTGCACATCATCCATTCGGCGCAAGCGTCGACAAACGGTCAGGCTCCTGAAGGATCGAATGCCGGCCGACCTCCTGAAAGCCAGCATGCCTCCATGCACGCAGTCCACCGGCTCTCGCCGCCCGCATCCGCGGGCGTGGGTAGCGGCTTCCGCATCTACAGCCCGCTCACGGCGAATCCACACCAGTCGCCCCCAGCGGTGTTCGCGTCCAGCACGGGCGGCGACGAGGCGCCCGAGTTCCAGGCCGACTTCTCGGCGTACCAGCTCCTGAAGGTGATGAACCGGCTCGCGCAGCCCGGCGCCCGCTCGCTCCCGTACTTCCTGCTCTGCCGCGAGATGGGCGCGCGGGCGGTCGACGGCATGGTGAAGGGCCGCATCCTCGACCTGCGCTGGACGGAACCGGTCTCGCGCGAGCTCGCGGACCCGCTCCGCGCGAGCGTGCGCATGGGCGTGCGCGAGAGCATCCGCGCGCAGCTTGGGGGGAACGCGGGCGCGGGCGCGGGCAGCAGCGGTACGGCGGTGAACGAGCCCGGGCCCGCACCTGGGGGCCTGGCGACGGCGGAGAGCGGGGGCGCGTACGGGCCCGGGGGGTCCGAAGAGGATATGGTGCCGATGTCGGACGAGGAGGTGATCCGCGCGCACGAGCGGTTGATGGACGGGCCTCCCCTGGCGGGACCGGGTGACGAGGAAGAGGAGGAGGTGTTGGGCCCGAAGCTGGTGCCGATCACGCCGATCATGCGCTACGCGATGCGGGAGGTCGTGCAGGAGTATTATGACGACGATGACGACCGGACAGCGTCCGAGTACGCGTCGCTGTCGGATGTGCAGGAGTATTAAGCGTGTTATGGGGTGCTCGACGAGCTTCGCTGAGTCAATTCTTCTGGATCTCTCGTCTGGGTTTTCAGTGTTACATACATATGGTCCCGTATTCAACTGTACGGCGTTGGATCAGGTTATGCGGAGATATAGTAAGTACTGGTCTTTCCTCGCGATCATATATCATATAGTACATGCAGTCCAATAAACTCGACGTCGCCAAGAGGCTTGAGAACGGTTGTCAGGCCTCGAGTCAGTGAGGTGGCGGAGCAATGTGACTGACGTCTACAATGCCCCAAGATGTTCGCAGCCCTGAGTGCCTTCTCCTACCCCCCGGTTAGCTCTAAGCAGCATCTCCCGGGGAAGTTAGGCTCTCGCGACCGTATATCGGATCTCCGGCCTCACGCTGGGGCGATCGTCCCAAGTTACGTCTCTTCCTTGCAGGTTCCTCGGATCCCTCGTCGGGAGGATCCCCTGCTGATTCAGGCAACATCCGAAACATTGTTCCTAGAGGAGGGAAAGACCTCGGATCGCCATCCTGAGTCGATGCAAGTACCGAAGGCGGGGGAGTTTCTGCTCTACCTCGCTTCCGAGACACACTCACAGCGCTGCCGCTCCGACTCGTCATGCTCGGGATTGTCGCTGGCTGTGGGCTCGCGCTCCGCACTGCGCGGGCTTCGTCAGACAGAACTCGGTGAACCCTGTCGTCCGACGGGAGAGGTATAGGTGAATTGAGGAAGTTACGCCAAAACTCCTCGAGTCGTTCTGGGTCGCCCCATACTTGGGTTGGTTCCGGGACGCTCGGCACACGCCAGGTCGGGACAGGCTGATGAAAGTACATCAAGTCGTTCAGGAAGCAATGCAATGCACGGTTCTTGAACTGCACACGGTCGGTGTACTCCCTGTCCATGGCGTTGAGAGTCTTGTGGTGACCGCCCTCATGGTGGCCTAGGTACTCGTGAGAGTAGTCGAACAAGGGATCCATGATGGCCCGCAGTGAGCGGTCATCCCGGGAGTGGGGGAGCCAGCGCATGCTGCAGTATAAGAGAACATAGAGCATGGACTCCATGTCGTCTTGGATGGTGTGTTTCTCAGACTGCCTCCCCGCTGTGTTTATGGACGCAAATTGCCAGGTGCCCTGAGGAGGTCGTATTGTCAAACATCACTGTGGCTGACGGTCAAGACCTACAACTCACATAGCGTGGATATACGGTATGAGGATCCTGCGTGCCTATCCGCCAGGATAGATCCCAATCGATGAGATAACCAATCCTTTGTGCATGACGATGCCCGGGCGGGCGGAAAAGGATGATGCTCCCGACGCTAATGTCTCGATGCAGGCGCCCGGCATTCTGGTATGCGTCTAGCATGGCTGTAGCATGAGAAGTGGGCGAATAGGTATCAATACTTTCTCCGACGACCCGTAAGAGTCCGTGGCATACGCACCAAGGAAAGCATCGTAGGTGGCGCACAGAAGCTCGGAGGTGCCGGAGATACGAGCCAGACTGTACCCGGCGACGGCCAGCACAATTCTGTAGTGGGTGTGCTTCACAATAGCTCTTAGGTCGCGGACGCCATTGCAGCACCACGTCTCCCCCAGGAAATCCTGTGTCCGAGTGTCCTGAAACACTAGACATCGATTGTCATTTAGCTCACGTCGTCACCCAACATCGACGAAAACTCACCTGCAGGATCAACGCGGAACGCGTCATCATCGATGACGCAGGGGACATGACCGTACTGGAGAACCTTTGGGACATTCTGCACGTTCGCTCGCTCCAAGGATGCAAGAACCTCGCCTTCCTCCTCCGCCCCATCGACGAGGAAGCGCCATGTATCCTTCAAGAAGACCACTTCGCTTGTATCTGGGTTGACAGCCCAGTACGTCCGTGTTGCACGTCCAGCAACAGATAGAGGTGAGATAAGAGGACGGGAAACGAGGTAGCGCTGCTCGTAGTAAACCGGAGGGCTCTTGTCGAGGTCCTTGGAGTGAACCATGACAGAGGAAACTGCTCCCGGCTGGTAGTGCTCGAGCACGCTGAGCTGTAAGCGGTGGTCGGAGGATCCACTCCGCGTCCCTTCCAGCTGATACTGCGCGTGCTTCGCAATAGCTGTCTTGAATAGTGTCTCGTCCTCTTCACTGGCAGGTTCTACAGTCAGATCGAGGCCGCGCTGCGTTTCGGTCATATGCGAGAAGCGCCAAAGAAACTCGCAGAGGATCTCTGGTTCCGTCCGAAGGGAGAAGGCGCGACTCATAATCACCCCCGCACGATCCCAGCGTGCCAGACGAGCGGACGCGCCTGAGACGGAGACAGAGAAAATGTGTAGGCGAAACTGCCGAGCGAAAATCTCCGCTGCGTAAGCGAAGTTTTGCCCGAGGTCTTCGTTAGGTTTTGATGCGTTCTTCACCACGTCGTGGCCCCTCCAGTGGCCTGAGTGAGGCTCGGGAGGATCCTTGAGGAAGTCCTTCCCTACAGAGCGCTTGACCTCGAAGAAGAAGGCAGCGAATCCCATGTCCGCGTGGGACAGGTGCTCGGACCCAGCTTTCTTCACCTTGACTCGATCGAGGTGTACATTCGCGTAACATATCACATCCGGCTTGACTTTGGCCTCGCCGTTGTTGTCCGGATGCTTCGACGTGTCACGGAAGGTGTAACCTGGGCAGCGCGACACTCCACCGTGCACCGCGTTCAAAGCCTTGATCTGAGAACGTGCGCGGGGCGACAAGTATGTATGCGAGTCAATTAAGGAAGAGAACGCACAGAACGGAACACGAACCAGAGGACCGTATATCTCCGCTTCAGTACCTTGTAACGGGACGTCTTTGAACGCATCGACAGTGGGCGGCATATCCTGCATCAGTTGAGCAGGACAAGGACAGAAAGTGTCGAGAAAGACTCGAGGAGGCATTGGACCAATTATGTGATGCTGTCCTTCACGCGCGTATCTCCGGTAACGGTCCTTCCAGTACCGACTGCCGTGACCGTAGACTTGCGCGCTATTCTCTGTCATAGCAATGGGTACGTTGTAGACTCCCTCTGACTCCGTGGTATTGCTTTCGTACAGGAGCGAGGCATCCGGGAGGTCCTCGGGGTGTATATCGACAAGGTCCGGCCTCGTCGGAGCCAAGAATTCTGGGTCGACCAGTGACTGAGACATCGATCTGTGGACGTTGAGACGTAGGCTCTATGTGAGGGTGGGGTGAGGTGGCAGCTCCGAAGCGCACCAGAGCGAGGTGTTATCTGTGAACATCGGGTGAGGGGAACTTGAACAATACCCTCGTCTTCGCAGTACAACACTGTCCAATCCTAGTTCGACTCCCAGGCAAAGCCCCTCAGAAGCAATCCGATCAGGAAATGGAGATCCAGCGGTCCGCTGTCTTCCCATGGATGCTCTCTGTGGGCGCGTGAGCCTAGCATTTGTCACCAGTCACCGGACGATTCGGCGCAAACGATGCACCAATGGCGGTAGCTATACGGCCGGACATCAATGAAGTTGGCTCGCCTGCGACTATTGGGGCTTACTCACAATACGGCCACATATGACTACAGTACCGCGCCCTCAAGGGTGTCCCTGCCCAGATCCAGCGCTGTATTCCTGTTGTCCGTTGGCGAAGCGATTGTTATTACGTTAGCCTTCACGATCGCATGGGAGAAATCCGGCGATGCCGTCAACGTCTTCGGGTCCATGTAACAATGCGGGTCGTTGTTCGTGTAGCGAAGACTTGTCTTCCGTTTCGCGCAACACGTAAGTTATGTTGCCGCCTGGCATTCGGCCCCTCCTGTAAAAATTGTAGATTGAGCGTGCTCAGAGTGCGCCAAGCACGAGTATCATCGGCTGGAAGGGTGCAAATATGACACACATACACACACTACAACAGGAGACATAGGCGTAGGTATAGGAGCGAGGCAGAAGAGAAGGGAAGCGGCTGGACGAGGTGCCTGTCAGCAGAACGCATTATGCATGCATGCGGATCAATAGCGTTATGCGTGATGTATCCTGAAGGGACTGATAGCAGCGAGGAGATGCCACGTACCGTACGCCGTCATGGAGACCTAGCACCCGGCAGCACGTGGATAGGTGCTTGGTCCCGTCCGCAATTTGCCAGTGACCGGCACAGCGGTTTGCGGCGATGTGGCTACAAATGCGGTAGAACGAGTTCGGAGCCTCTCGCTGCGGCGCAAGGGGACAGAAGCGGAAACATGTGCTCGCTGGCGTCTGGAGCCGTGCGCGGCTTGGAGCGGCTCACCGCCGGTATCACCGTCAATCCTCCTCTTGCTAGGCGACACCGGGCGGGGACGAGCTGCGAACGATATGGTGGAACTGTCGGGTTTGTTCGAAGTGGGATCGGGTTCGTACAGGACATTGTCGACCCTGTTCGAGCGAGCGAGCGAATGCTCCTGAAGGAAGGTCTTCCAGAGAGTGTCTAGATTGTTTGGATCCTTCCAGACGTGTGCGAGCTCCATCATGAGATGCCTGGGAGGGCCGTGGAGATTGAGGACATCATCCAGCCACTTCTGGAAGTGGCCGTCGCTGAACTTGAAACGGCGGGAGAACATACGGTATAGTTTGTTAGCTGCTTTGCTCGCGCCCCCGCGCAGTTCGCCATCGAGGAATATTGAAGTGTCAAAGAACTGATGCAGAGTGGCTTGTAGAGCTTCGGGTCCGAGATCATGGGGGAGGTGTAAGAGACCGCAATAGAGAACCACATAGAGCAGAGACTCCATGTCGTCCTCGAACACGTGAGGTTCCTCGGGTTTGGAGAGTACTTTGATTGACATGAACTTCCACGTGCCCTAACGCATTGATCAGTTTCCGAACTCTGTGATAGAAACGAGGAACTTACAGTCCTAGCGGAGTCGAGCGAACGCCCATGGTCATCAACGCGTGAAGACGTCTCCCAGTCGATGAGATAACCTCTGCGAGTGTCGCTATCAGGCTCCTTCACAAGTATGATGTTCCCCGTGCTGATATCCCTATGAACACGCGAGTCCTTGTCATACGCGTCTCTCATGGCTAGCATAGTCAGCTACGCGGTGGTCGCAACATGCGGCGTAGAACTTACCTTGAAATACATCATACGTAGCATGCAGAAGTTCGTGGGTACCTCGGAAGCGTTTCAATCCGTAGCCCACCGTCCCGAGGATGAGTCTATAGTGTATATGGGACGAAACACGAATGCTCTCCCCATTGATGCGGCAAGCCCAGGGCTGGGAGTCAAACCGATCCGTCTTAGTACGATGGATCTGAGTGGCTAAAAGGAAAGGCGATCAGGGAATGATAGAAGTACACGCATGAGTGTGACCCACAGGAGTGTTTGTGTTTCGGCAAAATACTCCTGGGATGGACGTCTCCGTGCGCCACGAATCTCGGGACGTTACGCACACCAGCCTTGTTCAACGTGGCGATCACCGAACCCTCCCGCTCCCGAGGTGTTCGCCATGTGTCTTTGAGGAAGACGAGTTGTCCGGCACTCGCATGAACGGCCCAGTAACCGCGAGTGGCGCGTCCAGCTAGATATAGAGGTGAGGTGACTGGTCTAGAGACGAGATAGCGATCGAAGACCACATCCTCTCCGGAATCGTCCTCGACAGAGACGCGGATGGCCAAGACGCATCGCGGTTGATAATGCTCTACAACGGCTTTTGCGACATCCGCATCTGAGAACCCCTGGTCTCGAACGTGCGCGGTGACGACGTCTCGGAATAGCTTCTCCTCGTCTGCCGTGGCCCTCTCAACCGTTGTGTCAAACCCGCGCTGCTCTCGGGAAGCGCATGCGTACCGGCCAAGAAACTCACAGAGCAGCTCCGGACGTGTGCGAATGTCGAAGGATCTAGTGACAATGATACCAGAGCGGTCCCATCGAAGAAGACGTGCAAAAGAGCCGGATATCGAGATGGAAAAGAGGAATACGCGCTGCTGACGGGCTTGGACCTCCATGGCGTACGCGATGTGCTGTCCAAGTGCTCTGTCCACGCGAGCCTTCAGCTTCTCATCGTCAAACCGTGTGAATAGGTTATAGGAACGAAGTTCATCCGCCGCGGCTTCCAATGGAGGGTCGACAAAGAAGTCCAGGGCGACATCTGGTTTGACCTCGATGAAGAACTCTGCATAGCCGAGCTCCGTCCGCGCAGAGATGGAGGAATCCTGGACGTGCCGCAGATTATCCCTGGCATAGCAGCAAACATGAGGTTTCATGTATCCAGGCTCGTGAGGTTGTTCGGAACGCAAGGAGGCGTTCTCAAAAACAAACCCGGGGGCGCGGCTCTTGTGCTTCGTAGCCCTATTCAGGGCGTTGATCTGCAACGAGAGCAGTTGACGTGAACTGGCGCGACCGGGAGGTGGTGCACGACTACGTACCAAGGGTCCGAAAATATCCGCTGGTTTTGAGCCACTCCGCGGCACCGCCGCGAAAGCTCCCCTACTCGATAGGATTTCGGTCTTCCTATCGAGTGGCATTGGAGGAAGGAATGCGTCGAGAAACTGCGGCACTGGCATCGGGCCAACCGTGCACTCCCTCGAGTCTCGGACATACCGTCTTATGCGAGAGAACGCATCCTTCGGCTCCAGTCCCCTCGTGTGGGTGCATTCATCGTTGAGAGCCATTGGGACATCGTACACCCAGTCAACGTCCAAGGGTGCGTCAGGCATAGCACTGCAGATAGGACTTAACGAGTAGACAGTTGTAGGCAGAGTGATGCGGACCAAGCAGAGGACGGCGAGGCCGCAAGGGAGAACGGGGTGCGAATACAAGGTCAACCAGAATTCGCAGTGCCGCTCGCAGTTCGTTCCATCATCGCAGGAGTGCTGATCATAAGCGCCCGATACTGCCGGCCTCGGCGCCCTCCGGACTTGCTCCGGACACTCGTAACCTACAGCCTGAGTATCTGCCCGTCTTCATTTCGGATCCTCTGTTCCTTCACGTCTGGAAAAGAGGCCCTCTAGACTGAAGATACAATAACTCGGATAGTTGCGTACGCCGGAAAGACAACAGCCATACGAAGCTACGTAGGCGAGCTTCGATTGACCCTCATAATCTGCTTTGCCTTGCCCGAAGGACAAGTGGGGAGCAGGTGCCAACTTCTCTCTGTGCCAATTTCATCTCTTATACGATTGGTACGTACGACACTCATTGGATGCGGGCCTACGGCATCTGACGGAAGGACGCCTACAGATGTCCTTGCTATGCATAGCTACCGGTGACCGCCAGGGCCGGCTGGGTGGCGGCAACGCTAACGGCCTCCACCCATGTCTGTCAGCACAGCGTCTGGAGATGGGAGCGAGTCGACTTCGTCTTCAAGCTGTCGAACTCCGACTTCCGGAACTCTTAGCAAGATCATATTCATGGCCGACCTCGCTCGGCCCACTAGTGGACCTGATATGGCTTGCATGCGCGCTGATGCGCGACTCCTGTGACACTAAGTAAGTTGAGTCGGTGCGACGACCGTATCTCCCCGCTCATCTAATCCGAGATATTTCAAGCTGTACCTGTACTGGGCCGTGCAATCCTCTTACGCTGAACCCGCGGCACTTGTATGGTGCGTCTGTATTGGTCGAGGAGCTCCATGATACGCTGACCTGGTACGCGGATCGACTTTGCATGCATGCAAGGACGCTCATATTGCGCACATATGCCGCCCTCTGAGTGCCGACGGTCGCAGAGCGAACGGCGCTCGGTGACCGACATAGTCACTGCGGCGCCGTCTGTAAGCACACCACGGCAGCAGCGCGTGTGCGAGGTGGTCGCATAAGAATACGACACTGAAGCCCAATCTGCTTGGAGATCGTCCGTTCGTCATGTCCAACGCAGAGAAACCAGTCACCGGCAGCGTGAAGTCCCCGGCACTATCGGTAGTAGTCGTTTCTGTCGCGGACGACAACGCCTCTAAGCCGGAAGTGGAGGATTTTCCGGATGGCGGCTGGGTTGCTTGGAGCGTCGTCCTGGGTTCATGCCTTGCACTGGTGTCCTCAGCAGGGATGATCAACGCCTTTGTGAGTTATGCAGCTCTGTGTTGATCTCCGTCGGTGACCCTCTCTGAAATGCGCTCCAGGGCGTGTTCCAAGATTACTACCAGACGACCCTCCTGTCGAAGAGTTCGGCATCCTCGATCTCACTCATCGGGTCTCTGCAGACGTTCCTCCTGTATTTCTTGGGCCCGTTCGTTGGTCGGCTGTTCGACGTATACGGGACTAGTGTAAGTCGAGCAAAGTCCTCCTATTCAGACAGTGAACTGAGCTGACCGGCCCGTCAGATACTTATACCACTTGGTTCCATCATCTGCGTGTTCGCTCTCATGATGGTGTCTCTGGTGCAACCGAACCATCCGTACCAAATCTTCTTGTCTCATGGGGTCTTGTTCGGCGTCGGTATCTCGCTCCTGTACGTCTCCCAGTCAAGCTTTGGTAGCCGGCTCTCGCCTCACGACGACATTCGCATTCGACAGGTTCAACCCTTCGGTAGCCGTCCTCGGACACTGGTTCCGACGACGACGCGCCCTCGCCATCGGTCTCACAACAGGAGGCAGCGCCATCGGGGGTGTCATGTTGCCCATCATCCTGCAAGGCCTCATTCCGCAGGTCGGCTTTGGCTGGGCCATCCGCATCATGGCGTTCGTGTTAGCGGGATGCCTCCTCATAGCGTGCGTGACGATCCGGACGCGTCTGCCGCTGTCGAGAGACAGCTCGTGGCCGACGGCCGTCGACCTAGGCGGGTTCAAGGATCCTCGGTACACGCTTGCCACCATTGGGTCATTTTTGTGAGTTTTTTGAACGTCCTTGAGGCTTGGAGCCGCGCTGATAGTCATTCTCTAGCATCCTCTTCGTGTTCTTCGTGCCGTACAACTACGTCCAGATCTACGCCGAATTGCGCGGAGTACCGCCTCATATCTCGAAGTATCTCATCTCGATCCTGAACGCGATGAACATTCCCTCGCGTATCCTTCCAGGCATCCTGGCCCATAGATACGGAGCGTAAGTGGATCAACTCCTCCGCTCTGGGCAGCTGAACAACGGTATCGCCCGGATTATAGCCTCAACGTATACATCGCAGCTGCAGGTACTTGTAGCGTCTTGACCTTGGGACTCTGGCTCCCATCAAGGAACACCCCGTCAATCGTCGCGTTCACTGTGCTGTATGGGTTATTCTCTGGTACGCTTGTCGAAGTCCGAGTCGTATATACGTGACCTCCTGTTAACACCACTCAATCAGGAGCGCTCGTGTCTCTCATCCCTACGTACATCGCGACGATCACACCTCGCGAGAAGTATGGCGCACGGCTCGGTGGGCTAATCTCGTTCTGCGTGCTCTCCTTCGCGTTGCTTGACATTCTACTAGGCTCAGTGTACATGGTGGTCGCAGTCGGAACGTTAGTCGGGACACCGACGGGAGGTGCTCTCCTGACTACCATAGACGAGAAGCACTTCGCGCACCTCATCATCTTCTGTGGCGTGTTCACCGGTGCCGGAGCGGTCGTCCTCGCCTTGGCAGCGGCCGTCTCCTCGTCGGGACCTCACCAGGGGCTTCGCAGAATATGTTGCCAAGAGTCATCTAGAGAAGAAACAAGTTCTTGAACCGAGATAGATACCGCAGGCGGCGAAGTAGAGGCCTCTGCTTCCGCACTCTGGCAAGTGGCGTTGAAGATGAATCGCTTTTGGCTGTTCTTCTTTCGAGAGCCTTCCCATACTTCTCAAGCGTTGCAGCATTCTTATCTTCCATTCTCCCTCTGGTCCGTGTGTTGCCAGCCGAGTCCTAGTGTACCTCACAGATGGCCCTGCGGACCTGCGCGGTATGACCTGAGTACGAGAACTATGATCAGTGTTCGCGCACGTTGCAGTCTAGAACTGCGAAGACCTAGCCTAATACTGCCGAAGCTGAACATAATAAGGAGACCCCGCTGACCGCGGTCAGGGTGCATGGTGGGCGCGAGGCCTGTGATCGTGTGCGAATGCGAACTACGAGCCTGAGCGAAATGCGGTCCGCCAGCTAGCACCGTCTCTCTCTATATTCATCAGGCGTTCTTCTATTGTTGTGCCTGGCTGCATCAAATGGCTTGGCCCACGCCTGAGGTTACTACCCCGAGCTTCGGGCGAGAGGCCACCCCGGGGAACATGACGGAAGAGGGAGGGGAGCGAGTGACCGGAGTGGCGAAAGGGCAAAGTGGCGCGTGCGGATGAACGCCAGCGCGCAGGCGCCCATATAACAGGCGCCCAATGTAGCACTGAAGGAGGGGCTTGACGCCCGAGGATAAGTACTTAAGTAGCCGCGATTTAAAATGTGATCAGGCAGCACTGTCCCCGCTCCTTCACCCTCTCCTTCCTTCCTGCCACCATGTCCTCCCAGATCTCAGACGTAGCCGCCCCCTTCTCTGCCATCCGCGGCGCTCTCCCCTCGCCGGAGGAATACCGCAAGCGCAAGGTCGCGCTCATCTCCGGTGCGTCCTGCAGCACTCCTATGCTGATGCCAGCTGATCTGTGGGGCAGGTATCACCGGGCAGGACGGTTCATACCTGTGAGTTCCCATTTCGTTTGAGGGTGTGGGATGAGTCAAGGTGGCCAGGGGAACGGCGGGGATTTGTGTCCGTGTGCGCAGTACAGTCCTATCCCCATACGTCGAACGGCCTTGGCGCGTTCCCTTTGAAGGACAGCGCGGGGCATCGCCTGCGCAGACGCGCCAAGCCGCCGTAATCCACGTCGACTCGCGTGACACGCCGCTTCGTCTTTGCAGCAACCTTCCCCTTCCCGGACGCGACTGACGCGTCGTACAGGACCGAGTTCTTGTTGGAGAAGGGCTACGAGGTGCACGGTATCATCCGTCGGTCGTCCAGCTTCAACACCAGCCGTCTGCACCACCTCTACGAGGACCAGCATGAACGTATGTCACTCCCCGTACTCTATTCGCAGATCGCCTATTTATAGCATCTCCCAGGGCCCAACAAGTTCAAGCTGCACTACGGCGACTTGAGCGACAGCACGAACCTCGTCTACATCATCGCGCAGGTGCAGCCGACGGAGGTGTACAACCTCGGCGCGCAGTCGCACGTGAAGGTCTCGTTCGAGATGGCCGAGTACACGGGCGACGTCGACGGCCTCGGCACGCTGCGCCTGCTCGACGCGATCCGGACCTGCGGGCTCGAGAAGCACGTGCGCTTCTACCAGGCATCGACGTCCGAGCTGTACGGGAAGGTCGTCGAGACGCCGCAGAGCGAGACGACGCCGTTCTACCCGCGCTCGCCGTACGGCGTGGCGAAGCTCTACGGCTTCTGGATCACGGTCAACTACCGCGAGGCGTACGGCATGTACGCGTGCAACGGCATCCTCTTCAACCACGAGTCGCCGCGCCGCGGGCGGACGTTCGTCACCCGCAAGATCTCGCGCGCCGCGGCGGACATCTACCTCGGCAAGCAGTCGTGCCTGTACCTGGGCAACATCGACGCGAAGCGCGACTGGGGACACGGTGAGCGCGCATACACCCCGTGTTCTGTGCGTGCGGTGCGCTGATAGAGGGCCTGCGCAGCGCGCGACTACGTCGAGGGCATGTGGCTCATGCTGCAGCAGGACGCACCCGAGGACTTCGTGCTCGCCACGGGCGAGACGCACCCCGTGCGCGAGTTCGTGGAGAAGTCGTTCGCGGTGCTCGGCATCACCGTCAAGTGGCGCGGTTCCGGCACGCAGGAGGAGGGCTACGACGAGAAGACGGGCAAGGTCATCGTGCGCGTCGACCCGCGTTACTTCCGTCCCGCCGAAGTAGAGTACGTATCTCCATTTCCTATCCTCTCCCTATCCTCCCCTCTCCCGCAGCGTGTGGCGATGGTTAAGTGCTCGTACTGACTAACGCTTCGCACAGCCTGCTTCTGGGCAACCCTGCGAAGGCCGAGAAGCTCCTTGGGTGGAAGCGCAAGGTCGACTTCGACTCGCTCGTGAAGGAGATGGTGGAGGCCGACCTGGAGGCGTCCAAGACCCGCATCGAGAACCAAAACTGAGCCGCACATTCTCGAGCACTCCTATACCGCGTTATTACCTTTAGCATCAGGCGGGGAGGAGCGGGCGGATCGTGGGCTGCGTCGGACAGTGTTCAATCATACCACCTGTGTTGTCCTTAGAGCGGGTCGTGAAAGCATAATGTATATCCGCGCTCGTTTCGGATTGTAGGAAACAATTTACTGGCCGAACGCCACCCGCGACATTACGTCGCGGCGGCCGGACGGACGACGGGCGTTGCAGACATCGCAGCGTTGTCCGGCCTGGTCTCCCTATCGGCGACCCATGAACATCCCGGACCAGCTTATCGATATCATCGCGCGGGTAGACGACCGTTTTCCATAGACACGGACGCCTTGAGGCAGGACCAGCTCATGTCGTTGCTGAAAAGTACGTCATCCCCACGTTCATATTACGATGCACCGACCGCATGTCGAAACGACCCATGCATTCCGCAGATCGCACGCGCGCGACACCCAGCCTCATTATGCCCATACGTCCATGTCAATGGCGAGAGGAAACCCCCAGTCTTCTATAGATGGTATCATGGTATACAAGCCGCTCACGGCTTCCCGATCCGCGCGTTCTCGTAGTTCTGCTGGAACCACTGCACAGTCTCCTCCAGCGCTAAAGAGGCGAGAGTCAGCGGCGTAGAATGCAGAGTTAGGAACGAGCGCACGCACCCTTGTCGAACGGCGTGAACTGGAAGTCGCCGATGAGGGAGAGGAGCTTCTTGTTCGACGCGGGCTTGCGGAACTGGCCGTCGGCCTTGGTCGTGTCGAAGCGGTACTCGCCCGTGAAGCCCATCGCGCCGACGACGGCGTCCGCGGCCTGCTTGATGCTCACCTCCTCGTCCTCGCCGACGGAGAGGATGAGCGGCTCGACGTCGTCGTACTCGCGCAGCATCCAGATGAAGAGCTTCGCGAGGTCGCGCGAGTAGATGAACTGCCGCAGCGGCTTGCCAGAGCCCCAAACCACGAACGGCGTGCCATTCTCTGCAAGCGCACGGGAAGAGGGGGGAGAGGGGAGAGAGGGGCGATCAGTGGACGAACGTCGCACGTCGTGCGGGAGATAGGAGGGGCGGAGACGCACTCTTGGCGAGATAGCACTTGTGCATGAGCGCGGGGAGGACGTGTGCGCTCTCCAGGTCGCTAAAGGGGGCGCGCGATTAGTCTACGGGTGCGCAGGGCGGACGAAAGGAGGTTTCACAAGTTGTCATGCGGCCCGAAGACGTTCGTAGGGATCGCGGACGTGAAGTTGTCGCCGAACTGGTCCTTGTACGCGCTGTACGGCCGCGGCGGTCAACCTACGCATGGCGCACGGGAAGGCGCTGCAAATACGCACTGGTTCTGGACGTCGACGAGCCGCTTTGCGTGCGCGTAGCCGAAGTTGCTGTCGTGCGGGAGGCCGAGGTGGATCTTCGTCTCGTCCAGGGGGTACTCGACCTTGTCGGGGTAGACGCAGGTGGAGAGGCACGAGATGACCTTTTTGCAGCCGAGCTCGTGCGCGTTGTGCAGGACGTTGTCGTTGATGAGGATGTTGTCCCGGAGGAAGTCGAGCTATCGATGGCACGACGGTCAGACGGTGTGCGCTCCGGTACAGCAAGCGATTGGGAGTACCTTTCTCTTCATATTGATGAAGAGTCCTCCCACTGTGTACCATGCCTCAGAATCCGTTCTCCTTCGTGATGGCAGTAGCGTACTCACCGAGTGCAGCGAGATGGATGACATGGGTGGGCTTGTACTTCTCGAAGAGCTTCTTTGCTTGCTCTTGGTTCCTATATCACCGTCACATTAAGTAGGTTGCTGAGTATACATTCGTAGTCTGCTCACCGCAGGTCCGCCTCTGACGAGCCGATGAAGACCCATTTCTCTCCAGGCCGCTTTCCGAAGCGCGAGCCCTCCAGTTCGGTCTCGATGACATACTCGATGGCTTTGCCGACCAACCCGGTTCCTCCAGTAACGAGTATGACGGACATTTTTTCTCAGAGGAAATTCGAGGCCTGAACAGATCTGGCCTGTGGAGTGAAGTACGGATTGCGGAGAGAAGTGCAATGGCTTGCGGAGGGCGAGGCTCAAAGGAGATTGCTATATACGGCAGAAAGTACATGGGCGCTTAGACGCTCAGTCAGCGCTGGGCGCTGACCGCAACTTGAACTCGAACGGAGAGTTCCCATCTGGCTTGAATTCCCAACTTATGTTCCTACTTCCACGACGACCCCTCCTCACTTACGTCCGCGTGTGATGCCAGAACCCTCACGCTATCGTGGTAGGGGATGCGTGTATAACGCCCCGCTGGCCCTCAACTCCGACCTATCGCGTACGGATGGATTGGAGCCAGACGACCCACGAATAGCTTGGCGCCGCCTGGAGCACTATGTCCGGGAATCCATAGACTGCATCGTTGGTCCCATGCCAGTCCAGGTCTTCATTGACACGTTCCTTCCCGACCGTCCTGATGATATGAAGGCCGAGGTCCTAACGAGCAAGAATGCCTTCAAGGCGGTCCCCACGAGTGGCGCGACACCCTCGGCCATATATCAACCACTGGTTCGCTTTCGCTCGGTTTCATACCTGCTGTCGTCGCAAACAACTGACCAACATTCAGATTGCTGCGCTGAATAAGTCAACAAAGCACAAGAGCCGCGCACCAGGCCTCGTCTTCGAGAACGCCTCTGAACGTTCCGAGCACCCTCATCAGCCAGGGTACATGAAACCCCACATCTGCTGTTACACCTCGAAAAACCTCGATTATGTGCGAAGTGCTCCTATATCCGGCCGCGCCGAACTCGGGTATGCGGAGCTGTTCATGGAGGTTCAGGCCGATATCGCCTTCGACTTTTTCGTGGATCCAATCCCGGGCGCTACCGCTAAAGAACTCCGTTCCCATGAATTTGTCATGCAATTACCGCCTGGTGAGTTTAGACGTCGTGTCCAGCGGGCATGGGGACAACACTTCGCGTATGCGGTGGAGATTCAGGCTCGTCAGCCGAGAGGATTTCTCTATTCGGTCGCCATTTGCGGATCTTACGCTCGCCTCTTGCGATGGGACCGTTCTGGAGTCATCGTCAGCACATCCTTCGACTACCGCGAGCGGCCGGACGTGTTGTGCGAATTCCTCGATCGCTTCGCGTTCGCGACCAACATGCAACGTGGTCACGATGTCACTGTAGACATGGCTACTTCAGAGGAAGAAGAACAATTCAAGGACGTCATCACAGCGCATGTCCACGACCAACTAGGCCTCTCTGGAGAGGACCTTTTCAAGGCTGTTTCGGAACACTATCAGCCGGGGCATGTTATGGGCGCGCATGTCTTCGTGCAGACCGGTGGTGGAACAGAGAAAGAAGTAAACGTCGAGCGATTCCTTATCTCTAGGCCTGTAGCATCTCCTCTAGCGCTGGGCGGCCGTGCCACTCGCGCTCATTGGGCGGTCCACGCACGCACTGGGCAGGTGGTTTTCCTCAAAGACACTTGGCGCCTCCCTCGGGACCGCGAAGGCGATATCCTGGCCAGCCTTCATGCCGCTGGAGTGCGTAATATTCCAACGCTTGTGGCCCATGGTGATGTCTACTGGCGATGGCCGAAAGCTGAGGAAGGACTTAGTCGTGCGTGATCTGATGTGTATCGTTTTACCAGTTCGTAACGCGCTTGCCTCCCAGGCTTTGTTATTCAGTACACCCTGAATGATGGTTATACGACAAAGCCGTGGGCATGCTACGTCGCAGGCAGACGGACTTCCACAGTAGCGCACATCCACTATAGACTTGTCCTGGGCACTGTTGGCTATGGCCTGAAGCGCTTCAGAGGTACGAACGAACTTCTGCACGGCACATATGACGCGTTCCAAGGTGTGTCGTGTGGTTTCCTTTTCTCAGTCCAAGCTCATTCCGTTTCCCCGTTCAGCAATGAGGGATGCTTTCAGCAATGCTTCTCGTCTACATAGAGATATCAGTGTCGGCAACATCATACTTGTGCAAGAGAGCCCGGGCGAAGTCCGAAAGGGCTACCTAGTTGATTGGGAGGCATCCTCAGGCATTGACAACGAGGGATGCGCACTGGATAAATTCCGCATGGTGAGCCCCTCACGGTCTTGTAAAAGTGATAAGAGAGCTGACGGTGGGCCAACAAGGGCACGTGGTCTTTCATGTCAAGCAAGATACTGCTAGAGCCCGAGGAGCCACACAAGTTTGAAGACGACATGGAGTCCCTTCTATACGTCGTTCTCCACTGCGCTCTCCTCCATCTTCCTCACAATCTCCTTCCAGACGAGCTACAGCCGCTGATGCACGAGTTCTTCGACGATGTTCGTCTCATGGTCGGGAAGATGTGCGGCGGCGTGGCGAAGAGGGTGGACAGAACCAGCCGGTTTCTAACCGAGCGTATCAAGTGGACCAACCCTGACCTGAAAGCCTGGTTCGACACTGTATGGGAACTCTACGGCCGTCACCCGATCGTGCGCGGCCGTGCACATCCTTGGTCGGATCCCAACAACCTAGACGCTCTCTGGAAGACATTCTTGGCGGAACACACACTCGCCGCCGATGACAGGGTCGATAACGAGCTCCCCGAACCTGAGGAGCCCTCCAACGAATGCCGGGGCTCGGAGGCACCATTCATTGTTCCGGAGGTTCTGCGCTCCGCTCTCACCAAACGCAAGGCAGCTGGCGAGACTGACGCCACTGGTTACACCAGGGCAACGCGTGCTTCCAAGCGTTTGAAGGCCAGTGAACCTATCCCTGCGACCGTGTCCTTGCGCCGGAGCCAGCGCGTACGCGCGCGCTGTGCTGATAATGTCCGGATTCCGGCGGATATGCTGGGGCGACGGCCCCGAAACGCTGCTATCGCCACGGTCAAGCCGCGTAGACGACCTAAGACCAGATCCTAGGGCCTGACTCTGTACGCACGGAAACTCTCTTTCATAACGTGCAGGGCTGTTCACAGCCGCGTGCACAATATCCTGGGTGCTACTACATACGGCAGAAGGCGAATTTTCGGTTATATAACTGGTCGAAAAGCATACCCGAGCTCTTGAGCCCCTGACGTGCAGTATGTTGTTTAAGGAATGTGGCGACGCCCGCAAGCTAGCCCTTGTTGTTATTCACAAGACCAATCCGTATTAGGTGAGGCGCAGATCGCTATGTTCTCAGTTTGTCGCTTATTGTGTTGAGGTTCATTTGTACTCTCCTTCACAACACGGCAGCACTGCCAATGCGAATGCAGGCCTACTGTAATGCGCAGTGCTCAACTGCCCTTCTCGATGTGGAACCTGTGTCCTTGCATTCCTCCTTGCACACTCACCCTCACAATCCAGCTACGCCACCGTTGTCGTCACCTAGGTCATTCCACGCTCTTACTCGCGCGCCATGCCAAGTCCTTCGCTGTACCGTCATCGAGGATGCGTCTACGACGTCCCACTGGCCCTCGACGACCAACTCTCGCGTACAAACCTACCGGTGCCAGAGGAACCGCGTGCGGCCTGGGGCCGCCTCCAGCAGTATCTCCAGGGATCCATAGACTGCATCGTTGGACCAATGCCGGTTCAGCACTTTCTCGACGCCTTTCTTCCCTCTCGACCTGCCAGTTTGGAGCACGAGATGCTGTCCAGCGAGAACGCCTTCAAGGAGGTCCCGTCGAGTGGCGCAATGCCCTCGGCCCTCTATGATCCACTGGTTTGTTTCTAACCTATCGAACCTCATGATTCCTTCTGACAGCCGCTCTGACCTCAGATTACTGCGTTGAACAAGTCAACGAATGGCAGGAGCCGCGCTCCAGGTCTAGTCTTTGAAAACGCCTCTGAGCGTTCGGAGCACCCGCATCAACCTGGATACACGGAACCCCACATCTGCTGTTACACCTCCGAGAACGTCCACCACGTGCGAGCTGCGCCCATCTCCTCCCGCAGCGAGCTTGGCTACGCCGAGCTCTTCATGCAAGTTCAGCCTGATGTCGCCTTTGACTTCTTCGTAGACCCACCTCCCCGCGCCACCGCTAAGCAGCTCCGTTCTCACGATTTCATTACGGACGTGCCACTTGGTGACTTCAGGCGCCGCATCGAGCGTGCATGGTCGCAACATATAGCATTCGCGATGGAGGTCCAAGCCCGGCAGCCACGGGTAGCTCTCTTTTCCGTCTCCATTTGTGGTTCACACGCCCGCCTCCTTCGATGGGACCGTTCCGGAATCATTATCACCAGGTTCTTCGACATCCACGAGCAGCCCGACCTCCTTTGCGAGTTCCTCAGCCGTTACTCATATGCAAGCAACCTACAGCGCGGACACGACAACACGATTGAGACCGCCTCTCCGGAAGAGGAGTTCACCTTCAGGGACGCCATCACGGACTACGTGCGGGATCAGTTGGGTATTTCCGGGGACGCCCTCGCCAACGCTGTATCGGAACACTATCTTCCAGGGCATGTAACGGCTGTACATGTCTTTGTGGGTGGTGGTACGCAGCCCGAGGAGGTACCAGTCGAGCGATACCTTGTCTGCAGGCCTGTAGCGTCTCCTTTACGACTACTCGGTTGCGCGACCCGGGCTCACTGGGCGGTGCATGCGAGTACTAGAAGATTGGTCTTCTTGAAGGATACTTGGCGACGCCCTCGAGAACGGGAAGGCGCTGTCATCGCCGAGCTCCAAGCCGCGGGTGTGCGCAATGTGCCGACACTAGTGGCCCATGGCGATGTGCAATACCGCTTTCCAAGGCCCGATGAAGCACTCTCGCGTACGTGAACGGCCTCATTGTTGTGCATGATGGGTACTAATCCCTTCCGCAGGTCATATCGTCCAGTATACCGCAACTGATGGCTATGTAACGAAACCGTGGGCATGTAGCGTTGCCGGTGAAAGGAACACCGTGGTAGCCCACATACATTATCGACTCGTCCTTGGGACTGTGGGCTACGGCTTGAAGCGCTTCAGAGGAACTGACGAGCTTCTGCATGCTACATACGACGGTTTCCAGGGTAAGTCTCCTGTCGGTCGCTCCTGACGGCCCCACTGAATCCACTAGCTATGAGGGATGCGTACAGCAAGGCTTCTCGTCTTCATAGGGACATCAGCGTCGGAAACATCATACTCGTCAAGGAAGCCCCCGGCGACGTCCGCAAGGGCTATCTGATAGATTGGGAGGGATCCTCACGCGTTGACGGCGAGGGACGTTCACTCGAGAAGTGTCGCATGGTAAATTCCACACACATCTCGCCGTTACCTTTCACTGACTGTGGAGTATCAAAGGGTACATGGTCTTTCATGTCCGCGAAGGTCCAACTCGAGCCTGAGAAACCGCACGTCTTTGAAGATGATATGGAGTCGCTCCTTTACGTCGTCTTCTACTGCGGTCTCCACCATCTCCCCCACAATCTTGGCCCAGAAACGCTGCGGCAACTTACACACGAATTCTTCGACAAGGGCTATATGGCCGATGGGAGAATGCGCGGCGGCCTGAGCAAGTTCATGAACAGAGATACGCGATATCTGAGCAGACGCGTCGAGTGGGCCGATCCTGCTTTGCAGACGTGGCTGGACAAGGTGATGGACCTCCACGGACCTCGTCCGCGTACCAAGGAGCTCGCGCATCTCTGGTCAGATCCCAGCCATCTGGACGACTTCTGGAGCACGTTCCTCGCAGAGCATACCCTCGTTACTGATAATGCCGTCAACAACGAATTGGCCAAGCCTGAATGGCCATTGAATTACTGTCCTGGCTCAGACACTTCTTTCATCATCCCTCCGCAGTGGCTATCCGCCGTCGCGAAGAGGAAAGCCGTAGACCAAGGCCACACCGGTACCGAACTCCCTGTGGCGACGCGGACTTCGAAACGCCGGAGGACTCAGCAACATGACATTCAAACACCGTTACGCCGAAGTGAAAGAATCCGTGCTCGTCAGGCTTCATCGTACACGTCGCTTCAACGTTCCCGAAGGGCTCTCAGCACCAACGCTAGCCTAGGCAAACAGTCTAGGACAATGGAATGACCGTGGCCGTTACCCTATATACTGCCAATAAGGAGTTCCTTGTTGATGTGAACATCGCCGACCGGCTGTCCGCCTCAATGGAGCTGCCAGATCCGCTCTGCATTCTATTCCGTTCTGCCACATGAACGTTCACCGTTCCTAACCTTGTCAATGCGCTCGGGCCCTCTAGTATCTGTTTTCTTATCCCATTTTTGGGAGCGATTCGTCGCGAGCGTTGCTCTGGGAGCTCGGCCTCGGCTCTCATAATAGAGTTGTATTGTCGGACTAGGCTGATTGCTTCCTCATATGTGCGCGATACAAGGTGCGTACCGAAACTATCCAAGACAGGCGGCGAGAGGAAAGCCGGTCCTCACGCGACAAGCTCGCTGGCTCCAGATTTGGCAGGGACCCAGTCCCAAATCCGCCTGTTGCAACGAACGAAACCGGCAGTGCACACAATGTCCCGAGGCAGGAAGCCGACAATAGGCAGTACAGGGCGGCGCTCTCTCGCCCGAGCGAACGTACACCGCAGAGACGCGAGGAAGGGCTTCCTGGCAGCGCGTCGCCCACGGCGGTAACGAGAGCCACCTTTATGATGTCCACAGAGACAGGGCGTTCTTGTGCCGAGATGATTGTGTCGGTGACGAACTGCTGCGCTCCACGATGGTAGCCCATAGGTTATGATTTTTGCACAAGGCGGAACTAACCCTGCAGCGTCAACTCAAGGCCAGATAAAAGCCTGCGAGGAAAGCTTCCTGTTCAATGCAGTGGCTAGGGCAGAGTGATTAGCTGACATATCGATCTGCAGTTTGTATCTGGCCCTCAAAAGGCAGACATTCCGATGTCGTCTAATGCAAGCTCAGCCTAGCCTTGGCTCGGGACATGGAGGGAAGCGGACGAGGCATATGCGCATGAGTGCACGCACAATCATTGAGAGCCGCCCCGAACCACGATGCCACGTGGTTGGATCCAGATTCAGTGAACAAGCGCCCGTCTGGCACCCGCACAGGGTTGGCACAGGGACTCCGTCCTCCTTCATCGCAGCCCGCCTCCTCGGGGCTCAGGCCTCAGGCCTCAGGTTCTCACTCGCACCCTCGAGCTTGTGCAGAAAACGATAGAGCGCTGTGATATCAATTGGCGCCGACTGTGCCTTCGCAACGCATCTCTTGTGTAAGTATATGTCACGGTGTAAGTGATTCCCGAGTCTGCATCCTCCGCATGCAAAGGCTCATAAACTCGTCTCGGACGCAGGTACGATATTAGAGTATGATTTCTCTGCTGCAGTCGTAAGTAGACTAGTGGTGCTCCACTGCAGAGTATCTCGGGGCGTCTCGCGCCCACCATACAGGCCGATTTTCTCCTGGATGTCCAGCGTGATCACCAGCGTATGGACGAGTATTCCTGTAAAGGCACCAAGCGACGTGGAGCATGCTCCTCGGCTCGGGACGCTACCTTCGGTGCACCGTTTCGCGCTCACCAGACGTAGCGTAGCGGATGCAGCCAGCAGCACCCCGACGTCCGAAGCGCGCCTCCCGCACCGACAATTACCCGTCACGGGCTCACATTGGCTGTTCCCTGCTTCTCCGCATCGTCACGTCGTACCGCATTACCCGAGGTAGAGGCATTTGCTCGGTCGACGCGTCAAGCATTCTCGGGATGCTCTGTGCGCCGCAATACAAGTAGGGGGCGCGACGCGGCATGGGAGGACATCCGCCAGCATGTTCTCCTCAGCGACCCTCTCTATCGTCGGCGCACTCTTCCTCGCCACCGGCGCTGCCGCCCAGGCTACTGCGCCTCAATACGGCCAGGTACATCCGTTTCTTCTGCGTAGCCGGCAATAATCTTGCTCATCCTGAACCACTCTGCAGTGTGGCGGCCAAGGCTGGAGCGGAGCTACGGTTTGCCCGTCCGGTTGGACTTGCACGGTGTCGAACCCGTACTACTCGCAGTGCCTCCCGGGCGCTGCGTCGAGTACGCCCACCATCCCCTCGAGCCCTACCAGCGGTAGTGGCGGCGGTGGCTCACCTACCTCGACGGCGAGCGCACCTGGTAGCCTCCCAACTCTCGTCTCCGGTAACTCCTTCATTCGTGCTGTGGTACGTAGGCTTAGTCCCTTCCCGTGGAAGCCTCACCTGACGTGTATGGTGTATGTGATTCTCGCAGGAGGACCCGAATTTCCACAAGTACCTCCGCTCAGAGGTCGCGAACACCGCTTCCGACGCCGTCCTCGGCGACTACACCACCGCGGCGCAGTTCCAAATCGTCGGCGGCCAGCTCATCCAGATGTTGCCTGACGGCTCCAAGCTGTACGCCGTCGTCGAGGGCCGCTCGGACCCCTCCGTGATGAAGCTCAAGATGTCTTGGTCGACCACGCCCGCGAGCGGCGCGAATGCCGGCACGTTCCAGTGGTCCGGCGACACCGTCGAGTGGTCCATCCCGACCATCCAGCGCCCGCAGCTGAACGTAAGCACCTTTTTCTACGTTTCAAAGTCAACCCAAGGCGTGCTGACTGTCCACGCACAGGCGTGGCTCGTCTGCCCTGATGCCGACGGCAACAAGGACGTCTACATCAACCTCGGCCCGTACGACTACAACACTCCCGCCGGCTGCGCAGACGAAACCATCCACGCGTACACTGGTGCGACGCCAACGCCGTGAGAGCTGTGTGAGGGCTGTCTTACTCTGTACGGTTATTCGGGCATGCTGCATAAAAGAGCTTGAATGGCATGGCAGTGATCTCTCCAAGTTGCGTGTTAGGATGGCTGAGACCATAACAGCTCGGGATACTCGGCAATATGCCATGGCTGTAAGTACCTAAGCCCTAGCCTAGGATCAGTCGGGCCACTTCGAATAGCTTCCAATGGTCTATGGACACCGTTCAGCAGCACTCGCCATCTCGGTCCGAGGCCTTTGATCGTGTTGGAAATTATCGGCCACGTAGACTGAGCCTCCTTTCGAAAATCGTTTGCTACCCCGAGCCACCACCATCACGACGGCGGACGTTTTCGTCTCCCCTCGGATCACCGTCTATACCGTCTGTTATACGCGAAGCTGCGAATGGGTTGTGCAACGATACTGCGGAGGCGCATGTCGGAGGCGCCGCCTTCTAGGGTTCTCACGGCTGCCGCAGGATATATGGACATCATTGCCTAGCTGCCACTTGTACTCTGCCACCACCATTGGCAGCTGCATCGTTGAAGGTGCCATCCTTAGCCAAGAGCCGCTTCACGACGTGTTGAGGCGCATGTTTGATGCTCACCCTCTAGAGATATCCTAGACTTAGAATGACGGGTGAGCTCACGTTCGACTGCCTCTCCGAGCTCGCCGGACTGCGCTAATTGCCTGCGATTCTCTAGTTTATACCATAAGCTTCATATGCTTAGCCTTCGCCGCAGTTTTCTATGGCGCATGGCGTAAAACGCAGGGCTATACCAGCCAGCCCTTCGTCACATTGTATGTCTCGCCCGACCCGGCTGTCCTGCCGCACTCCGGGGCGGGCGAACGAACCAAGACGCCACCGAGAACGTTCGCTGAACTACTTCGCGACAAAGTCCCGTCGCTCGGACCTGAAGCTGCGTTCAACGGCGTTTGGTGGCTGCCAGGGTAACGTTCCTGCCGTATCGTTGCTTCACGAAGACGTACGCTGACCTATGCGTCATATGTTCCGTCCGGCAGCGGCCACCTGCAAACAATGTATTGTTCAGTCGGTGACTTCACCAAGGTCGATCCCGTTGTCTATGAAAGGCGAGTGGTCTTCGCGTAGGCACGTTCCGACATCGAATTAACGATGATCATCTTAGGAAGCTCCTCCAACTACCCGACGAAGGTAAGGTTCCCCGCCGGCCTCTCGTTTCCTGTTAGTAATTGGCACTCCACAGGCATCGTCGCGGTCGACGTTTCGCCGCCTTTCACGAGCGAACCCATTGCGAAGGGAGAGAACGTACTCCTTGTAGCGCATGGTCTCACTGGGGGCTCTCACGAGGCGTATGTCCGTGCCCTGGTCGCAAGGGTTACTCAGAGCAAGCAGACAGGCGGTCTGGGCTTCCGGGCGGTCGTGCTCAACTTCCGCGGATGCAACGGAACTCCGCTGACGACACCGCGTCTTTACCATGTAAGTCGTCTTTCGCACTCGAGTGGTGTTTTGTTGGCTCAGGTATAGCGCTCCAGGCGGGATCATCGGACGATATCAGGCACGTAGTCCTGTGGATATCCCATACATTCCCAGAATGTCGGCTATACGGCGCAGGTACGTACGCAACTCAGCTACATCTGAGCGAGGAAGTGAACTCGGGGCGCCAGGGTTCTCGCTTGGCGGGAATATCCTAGCGAAGTACGCAGGCGAGGAGGGCGAGAAGTGCCCTATGCAGGCGCTGGTGACGCTCGCGAACCCTTGGGACTTCCTTGAAGGCTCGCATCACTTGCCGAGCACTCTCCTCGGCCGCCACGTCTACCGCTACGTCCTGGGTGGTGCGCTCCGACGGCTCTTGCAGATGCATGCAAAGGTCTTCCTGGATGCGCCGAAGCTCCCCATATCCCGCTCGCAGCTCGAGGATGTCCTCCACCGTTCAAGGATTACGCTCAGGGCCTGGGACGAGCTGGTCACAGCCCCGCTGTACGGCTTCGATGGTCCATACGACTACTATGCGAAGATCAGCTCGTCCAGGCATGTGCAGAATATCAGAATACCTTGCCTAGCAATCAACAGCATCGACGACCCTATCACCGGCTCGGAGAACCTCCCAATTCGCGAGGTCAGGAACCAGGCATCATGCTCATCAGACGCGTACTGAGTTGTTTGGGCGATTTTCAGATCCGTGAAAGCCCCTGGGTGGTCCTAGCGGTAACGCGAACCGGCGGTCATTTGGGCTGGTTTGAGCGCGCCCCTGACGGTCGGATCGCCCGCTGGTACGTGGAGCCTGTCGAACAGCTTCTCGCGGCGCTCGTGGACGTACGTGTCCCCCTCCCATTCAATAATGGCTGCTGCTGATGGAGCCGTAGTATAACTTGGAAAGCAGGGAGAAGCCGCGCGGCGTCGTGGACAAAGCCGACTCGGGCTTTGTGCGGCAAGACGGTCGTCCCGACGTCGGCTTCAGAGTCCTCTCACCGGAGCAATCCAAGCTGCTTGTGAGCGGGGTGCAAGTCTCGAAGCTCTTCTCTGGTTGGTGATCAAATCCAGTGAGCCTACTGCTAGTTACAGCGAAGTCTGCTCCTAGAGCTACCTGGAGCTTGAACACGATAGAATATACAGAGACTACGTTGTGACCGGCGGCAATCCCCGGGCCTGCCGTTTATATAGTCGTGAAGTGACATATCCGCCCGGGAGGCCGCGATTCATGGACCATGTGGTATCTCCTGACTTTCCTGAGTGGTGTCAGTTGAGAAATGCGCTGTGCATGATGCTATGTGGTCGGACGAGGCTCGCAGACTTCGAGCTTCGCTCCCGTGCAGTGTGAGTAGCCGTGGACAGCGGCGACTTTGGAACGGCTTCTCTATCATGATGGGGCGGCGCTGGCGCCGTCCCTTCCAGGCTTTCGCACAGATCCAGTCACTTGGCATCCAGCCGAGCGATCTATACGAGGCCGCTACTATGAAGCCAGTTCCGCGCAGCGGCAAGCGGTGCAACATAGTACTTGAGAAAGCGCTTGAGGTTCACTGAACGTTCCGGTTCCATCATCTTTTCGTCGCTGACTTGCACCAGCTTGCACCGCCACCACCACCATCTCTCCCTTTTTCTCCTATATCGTCCTCGAGAAGCTCGCGAAGCCCAGTATGCGACGTTGCTGCGCCTGATATGCTGCCGTCTGCCTGAATATGTCAGTAATGCAGGCCTATTTGATCAGCACGACGCACAGGACACGCCGTGAGCTGTGTAGATATTACATCTATAGATATAATAAACCCCAGCATATGTAAACCACTCGTCCCGTCGCCTACCAGCGAAATCGTCTCTGGTTTCTCTTCTGTTATAAGAAACAACTGATCTACGAGTAAGCCCTTAAGCTTGTTTTCATCTCTCTTAGTTTCTGATCTTTCGTTTCCCAGTGGCTTCTAACTCTCCCCTCAACCTCGACCCGGACTTCCTCGAGCTGTGCCTTGCCACTTTCGAGAACCAGACAAGCCATTCTCCCGTCTCCCCGACGACCACTCTCGTCCCTTCTTCCAAACTCTCCATCTTTGCCAAGCTCGACGTCTACGGCAGCAGGAAGACCGAGGACGACATCGTAGTCTCTGACCCGTCCGGCCTCACCAGATACTACCCTGCGGCGTACAAGGACTTCTATGGCTTGCCGAGCAACCCTCCATGTGTGTACAAGTCGGGTCCAGCCTGGAGCGAATGCACGGGCCCGGGGTCGTATCGTATCATTCGTGAAGTCCGCCCTGTCTACGACCACCCCATCGCCGACACAGAGACTGACGAGAGGCACAGTCAAAGTCTTGGAGAACAGCTCCGTCACTATTATCGACTCGACGGACCTCTTGTCTCGTGCGCGCATGACGGGACATCAAGCAGCGATGTTCCTCGTGTGAGACGGGCCTTGCTTAAACGGAGCAGCCACAGCCCACCTTGAACGTCATATTCGCAGGTGCCGAGTAGCCAGGTACGTCGACAGCCTTGGTTCTTCGTCTCTCCGTCATACAATAACTAGTCGAGGCTGCTGCGTTCGTTCCGTTCAAGATGGTGACGCAAGTCGGAATCGAACGCGTACTCTCCACACTCAGGAAACAGCTCGAAGAGTTAGCGGCGAGCGACGATGGGCTCTTGCAGGATCTTGGGAGATTCGACTCGCTAGATGCTGGAGGACTGTGCCTGCTAGACTGAGTAAGCGTTTTCTGAGCCCCCGTAAATAGCCTACGTATTGAGCTGGTCGGAGCTGTCCTTTCTTCGACCTCCGAATACACAGGCGCGACAGATCCATCTAAACCTCTCTGCTTCGCCATCTGTGGCACGCACCGTGTTGGCGCACCGTGCTTTGCCTTGTTCGTTTCCCCCCCTGCGTGCGTTAGGTCGTTGCGCTCGGTGCGCTTCACGGCTACATCTGGTCAGTGCTTATTTGCTTGGAAGAATCGACAAGGACGATACTACGCCACATAAGAAACGCTTCAGCCATCAGCCTCCGAGTCACTCACTTCAAGTTGTGCTCGGCAAGGTTGGCATCACGGGAATGTACTTACATCGAGGCTGCCAAGGAGGCTCGTACATGGGGCTGTTCTCTCCAGCAATACTTAGGTCCGAATCGGACGGAGAACATTCTGCACGCTCGGGCGAGCATACGATCGCAATGCAATTGCGATAGCCGGCGGTGGTGGGCCGAACAGTACATTTGTCGCGCCTGGGTCGAAACCTGTGTAAGTGTTCCAGGGTTTGAGCTCATGCTCGCCGGCCCCAGTAGAAGCGAAGACATCTCCTCGAGGGGCTCATGATCAAGAGATTGCACTATCATATATCATCGGTGATCGCACAGGACAAGAGCGCAGCTGCAGATATGCTAGGATCCTAGGGTGCCGATGAGTCCGGGGCGATCGGGGTGGGAGCCGTGGCAGAGACAAACCAGCAGACCTACCTCCTCGTCGCCGTTCCCGGGGACCGCCATACAGGACACAGGTTCCTGGATGCTGATGCAAGAGGGAAATGTGGATTTCGTACGCCACCGTCACGTCGCGCAACCCTGGACCAAAGCGAACGGACGACGTCCGAGCTCTCAAGATCTCAGTGGGCGCAACTTCTCACCTCACCTGAAGCGGCGTAGACGAGAAGAGGAAGCTGAAAACGGAGAGACACCACTCAGCGCCCGGCAGCGCATCCACTTCATCTTCATCCTCAAGGCCTCATCCCCATTGCGCCGAACGGACCACACGCAGTCTATGCGCGTTCCATTATCAGCAACACGGGCGAGTTCGACGATACTCTTACAATCCAAAGCCAATGTACCCCTCGCGTGGTGTGCGACCGTACACCGTGACGAGTCCTTCGGAAGACACAAGTTCACGCCCCCGCCAACATCGTAGCAGCACTCGCCACCGCCGCCGCCGCCGCGCCAATCCCAGGTCCCGAGCTAGGAGGTATAGGCGGGACAGCCCCGCCCGCGCGCCCCGCGCGCTCGAGCGCGCCGTCGAGCAGCTCGTACGCCGGGCGGTACCTCTCCTGCTCTGCCCCTTCTTCCCCTCCCTCCGCTGCCTCATCTCCACCTCCTGCTCCTCTTGACCCACAGTCGCATTCGTCGGCACCGCCACCACCTCCGCCCGCGAGAGGGGTCGGCAGCGGGCGGTGGTGGTGGGCGTCATCGAGTCCGGGGAGGTGCACCTCGCCGACGCACATCTGGCCGTGGCCCTCTAGGTGGGCGAGCTCGGTGAGGAGCGCGCGGTGCGGGAGCGGTGCGGGCGCGGGCACTGGTAGCGATCCCTTCGCGGGTCCGGTGGCGGGTGTCTGAGGTGAGGAAAAAGAGGACGCGTGAGGGTGAGAGTGGGAGTGGGACGGGGTGGGATGGGAAGGGTTGGGGTGGGACAGGTGGGAGGGGTCTGAGGGCTCGCCGATGCAGGACGCGCTCGCGTCGCCGTGGAGGATGGTCAAGTTGTCCGGGAGGGCCGTCGGTGTCGGTTTGTATCTCTGCGTTGGAAGTTGTGACGCGCCGTTCACCCCATTCGCCTGCGTCCCCGCCCCATCCTCCCCCTGCGCCCTCCCGCTCCCGCTTCCCCTCCCACACCTACACCCCTCGCGCACCCGCACCCGCAGCGCCGGATTGCGCCACGTGTTGTAGGTCGAGCCGAGGCTCGTGTACCCCTCGTCGTACAGGCTGCAGTATGGCACGCGGAAGCGGCGCAGGAACGCCCACACGTCGCCGTACGCCCAGTTGATGATCGGGTTCACGCGCACGAACGCGGGCCAGCCCGCGTCGGTCGGGTTGCGGAAGGTCAGCTGGGCTGTTGAGGGAGGGGAGCGGTCAGCGTGGGTGCTTTATGGGGGAGGCAAGGAGAAGGAAAGGAGAGAACGCACCTCCGTGCGGGTCGCCCCTCCGCGTCCCGATCAGGATCGCCTCGATGTGCGGGAAGCGCGCCTTGTACAGCTCGAGCGCGATGCGCATGCCCTCACCGCCCTTCGCGTGCTTCGGTTTCTCTGTCCCTCCGGCGCCTAGTGGTGCAGGAGGGCCGGCGGACCCGGGCGTCGGGACGGACTCCACCGGGAGGACAGACGTCGAGGTGGACGCTGAGCTCGACTCCTGAGATGATTGAGAAGGAGCAGAGAGGGACGGAGTAGGCGGGGCACAGCGAAATAGATCGAGGTCGTACGCCCGCGCGGCGTCCGCGATGAACGCCTCGAGCTGCGGGAACGGTGACGGCACGGGGATGTACACCGCCGGGAGCGGTTTCCGCTTCTCTTCTCCTTGTGAGGGCGAGCGGCGGCCGAGCGAGGCGGCGACCAGGTGCAGGAGGACGGTGCCTGTGAGCGGAGGGTGAGTGAGGTGAGCATGTCGACGTTGATGCTGGCACGGCTAGACTCGACGGAGGGGAGGAGACTTTTGGGTCGCACGGGGTTGTGCAGGTTGTACGCTGTACGTTGCGGGCGTACGCTGCGAGCATAGCTCACGCGCGCAAATCGGTTTACGCATGAGTAAGCCCGTTTGCTGAACGCGCCCTCTGTACTGTGGCCTGCAGGTCCTGCGGCGCCGGACGGCTTCGAGGAACAAAGCCGCCGTAGCCCGCGAGCTGACCTCACTGAAACGCTCACTTCCGGGGGGACAGGGCTCCGCGAGCGCGAGCAGTAAGTATACGCCGAGGCCCTCGAGATGTCAGCGGAGTGCAGGAGTGCGTGACTTGTACGGACGCAGACTCGCTGGCTGGACAGAATCGCTCGACCCGCACGAGGAGAGGGACTTACAGTCTTTACCTCCGTTGAAACTGAGTGCGATACGATCTTGTCTGCCCCTACAATCAGCGCGAGGACGCAAGAGACGGGCAGGAGGGAAGACAGAGAGGGACGTACCCCCACTCATCGAAGGCCTCGTCTATGACTTGCAGTGCTTCCCGGACGGGGCCTGCGAGCGGGTCGTCGGACTGGGCGAAGGCGTAGACGGCGTCCGCGATCGCGGCGTAGTCTGCTTTCTGCATCGCACACGCGCTGGTAGGAGCGGTAGTTGGCAGCGGAAGTCAGGGTGGTATGCAGCAGACGTGCGGAGAGAGCCACGTAGATGTGAGAGAAAGCGAGGAGCGAGAGATACGAGCGGAGTGCGAGAGCGAGAGAGAGAGAGGGCAGAGTGGGGCAGGGAAGATGAGGAGTCGCACCGGCGCGGGGCCGGCGAGGACGGAGGACGAGAAGGCGGAGGCTCTCACGGATTACAGACACTGCCGTCAGCCAGTGCACAGATAGCGCGGTCCCCAGGCAGACCGCAGGACTTGCGAAGCGTGATGTTTGATATCCCCGGCGCAGTCAAAGCCTGTCTGCGATCCTCAGCCGAGAGAGAGAGAACGAGAGCTGCTGCAAGTCTGGAAAGAGCGCAGAGTCGGATCGCGATCCCTCCGCCGGCCCATCCGATGGCTGGCGATCGTCACCAGCGTCACAGGGCACGTGAGCGCGTGTGACTCAGCGCGTCATCCGCTCGACCTCGCTGCTTCTCGCTGGCGTGCATCCGGACTACTGCCAAGATGAGGAGGTGCCCTTACAGCGAAGAGACTCGCGGGGAAGAGGAAAGAGGAGCTGGAGGGGCGAGTATGAGCGGAGGCTTAGCGACGTCGTCTGGTCTTATAAGCGAGAGTGCAGTGGAGCAGAACGGAAGGAGGCGCGGACTTGAAATGACTTTCCACAAAAGGCGTGGAACTCACCGGATATGGGGTGAGGCCTGTGGCGGGAACGATAGCAGCCCTCCCGCAGAGTCTTCCCTGTCATGCTTATTCGCTTGGACCATTGCATGCGCCGTCCGTGTCATTAACAGGATCTAGGAGATTTCGAAAGCATGGGGGATATATTGTAGTATGATGTCCGGAGACATCACTGACCCTCATCACGGCGTGGGGAACTCGAGCCGGGAACTGCATACAGTACTCGTTCTATCCGACGCTGTGATACATGGTCGTGTAGTACGTTCGGTAGTGTGGGATAAGAGCTGCTAGTATTTGTGGTGTGCGATAGGAGCTACTAGCCCATCGCCGTGCGGGACAATGTGCTGTAACTCGAAGTATGTAACACGCAATGTCCTTCCATGGCCAGCCCTACGCCAGACACGACGAGCGCTTACAAAGCCTTGCAAGTTGCCTCCCTCGTAGCGCCCTGTCGAGCGCTACATGCAGATCGCGCTTTTGCTGATGCCACTGTATGGCTATGAGAGCTCTATGGCTTGCGTACTTGTGTACAGTGATCTTGGCAGCGAACTGGCAGCGCTGTCGATAATGGTGTGTTGCCCGACCCTGGCTGAGTCTGAGTCTGCGTGTATCTCCCGGCGCCGGTCTTTCTGGACTTGCCACCGACCCTCTTGATTCACTCCCGCCTCTGCGAGTGCTGCTGATGCTTCAAGCTTCAAGCACTATACGAGTAGTACTGTGACTTTGGTGGCGAGCTGGTGGTGCTGATAAGTAGCAGTTTGGCTGAGTTCAAGCTGTACTGTCTGTACCGGCGCCGGTGTTCTCGGACTTGCCGACGCTCTTGAATCACGCCCGCTTCTCACCCTCTCTCGCCACAGTACTTGAAGCCTATCTTCGCCCTCGAGCTTCCCCTCCTCCGGCAACTGTCTGCCTCCCCTTCTGCTTCCCTGCCTCTGCCTCTGCCTGCTCGTCTGCTCCCGTACAGTACCCGCGTCAACTCTAACCTACCAGCCACAGCGCCCGCCCGCGATGGAGAGCAAGTCCTACGTGTTCGACCCGCGCCCCGCCTTCCCCCTCCTCATCACCGCCCGCCGATACTGGAGCTCAGATTGTCCGCAGGACGACCCGGACGCGCTCACGCTCGTCTTCGCGCACGCGACGGGCTTCCACAAGGAGCACTGGGAGCCCGCGCTCGCGCACCTCTTCGCTTTGGCTCGCGAGTCGCGCGAGGGGAAGGGGGCGAAGGAGGGGAAGGGAAGAGTGCGGATCCGCGACGCGTGGGCCATCGACGCGCCGAACCACGGCGAGGCGGCGATCTTGAACGAGAGGGAGCTGTTGTGGGGGTACGAGCCTGTCTGTGCGTCCTTTCCCTCTCTCCCTCCTCTTCCTCCTCTCTCCCTTCTCCCCTCTTCCTTCTCCCCTCCCCTCCTTCCCCTCCTCTGATGCCCCATGGTCTGAGCCCGAGAGCGCGAGACGAACACTGACGCGACGCGCACGCGAACACGCAGTCCCCTGGGAAGAATACGCGCGCGCGGTGCACCTCTTCCTCGCCGGCCTCGGCTGCGGCGTCGACGTCGACTCTCCGAAGCGGAGGATCGTGGGGGTGGGCCATTCGATGGGCGCGAGCGCGATGTGAGTACGTCTCTCTGTTCTTTCTGTCTTGATTTCTGCGTGTGGAGTCTGTGAGGTGTGCGGAGGTGTTGGGGCGGTACGGGAGGGGCGCGGGTATGGACAGGAGGGGCAGGCTTTGACATGAAAAGCGCGCACTCCTTCTGAGCCGGGAAACTCATGTTAGCACACCGCGGAGGTGCGCGAAGACGAAGAGTGTGCGCCGCGCCCCCGCGTCCCAGGACTCGCCCGCCCGTACGCCCGCGCGCTATCGCACAGTCCCCTGCGCTTCCCCGCACGTAGCTCGCGAGGACCGGCTGGGGCGCGGGCTGCGATCCCGGTCGTGCTGTCGCACTCTGGAGAGCGGATCGTGTGCTCGCGATCGACCGAGGGGAGTACGGTTGCGGAGGAGCCGCACGTTACGACTCCCGCCTGCGCGCTGCCCCATCTCCCCCTCGTCCCTTACATGACATCTCCGCGCACGCTTGGGCGGAAAGGGAGACCCGACCGCGCACGGACGGTCAGCACCCCCTTTGAGGATGTCCATTGCCCCGCGCGTGTGTACTGTACGTGTACGTGCGCGGCAGTTGAGCGCGCGTCCGACACCCACGGATCCGAGCATGGATGCTTCTGCCGCCCGCTTTCGGTTTACGTGGGTGGACATGGCGATCATGATCGTTCGTGTGCGCGTGAGGCGGGTCGGGAGCGAGGACGGGGGCGAGGACGGGGGCGCGGTGCGTCAGAGGTCTCGGTACGCGTCCGCTGGCCCGATACCTTCGTACTACATAGGAGGGTCGGAGTTGTGGCATACCCGCCCCTGCTCGCGTCCGGCGTGCGGAGCGTTGGCGGGAGCGAGGACGGGGGCGCAGCGCGCAGATCTCGGCGCGCGTCCGTGCGCCCGACCCGATACCTTCATACTACGTAGGAAGGCCAGTCGGAGTGGTCGCATACTCGCCGCCGCCGCCCGTTCCGCGTGGGCTCTCCCGCTCGCCCGTGCGTACGTGCGTACGCGTGTTCACGGCGCGGGAAGGAGAGAGCGTAATGGACGCCTGGGCGGCGAACGCTCTGGTCTTCCGCCAAGTCGTCCGAAGTCTGAAGCATGAAGCTTGCGGACGTCTATCTGGGGTTCGCGCGAGCGAGCGGCGAGTGCTTGCAATGGGACTCCGGGAATCGCGGGCACGCGCGGCTTGCGGTGCGGTGTGTAGGTGCGCCCTCTACGTCCGTCCGAGAAGGCGCCTGGAGATGCGGAGCGGCGCTCGAGAGACGGTGTGCCCCGACTCCGACCCTGGACATGGATATGCACGGGGCGCCAAGGGGAAGGCGCGTAGAGCGCCCCGTGCATATCGTGCAAGAGCTCGCGCCGCTGTGTGCGCAGTGGCCACAGTGCTGCGCTGAAGCGCGCTGTACGATCGCGACGGCCTGCCCTTTGAACGAGTCCGGCGCAGGCAGCGAGCTCGGATGCGCGGAGTGGACGGGAGGAGTGCGAGAGCTCGCGCCACTGTGTGCGCAGCGGCCACAGTCCTGCGCTGAAGCGTGCTGTACGGTCGCGACGGCCTGGCCTTAGGTTGGCGCGGGCAGCGAGCTCGAGCGGGCTGGAGGGACGCCCCCGCTCCTGCGCACGTCTACAGTCTCACGAGGACGCGAAGATGGCGATCGCGTTCCTTCGCGGCGGACGACACGCCGCCGTGCCAGGACTCCCGCGCGCGCGGCCCCCAGCCAAGTGTTGCGGAACGCGACTTCCCTGCCTTTACCCGCACGGCTAGACAAGAGAGAAAAGAGAACAGAGAAGAGGATGCATGCTGACCGGAACCTGCCTGCCTTCCACAGCATACTCTCGCAGACGTACCAGCCGCCGCTCCCGTACGTTGGCACGGTCCTCGTCGAGCCGATGCTCCTCCCGCCTTCTCTGCCCTCTCCCTCCTCTCCCTCCTCCTCCTCTCCCACCTCCGATAAGACCTCCTCCCCGCAACCGCAAGCGCCAAAGCTCGCCCCGCGCAACGTCCTCCTCGAGGGCGCGGAGCGGCGGCGGGACGCGTGGCCGAGCCGCGCGGCCGCGCGTGCCCAGTTCGAGAGCAGGCTGCCGTGGAAGGCGTGGGACCCGCGCGTGCTGGAGGTGTATGTGCGCATCGGGCTGCGGGAGGTCCCAGGCGCGAGTGGGGAGGGCGCGGTGACGTTGACGTGTACGAAGGCGCAGGAGGCGGTGAGTCATCGCTTGCATGTGGGTGAGATGTTGTAGCGTTGGTGGCTGACGGTGGTGCTGGCGCGTCGGTGCGTCGGTGTTGATGTTGGTGGGAAGGCATGCTACCGCGACGCGCTCGGCCGGACGAAGGCCTACCGCTTCCTCGCACACGTCTGCGCGGCGATGCCCGTGCACTTCATCTGGGGCGCGCTGCAAGATAACCCCATCCTGTACGTCCCGCTCCTCTGTGCGCACGAGTTTTGTTGGGCGATGTTGACCCGGGGTGGGTTTTGTAGGATCGAAGAGGTGAAGCAGGCGGTGATGAGCGACGGGACGAAAGGGCAGCACCGGTCGGATCAGCGCGTCGAGGGCGCCGGGCATATGGTGAGTGGCTGGGTCCCATTGCTTCGTATCATGCAGGCTGGTGGTCGGTAGAGTGTGGTACAGTACTGACGCGGCGCGCGGATGGTAGCTCCCGCAGATGCAGCCAGAGAGGCTTGCGCGTGCGTTGTGGGAGGCTCTGACTTCAGACTTTGATCTGGGAGGTGAGGGTCCTGCGCGGAGTCGGCTTTGACTGACGTGCAAGCTGCACGTCTACAGGCCCAATATTTCCTGTACTCCAAGCAAGAATTCATGTTATTCCCGCCGCACGGTCGTGTCTCCCAATGCGCTGATGAGAGAAAGGCTCATCGAGGACCGCGCCGGCAGCCAGCTGGCACTAAAACGACAAAACACCTCTTGCATCGTAGTGTAATAGTAGTGATAGTACAGCGCATGACCCTGCGTCACCCACGCTCGCCGCCATCTCGACCCGAGTTCGAATTCGCAGGTCGAAGCAGCCCGTCCACGCCGAGCTTTCCCGCTGCGACGTTGATGTGGCGGTCGGCGATGTCCACCAGGTCCTTGTACACGTCGCCGATCTTGCCCTCATCGAGGAGACCGGGAAAGCCTTGTGCGCGCAGGTACTCGTTTGCGAGGAAGAATGCTGGCGCGCGAGTGTGTCAGGAGTCAGGACGGATTCAACACATACAGGCTCGCTCGGGAGGTCAGCGTACGTACCGGTACGTTTGTTACCATCCATGAATGGATGTCCTGTTCCAAACACAGGCGTTCGAACACGGTCAGTGTCCGCCCCACGGGGACAAAGTGAAGGACTCTACCGGTGATGAGGCCGTAAGAAAGGGTCGCCGCGAGGTACGTCGCATGGCGGTCGGGCTCGTAGACTGCCACGTTCAGCGGCCGCGCGAGCGCGGACTCAAGCTCGTTCGGTTTGACGAGCTGGTGCCGCGCGGGGTGCACTATCTGTGCGTTTATGCGGCAGGCGTACTCTGGGGTGAAGAGCCGCGCGAGGCGGGCTGCATGGGCAGCCATGCTCGCAGTATTTAGTTTTCCAGGGTTCTTGCAGCACCGTTGCACCGTTGGTCACGGTGGCGGGGACCAAGATGGGACGGAGAGCCCCTGTATGTCGAGAAGATTAGAGTTTGTACGTGATGAATGATGTCGTCAAATTCGCACGGCAAGCTTTCGTACCACCACCAACAGTGTATAGGACGGCACTAGCACAAGCCCGTACTACACCACAGGTCCGAGTACCCGTCATGCTGGTATCTCGCATCCTTCGTGGCGTCCATCCCCATAGCCCACTCTCAAGAAGGCTCGGAGGTGCCACAGGGGTGCGGTGGCAATCCATCCTCAGCTCGAGCGCCACAGCGAAGGAGTTCAAAGTCGTCCTCGACAACGAAACCCTCTACATCGACCAAGAACTCGCAGAGGCACTCGGCTGGACGCCTCAGTCCACTCAATCCGACTCTGGAACTCCCGGGACAGTAGCCTTGACACTCAGCGGATGCGCACCCCATTACTTCGCCATCGCGCGCACCGGGTCGGATAGCGGTTTGTCACGATACGCTCATTTTGGTTGTATGTTGAAGCTGATGAATGTGAACAGACCGTCTGGCACGAGCCACTGTGGAGAGCAGTCGTAATCCCAGAGTGCAAGAGATGCTCGACTACCTGAAGGATCGGTGACCGCCTGCTCGCCACTCTGGACAAAGTTGTCAGGCACTGCACGGCGACCTCATCAGCAGTACTATCATGCTAGTAGTAATTCCGGAGCCTCTGCTTTCTTTCCTTCTCACCGACACCTGTTAGAAATACAATTCGACAATTCTTGTAGGCTACAATCGCTCTTCCTTTCACATACGACCTGTGCACCTCCCCGGCATCGGGCTTGCTCGTGTAGTTTGTGATTCGTATCTCACAGACCCTGCACGATAGAAATCGCAATCCCGTCCTTTCACCCTATGATTTGGTCTTGATCAGGCCCGCCATGAGGTCGAAGCTATTCCCGTCCGGCTGCAGGTCGATGAACTCCACGCTCTGCCCGGCGCCGCCCCACCCGTCCCGCTCCGGCAACGTGCGTAAAAGCCCATGGTCCGGCGTGATCCCGACGATGCGCACCTTCCGCGGCGGGCTCACCGTCGTCAGCGTCACCAGCTGGTCCCTACACCATGGTGCGCAGGTCATGTCAAGTCAGCAGGACTGTACGCATAGAAACGAGACGCTGCAGGAGGGACGTACGAATGGAGCCAGCGGTCGAGATAGAGGTCCATGAAGGGCTCGAAGGAGCCTCGCGCGCTGACGAACGTCGTCCACATCCGCTCGAAGCGCGCCATGATCGCGGCGAGTGTACGCTCCATCGTCGGATGCCGTTCCGACCCAGGCGGGAGGAGCTGCGCCAAGGACGGGATCGGCGGCGGGTTGAGCACGTTCAGCCCACATCCTATGTCGGGTTCCAGGTCAGACATGATATCCCACAGATCTATGAGGCGGGCGAACGAGGGAACGCACCGATCACGAGCTCGATCTTCCCTGCGCCAAAGCTCGTATTCACCAAAATCCCACCAATCTTCTTCACGCTCTTCTCGCCCCTCTCCGTTCCCGGGAACTCCGCATAGACGTCGTTCGGCCACTTGATGCGCACGCGCGCGCCGTCCTGCGGGCCGAGCACGGCGGAGTCGCGGCATGCCTCCGCGACAGCGAGCGCAAAGAGGTACTGCACGAAGACGATCTTCTGCGCGGGCAGCACGGAGAGCGGGACGCGCAGGAGGAGCGAGAACTGCAGGCAGCCGGGCGGGGAGAGCCACACGTTCCCGCCGCGCCCGCGCCCGGTGAGCTGTGAGGAGGCGAGTGAGAGGAGGGGGGTGGGGAGCGTCGAGAGGAGGCGCATGTTTCTGTGGGTGATGATAGAGATGGAAGACTCAGCATTCCTTCGCAGAAGGGAGAAGGGAGAAAGTGGCGTACTTGTCGAGCATGGTTTGAGTGCTGGTGACTACCTCACCATAGAGCATGGCTTCACCCATGCCCCATCCCTCGTCCGTATACGACTCTGGGCACCCCTGCTCCTTCCGAGCGCTCTCCAACGCGTCGTAGTACGCTTGCAGATCAAAGCGCGGGACGAGCTCCCGCGTCGGGAGGCTCTTCCCTTCGAACACGACAATGTGCTTCGGGTTCCACGTCGCGGGATCGTCGCTCGTATAGCGCTCCGCCTGCTTTGCACCAAGTACCTCTTCTGCAGCGGACGCGGGGTGGAAGATGAACGTATCGTTGCTGTCTTTGACCTCGTATCCCTTCTCGCCCACCGTCCTGAGCTCAGGAACCTCGAGCTCCTTCAGAACGCTCAGGACAACTCCAGCGCGCCACGGCGCACCCGTGAGGACCTGCGCAGTGGGCCGCGCCACGCTACTCCCTTGAGGCGGCAGGGTGAGCCCTAGGTCGGCGAGCGTGTCGCGCAGGATGCGGATGCGACCCTCTTCAGCCTTGGCTAGTTCTTCGGGCGAGAGCGGCGAATGTTTCGAGATGATGGTGGTGGCGAGCTCTTCTCGGAGAGAGTACTCCATATGTACGCTCCAGAGCGCTGCGACGCCCTCCCCGATACGGGCCTTGATGCCTGCGACACCATCTGGACCGCCCTCGGGAACATATCGCGCGAGGACAGTGGGAGTATCAGCGTTCGCGACGTCCGTCAAGTCCACCGTACCGCCCTGAACGCGGAGGAGACCATCGATCGTCGTCCCATCCGAGAGCTGGACACGCGCAGGCTCGGCGGGGACAACCTCCCCCATCGTCTTCGTCGGGACCACAGAGAACTTCAGCCTCGACTCGCCGTCGCTCAGAGTGAGGATCCCCTCCTCGGCAAGGGTGACGCTCTCGATGCCCGCCGCGAGCGACATCCGCGCGCGGCTCGCGCGCACCTTGACCGCGGACCCGAGCACGAGGACGCGCCCACCGCGTTCTGCGTACTTCTGCACCTCCGCGGCGGCGGCTGGAGGGATAGGGGTGGTAGAACCGGAGGGGAGGAAGGAGGGGACGACGAAGAGGGCGCAGGTGTTCGCCCATGGGTGGGTGGCGAGCGATTGCGGCGCCACCGGCTGAACGGCGTAGTTGGGGAGGAGTGTGGCACGGAGGGCGGAGAGGGTGTGCGAGAGCGAGGGCGGCGAGGTCGTGGGGCCGGAATAGACGAGGACGTTCATAGTGTGTAGGTGCAGGAGGCGATGAGAGAGAACCGTCGATGAGGTGGAGTGCTTTGAGGAGCTGGCGCAGAGATATGTACGTGCGAGTCGAACACTGGACGCGTATAGACGGAGGTTTGGATTGCGATGCACACTGTAAGTCGTTTTGCCGCTTTGTGGGCGATGCTCACGGCGGAGAGCCTACGCAAGGTTATGCTCCCGGGAGAATGGTTATGAGCGTCTTTGCGGACGCCTTCAATGAGAGGTGCGGCCGTATGATCGTTCGCACGCGGGCCTGGAACAAATGATCATGGTCAGCACATCGGATCCAGAAAAGCCGGTGTCTTCGTTACACGCATGCGTATGCGCAGAAGGAGCGGTATCATATTTGGCCCGACCTCGATATGACCTGCACGAGATTCTTCGCAGAATTGGTCTATATGCGGCCGCGCGAAATGCCCCTTCTGCGTCATTGTCAGAGCCCATCGCGAAGGCGGATTGGACACTGGGAGCAGTCGCGCATGACCTCTTGGTGAATCTTCATTCAAGGGCATGTCTCCCAACGGATGTACATGTGCCCTGATGATTAGTAACCGAGCTCAAGTGACAGAACCGACTATGCACGCGTTCTGGGTATCAAGCCGGTGCAGACTAAGTCTGTAGGGGAGTTACACTCGCACTGCCAGTGCGAATGGGTCTCTCTTATCCAGCCTCCTGGTTACGGTGAGAAAGGGATCCGACGTACCTGATAAGCCCACGTTGTATGCGCAAACTGATGAGCTACCAGATGTAGCAGGGTTTTTGCTCTTTCTCCCCAAGGTAGACCAGTGAAAGAGCGAAGCAAGTGGGAGTAGGAAGGAACAGGGATTCAAGTCGTATCGCCCCCGATCTAGATCTGCGTATACATATCGGTGGATCTGTCGCCGATCATTCATGTACACACTGTCAATTGCCTTCAAGTTCGAGAAATACTCACTACCTAGGACTCAGGCTTGACCAGTTCACGCCATCAGCAACTTCATATTCAACAGGAGTCGCCATATACTCTGGAGGACCCGGCGGACGATCCCGGACCACGGGATCGTCCAGCGGGCCGCTGACCTCCGAGTGCCATCCACCAGACACGTCTGCGATCCTTCAAAGCTTTACACGCTCGTCCTCCCCGCTCCAGCAGAGCGTGATAGGTCTGCCTTTGGGAGACTATCAAAGCTTCAAGCTGAGGAGAGCGGCACGAAGGCGAGAACATGGCAGGCCAGCTATCAGACTTCAATGGAGCCCAGTGGACGCTCGTCCCGCCCTATCCCACCGAGCAACCCACACCAGTGCCCACGGCCCCGAGCCCCTTCACCGAAGACGACTTGCTCTCGTACGTACATCCAGATCCCACTCCCGCCACTCGCCACCGGCCTAGGCCTGCCGTACTGACTAACGGATCTGTCGTGGTGGCAGCCTGAACTACGATGTCTTCGTGCACATCGTCGAGGCCCTCGTCGCTGTGCGCGAGCTGGGACCCTTCTCCATGACCTGCAAGCGCATCCGCGAGCGCTGTATGCCGTTCCTCTTCCGCGACCTCCTTGTAAACGTAAGGATACCTGTGACGTCTTTGAGTCTCCCCCTAGGACTACGGCCTCACGTCAGGTATGCAGTGGCAGTTGGGAAATAACCGGTACAAGATGTAGCTAACGCGTCTCATCTTCAATATCAAGATCTCTCACTATCGTCGACGATTGCGCCGACCTCCAAGTCTGGGATTTCCTCACTCGAAGACCGACCCTGCCTTTTTGCCCGGACCGCAAACTCAGATACACGGATGACCCGCTTCTCTGTGGGATCCTCAACGGCACGGTCGTGCACGCCGGCCTAAGCGAGCTGCCCTTCTTGCACACCGTGACGATCCGGCTGGACATCTCCGCGGTGCACGGTCTGCCGTGGCACGTCCTCGAGGGTATCCTCACCGTCCCCCAATTGCGGCATCTCACGTGCAAGGGTACATCATTGCTCCCAGGACGTTCTTCGTTGAGGATGCCATTGGCCGTACGCTCGCGAACTTAACGGCGTTCGAGTACACTTTGGACGACTACCGCCCTGCGCCGCGCGCATACGACTCCGAGGCGCACGCACTACGGCTGATACTGCAGCGGGTGCATTCGACGCTCGAAGTCCTCACTCTCCCTGTAGAATGCGCCCCGCTGGACCTGCTGCGCTCCCTTTGTTGGCCGGCTCTGCACGAGCTCAGGCTCCGAGGGGAGCCAGAGGCACCTGAAGACCCATCTACACCTTTCATGCACATTCTGCAGAATATGCCGGCACTTCGTTGCCTCGACCTGCGTTTCGCCCTACCAGAAGGCACTTCCGCACAGCCCGTCTGGCCTGCAGGGTACCTACCCCACCTCGGACGCGCCTCCCAGAGCCCGTGGCCGGACCTCCAACACCTCACACTCTCCTTCCCCTCTGCCAAGGACTTGATCTATGCGCATCTCCCCCGCACGCTGCGCAGTCTCACGCTGCAGTACTTCCCGCATCTCTCCACGCATATGTGGCAGATGTACAAGTATGGCGTGCAGTGGCATTGGCCTGGGGTAACGGCGGGAGAGATGCTGCGCATCTTGCGCGCGTGCTGTGTTCCGGAGCTAGAGAGGCTGGAGGTAGAGTATCATCAGGATGGGGAGGAGGAGAATCTCTTGGCGTATATTGCCGAAGCGTTCCCGAAGATCACTTCTTTGTGTATTCGACGGTACCGCGGACCAGGCGTGGACGAGGTCGACGTGGTCAGTCAACTCCCCTCATCTCCCTCTTGACTTCCGATACGTAGTACTAACATGCCGTGTTTGCATCAATACAGGAAGCGATAGCACGACCACTCAGAGCGCTCGCGCACCTCCGCATTTTGCACCTGCACCTGGACCTCCCCGGCACGCCCGCCATCGTGTACGCCTGGAGAGGGCTGGACATACACCCCGAGCACGAACGTGCCTTCGGCAAGATCCTCAACAGGACCGCCGACCTCCTGGCCCCGCACCTCGGCCCCTCCGTGCAGCTCCTCAAGCTCCTTCGCTCGTGCCGGTATGTGTGGTACGATCCCTGGGCCGTCTACAGGGTGTTGCGGGACTCCGACTCCGACTTGGAGCTGTATAGGGACGGCGGCGGCGGCGGCGGGAGTGTGCGTGTGCAGTATGATTCGGAGTTGTCGGTGCGTCTTGGGCTTTTTAGAGTGGTCTTATACAGCCCTCCCGCGGGTGCTGATGCTGATGCTGCGCCAGGACGGGATCGAACCCTCGACGACGGTTGTTCAGAGGGAAAGCTCGTCGGCGCGGCCTCCGAGGTCGCCCTCTCCCAAATGTATTCCACCTACTGTATCGTACGATTCGGATTCAGATTGAGCGACTGCTGCGCACGCCTCAACGGGGTGGCTTATCCGCCCTCGTAGAAGACTCGTAGTGGGTACCGCTAGTACGTTGGTCGCAGTTGTTCGCAGAGGCAAGAGGCGCGCTTTGGAAGTATCAGTACAGTATGTAACCCCCAATGACTCGGAGCTAACCTCCCCTGTGGCATGCGTACCGAGGCCGCTTCTGACTCCGTGAGTCCTATAGCTCTGCGGGGAACAACGAAGGTATGCAGCTCGTGCCGGTGCTTTCCCAGTCCTCATTGGTGTGGCACCGTCGCCTTATAGGTACCGAGTTGCTCAGGCTGTCCTGTAAGCACTCGGAACTAGCACAGTAGTCATCTCTGGTCTTCCGCCTTTGTCAACGCTTGGTTTGCTCTATCTCTGTGGGATTGCTACTCAACGCTATCGGGATGTAATTCAACTACTAGTGGTGACGGATGCGCGTGCGTACCAATCTCCGGCTGCCGTACCCGCAACTCGGCCTGTACTTCGACCACCTTGAACCCTGCTCTGCGCGACGGACGCACGCTCCTCTGCTCGCACGCCTGCCCGAAACTCCTCTTGACGTACTCCTTACCATGCTCGGTCGCCGTGCTTCTCCCGTGGGTCTATCTAATTGAATGAGCCCTTACTCTGGGCACGGTTGCACAAGTTGGACAGCGCTACAGCGTCCGGCATGCGTTAAACCTGAGCCTAATTTGCGAGCCGTGTCCCAGCGGAGGCGAAGTAGAGTATCTTCTACAAGATGATCCACGATACTGTGTACAATGCGTGGCGCGGAGACGAGGGATGGACAGTGCACCTGCAGCTTCCACCCTCGCATGCCGCGGAACTCGTGTATTTTTGTCCCTCCCGCTAGTCGACCATCCATGCCACCGCTGACCGGGGGCACATGCGACCGTGGATGTCGCTGCATATTTCCGATAGTCTTCTGTGTGATTAGGGCAAGACCTGTGTTCTCTTTTCACGTCCATACTACCTCGGCATCCGCCAGGGCTTCCCAAGCTCTGCCAGTGGCGTCGCTGCCTGGCGCCTGTTCAACGAGGACGCTGTGCGTACCTGTGCCTGTCCGGCACCCAACCTGCCGCTTGAGCAGTACGGGTGCACGCAGAGAGGCTTGCGAACTGGCGGGTCGAGACGCGCCTCCGAGTCTTCGAGGCCATGTGAGCTTTCCGGAGATCATTGCCAGTGCGCAGATCTTCCCGCAAGCAAAGCATGCCCACTCAACGCAGTTCCTCTCGAGGTCACACAACTAATGGCCTGGAATGTCTATGCGGCGCGGGTCGCGTAATGCTCTATGGGTACACGGGATAGAGCTGAGAGTATTGAAATCGGGTGCTGTGGACCAGCGCCGATTCGGACGGCGCACGCTTACGGGGCATTGCGAACAGTATTGGTCCGATACTGGACCGCCGGCCGTACGGCAGCTCTTCCCTTCCGGTCGCGATAGAACAGAACGTCGCCTACGAATGCGCCTGTCAGCCAGGCTCCTGGCCGCGCCTCATCTAACAGTGCGACGCCGTTACCTGTGTCTTCGACGAACTGGCAATCGTTGTAATTGTCCCAGAGCGCCTTGAAGACGGGCTTCTCCGAATTGTGGTAATGTTCGCCAATGAACGCTCGCAGGTACTTCGTTGCCTCGGCGCCGTGGTCTGAACCCCATGCGAACAGTCAGCATTACTTTCCAATCACAGGGCAGGACTCACAGAATGGCATCTTCGGGAAGAAGTGATGCACGACGTGGTAGTGCGCCACGTCGTGCAGGAAGAAGCGGCCCATCCAGCCGAGGAAGTTGCGGTCCACAGTGGCGGCAGCGCCGCGCTGGAAATTCCACTCCGCCTGGCGGTAGTGAGGCAGCGCGGGGTCCGTGTGATGTAGGTAGGTAATCATGATGAACCTGTCTCCGCCGAGAGGGGATCGATGAAATTGCGCGAAGTGGGCTTGAATGAGCGCTGAAGATGAGACTAGCGGGCAAACTCACCAGTGAGTTACGCAGAGCCAGGGAATGCCATAGTACTTGACTACGGCCGCTACGCCCCAAGTCCTGCACGCGTGGCGAACGAGCGCCACCATCGCGAGGATGCCGAAGTTTGACACGAGTACGACATTCCGCTGGTCCTTCGTGAAAAGTACAGAGTTCGCTGCATCGTATGAGAGGTCAGCATCGGCATCCCAGAGATAGCTAACCCCTCTCACGGTCGAAGTGGTTCGTCCACACCGGATATGTCTTTTGGCCGGAAACGTTGTAGACTGCAGTAGCGTCAGAAATGTAGATAAATATCGGGGTGAGGCCGTAGCTTACGTAGGTAGGCCGGGAATGCGAGGAGCTGCTGGCGCATGAGCATGAACAAGGTGTAGATGGGGGTGTCGCCGAAGTATTCATCGTAGTCTATCATTTTTGATCCGTCCTCTGCCGGTATGCCTAGGTCACTCCTTGTCTTCGGAACGTAGACTTCGTCCCGTTCCATAGAGGCGTGGTTGCAATGATGGCGATGGTGCGAGATTTTCCAGCTGAAGTATGGCGTCCACAACAAAGTATGGGTGATCTGTGGGCGTCGTGACGATGACGTTTACAGTATGGTTCCACTACCTGTGAGGAACACTCACGAAGCCCACGAAGTCGCAGACCCGCTGGCTAGGTGAGAAAGCACCATGGCCGCACTAGAGCGTGCGCATGGATGGGGTGAGCACTATGCGTCACTGGCATGTGGAAATAGGTTCTACCTCGTGGCCGATGACCCAGATGCCGGTGAAAATCAGACCTTGAAACCACCAACTGCCACGTGTTGCTGAGCCTGAGCGTGCGAGGAGAGTATGAGCGCACTCACTACAAGGTCCACATCGCCCAGCGAGCGAGTTCGGCGCCAGGAAGTGAGAGACGCTGGATTGCCGCGTGGCTCGCGAACGTCGGGTCGATGAGCAGGGCAGCCCTCCAGCAGCATGCCGCCATGCTGAGGTCGAGCATAAGCCACGACAAGCCTCTTCGAGTGTCCCGGACAAATAGACGAGCAGGGATAGTGTCCCGTATCTCTTGTAGTTTCCTTTCACGCAAACGCTCAGCTCCAAAGCCTGCGACAGTCGGGAGAACAGCCGAGCGAACTTACCATTGCATTGGAATGAACTCGGGGAGATCCTTTGCAACACAAGCGGATAGTTGTTCGCCCATGTCGAGATATCAGGTAGATGATGTAGTTTTGGAGGTCGACTGAGGGAGCTGCTGTGAAGCAGTAGTGGGCTCCAGTCGGCGGCGGTTCTCGTTCTCCCCTCTCGTAGGGGCCGCGACGAATGTATCTATACGGGGAAGGGCGAGATCCCCGGCCTGACAGTTTCGTTAATGTCCCCCGTGAAGGGTTTGTAACTAACAGGATGGCCTACACGTGTTCGACTATAGGCTCAATTATGAGGTCTGAGGCCCTGGCTGGACGCCCGAGGCTTGTAAGCGCAGCAGTCTCAAGGTGGGATGCTAGATGAACCTGAGTAAGCAGTGCAATGGAACGAATACGGAACGAGAGACATACAAGTAGAGCCTTTCATTATATGTAGAAAAGAGAACAGCGCTGTGAACGGGCTTGAGCGTGGAATCGGGGTAAGCGAGATTGCGTCTTAGTATGGGGAGATCTGTCATATCAAGCACGCTGGGAACGTTCCCAGCGACACATGGTCCCTGGATCCTATGCCGTGCTTGTGCCGGCTGAAGTGACAAAGCTAAGCAAGGATTAATGCCCACAGACTCAGGCATCCACTCAATGAGTATATACACTCAGTACCACGGCAGAAGTCATCATATTCGGACACGTGGTGACCCCGAGTTGCTCACAGCTCACGGCATGTCCTGTGCGTCGTGCGGATCCAATACTGCTGCATGACCAACATATTCAAGCAGACGGCAACATATCAGGCGCGGAAACGTCGCATAGTGGGTTTCGCGAGCTTATCGTTGAAGGGCGATATAGGACGAGAAAGGTAGAGATGGTGGTGGTAGCGGTGCAAGCTGGTGCGAGTAGCGACGGAAGTATGCCAGAATCTGAACGTGAACGTTCGAACCTCAAGCTGAGCGCCTTTCCCAGTAATACGTTGCACCGCAAGTTGCCGCTGCGCGGAACTGGCTTCGTAGTATCGGCATCGTGCACATCGCTCGCTCGGACGTCCAGTGAATACTACTGGAACTGTGTGGAAGCCCGGAAGGAACGGCGCCAGCGCCGCCCCACCAAGATAGAGAAGCCGTTCCAAAGTCGCCGCTGTCCACGGCTACTCACACTGCGCGGGAGCGAAGTTCGAAGTCTGCAAGCCTCGTCCGACCACGTAGCATCATGCACAGCGCATTTCTCGATTGACACCACTCAGGGGGGTCAGGAGATACGACATGGACCATGAATCGCGGCCGCCCCGGCGGATATGTCACTTCACGACTATATAAACGGCAGGCCCGGGGATTGCCGCCGGTCACAACGTAGTCTCTGTATATTCTATCGTGTTCAAGCTCCAGGTAGCTCTAGGAGCAGACTTCGCTGTAACTAGCAGTAGGCTCACTGGATTTGATCACCAACCAGAGAAGAGCTTCGAGACTTGCACCCCGCTCACAAGCAGCTTGGATTGCTCCGGTGAGAGGACTCTGAAGCCGACGTCGGGACGACCGTCTTGCCGCACAAAGCCCGAGTCGGCTTTGTCCACGACGCCGCGCGGCTTCTCCCTGCTTTCCAAGTCATACTACGGCCCCATCAGCAGCAGCCACTATCGTATGGGAGGGGGACACATACGTCCACGAGCGCCGCGAGAAGCTGTTCGACAGGCTCCACGTACCAGGGGGCGATCCGACCGTCAGGGGCGCGCTCAAACCAGCCCAAATGACCGCCGGTTCGCGTTACCGCTAGGACCACCCAGGGGCTTTCACAGATCTGAAAATCACCCAAACAACTCAGTACGCGTCTGATGAGCATGATACGAGGTTCCTGACCTCGCGAATCGGTAGGTCCTCCGAGCCGGTGATAGGGTCGTCGATGCTGTTGATTGCTAGGCAAGGTATTCTGATATTCTGCACATGCCTGGACGAGCTGATCTTCGCATAGTAGTCGTATGGACCGTCGAAGCCGTACAGCGGGGCTGTGACCAGCTCGTCCCAGGCCCTGAGCGTAATCCTTGAACGGTGGAGGACATCCTCGAGCTGCGAGCGGGAAATTGGGAGCTTCGGTGCGTCCAGGAAGACCTTCGCATGCATCTGCAAGAGCCGTCGGAGCGCACCACCCAGGACGTAACGGTAGACGTGTCGGCCGAGGAGAGTGCTCGGTAAGTGATGCGAGCCTTCGAGGAAGTCCCAGGGGTTCGCGAGCGTCACCAGCGCCTGCATAGGGCACTTCTCGCCCTCCTCGCCTGCGTACTTCGCTAGGATATTCCCGCCGAGCGAGTACCCTGCGCCCCGGGTTGACTTCCGCGCTCAGATGTTGCTGAATTGCGTACGTACCTGCGCCGTATAGCCGACATTTTGGGAATGTATGGCATATCCACAGGACTACGTGCCTGATATCGTCCGATGATCCCGCCTGGAGCGCGATACCTGAGCCACCAAAACACCCCTCGAGTGCGAAAGACGACTTACATGGTAAAGACGCGGTGTCGTCAGCGGAGTCCCGTTGCATCCGCGGAAATTGAGCACGACGGCCCGGAAGCCCAGACCGCCTTTCTGCTTGCTCTGAGTGACCCTTGCGACCAGGGCGCGGACATACGCCTCGTGAGAGCCCCCAGTGAGACCATGCGCTACAAGGAGTACGTTCTCCCCCTTAGCAATAGGTTCGCTCGTGAAGGGCGGCGATACGTCGACTGCGACGATGCCTGCGGAGTGCCAATTACTACCGAGAGATGAGAGCCGGCGGCGAACCTACCTTCGTCGGGTAGTTGAGGAGCTTCCTATATGATCGTCGTTAATTCGTGTCGGGACTTGCTTACACGAAGAGCACTCGCCTTTCAAAGACAACGGGGTCCACGTTGGTGAAGTCACCGACTGAGCAATACATTGTTTGCAGGTGGCCTCTGCGGGACGGAACATATGACGCATAGGTCAGCGTACGTCCTCGCGAAGCAACGATACGGCAGGAACGTTACCCTGGCAGCCACCAAACGCCGTTGAAGGCAGCTTCAGGTCCGAGCGACGGGACTTTGTCGCGAAGTAGTTCAGCGAACGTTCTCGGCGGCGTCTTGGTTCGTTCGCCCTCGCCGGAGTGCGGCAGGACAGCCGAGTCGGGCGAGACATACAATGTGACGAAGGGCTGGCTGGCATTGCCCTGAGATTTACGCCATGCGCAATAAACAACTGCACCGAAGGCAAAGCATACGAAGAGAATGGTATAGACTGCAGAATCGCAGGCCGTCAGCATAGTTCGGCGAGCTCGGAGAGCCAGTCAAACGTGAGCTCACCCGTCATTCTGTCTAGGGATATCTCTAAAGGGTGAGCATCAAACATGCGACTGAACACGTCGTGAAGCAACTCTTGGCTAAGGATGGCCCCTCCAACGATGCAGCTGCCAATGGTGGTGGCAGCGTACAAGTGGCAGCTAGGCAATGATGTCCATATATCCTGCGGCAGCCGTGAGAACCCTGGAAGGCGGCGCATCCGACATGCGCCTCCGCAGTATCGTTGCACAACCCATTTTTCGCAGCTTGGCGTATAACAGACAGTATAGATGGTGATCCGAGGGGAGAGGAAAACGTTCGCCGTCGTGATGGTGGTGGCTCGAGGTAACAAACGATTCTCGAAAGGAGGCTCAGTCTACGTACTTACCGATAATTTCCAATACGGTCAAAGGCCTCGGACCGAGATGGTGAGTGCTAGCTGAACGGTACTCATGCACAGACCATCGGAAGCGATTCGAGGTGGCCCGACTGACACGCGACTTGGAGAGATCACTGCCATGCCATTCAAGCTCTTTTATGCGGTCAGTACATGACTTTGGTGCGGGCGGACGCTTACCTACGTAGCACTCAGCTAGTAAAGCCATACAGCAATCGACTCGCATATACAAGCAACCGCGTCTCACGGAGCGAGAACCAGAACGCGGACTGCAGGATAAGTACAAGCTTATAAGTACAGGGAAAGCGGCGACATGGCGCGGCGCCCAGCTGCCTCAAGAGGGTGGGGCAGCGAACGGCCTCATCGGGGGTCACTCCACCTTCACGGTCTCCACGACAGCCAGCCCATCTGGGTCTGCAGCAGAATTAGCGAACTCGCTCGCTGTCCCCTTCTCCACCGGCCCAAGTGTAGGTGTGTCGAGCACAATCGAGCCAACAACGAGCGTCTCGGCCTCGCTCTCGCCTGCGTGCTGCTCCCCGAACTCTGGCTTTCCGTCTTCCTCTTCGTCCTTGAGCGGCTGTTTGTAGAACTGACCCTTCGTCTCCTGGGCCCACTGCGAGAGCGCCGTGCGCGCAGAGCCTTCTTGGCGCGCGAGCAAGACGAAACGGAGGGCGAGGTACGTGCTGAGCGTGCTTGCGGTGATGGGGATTGAAAGAATGAGGAGGAAGAGGAGTATGCAGGCGAGCCAGAAACCTGAGGAGACGTAGTGATGCGAGGCGTGAACGTGTGTGCTTTCCTCGTGAGAGTGTGGGGGACTTACCGAAGAAGAGCACGACGAAAAGCGCGGCGAGGATTGCGGTGCAGAGCGCGAAGAAGACGAAGGACGAGAAGACGAATATTGAGAAGCCTCTGCGTACAGTGGTAAGAGATGTGGATGCACAGGGCGGTGGAACGCGTGAACTTACATGAAGGAGAGTAGGGGCAGAGCACTGAGAGTTGCGTAGGTCGCGAGGAATGTCTTCAGATATGTTCGAAGGTCAGCTTCGCACCGTCCGCCATATGAAAGAGGATATTCTCACCGAGCGTATTGGATGTTCCTTAAACGAGACGAGCACATACCGGACCGTCGGCCTTGCGAGCTCCCTCTCGAACCTGCGTTGATGTCCCCGCATTCACGCGCGCATATATGCACACCGTTCAGCCTTGTTTCACAAGCTTTTGCGAGCTTACCGGCCGAAGGAAGTCCGCACGGCGGTCGCGCTCTTCTCAAAGTATGCGGAGAGGAGGTCCTCCTGGGTCTCCTCGTTCTCGTACATCGTCGTGGTTGCTGGTCAAGAGGTGCGGACCGCGGGGATGGCGAGCAAGTGAACGATGACGCGCATCGGCGCTGCGCGACGCGTCGAGCGCGATCACGCGAAGTAAATCTAAGCGCCCACCGCCTCCAGCTAGCGCCTCCGCCCCCTGCTCTCGTCGCCGTCCATCACGACGTACACATCGACTTGCCATATCATCCAGACGTTTGCAATCGCATCTTGCTTGCTGACTGCCACGACTCTCCTTGAAAACGATGCCAGCAACAAGCACGAGCGGTGCTAGTGCCGACGCGGACTCCTGGGGCGCTCCCGCAGTACGTGCCCGCGCCCGCTCATCCTCGAGGATGCTGTATGAACATACGCCAGAAGACCACGGTCCTCTCGCGCGCACCTCAAACTGTCTCTCTACCAGCCAGCACTACCGTACGGGACGACTGGGACGACGACGATGAGGACGATGAGACGGGCGCGGAGGACCCGAAGAAGCTGTGGGAGGACGCGTGAGTGCCGCGCTCTGAGCCTTATTCCACCGCAGAGGTCGTTTCTGACGGCATGAACGTAGGAATAAGCGAGCACCTATGCCCCAAGTCGTAATTGCGAACTCGAGCACGAGCGCGGCAGCGGCGCTGTCCCCGCCTCCCGCCGCGCTTCAGCCGACGCTCCGCATTCTGAAACGGCCCTCCGCGTCCGGATCCAACTCAACGCCATCCTCCAGCGGCTCGAGTTCCCCATCATCGTCAGCAACTAACGCAGACGCCTCAAAGTCGTACGCCGAGCGCGAGGCGCGCTACCAGGCTGCGCGCGAGCGCATATTCGGAGAGGCCCCAGACACTACGAACCCGCCGCGGAGCACCACCTCCAGCCCGCGCGCAGCGAATGGCCCCCAAGCAGCGCCGGCCGTGCAGATCGCTCGTGAACCAAGGGGACCACCATAAAGTGCTGCGAGGCAGGGGGCGGGGGAAGGCCCTGGAGGGCGCGAGCAGGGCGGGGACGCCAGAGGATTCACGAGTCGGAGGGGAAAGACGAGGGGTGGGAGCAAGAGCTGATCGATGAGTGCTCAGAGGGGGAGACCTCAGCATTATCAGGGATGTGAGTTGTTGTATATGTTGCAAGCTGAGACGATACACGATACCCGGAGACTTTGCTCTATCTGGCCTTTCCATCGCATACATGCCCTCCCGTCTGCCGCTTCAACCGTAACAGCATCGTGTCTCGTCAAGTGCGCAGGCTCGGAGTTGCCATGGAAACTTGTCAATGAAGCTCGTCATCGCAGCTCTGCCGGAAGTCGGGGTGAATCGCGCTCTGCGAGCCCAAACACGAGCGGTCCACGAGTTCCCCTGTGTTTACTATGCCACATAAAGGGCATTGATACAACAATCATGGAACCTCTCGGCCGGAGAGGCACAAGTAGGCAGGAACGGACTAATTCAAGACTCAGAGCAGCAGCGGAGGCATCGTACAACTGCAGTCGCGGATGAATCCAAGCATTTTGATTTGAACAAGAAACTCGTAGTACACGCTTGAGAGTCGCAGCGACGCAGTCACTGTTTGTACATCGTCAATTCATAGATACCTTCGTGACAGTTTGGGACGTCGTGACTAGGGCGCCGGCTCCCCCTGCTGCCTGTCGCTGAGCCGTTAAGCCGCGTTGGCTGAGGCGCCGGCGACCTCGTACAGGTACGTTCCGAGGAGCTTACTCTGCGCACCAGCTAGTGTCAGCGATTTGGAAGTACCAGCAGAGACGTGAGTATTAGCTCACCGCCTTGAAGAAGTTGTCGGAGTCGATCTTCTCATTCGTCGAGCTGTACGTGTGGCCCCATGAGCATCGCATTTCGAGCACTGTGATGAGGACTTCGTTACTCACTGAGCACCATCGTCGCCGCGGCCCATCGGGAGCAGGAGCACGTTGATACCCAAGCTGTTCGCGAAGGTGAGTGTGACCGGGATGGAACCGCCCTCGCGTGTCAGGTCCGGGATCACCCCATAGACCTCCTACATATCAGAGGAAGGAGGGGTCAGGGAATGAAGAGCGAGCATTTGGAAGAAGTATGCGCACGTATGTCGCGCGAATCGCGGCTTGGTAGTTCCAGTGCTCATAGTTCGCAGTCCACGCCTCACCACCGTCCGTCTTCTCGACCGTGAGCGTGTTCTTCGTGCCGATCTTCGCGAACTCGCGCTTGAGGTATGCCTTGACGAGCTCCTCGACTTTCACGACGGTCTGCGGAGTGACGATCCTGCATTTTATACATTTCAGAGGATGTTCCGCGTGTGCAGCTGCCACACGAGGTAGGACGCACCGGATAGAGAACTTCGCGGTGACACGGGCTGGGATGACGGTCTTCGAGCCCTCGCCGGAGAAGGCGCCCTGCACGCCATGGATCGAGAGCGACGGCATGCGCATGCGACCCATGAGAACGTTGGCGGGGTCGTCAGAGAGCGCGATGGACGCGCCGACCGCGTCGTCCAGGTCCTTCATCTTGAAATCGAGCTTCCGGTACAAGTCCCTGCGCTATCCGTATGAGTATGCACGGCACAATCCGGGCAGCCTAGAAGACGGACGCACTTCTCATCCTCCGTCGCAGCGGGCACCAGCGCCTCGACGTCGTCGACAAGGATGGTCCCGTCGGGCGCGACGAGCTTGCTCATCAGAATGGAAAGGTCTGTCATCGGCTCGTGCACCATCCGGCCGAAGACGCCGGAGTGGAGATCCTGTGCGGGGCCAGAGACGGTCATCTGGAAGTAGACGAGCCCGCGGAGGCCGTATGTGATACACGGCGTGCGGGCATTGAGCCAGTAGTTGTCCGACTACGACCACGCTCCTTTCAGCAAGTGCATGGGCGGCGTGAGGTACGTGGATACATACGATACACATGGCGTCGACGCCGGCGAACCAGCCTTCCTGGCCCTTGGCCGCCTCGGACTCGATAAGTTTGTCGAGGCCGTTACTGCCACTCTCCTCCATTCCTTCGAAGCAGAAGCGCATGTTCACGGGTAGCTCTCGGCCTAGCGCTTTGTGAGCCTCGAGAACGTTGAGCCACCCCAAGACGGGGCCCTTGTCATCTGTTGACCCACGCCCGAACAGCCTACCCGTGTCGTCGGGCGTGAGGACGAACGGCTCGGTGTTCCACCCGTCGCTCTTCTGCGCCTGCAGCCGGAAGCATTGGTGTCAGTCAACGTCCGAGAGAACCACTGGAGACAAAGTGCACGAGAACGACTTCAGGATAGAGCACCTGACACGTACCGGCTGAACATCGTAGTGCCCGTAGACGAGGATTGTCTTCTTGTTCTTGTCTTCCCCAATCCTGCCAAAAATTACTTTAGGCAGGGGGAGAATCTGACCATCGATCTCCTCGGTGCCAACGTCCATAAGCTTCGTGGTGACGCCAAGGCTGTTCAGCTGGGCGTTAAGCCAATCCGTCATGTGGAGAACGTCAGGCCGGTGTGCAGCTTCGCCGCTCACACTATGCAGTTACCTCGTCAGCCTCCTCGTTGCCCAGGCGCCGTCGAATGAAAGGATGAACACGACAGACCTGGGTATGGCGACTGCATCTGCGAGCCTCTGAACGAAGCGTTTCTGGTTGTTCTTGTCGTCGATGTATTGCAAGAACTCTTTCGGAGTTGCCATGGCTGGAGTACCGATAGGGTCTGAAGGGACCTTGGGGGGTGGTACTGAGCGGCCCTCAGAGTATGCAGTATTTATGCGGACGCCATGAGCCGGTGAGTATCTCTTGCATATGCCCTCATGACGAGGATGCTGGGAAGGCTACACGAGCTGGGGTGGTTGTGACCTAAAGCGCCTCAGATGGCCGGGCAGGTGGAGCAATATCCGGGGGTTCGCAGCCTGAGAGAGACCTGGCTCCTCGGCCGAAGGAGGTGGACTTCCCTCTTCTGAAGTAGGAGCGCACAGCGACAATACACGGGGCCAATCATGGTCATGGAGTGTGGGGACGTTCGCTCCTAGATCGTTTCTTGAAGCGAGTGAGTGCTCCCGTGTCAGTGCCGGTAGCCTCGTGAGCACGAAGTTCATGGACGCCTGAAGGGAAGAAGACGTACTGTGCATTCCGCAGTCCACGAGGTTGTGAATCTTGCCGCCTTCACTTCTCGCTGCCAAAAAGTGGATGAGCCTGCTGACCGAATGTACAAGCTTAGTGCAGTTTCATTCCTACTATGGTCAGTCTCTATGCGATCGTGAGTGACTGAAGGCTCGGTATCTCATACTTATTCGATGAGGAGCGTTACGTATTCCCATCAAATTCCATGGCCAGACAACGGTCGACAACCGTCCAAGAGCTCGCGTTCCCTGAAGAGCCTTCAAGCTTCAAGGGGTGCATCGCGTGCCTGTCTGGTTGTAAGGGTGTACCTCAGCTATAGGTATTACGTGTATAGCACGCACATCCTTGGGCATGGAGCTGACCGCAGGGTCGATCCTCCTTTGCAGTCGACGGACTCAGGTAAATAAATGCTCCGACATCTGCCCAATCTGCTCCAAGTCAGCACTCGTCGTCGGACGTACTAATCGCATTTCCCTGAGGTTATATAGGCCTAGTGACGGTGGAGAGGAGGATACTGTTGCTCTTGAGCGCACATGCTCACAAGAGAATCATACCGACATATACAACAAGCATACAATCCTGAGGGAGAGGGTCAGAATGAATCATAGAGCAACGCCCTCATCTGAACAACATACTACTGGGTATGACCTGAGTTCCAGCGTCCTTCACGCCGCTTGAGCCCCGTCTGTCCAGCTTTCAACACCCATCAAGCGTGCTATCAAGCGCTAGCGTGTGTCAAAAAAATAGCATCTTACTCAACTCCAAGCAGCCATGACATGAATGTTGTCAGCCTCCCAAGCCCGATGTTCTCGGAATACACCAAATCAAATCTGATGTCACCGATCTAATCTAATCTACCCTTCCCGCGCAGAACAGAACGAATCTCCGGTGCTGCAGCCCTCTCATTCTGTCGCTTTACTCGTCGTAACCTGAGCTGCGGTCGAATCCTGCCGTTTGAACTTGCCTGCAGTTCGTCCTCGAGAAGTATGGCGAGCGCAACGTTGCCTCCCGGGACTGCTCCAATCAAAGCAGAGTATGAGGGATTTCGTAGCGCTCATCCGTAATGCGAGAAATTGACCATGCCTCAGATTTTTGGTCTCTGTCCAACCCAGGGACGTTCCTGACGACGACGCGGCTGAAGGTAGCACTAGCCATGTGAACGGCCGTCCTGATACAGTACCGGGTGCTGAAGGCACGGAGGAGGGCGGCAAGAAGCTCTCTGGTGCCCAGCGGAAGAAGCTCGCCAAGGAGGAGCGCAAGAAACAGCGCGGTGCGAACAAGGGCAGACGCTTCCAAAAGGTGCGCGACGAAGTAGAGCTGTGCTTCAGGGTGGCGAGTGGGAAGGAATGTGAATTTGGCAGCGAGTGCGTGCGTCCACCATCTCACTGAGTATCCTACACTAACCGAAAAACTGGTAGATGTCGCTTTACGCACGATATATCTGCGTACCTCGCAGCCAAACCACGAGACATCCACTTTCCATCTCCTGAGGATCTGTCCGACTCTCCCCCGTTCGTCCGACTACCAGATGTTGAGATGTCGGAGAATGGGGACGCCTCGAAGACGTCTCTTGACTTCACCACCACCTGCCCTATCTTCCAGCATACGGGCGAATGCAGACATGGCCTCAAATGCCGCTTCCTGGGCAACCATGTCCGTACGAAGGAGAATGGGGAGCTGGGACTCGTTGTAGACGAAGAGAAGAAGGCTCGTCTCATCGCCGCGGAGACGGAGCTCAACTTCATTGACGGCGACACCCTGCGGAAAATCCGGACGAAGAAGGTATGTGTTGGTCCACTACCAAAAGCGTGTCTCCCTTACCGTCCCAGTGGTGCAGTACCCCCATCCTATTGCAGACGCCTACTTGAAAGAGATTCAGAACAACGCGAACGACGAGAAGAAAGCAGAGGATACATCCCCGGCTGTGGAAACTGCCGCTGAGGAACCCGCACCCGCTGCCCCTCAGAGCAGTGCGGACCCGGTAGACAAATCGCAAGATGACACACCGGACGTTCCTCTGCGGCCCGTTGAGAAGAAGCGTCTGCATTGGACGGGGAAGACCTGTGCGTTGTGTTGAGTATACACGATACTCTCGCTCGTTTACTAATCTGCCATTTTGCAAAGACCTAGCGCCGCTCACGACCGTCGGGAACCTGGTAAGCCCATGCGCGCTGTGGCCAGGATTGGCGCTCAGATGCCCCGCTTTACGCAGCCATTCCGCCGTCTGTGCGTGGACTACGGCGCAGACATCACTTGCGGAGAGAGTAAGCCGCCGCTTTCCCTATGGCGCACTGTGGCGACATCCTGACGATGCATGAAAACACTCAGTGGGACTCGCGATGTCCTTCCTGCAAGGCTCGAAGGAGGAGTGGTCGCTTGTCCGACGGCATCCGTCGGAATCGATCTTCGGCATGCAGATCGCAGGGAGCAAGCCCCAGCTGCTCGTACCTGCTGCTGAGATCATCGGCCGCGAATGCGCGGGTAACCTCGACTTCGTCGACGTCAACTGTGGCTGTCCTATCGACCTTGTGTACAAGACGGGTAGCGGCTCTGCGTGTACGTGTTCCTCAAGCAGTTGTAGGATCGGTGAAGGGGGTGCGGTATCGGCGTTTGGCTGACGCATCGACGCGGATATAGTGTTGGATGCTGCGGGTAGGCTGGGCAAGATCCTTGTTGGGATGAACAAGGCGCTGGGCGATATACCTGTCACCGTCAAGCTGCGCACGGGCGTGAAGGACGGCAAAAACACTGCGCACAAGCTGATGCCGCGCCTCGCCGCTGAATGGGGCGCGTCTGCGATCACTGTAAGTCAAGGCAACACCCCAGTACACGCGGAGATCATTGACGATGCGGTATAGCTCCACGGCCGCACGAGACAGCAGAGGTACACGAAGCTTGCCGATTGGGACTACATCAAGACATGCGTCGAGGCGGTCCGCGCGCGCGAAGAGGAGGAGGACCGTACGTTACATTATCTGCCCCCAACTTTGCCGGCGCGCTCACTCCCGTTCTTGACCGATTAGTGTCGCCTGTGCCGATATTCGGTGGGGGCGACTGCTTCTCGTCGGAAGACTATTGGCATAAGATGGACAACTACGGCGTCGACGGCGTCATGATCGGCCGCGGGGCACTCATCAAACCGTGGATATTCACCGAGATCAAGGAAAGGCGAGAGTGGGATATCAGCTCGCGCGAGCGTCTTGAACTCATCCGCAAGGTATGTCTCCTCTCTGTTGAGACGAGCCAGGCTCCTAACGCTGCTTTGCTTAGTACGCCGAGTACGGTCTGAAGTAGGAGTTGTCGTCCGTGTGTTCCCGGAGCAAGTGCTAACGAGCCTTTGCCAGCCACTTCGGGTCGGATACTGCAGGCGTGAACACTACTCGACGCTACCTCTGCGAAGCCCTCTCCTTCCAGTACCGTTACGTCCCCATCGGTTTGCTCGAACGTTTGCCTGCACGGATAAACGATCGCGCTCCTGCGTTCCGTGGCCGTGACGAGCTCGGTAAGGCGCCGCTCGCACCTCCGGCTGTCGAGACCACCACTCATAGAGATCTGCAGAGACTCTCCTAGCCAGCGCGGACAGCCGCGACTGGGTGAAGATCTCGGAGATGTTCCTTGGACCGGCGCCAGAGTCATGGTCGTTCACCCCCAAGCACAAGAGCAATGCCTATGGCAGCGAGGAAGGACAAGGCTAAGCGGAGCCCTGACCTCCCCACAAAATGAAGCGCATATACACGGACGATGTGCACAATGTACTACTACATATTTGCTCTGTTGTAATATCGATACAGCACGGCGACATGGCGGTCGTTGCGCGAGGATCTAATCGGTGGTATCCATGGGTTCATCTCGCGATACAGGTGGTTCGACGGTGTCCGACTCAATGGTGTGCTCCGAGGGCGTCGGTGCAATGTACGGCGAAGAAGGGGGAGAGTTTGGGTCAACGACTTGCGAAGCGACCTCGGGCGGAAGCTGTTGGAAGAATATGCGGTTGTTGTGCTTGACAGAATCCTACAGAGCAAATCATGAAGTTGTCCGGCTTTCAGCGGAGACCGGGAGGTTACACGAACCTTGATATTGTCCGGCCAAGGAGCGCGCGCATCTTCCTCTTCTTGAGACATCGTACGACTGCACAGGAGGAAGTAGGGCCCTGCACCGAGGTGCAGGCCGGCAGGATCATTCAGAACAGTGTCTTCCGGAACCTGGGAAGGGCTGAGCGGACATTTGACCATCGTTTGCAGCGCACATACCTCGGTCACCATATAGTCCATCGTTTTCCACCACTTGCCCTTGCACTTGACGTAGGAGTATAGGTGACTTCTCCCGAAGAGGCCATCGTGGACGATGACAGCTCGCAGATCGTACTGCAAACGCTTTAGACTCATAGACTCATTGAAAAGTCGCTTGCATGCACTACTGACCTGATGCTTCTGCAGCTCAGGGCAATCGAGCATGCCATTAGCTTCAGTCTTTAGGCGCGCTATCGTCGAGTCGATATCTGAAGTGCAAGCGAGCTGAGGCGCATGCATCGTTCAGCGCAGCATATACGCACCCTTAGCTTCGTCCTGGATTCTTTCTATGATCCGTGCGAGTTTCTGCTGGTTCTCCTGGAGCTCTTCAGAGCGCTTCGGGTCGTCATTGCTCTCCGCGACGTTCTGGTAGTAGTAGAGACAGGACTGAAGGTCTGCCAAGGTATCCTTGTCCTGCACAAGGCCGGATTCAGTGATATGCTTCGCGTGCGTGATATGACAGCACTGACGTTGTAATGCAAGAGGTTTTTCTTCTTGGTCTCCAGTTCCTTGACGTCTTGGAGAAGCTTCCGTTGCGCCCCCCGCTTCTCATTGGCGAGCTCGTAGGACTCCTTCATGAACTGATCCAGGTACACGCTCTTCGGGAACTTGAAGATTGCGCGCTCCGATCGACGTCCGACGGCTGCATCGTACGATGGAGGAGCTGCATCTCGTATGAGCTGGAACGCTATAACCTCCGAGGGCTCCAGGATGACTTGTCGCTTCGCAGACGCAACCTTGTCGGGATCCGGGGCTAGCTCCGCCGCGAGCGAAGAAACGAGATCATTCGCGTCCGGGTTAAGCCCTACGCTGACTTTGACGCAGCATAGGTTATCCCGACTCGCATCATCGGGCTCGGCATCATGTCGGCCATACTGCAAGGAGAACAACCTAGTCGTGGATGAGCACCATCATCCGGACCTCCAGTCGCCATCCATACCTATGCTGTGTGCTCTCAGGATTTCCGATGTTGTTTTGGTGGAGTGTGTGCTCAACTACGGATGCCAGTCTCTCGTAGAAGCCTGGAAGACCCGATCGTGTAAAGAGCGTGTGATGCGATATGAATTACACATGGCTTACGGGAGGAGACATCTCCTGGTCGCTCCGCAGGACTGCTCCAGGGTTCAGCCGCAAATGCGTTCATTGCCGCGTCAACACAGAGCTCGCTCAACCGCGCTAGATCCATGTTCGCGAACAGCTCCAGTAGCGTCCAGACTTGATATGCTACAAGGTTCCTTCAGATCACATCCTAGTCCACGAGCAGAACACGGAGCGTACCGGGACCAGTTGTAGGTGGCGTAATCTCCGTGAGGTTTGCTTCATCGCCGCCATGATCGGGTTTCGGAAGCCATTCTGCAATCGCATTCCGGACTTGAGGGACAAAGAACAGCCCATGAAGAATCAAGGCAGCGTATGCAAGACCCGACGCGGTGGGACGGAGAGCAATCGGCCTGAGGGACGAGGGTCAGCGCGCATACAGTCACCCCGTAGGAGTACCTCACGTGTCCCCTTTCCGCACCCTCTCCTCCAGAGGCAGCTCTTCAAAGATGTCCTCAGTGATATTGTACGACAGACTTGCTTCGATGGCTCGGCTCATGGCTTGTTCATCCTGCGACATGCCGGACGGGGCGCCGACTTCTGCCTGACTCGACACTTCAGCATTATACCACAGCGAGGGCAGATTGGTCGCACGTTGGATGGCACCATAGCCCAGTTCGGGTCAGGAGCCCTGTTGCTCGGGCCAAAGGTGGTTGGTTGATCCTCGAGGGAGGCTTGCAATGCTCGTGCCAGTTCATTATCGTCGTCATCTTTCGTCAGGTCAATGACGGGCTTCTCAGGTCTTGATGCTGGACGTTGACATTTATTGACAGGCGGTGGTTTGGTATACAAGGGACGACGTACGGGGAGGTGTGCGTGGGCCGACTGTTGGTGCGTCCAATGGTTCCAAGTTCGGCATATCGGCGTACGGTCCCGTATCATCCTCGCCGTTGTCACCTTCGAGCAGAGCCGATGCGGCTTTCTCTAAGTTGTTCTTGTGCTTCCGCAAGAGACGCAGGGCGTGAGCGGGGTCGAGAGAGCCTCCCATCATTGCGTTCAACGTCTCAATATCCGCTGCCTCCTGCGGCGTTGCGGGGATAGCTCTGCCTTCACCCATGGCGTATATCTGCCACAGTAGGTGAGGTACATTGCGCCAGCGGCGGTTTGGGAAGGACGAAAGCTCACCTGTCTTCAGTGGCTCTGTAGCACTCCGAGCTCCCTGGTACGTTTCCCCACTCAACACTGATGGGATGCGGAGTGTTGTTCAGCACGGGAGACAAGCCTCTCTGGCTAGTCCAGGACTAAGGGGAAAGTCAACACCTCGAGAATCCCCCAGGGCCGCAGTTCGAGTATAATGATAGGGAGCTCCTCGCAGGTGTCCAATCACGCTACTGCGACTAGTACGAGCAATGGAACAGGTAAGCCAACGCCCTAGTGGAAGATGGATTGAGAGCGTCGAGTTGAGATGCCCGAGTGAGAAACAATGACGAGAAAGACGAGCGGGTGGCGGGACTGGCAAGGATGCGTATACTGCGCTCACCGCCGGCTACTACTAATGTGGCGTCTGCGACTGCATTACGCGCATATACTCAGCTCCCTCCGCTAGAGCTGTGTTGTGTAGGTTCTGGTCAGAGCAAACGCATTCTGAGCTCGCAATCGCGCACTGAGATCGAAGAAGACTGCAACGGATTAAGTCTATTGAAGCGTCTCGGATCGTGGTGTTTATAATTACATCGAGGCGGAAGGTAAGCAAGTGTAGACGGCCCTGGAGGCGAATAAAGGAGAAGTGTAGGGTATATCTACAAAATATAAGTCGACAAACCAACCGCCCAATCCACTGATCAGCCAGCCAAACCTGTGGCCAAGCAGAAGCCAGAGTGCAGAAGGACCGCGTACATAAGGGTCGAGCTGCAGAGGAAGCTCACGGCATCTCAGGCATGCGCACGAGCTCGACCGCCCGGCTGATGATCTCCTCGACGGGCCACCGCTCCCCGCTCGCCTGCTTGAGGTCGAGCAGATCGCCGATCTCGTCGCACGCACGGAGAACGGTGTCGATGTCCTCCTTGGTGTGCGCAGAGCTCAAGCAGAACCGTACGCGCGACGTGACGAGGGGCGTGGCAGGGTAGGCGACAACAACGACAACGATGGGCGTTGCGCGAGTGCGCATCATGCGGCTGAAGACGGCCATCTTTCCAGGGTGGAAGAGCAGCAGAGGCACAACGGGGGAGTCGTCGTTGCCGTATGTAATGAAACCAAGCTTGCGGAGGCCACGGTTGAGATACCGCGCGTTGAACGCAAGACGGCGGAGACGGGTTCGGCCGTCCGAGCCATCGACCATCTCGCGCGCAAGAGGCATCCACGAAGGGAGGGCAGACGCAGGAGCGGTGCCTGGAATGAGTTCCGACTCGGAAACGACGGGAGTGTTGTCGCTCGAGCGAAGAAGAGCCAGAGAGGGGGAAGAAGGCTTCTCGGCAGGGAGGGTTACGCCCATGATGCTTGCCATGCTGGCAATCACCTGGGTGAGGACGGGAGGCGACATGGATTCGGCGTAAGTGCCGGAGTGTCCTTGGATGCGAAGCCGGTCGATAACCGTCTTGCTGCCAGCAATGTAACCTCCCGCCGCACCGAAGGACTTCGTGAACGTGCCCATCAGGATGTCGACCGAACGAGGATCAATTCCGAAGTAGTCCGTGACACCACGGCCGCGGGGCCCGAGAGCACCGACGGAGTGCGCCTCATCGACGAAGAGGTAGAACTGCAGGCGATATGAGCAAGTTGCTTTCCTCGTGTGGGAAAGGTGCGTACCTTGTACTTCTTCTTGAGCTCCATGATTACCGGGAGGTTGGCCATTGTGCCTTCCATGGAGAACAAGCCCTCAACGATGACCAGGATCTTCTTCCAGGGCCGGTGCGTCTTGGGCTGACCCTGGCTGATGACTTCCCGCAAGAGGTTCTCGAGAGCCTTCATGTCATTGTGCTTAAACGTCCGGACATTAGCTCCGCTGAGCCGCACGCCAAACCGGATCGAGGCATGGTTTAGCTCATCGGAGATGACGAGGCAGCCCTTGCTGACGAGCGCAGGAATGATGGTGGAGTTCGTCGCAAATCCCATGGAGCTGACCAACGCGTCCTCCGTTCCGAGGAACCGGGCGACGAGCGCTTCCGCCTGCAGGTGGAGATCCAGCGTACCGGCCTCAAGACGCGACGCGCCCACTGCGACACCGTATCGCTCAATGCCAGCCTCGACGGCGTCGGCACAGGGACCATTTCCTTGGGCGAAACCGAGGTAGTTGTAGGACGAGATGTTGAGTGCACGCGTCCGGGTGCCAGTCGGAACCATCGTCTTGTTGTAATCCGCAGAGTAACGGTCAAGGAGGAGGATGGTGCGTCCAGGAACGCCGGTAACGGGGTGCGAGAAGCAGTCATCAATCCTGAGCTTGAGGCGACGCGTGTAGAACGAGTCGAAGTCCGAGTTCAACGCAGCATACCCCTATCCCACCAACAGGTTTGACACGTAGCCGCAAAGAACAGAAGAAAGTCACTCACGTTGTACGGCAGCAAATGCCTGTAGTTCGCCGCCCGGAAGCGCTTCCCCATGAAGTCCCGGAGATGACCGAGACAAATTACGAGAATGTAGCTGATGTAGGTCGTGAGGAGGATGTAGTAGGGAGGGTCCTGCTCGGGGATGCTCTTGTAGGGCACACCCTTCCGATGCTGGGAGGTGTAGCGGTACTCTTCATTGCCACAGTGCCCGAACTCGGAGTGGACCGTCGTGAAGACCTGGTCGGACGTCGGGGGAACACGAGGGTAGGACAGCCCATCGGTGAAGTCGACCTTCCCCTCGTCAAGGACGGTATCCTCCGACCTTGAGGTGACCGAGGAGGACATAGAAAGAGCAGGGGTCGACGCGGGGGTCGCACCATGCTTGCGAGCTCGCGCGTCGGCTTCGGAGACGGCTGACAGGTACGAGGCCGCTGTCGACATCGCCGGGATCGTTTTCTTCTTGAAGATCGAAGGACTCGGCGACGCCGGGTTCAGAGCGATGGGCGACGACCTGGCGGGCATTTCCAACGGGCTCAGCGAGGATGGCGACGGTCGGGAGGGGTTCTCGTCGTTGGAAGGAGAGACCGCCGTGCGAATTATGAGCGGGAATGGGAGGGGACTTGATGGGTGCATCGGAGTCTCAATACGGTGAGAGATTCACTAAACTCCGATACAATATGGGGGGCGGAGATATGTCGGAGAACGTCGGAAAACAGAAAACGAGCGCTTGGAAATATTAACGAGAAGTGGAAGCGAGTGACGATCCCTGACGACAAAAAGCAAGAGAAAGTCAGGAATCCCAGGATGAAGGCAGGGTAAGGGAAACGGGGAAGGGGACACGGGTGTGAGCTCGTTCGACGGTGCTATTTATCTGCGGTGCGACGCAGCAATGTCACCCATTCTGTACCATCTACGCGCTCCTCGAGCGCGAGCACAGCAAGAACAGCGCTGCTACCAAAACCACCACTGTAGCTGTGTGCAATGCGCCGGCTAGGTGCAGAAATGATGTGGGGACGGCGGGATTTTATCACATATAGCAACCGTTCCGCCGGCCGGTCGGAGGCAGAGGCGCGGTCCCGGGCTACAGACTACAGCAGTAGTACTGCAGCGCAACCCACTGCGGAGATCAGCGCCGGGACAGCCGGGCTTTGCGAGGTTCCTTCGGACAGATACAGGATGGGCGACCTCCGGTGGCATATCTCTAGTTTCTATTACAGACATTGGTATCAAGGAGGTTCGAGTACAGTATGGCAGCCGAAGGGCAGTTCGACAGCGGGAGCGTCCATATCAAATCACGCCAACAGTTTCAGGACAGGAAACGCACAGTAGACTCCGGCCAGTGTCGACAAGACATCTAACGCCTCGTATGATGTCCACAAGAGACACCACTTCTCTCACAGCCGGTCGCCGCGACCGATGACCTTGACCTACACATTGGAAATAAGGACGTTAGCGTGCACCGGAGCGGGAACGAAGCGGTGCCTGGACGATCTACTTACGGTGAAACCAATCTTCCGCAGCTTCTCGACGTCAAGGATGAGGCGGCCGTCGAACACGAACGCGGGCTTCGACATCTGCGCGTACACCGTCTCCCAATCGATGTCCTTGAACTCCTTCCACTCCGTCGCGATCACGACCGCCTCCTTCTGCTTGCACGCCTCCAGCGCGGAGTGCACGATGTTCACCTGCTTTTTGATCGTCTCCAGCGGCGTCGACGGGCACGCCTCGGCGAGATCCTGCCAAATCTGCGCCTCCTCCACCTTCGGGTCGTAGATGGTGACATACGCGCGCTCCGACAGGAAGTCCCGGATGAGCGAGATCGCAGCCGACTCGCGAGTGTCGCCCGTGTCCGCCTTGAATGCAAATCCGAGCACCGCGATGTGCTACAACAGGGAACACGTCAGTCACACACAGGTACGCGCCCGCTGGTGCTCAAACACATGCCTTCCCGGTGATCGTGTTGAAGAGCGTGTCGACGACCGTCTTCGAGAACCGGCTCTTCTGGTACTCGTTCATCTCCACGACCTGGCGCCAGTACGCCGCGACCTGCGGCAGGTGCAGGCTCTCGCTCAGGTAGACGAGGTTGAGGATGTCCTTCTGGAAGCACGAGCCGCCGAAGCCGACGGACGCGCGCAGGAACTTGGGCCCAATGCGCGAGTCGTACCCGATGGCGTGCGCGACCTCGTCGATGTTGGCACCGGTCGCCTCGCAGATAGCGGAGAGCGCGTTGATGGACGAGATACGCTGCGCAAGCATCGCGTTCGCTGCGAGCTTCGTCAGCTCCGACGACCACAGGCCGACGGTGAGAATCCGATCACGTCTGGAGCGCAGGTGTCAGTATACAACATCGCTTCCGGTCCCGGCGCATGCGCGGTGTATCCAACATGACACCACTCGTCGTTTGAGGGTCTGTCCAGCAGTCGGGACAGGCACGCCAACTGACGGGGACAACGTCTCCGCGAGCCGCTGGACTGTAACCCCACAACGCCCGGTGCAAGCGCAGGCGCAGGCAGATCCGCGCCCGCGGAGTGGGACGATTGATGGATACAGACGCGGGAACGCAAAACGATAAAGCAGGGAGCACGTACGGTACCCAGTTGGCATACACCTCAGTCAACGACTCGCACGCGTCCTTGCCCTCAGGGGTTTGAAGGGAGCCGATGAGGACACGGTCGGGGCGGAAGAGGTCACTGATGGCAGTACCCTCAGCGAGGAACTCGGGGTTGGAGAGGATGTCGAAGCGAGTGCCAGGCTTGGAGTTCGCCTCAAGGATGGTGCGCATAGACTCGGCCGTGCGGCACGGCACGGTCGACTTCTCAACCACAATCTTGCTCGAGGTCGCGACGGCAGCGATGCGACGCGTCGCGGACTCGACATAGCTATGCAAAAGGCGCATACATTAGCTTCTCGGACACGTTCAGGACGCGTGCCAAATGCGGACGTACGTGAGATCAGCAGAGAAGCCCGCTCCCACACCAGACTTCTTGGTAGGCGTGTTGACGGATACGAAGATGAGATCCGCCTCCCGGATACCCTTGTCCACGTCGGTAGAGAAGAACAGATTCTTTCCGCGCGCCTGCCTGACGACCTCCTCCAGTCCGGGCTCGTAGATGGGCAGCTTGAAGTCGGGGCTGTTCCAGGCCGCGATACGCGCCTCGTTGAGGTCGACGATGGTGACGCGGATGTGCGGGCACTTCAGCGCGATGACAGCGCACGTAGGACCACCTGCGACGATCCGCCGACGTGTCAGCGGCAACCGGGGTACGGCGGGCGTGATGCTGTTTCGGAGGACCACTCACCGACATATCCAGCGCCGACTGTGATGCGCCATGGTCAGTCTCGAACCGCATATACTCAGCACGAACTGCGACGCACTGCAGCAGATCTTAGTGACTTTGACGGGTGCCATGGCGGGTGAGGTCGAGATGAGGGCGATAAGGTGAGCCGGCTGCGGGCTTATAAGATGATGGTGGTGGTACGCGTTCAACCTCCACGCGGCGGCGCGCCGAGGTCGCCTACGGTCGATTCGAGCCTCACCTTGTCCCGACCGCGTCCGTTCTCCTCTTTTCGGGGCGCTTTCCAGCTCGCCGAGACCCGCATCTTACAATCCCGATGTGATAGGATACAACATCTTATTCATCGATACATCAAAGAAGTCTAACGGGGCATCACTTGGTCGGCTGGGTTGGAGATGCCAACTGTCATGCAATGCTACACACCAGGTATGTATACGCATGCAGAATGTCTGACTCGCAGACATGACATATACACCGCACACTACATTCTACTGAGTTGGGAGATGGAGAGCACACGCAGGACGAACGCGACGGAATGCACGTAAAAACTTATGCCAAGGAGTCTCGAGCCGCCACACGGCGGCGTGACGGTCCCGAAAAGCCACTCCGAGTGAAGCAGGCTGATGGAGGTCGCTCGCCGACGTCGTCCCGGTACATGTACGGCGATGAGGGACTCCTGTAACTGTTCGACGGAGCGAAACCGCTCTGCGGCCGCTTCCGCTTGACTGTACGTACCCCGGGTTCAAGGCGGTCGAGCAGAGAGCCTGTGGAGTTTGCTGGCGTTGTGCATGGGTGCCTCCGCTCGTGTGCTACACGGGAGCACAATGACACGGTGGACAGGGTTCAGTCCTATCTGGAGCATACTGGTGGATATAGGGTGCTGTCCGTGTAGGCCGCGTCTTCACCACCGGTACTTAGTACGTCAAGGGCATGCTATGTGACGTGATACACCCACCTATTCGCCATCCCTTACTACTCCCATTCTACGCGGAAGTCATGCCTTCCTGTGTTATCCGTGAACGCGTCTAAACGTGATCTTATGGGGTTTGAGGACAGCATTGCCAGTAGCCGACTTCGTGCGAGCGGCCCCTCGTCATAGTTCGAAGACTTGAAGCTGAGCGAGTACGACCTCGATACAGAGCTGCTGGTAGATTTGACTGTTTGGAAACAACGTCTTCACCCACAACTCACAACATAAGTCATTTTCGCTGACTAGAATGCGCCTGCTGTGAGAATGACTATCATGCTGCTGACCACTTGGTTACACATGGATTACAGGACCAAGAAGTGTGCGCCGTTACGTACCATCGTTTGCTGAGCGATTGACGAGCTCGTGCGTGTTCCAGCGTGGTATGATTGCCAGTCTGTTGGCATGCAATTGGATTGAGTGCGAGGCCAGCCAAGTCCAGACGGCCGGTTTGCTAGTCGGAGTCGGTGGTCCGTGTATCCCGGAGGTTCCCCAGTTGCATGCCGCGTCAGGGAGGCCATGGCCGCCACGCATACCGTTAGAGCCCGGTTGAGACACATAGAGGGGGTCCCTATGAGTTTCTCCAGCGACGGGCTCTTCGCGCTAGCTCCGGGTGGCGGGTACAAACAGTGTCCTCTCAGATTGAACAGGACAGAACGCCTCACGCATTTTAGTGTTTCTTTGCATGTCAGATATCGAGCCCTGCTGGAGGATGCCGTCAGAATGTCCATAACGACTACGGGTGGGCGACTGACAGTGATGATGGTGTTGACGAACGTCGAAGTGCTCCTGCCCCGCGCCCTGCTTTGGGGGTGGCCGGCAATGGCCGAAGTGGAAGGGAGCCGCCGAGCGGGCTGCTTAGCTTGAACGAACCAACTTGACCACGACTTCTATCACTACCTCGTCGATGTAAGTCATGTAGTACCAATTTACGACCTGAGGGTACTCATATAGCTCGAGGTGTAAGACCGGAGGAGAGTAGGGCGCCCAGAGCTCGAGGAGGCAGTTCGAGCTCGTGCCGTCCACTGCCAGAACCCTTCCTCTTTCACACTGATAGAATCAGAGAAGGGATACTGCCCCGCGTCCGGTAATATCCATCGCGCCGTGCTAACTTGACTGTATGCATCAGCTAAGGGGAGTTCGGCTACTGCGACACGGTGAGTTCGAGGGGTGAGCGAATTCTCATGATCGTCGTCTAGAAGTCAGCTCATGTGTTCCCTTAGCTGAACAAGCGATATAAGGTCTATCGATGGAAAGAGAACACGGGCACAACTGATAGAGCGACTCTTAGTCTGGGAGAATATATCCAGCGTGGCAACCTCGAAGGTCGCCTTCCCTCATACCAGCTCGTATTGGGGCTTTTCTCGCGGTATGGTCGCTGTGACTACCTCCGCCCTACCACCGGAAAATCCCCGCCGCTGGGAACTGCTGCACGCTTGAGTAAACCCCGCGCATATGACCTTTGTTCTCCAGAGGACTCCGACCGCGTCTATTCGTCGGAACCCCCGAGCACTCGCACTTCTACGCTTCTGAGCAACTCTCTCATGGGAATAGCATGTCCATGGTTCCATGCTGACCTTCGACTGTGCGCGTGCTGTGAGAGGCGTCTCAGGTCGTACCATCTATATGTTCGGCGAGGTGGAGCGCAGCCAGAGGCGCCCCCGACGACGCTATGGCGTCTTCTTCTACCGCAGCGGCAGAGGCGGAACTGCTGCAGCTCGTCCAGGTCGTTCACGACACGTATGTGGCTAACCTCTGTACAGGTAAGATGCACCGTGACCTCGTCCTTCGAGACTCCGCTGACCAAGTTGCCGACATAGCTGCCGCGGCCACCTGGCTGAGTTATGACATTCTCTTGACGTTCTCGCAAGAGGTACGTTTTCGCCTTCACGCTCCCCGCCAGGCCAGCACTTATTACGCTTTCAGGTGGAGTTGATTTGGAGGTATGGGCTTGCGCACAGGCGATCATGGGAGCCGTATAGTGATCCAGTGCAGAGCAAAGTGGTCGCTCCCAAAACTTCTCTTCTTCTTGGTGAGGTACTACACACTGGTGTCATTGCTGTGAGTGTGTTGCACCTAATTGGTGCTGGCTCACGTATACTTGACTAATGAATCCCATAGCTTGACATTGACCGGTACGGCATCTCGGAGAACTTAACGGTTCTGGATGATTCACGCTCATGCGCTCTGTCAATCGCAGTCAACACGAATCACAAGGTGTCCTTCACTGTGCGTATCTATCTCTCGACCCAGCTGTTTGAGTGCTGATTCTGAATCTCATAGTTGTGAGTACAGCGTTACTCTTTCCACGGCAAGCCTCTGATTCGTTCTTGGTAGCTGCCAAGGGTGGCTGTGGTACAACGGATTGTACGTCTTCGCTATACGTAGCCGCTTACCCCGGATATTCACGCGTGAACCAGCAATGGCACTTTGCTCTCTGCGGTGATCGGCGAGGCCATATTCCTCATGAGGCTATATGCGTCCTACAACCGCACGAAGACGAGTACGTTCTCCTATAACTTACACCCTCTACAAACTCACTAACTGCATGCTCGCAGTCCTGTTCACAATCATCTTCCTGTTCATGGGTGAGTTGCCTTGCCAGCTCACTGAACGTTAGCTGACAGTGACTGCAGCCGAGTTCGTGGTATGTCATCGGGGATCGTACGAGACAGAAAATAGTAGAATGTGACGAGTTTACTAGACCGGGATCACGACAGCTTCGCTCGTCGTTTCGTCGTTGTCCGTCACTCCCCGCCCTCCCGACTTCCCACTACCGGGTTGCCTGTTCACGCCGCCTAAGCACGTCAATCTGTCAACGATGGTTTGGTACGCTCTCATCATCTTGTTACTTATCTATTCTCGGCAGTCTGACGTGCATATAGGGCGGTGGCTATGAGCGTGACTTGTGGGTGCTGCCGCTCACCATACTGTGACGTCAACTCAGTTGCATATGTTCAGGCGTATACTTCCTTCTCATCCTGTACAAGTTCGCGCGAAACGTTTCGCTGCGGAAGGCTCCCGGCTCGTCTCGCACCGTGCCGATATGGGAGTTGCCTAGGATCAGTCCGCTCGTCTTCTCCTTCCTGCGCGATAGCGCGTTCTATTTCTTTCTGTAAGTTCATTCATCACCCGATGAGCCTGGAAATTCCGTGCTCACGGTTTTCAGGGTCTTTTGTGAGTGATACTCGTTCTTCGACGCGACGGCGTGTCTGAAGGTTCAAATAGTGGGCAACACGCTGAACCTGGTTTTCGAAATCGTCTTCGCCGGTCGCGCTCTCATTCCAATGGGCACGATGTGCGTACTCCACGGCTTATTCTCATTCCTTCACCGTACTGAGCAATATGCCGCAGATGGTTGATGGTCATTTACGCACTCTCCGTGCGTACCTGTTTCAGAAGCATCGACTCGCGTTCGACATCTGACATGCATCTTTACTGCCCTAGGCTTCCAGACTTTGCCTCAACACCCGCGACGCGGTCTACAGGAACCGCTTGCCCACGGCTTGGGGCGATGACATTGAACTCGACGACCGCGTCTCCGGACCGAGCGAGCTGAGCAACGCCTCGATGTCATCTGGCAACCTGAAGAAGGGCGCGGAGAGCGATCGAGACATGAGTCTACATCGCGGCAGTACGTTACTCTGCACTCCTACGGGGTGCGATTCTGCTGATCGTTTTGGCCTGTAGAACTCGATCTCGACGTGGTCGACGTTCTCGAATCCAACGACGGGTACGCGAGCAGACTGGACGAGGTGCGCTCACGGGACTACGAGATGGATTCTTGGCTCGTCGTAGACAGTCGTGGCCGGGCTCGGAGGATGACCCACATCCTTCATAGCGGGAATGCCCTTTGAAGTGAGTGTCTATACATTTCCGCGCCATATTTCTGTTCAAATCTCCGCCCTGACAGAGCTGAGATCTACTGTAGATATCGGCTGCTGTGGAGACACTGCTTATTCTGCCTGCGTGTCAAGTCGCTTGGGACGTAACACTTCTGCGGCAAGCAGGATGTGCTGCCGTTCCGCCGCATCGACACGAGCGTAGCGTATTGATACGCTGTAGTCCGTGCTTGGGCATTTTGCATCCACGACGCGATGTCCGACTCCTGGTGATGTCTGTTGCTCTACAGGTTGCTTTCATGAGGGGCTCAGAGTACATAGTGCGCTGTGCCATGAGATCTCGTAAGGTCAGGGTATAATGGGTCGGTCACTGACTCCCAGGTCAATGAGGTGCCGCAATTGCAGACCGGACAAGTGCAGCTGCTGCCCTGATAATGACACATTCACGGGCACGCACACGATCTCCTCGAGCTGGGTCTCTAAATGCTCCGCACGAGGTTCCGGTACATCCCGACCAAAGACTGCGGCGCCGGCCGGATGAGCTGTCTCCTCTGCTCCGTCGAGTCAGTGCATGGGCTGCGCCCGGGGCCGCATCATGAATACTGGTTATAAGGTGTGGCGGAGGATGGTGATGTTGCGTGCCTCCCTCCAGCCGCCTATTCCGCTCTCTCGCACTTGACAAGTCGTCGAATTCGGCTATAGACGTATTCCACCATAAGCGCCCAATACGAAGGAACGCGCCTCCACCGCGGCTGAGAGCACCGTGGCTCGGACCCCACTAGGAAGCATGTGGCTCGTACTCGCGCTGCCAGCGTTGTGCATCCCGGTCGTCTGGAAGTTGTTCTCTTTCGTGCACCGGCGCCTCACTTCTCCCCTTCGGAGGCTTCCCAGCCCGCCCGGCGCGCATTGGCTGTTCGGAAACCTCAAGCAACTGAGGGAGGCGCACGACCGCGTCGCCCTCGATGAGTGGGCGGAGAAGTACGGTCCCGCTATCAGGTTTGGAGCATTCCTTAACGTGAGTAGTTTCCTTCTAGGTGAATGCAGTGATAGGTTTGTTGTTGACGTCGCAGTCGTAGAGCCCGACTCTATTGACTCTAGACTCGCGAGCCATTCATCATGTTCTAACCCACCCGAAGGAATATCAAAAGACGGAAAGCGCTCGCAGGAGCCTTGCCAAACTTCTCGGCGCAGGTCAGTTCGAGTTAAACCTCCTGGAATTTGAAGGGTTACTGTATCTGCCATCGGACCTGACATACGGTGCCATGCATCACCAGGTCTGTTAGTTGTGGAAGGTACTTGCATGACCTAGAGGTACAAGTAAAATGCCTAAAGGCGTCCGCACGTTTGTAGGAGAGCAGCATAGGCAACAGGTTAGTCGGAGGGCCACTCCGGCTTGTAAGTATCTCACATCGTTTCAAAACCGTTCAGCGGAAGATCATGGTGAGGGATCTATCATGCATATTACTGGAAAGCTGTCTTCACTCGTACATGGCTGCAGAACCCGGCGTTCGGTGCCGTCCAAATCCGTGCACTCACGGACATTTTTGTCCGTAAAGCTCTTGAGGTTCGTCAATCAGGCGAGCCACGCGTGCCGCCCGCGAACTGACTATCACCGCGACCCTCCAGCTGCGCGACGTATGGCTCGCAGAGACCTCCCTGTCCGAGCAGCCCACACGCATTGACGTGTTCAGAGGTCTCACGAACACCACACTAGACGTGATTGGCCTCGCCGGTATGTCTTCCTTTCATGAAATCTCGGACATCGCTGCTCAGGCTGACGTCCCGACACATAGGATTTTGTCAAGACTTTGGCTCCCTTACACAAGCCAAGGAGCCGAGCGAGCTTTGTGCCGCTCTGAACGAGATACTTACTGTACCGGAGAAGATATCTCCGCTAATCATCTTGCAGGCCATTCACCCTGTGTTCGATCTCTTCGTGAGTGCTAGCTGATCGACAATGCCTTTCAGGCCTGCTCGTACTGATGTGTCTTCGAATTGCGCAGAAAGACGAGGCGTTGCGTCGTTTCGACCATGCGCGGGATGTCGTGCGCCGCACTGGTCTGCAGCTCATTGCCGACAGGAAAGCGGCTATCCTGCTCGAGGCCACCGAGAAGAACGGAGCTGCCTTCAGCGACTCATTGCAAGGCCGGGACTTACTGACATTACTCCTTAAGGCGAACATGGCGACGGACATTCCCGACAGTCAGCGTTTGTCAGATGAGAATATCTTGGATCGTGAGTGCTGCACATAGCCCTCAAGCGACCCGACTCCCCTTCTGACGAAATCACGATGGACTTCAGAGGTCCTAACGTGAGCCGGCGGATCTCTACTGCGCTCTTTCGCACTGAGTTCCGCGCAGATTTCTGGTGGCGGGGCATGAGACCACCAGTACAGGGGCAGCGTGGTGCCTCTTCGCACTGTCGCAGTCGCCGCGCGTGCAGTCCAAGTTGCGCGAAGAGCTGTTGGCTGTCAGAACGGACAATCCGACCATGGACGAGCTGTCTGCCCTGCCGTACCTCGACATGGTCGTGCGCGAGACCCTCCGCTTCCACGCGCCTGTTGCGTCGACGACGCGGGTTGCTACCACCGCTGACACGATCCCGCTGGGCACACCGTTCACGGACCTGGACGGAAATGTGCGCGATTCGGTCAAGTAAGTTCAGCCCTGCTCCCGTCAATGCAGGTGATTAAACCTGTTCCAGCGTGAAAGCCGGCACCGAGATCCTCATACCGATCTCGGCCGTCAATACCTCGAAGGCGCTGTGGGGTGATGACGCCCATGAGTTCATGTGCGCACCTTATATCTCTCGCCACCCATGCCAGTGACTGATCATGATGAAGACCGGAGCGATGGGCGAACCTGCCCGAGACGGTCTTGAGTATCCCTGGGGTGTGGGGGCATATGCTCACCTTCCTGGGCGGACCGCGGGCTTGCATCGGTCACCGCTTTGCCGTCGTAGAGTGCGTACGGTTCTTCCCCTGGCGACTTATAGCGCTAACTCCGACGATCGACGGATCTCAGGATGAAGGCACTCGTGTTCACCCTTGTGAGGGCTTTCGAATTCTCCTTGGCGGTCGACCCTTCCGAGGTGAAGAAGATGCCGGGGCTTGTTGAGCGACCTATGCTTGCTGGTACCCCGGGACGCAGCCAGCTACCTCTACTGGTCAAGCAGTACGTCCCTTCCTGAGCATCGAGGTCGGTACCCTAGGTGCAGGTCAGTGTGCGGGAATCTTCCGAGCGACTCACGACGCATCCGGTCGAGCCTGCCCGCGCACCGGGGAACACTGGCAGGAATAAGCCACAAGTCAAGTTCCAGGCCAATACGTCCACCCCACTCGTCGCATTAGCTTAGAGCCAATAGTAATCCACCCTTCTCACTGCTCACGCATCGTGATATGTGGCCTAGGTTCGCGTATGATGGATGTCCGGAAACGCTGTCTTCTCCGTGAAGATCGGGGCCCGGAAGCATCGGGTTAACAGCATGTGCACGCGCGACTCGCCGTGAAAGTCAGAACGGTTGTGCAACTCCGGCTGAATTGTCTTGTGTATGCACCGAGATTTCTCGCTCGTAAGCGATGCTCGGGAACGTCGTGAACCGGGAGGACTGTCTTGGTCACAGAGGGCATGAGGCCATGCTAGTGCGCCGCGGATGCAGCCTGAGCAACTGGCTTGGTCCGTGACGCGCGGATGTGCGGCAATGTTTCGTGGCACGGCGACTTGCACTCTCTCCGAGATTCCCGGGCCAGGGCCCACGAAGTGTACAGACGAGAACGACCCCCTCTCCATAAGTAGTCGGGGTGGACTTCGTGCAACGTCTCTGCTTCGACGCCGACACAAAAAAGTAAAAGGTCGGCATCCAAGAGGACATTTTCGTATCTGATCAACGTTATACTAGAGCTTGGCCGTATGTTCCCACCTGGCTTAATGGTTGTGGTTCACTGCGGCACGGCCGGGTATGTGGCTCCGAGATACCGGTGTCCTAGGGTGGACCACAGAAGCCGCAGCGCATGCGGCCGCGATCTCTTCATTGCGTATAAATTGACCGCGCAATCGCCGCCGGACGTTGCGTCCTTCTCAAGGTGCAACTCAGGCTTGTCTGCGTCCCTGTTCTCTCTTCCAGTGCAAGTACTCACATCTATAACTTTGCAGACCTAGGCTGAGTTGAACGCAACCAGAGCGCCGATAACCACCAAATCGCGCAAAACAGTTTCCCACTACGTCACCGGGCGCATTTCCGTTCGCGATGGCTATAGTTCTAGCGATTCAAGCTTTCTTAGCGGCAATACTCGCACTGATAGGCATCGCGCTATGGAAAGCACGACGCTTAATCTTGGGCTCATTCACCTCGCCTCTGCTCAGGCTCCGGGGGCCCCCCAGTCGGAGCTGGTTCCTCGGAAACTTGAAGCAAGTACACCAGTCTGAGGACCAGGTCATATACGACCAATGGGTCGAGCAATACGGACCGGTGTTCACGTATAGGGGTTTCCTGAACGTACGTGGCGAATTACGCAGGATCATATTGCGGCGTATAAGTACGAGCTGATTTCGTATGTAGAGCCCTTACCTCTTCACGACAGACACCAGGGCTATCAACCATGTCTTGACGCATTCTGCGGAATACCAGAAACCTGCACAGGCACAGCGTGCATTGGCCAGGCTGCTGGGACAAGGTAAGAGGATGAGAGTGACGTGCTGGGTCCCTGTACTGAGCATCGTCGCCGCGACTCACAGGTGTACTGGTTACTGAAGGCACGTCCCCGCCCAATCCACTGATAGACTTGTGGCTAATCTCTGAGTTGCAGGGGAGCAACACAGACAGCAGGTGAATGCGCACGCCTTCCGAACCATGTCGCACAGCCCTGACGTTTCGTTTCCTGCTCCACTCTAGAGGCGAATCATGGTAAGAAGCCTGAGATTCCACTTCCCGCGATGCATTCCTCACCATGTCGCATACTAGAATCCCGCTTTCGGGCCCTCGCAAATCCGCGAACTTACCGAAACATTCCTCGAAAAGGCGATGGAGGTGAGTCTCCGTCCTGGCCTGAGATTCAACACCCAGTAATACATCGCATGCCGTGTTGTAGTTGCGGGACGTCTGGGCGGCGGAGCTCTCAGCCAAGGGTGAACCAACACGCCTCAACGTGATCAAGGGCCTCAGTAAGATGACGCTCGACGTCATTGGGCTTGCAGGTACGTCCGCCAACGTTGATGCCCTCATCGAGACGGCTTACACTTCCCAGGCTTCAACTACGACTTCGACTCTCTCAACCCGAACGGCAAGCCGAACGAGCTCGCGCAGGCCTTCGAGGAGATCTTCAGGAATCCGGACAAGATTCCCATCCTGCTGGTCCTGAAGAACTTCATTCCAATTTTGGACACGCCTTTGCTCGTAAGCGACACCGTCTTCTCTCGCATCTCAGAAGGAGAATATCCTTATGCTGGACTTGAACAGAGAGACGGCCGGGGCAACCGTGCGCAAGAAGCTAAGAAGGTTATGCAACGTATCGGGGCACAGCTCATCGCGGAGAAGAAGGCCGCCATCCTGCGCGAGTCGTCCGAGAAGAAGGATGCTGGCGTGGGTCGCGAGAAACTGCAAGGCAGGGATCTCCTTACGCTGCTCCTGAAGGCGAACATGGCGACGGACATCCCGGATAGCCAGCGACTCTCGGATGACGACGTGATAGCTCGTGAGTGTACCTAAACGACTCACCGTGGCGCCTAGTTCACTCACCTCCTCGTCTGACAGAGGTTCCAACGTGAGATTACGCAGCCGGTAATAAGAATAGAAGTGATTGAACTGACACGGCCTGGCATAGCTTCCTGGTAGCAGGACACGAAACGACGAGCACCGGAACGACGTGGTGCCTCTACGCGCTCACGCAAGCACCCGACGTCCAAAAGAAGCTTCGCGAAGAGCTGCTGACAGTGGAGACAGACACGCCGACGATGGACGAGCTGATGGCGCTCCCCTACCTCGACATGGTCGTCCGCGAGAGCCTGCGCTTGTATGCGCCGGTGCCGTCAACCATGCGCGTCGCGACGAAGGACGACATCATTCCGCTCGATACGCCGTTCGTGGACCGGGATGGCAAAGTGCAGGACCATGTGAAGTACGGGAATTTGTTACGCGTTTGCAGGTGCATTGCGGAACGTCTGCTGAACGCGTGTCCATAGAATCGCTGCCGGAAACCAGGTGGTCATACCCATCCTGACCTTGAACCGATCGAAGGCTTTGTGGGGCGAAGACGCGCATGAGTTCCGGTACGCTCCAGTACACCGCATCTCATCAGACCTGCATGTAACGCTTCCCCTTTTCATAGGCCGGAGAGGTGGGAGAACCCGCCGGAGGCCATCTCCAGCATTCCGGGTGTATGGGGCCACCTGATGACGTTCCTCGGCGGACCCCGCGCATGCATCGGCTACCGCTTCTCCATCGTCGAGTGCGTATTGTCTTCCCGTTTGTTCATCATAGCATACGACGACGTACTGACGTGGACCGGGCATAGGATGAAGGCGCTGATCTTCACGCTCGTGCGCGCATTCGAGTTCGAACTTGCGGTGCCACCGTCTGAGATCAAGAGGGCGGCTGGCATCGTACAGCGGCCGATGCTGCGCAGCCAGCTCGAGTTGGGTAACCAGATGCCGCTGTTGGTGAGGAGGTATAATCGGGCATAGACGTTGAAAGATGGAAGTGTGCTTGGCTTGTGGCGTTGTATGCATCTTCTGCTCTGGGAATGAAGGGCTTTGAACGTATCGACTTCTACACTGTCAGCGTGTCATCACACGCATGCCAGCTGCGCCTATCCTCTCGGGCGATAGCTGAACCCTAGAGTGTACACTGCATTGCAAGAGGATCATCGATACAACAGCAACAGCAGAACAGCAAATACAGGACGACACGATTTCTTCACTGTGTCCAGTACCCTAACTTGGACGACGCACATTGATACATTGCGGCAACCTTTGGTTTGACTTCTTCAACCCTCGCCATTTCCCGGAATCACACGATTCATGCCTTGGCTGCGGCGACCTCGTAGAGGTACGTGCCGAGCAGCTTGCTCTGAAGAGTCATGTGGTAAGTAATGAGCGACACGCTGTGTCAGGACAAGATGGCGTACCCCTTCGATGAAGTTGGAGCGGTCGAGCTTCTCGTTCGTCGAGCTGTGAAGCACAACAGCCTTAGGACCGATACCGCCATGACGCAATAAAGGGACACATACTGAGCACCATCGTCGCCACGACCCATCGGCAGTAGGAGGACGTTCACACCCAAGCTCTCCGCGAACGTGAGCGTCACAGGGATGGAGCCGCCCTCGCGGGTCAGGTCGGGGGAGCGCTTGTAGATCGCCTGCCACCAGTCAGAGGCTCAGTATCACGGAACAGAAGACGGGAGACATGAAGACAGGAGGACGCACCTCAGTCGCGCGGCGCGCGGCCTCGTAGTTCCAGTGCTTCCAGTCCGCGAGCCACGGCCGCCCGTCGTGCAGGTTCTCGATTTTGAGCTTGTTCTTCGAGTTGAGCTTGGCGAACTCCTGCTGCACGTACTGCACCACGAGCGGCTCGATCTTCTCTGGAGTCTGCGGCGGCACGATCCTGCGCGTCCGTGTCTTGAGCTCAACGCTTGTTCCTCACCATTCAAAGAGGGGCGGAACATACCGGATGGAGAACTTGCCGGAGACTGAGGCGGGGATGACGGTTTTCGCGCCGGGGCCATAGAACGCGCCCTCGATGCCGTGGAGCGAGAGCGAGGGCATGCGCATGCGGCCCATGACCACCGACACCTTATCATCCGAGAGCGTGATGGGCGCGCCGACGGCGTCCTCGACATCCTTCACCGAGTAGTCAAGCTTCTCATAGATCTGCCTGCATTCAGCGGATCGTGTGAGTTGACCACCTCACGATGCGAGGGCGAGAGAAGGTGGGCTGACCGTTCCTCCGCATCGGCAACGGAGACCATGTCGTCGACGCCGGGCACGAGGATCGTGCCGTCGGGCGCGACGAGCTTGCTCATGAGCTGGATGAGGTCCGTCATCGGCTCGTGCACCATGCGGCCGAACACGCCCGAGTGCAGGTCGCGTGCGGGCCCGGACACGGTCAGCTTGAAGTAGACGAGCCCGCGCAGGCCGTAGGTGATGCACGGCGTGCGGCTGTTGAGCCAGTAGTTGTCCGACTGTACGTTTCCGCTCAAATCGTATTCGCGAGGGCGCGAGGAGAGGAACTCACGATGCAGACGCAGTCGACGCCGTCGAACCAGCCGTCCTTGCCCTTCGCCACCTCGGATTTGATGAGGTCGTCGAGGCCCTCGCTGCCGTTCTCCTCCATGCCTTCGAAGCAGAAGCGCATGTTCACGGGCAGCTCGAGCCCGAGCGCCTTGTGCGCTTCGAGGACGTTCAGCCATCCAAGGATGGGACCCTTGTCGTCCGTGGAGCCACGGCCGATGAGACGTCCGGTCTTCTCGTCGACTACGAGCTGGAAGGGCTCGGTATCCCAGCCATCGCTCTTCTGGGCCTATGGGACGAGCGGATCATGAGTGAGCAGATCGAGTGCAAGCCTTCGTTGTGCAAATTGCCATTGCAGGTGGCCAGAATAACACTCCCACAAGCGATGGTACGTCTCATTGGAAGCCAACTTACAGGCTGAACATCATAATGCCCGTAGACAAGGACTGTCTTCTTCTTGGGATCGTCGCCGATCCTGCCGAGGATCGCGGGCGGCAGTGGGAGCTCCTGGCCATCCATGACATGCTTGCCGAGGTCGACGAGCTTGGTGGTGACTCCGAGGTTCTTCAGTTGGCCATCGAGCCATGCAGACATCCTGAAGACATCTGGACGGTGAGCACCGTCTCCGCTCACACTACGCGCGATCGCCCGAAGTCAGTTTCTCCCTTGGACCTGTAGTTGGACCTGTGCACCAACCTAGGGATGGCTACGGCCTCCGCAAGTCGGCCAATGAACTTGTCGGCATGCTGATCGACGAACTGAAGGAATTGCGGGGGAGATGCCATGGCTATTCGGATGATAGGGAGGGCGTGGGTCGAGCAGCTGCCGCCTGCGCTGAGCCTCCCGAGATTGATATGGGCGTCTGCTTGCAGCTACCAATCGGCACGTGGGGAAAACACAACTGTCTCTGACCCTCGAGCAGCGTTGAACCTCTCTACCACCTTCATTCCTTCCACACCGTCGTCGTTCTCATATACCTCCTTGACTACTCATGCATCAGAACAGCTGTATCATGTTCTTGCATCGTCAAGATTATTCGATGACACGGCGTACGACCCCATGAGCACGGACGATGGTAGCCCCTTCTTCGCGGCCAGCGCACTTTAGGTCCTGGAGCTGGACTGGGTTGGAAATCTGTTCTGAATGTATAGCATGATCAGTGGCGGCTGGATGACCATAGGTACGTCTGCATCTTGCTGCGCGATGGCGTTCCGCAGACTGTTGTCCACATGTCACTTCGCCCGTTGCCTGTGCGCACTCAACACCTCAGCAACTCTATTCTCCTGGGCCCCGGCAGAATGGCCTCTCTGTGGATGTACGGTTCCAGCACTCACCTGCGTTGGCTCCTCTCGACCTAGGGACGCAAGATATGATGTGATGCAGCCCATGAGGCGGAACACGGCATGGCTTGTCACTCCCTCGCGCGTCAAGTCCATTTCGCGCAAACCGGGTGCCATTCTGTGCATGAACGCACCTTCGTCCTGAGAGGATACTCGCGGTGTCGGCTGGCGGGCCTGCGAGCGGTCGTTTGCTCTGAAGGTGGCGCCATATATGCGGGGCATCTCTGTATCAGATACAGATCGCGTGCCATCTATACACCACATAGCGTTCAACCTACCACCATCCCACCAGGGAGGAGGCTCACGGGACTGCGCCTTCTGTCCTCCAGTGTTCTTGTCGCATCCACGGCGAACCATGGCAACACCAGCACCCTTGTTGAAGTTTATTGACCAGAATGCCGACAAATTCGTTGACAGGCTTGCGGAGGCCGTCGCTATTCCAAGGTCAGTACTATACGTACACAACCTGCGACCAAATCGAGCCAAAACAAAACGGGTATGTACACAGCGTGAGCACCTCGGCTGCGCGCCGTCCCGATGTGTTCAAGATGTCTGCATGGCTCGATGCCCAGCTGAAGGACTTGGGCGTCATCACCAAGCTCGCAGACATCGGCAAGCACGAGATGGAGGGTCAGGAATTGGCTCTGCCCCCTATTATCCTCGGCAGGGTCGGTGCAGATCCCAAGAAGAAGACCATTCTCGTATACGGGCACTATGACGTCCAGCCGGTAGGTCGGCCGTGAGCCCGCCGCCCAGGAATCGCTCATCTCATCCATGCTCTCTCCTAGGCTGAGAAAGACGACGGTTGGGACTCGGAGCCGTTCAAGCTCGTAGTCGATGAGGAGACGGGCCGCCTGGTTGGTCGCGGCTCTTCCGACGACAAGGGTCCCATCCTCGGGTGGCTGAATGTACTCGAGGCGCACAAGGCGCTTGGGCTCGAGCTCCCGGTCAATTTGCGCTTCTGCTTCGAGGGCATGGAGGAGAATGCGAGCCAAGGTATCGACGACCTCATCAAATCGGAAGTCGCGAAGGGCAAAGACGGCTGGTTCGACGGCATCGACTGTGTGTGCATCGTAGGTCCCATACCTCTGCAGCATCCGGGCGGGAGAGCCCATTGAGAGCAATGCCTCACAGACTGACACCTACTGGCTGAACGCACGCACTCCTTGCCTCACGTACGGCCTCCGCGGGATCGTATACTTCAAGGTGACGGTGTCTGGGCCGGCATGGGACCTTCACTCGGGCGGATTCGGCAGAGTGGTGCACGAGCCGATGACGGATCTCATCCGGCTCATGGACAAACTCGTCGATCCAGACGGCACGATCCTCATTCCTGGCGTCGAAGAGATGGTCGCTGCAGCAGACACGGAGGAACGGTTGGTCCCATTCCCGCGTCTTTCCCAGCGCCTACGAGTGAGATTGCGACTCACGGGACGTGCCCAGCGCGATCTACGAGCGGCTGGACTACTCACTGCAGGACGTCGAGGCTGCTGTCGGGGCGCCGATCACGATTTCCGACGACAAGGCGGCAGTGCTCATGGGCCGCATGCGCATGCCTTCGTTGTCCTTGCACGGCATTGAAGGCGCGTTCAGCGGGCCCGGCGGGAAGACCGTCATCCCCGCTTGCGTCACGGGCCACTTCTCTCTCCGGTACGTTTCACGCTCCCACTTGGTAGCCATATCATAGCTGTTTCTCTGACGCCGATGGGTCGGCGGTGCGGGTCAGGATTGTACCGCCGCAGACCCCGGAAGCGATAGACGCGCTCGTCCGGAAGCACCTCGAGGCGGAGTTTGCGAAGCTCAAGTCGAAGAACAAGCTCAAGATCGAGAACGCGGGGAGCGGTAGGCCGTGGGCGGCGGACTACAAGCACTGGAACTACGAGGCTGCAACGCGGGCGACCGAGGTGCGTGCCGTCTTCCCGACTCACCCTCTGATGGCAGATGCTTGCATGGCAGAAGTTGACGACGAGCATTTGTAGGCCATCTACGGGCATTCTCCGGATTTGACGCGAGAGGGCGGCTCGATCCCCGTCACCCTCACGTTTGCAGAGAATTTGGGCGTCAACGTGCTCTTGCTGCCCATGGGTCGCGGTGATGACGGTGCACAGTGAGTGCTCTATTGCAAGGGACGCTGCGTGACGTTGACCCGTGATTCGCGCAGTTCGACGAACGAGAAGCTTGATCGTTCCAACTTCATCGAAGGAGTGCGTACTGTGCACTCTCAGGCGCAGTGACCCCGCTGACTAGTGATGTTCCAGAGCAAGCTGTTCGGAACGTACCTATACGAAGTCGCGGCGAGGGCCACCTGAGTCCTGCCGCTGCCTTTACCCGGTGGTGATTGTACTACGTCGAGCTCCGATGACATGTGTGCGCGGATGGCATACGGAGCTTCGTAAGGGCACCAACTGCCAAGTGCGTGTATACTACACAACGCCAACCAGTAAGCTTTATGAACTTAGACTGATAGAGCAGCCGCCGAGTGTCGGTAGATGCACTATTTGCACCTCCGGGGCCATACCATTCTGCAGTGCAGTCGCTTGAGCTTCTCGCGCACTGTTCACCATATGGCCTATCGTCAGCAGGTCCATCGCACAAATCGCTCGCCATCTCGTTAAACCTGCGACTATGCGGGCAGCGCATCGCACCCCACGCGGACGTATCCTTGGCGTCCCGGCGCTTACCCCTCCGCGAAGCTATGTCGGCGAGCCAGATATCGGCGGCATCGTAGACTTTCCATCCTCTTCCTTGGCGTCACATGGTTTTGCAGCCTTCTCTGGCTCGCGGTCTGTGTTCCACATCAGCTCTCCTGCCAGACGAGGCTTGGCTGTTCAATATCACCTTCGACTTTCAGAATCGTTCTCTACATATAACGCGCCCTGTAGTATGCCAATGCAGCCAGTCCGGCGCTATTTCGCAAGCAGCGGCAGGGCGCAGTCAGGCATCGCAGCCACGAACCATGCAGCTCTCCCTAGGACACCTATTTGCCGCTGCAGCAGCCTTCAGCGCTGTGTGCGCCGCTCCGATCTCCCACAACGAGTTGGCGGACATGGCGGCGAAGGGATATCGTCTGCTCAGCTTGTCAGAGGGTGCAGAGCCTGTTTGGAAGACTGAAGAGGAGAAGCTGGCGCTTCTGCGTGCCAATGTTCACTTCGTGAGTCTTTCCGCTCCGCTGTAGCCTCCGTATGTTTCCGTAGCGCTGACTACGGTTATCGTTGTCGTAGTTCGATGTCACGGAGGTGTACGATCCCGAAGAAGTCGTCCCGGAAGGCTTCAGCTCCCTTGTATCTGCGACTACCTGTACGTGTTCAGGGAAAGGGAAGTTCGAGAAGGAGTGTCGACTGATGAATACCCTCAGTCCCGGCACCGTCGCACTCCTCCGCGGTGACACCCATACTCAATACGCTCTCCACGGCAAACATGCAGTCGTACCTCTCCGTGCTCACTTCCTACAACAATCGGTACTACACGAGCTCGACAGGAAAGGCCGCGAGCCAGTGGATCTACGATAAGGTCACCGAGGTAAGTGTGCGCCATCCAGCTTGTCGCCAATGGAGGGCCCCTCTCACCTCGCTCATCGAAATTTGCACAGCTCGCTTCAGGCCGCAGCGACATCACAGTCTCGCAGTTCACACATTCGTGGGCGCAGTTCTCGGTCATCGCGAGGATCGAGGGCAAGTCTGCTGGCGCTGTGACGATCATTGGTGCCCATGAGGATTCGATCAACCTGAACAATCCGTCCAGCGGCCGTGCTCCTGGCGCTGACGACGACGGCTCTGGGGCTGTCAACCTCATCGAAGTGAGCTTGGACTCTGTTCCGCCGCCATTTGAACTGACGTCGGAGCGCGGCAGGTCTTCCGCGCTCTCGTAGCTGCGAACTTCAAACCGTCTACGCCCGTCGAGTTTCACTGGTACTCGGGCGAGGAGGCAGGGCTGCTAGGAAGCCAGGCGATCGCAAAGACCTACAAGAGCAAGGGAACAGCAGTGAAGGCCTTCATGGAGCTCGACATGACCGCATACTTTTCGCCGGGCTCCAAGGAGGTCATCGCGCTCGAAGCCGTGCGTCTGGAGTGTACAGACCCATGTTATTCCCCGCTAATACCCTTGAACAGGATTACATCGACTCGGGCTTGACGAAGTTCCTTCAGCAGCTGATCGACACGTACTCGAAGCTCGATTGGGCGATGGACAAGGAAGTACGTTTGCACTACTTCCTACTCCTCCTTCTATTATTTAACATCTCGAACAGTGCGGCTACGCGTGCTCGGATCACGCGAGCTGGTACAAGCAGGGATACGCCACGGGCATGCTTTACGAAGCGATCACGGGCGACGACAACCCAAACATCCATTCGTCCCAGGACACAACCTCGGTGTCGGGCTTCTCGTGGAGCCACTCACTCGAGTTCGCGAAGGTCGCTTTAGCCTATGTTTACGAGCTGTCTGCCTGAGGCCCACCGGTCAAGTGTGGATGGGTTTCACGGGAGGGTGGGACTCGACCTTTCGCCGTGGTGTCGCGGCAGATGCACTCGAGTAATGGCTTGTGCAGTGGTGCCGATACCGGCGATTGCAAATCGTATGTCTGCATCATGCAGTTTTGAAGGCGAATCCGTAAGCAAAGGAATGCTGACGATTGGCTACGCAAGTAGTCCGGGAATCAGAAGTCTACTCCGACTTTCTCGGAATGAGGGCGATCGGTGGCTGTACAGCCCCGGTCGGATATGGCGGCGACCTGCCGAGTTCCCGCGTCAGCAAGCGTTGCTAACTTCCACCATCTACAGCAGTCCGCAGGCCCAGGCACGAGTACACGCTGCCACGTACTGCGCAGCTTATATAACTCGGAAGTCGAGGAGCGTGGAGGGCTCTGTCTTTCCCAGTCTTGTCTGATCTTCGCGAGTCGATCCTCACGGAAACCTCGCAGCGGACATGTTCCAACTATCTCTCGGCCAGTCAATCCTTGCTGTCGTCTTCGGCCTCACCGGATTCATTGTGTGGTCGATATGGCCGTTCCTGATAAGACCTATCACCACACCGCTCAAGAATCTCCCAGGACCGCCCAGTCCGAGCTGGCTCTGGGGGAACCTGAAGGTCATCCATGAGGAGGACAACTCGGTCCCTCAGGAGCGATGGGCGGCCGAGTATGGACCTATAATCACGTACAAGTCGTTCTTCAGCGTGAGACAAATTTGTTACTGGCAATCTGCTGCTTTCCTGACGAAGTGCGCCGTAGATGGACCGGCTATGGACGTTGGATCTCCGTGCATTGAACCATATCCTGACCCATTCAGCGGACTACCAGAAGCCTGACGGGGCTCGAAGGAATCTGGCAAAGATCCTCGGCAAAGGTTCGTCTCGTCATCGTTCTGATTATGCAATGGAACTAAGTCTACTTTCAAGGCGTTCTGTTTACCGAAGGTACGTCATACGCGTGCTTCGTCCGTGTTTGCGGCCTCATAAACCCTATCTGTGTCAGGGGAGCAACATAGGCAGCAGGTATGTTCTCTACACGGTCCATCGAAAGCGCTGATTAATGTCACTCTTGCAGAGGCGCATCATGGTATGTGAACGCAGCGAATGGGTGCGAACTAGAGCTAATCCTTCGCAGAACCCTGCGTTTGGCCCTGCACAGATTCGGGAATTGACTACAATCTTCGTTGAGAAGGCGGGCGAGGTGCGCTTTGACTTCCCCCTGCGGAGACATCGTCCTGACAGTGCTGTCCACTCAGCTGCGGGACGTGTGGGACGCCCAGATACCCCACGATGGCTCCTCGGCTCGGATTGACGTGCTGCAAGGACTTAGCAAGATGACTTTGGATGTCATTGGCTTGGCCGGTAGGTCTAAATACATACCTCTTGACGTAACCTATGGCATATATGCACGCGGCGGCTCACCCTCATGAACAGGCTTTAACTACCGATTCGACTCCCTAGCTGGAAAGCCGAATGAGCTGAACCAGGCGTTCCAAGAGATCTTCAACCCTTCCGTCGGCTTCTCCATCTTCATGATCCTGAGAAACTTCATACCGATCCTCGATATCTTCGTAATGAAAATCCTTTTCATCGCTCGTTATCTTGACTGACTTGCTCATTGTAGCCAGATGAGCGCTCGAAGCGCGTCGATCGTGCACAGGAGGTTATGCGCCGTATTGGCACGCAGCTCATTCAGGAGAAGAAGGCAGAGATCAGACGCGAGTTGGCCGAAGGCAAGAACGGCGGCGTAGAACGTAAGGATGTCCAGGGTCGAGACCTCCTCACTCTACTTCTGAAGGCGAACATGGCGACCGATATCCCTGAGAACCAGAGGCTCTCGGATGAGGACGTACTTGCTCGTACGTGCCTTGCTCCCCCAACTCCTCCCTTCACTGCTGACTCTCCTATACAGAGGTCCCCACGTACGACGAGTTATCCTGCACGTCCGTCCTGATGTCTAATCCTCCTTACAGGTTCCTTGTTGCCGGCCATGAAACAACGAGCACCGCTACGACATGGTGCTTGTATGCGCTCACGCAGGCCCCTGAAGTGCAGAAGAAACTCCGCGAGGAGCTCTTCACGCTCGACACCGACAAGCCGACGATGGACGAGCTGAACAGCCTGCCCTACCTCGATGCTGTCGTCCGCGAGACGCTGCGCATCCACGCTCCCGTGCCGACAACGATGCGCGTGGCTACCAAGGACGACGTGATCCCGGTCAGTGAGCCGTTCGTCGACCGGTATGGGCAGGTCCAGGAGGGTATCAGGTGAGTTTTCTGGTGTCTATTCCATTGGGACGCGTCCTGAAGATGCAATACGGCGGGAATTGATCGCATTCTGTTGCGACAGGGTTACAAAGCGGACCCCGATCATCATTCCAATCCTCGCACTCAACCGGTCAAAGAAGCTCTGGGGCGAGGATGCGCTCGAGTTCAAGTGCGTATCCATCGTCTGCAGTCTTGACAGATCAAACCCTCATATCAACATCATTAGGCCGGAACGTTGGGAGCATCCTCCAGAAGCCGTGTCTAGCATCCCTGGCGTGTGGGGTCATATTCTTTCCTTCCTCGGAGGGCCGCGCGCGTGCATCGGCTACCGCTTCTCCCTTGTCGAGTGCGTCTCGTCTCATCCACAAGGGCTGTTCTCACCTCGCTCTGATTGCTCACCTTTTTACGCTCAGGATGAAAGCACTGATCTTCACGCTCGTGCGCGCGTTTGAGTTCGAGCTGGCAGTGCCCCCGCAGGACATACAGAAGAAGACGAGCATTGTTCAAAGGCCACTTCTCCGCAGTGCGCCCGAGAAGGGCAGCCAGATGCCGCTGCTGGTCAAGAGAATCGCTCGCGCTGCGACGTAGTACGATTGGTGTGCACAGGGCGGGTGTATTTGTGCTTTTCTTCTTTGCGCAGCAAATCTGGAGCAAGGCGGCAGCCACACCACGTTGCTGGAACTGTAGCGCTGGCGATCTGAACCAAGCTTGGATATCTCCCCGTCTTCCTGTTACATGCCTCATTGGATCTACTCCTGATCAACGAAGCACTAGTACCAGTGTACGATCTGCTTATGTATTGTGTATTGTTGTGGATCTCCGTTTCGGAGAAGAGGAGCCCCTTAGACCCGCGTACACTCGCATTATGCACAGATTAGTCGTCGAGCACCCATTCCACCGTGCACCTGTTCTGTGATCAGTGGCGCCAAAGTCGAACAAGTTAGGAAAACACACTCATACGAGCATGCCTAGTCCACCTCAGCATTTCCGCACCTAGTATGCAGAGGCCCGGCGCATCATGGACGCGCCTGGCAGCTTCAAGAACGCTAATTCTATATGAAGACCGGCGGGCTCGGTTGGATCACTATGATGGCGGATGGGTTAATAGGACGCTGTTCCCCGATAGGAGATGCATGCAATTCATGGAACAACGTAAGCTGAGTAGACGGAACATAGAACCTCGCAAGGATGCATACCGTGAGCTGGTGATCGTATTGTGCAAACGGAGAGGTGGGACGCCCTTCTGAGTCCTGGCGAATGACTCGGAATATAGCCCATTCATGGCTAGACGGGGTAGGACGTAACATCTTGATGAACTTCACAGAAGGTGCCAGAGATTGTGCAAAGATGTCGGCCGCGCCATCCAGAGCTAGAGAAAATATCTCCATGTCCTGACTGCGGAAATTGTACGCGCTTACTAGGCCAGGGAGATAATGCCGCCTTGGCGTCTCGGGAACGTCCAAATGCAAGGCAATAGTGTGAAGTTGGTCCAGGCGTCCCAAGGTCCGTGCGAGGGCCTCCTGTGGCGAGGGCATGAGTATGCGAATAGCAGAATCCCAGGTACTCAATACACCCACAACATCCATTCCCGATCCGACCACCTCCGCTGGGCGGTAACGGAGGAGCTTGAGCGACTTCAGAGCAGGGAAGGCAGTACCAACAAGTTTCAGGAGGTTGCCTTCCGATTCGTCCACGTGGTACTCTATCTCCAACTCTGCGAGCTCGCGAACGTTACAGCAGCTCAAGATGCGCGAGAGATCTTGAGACGGCAAAGGGGGGACATGCCATGGGGGCCTGGTCGGCTCCCACGACCACCGGCTGCACGCGAGGTGCGGGACGTACCGCAGTGTGAGGCTGCGGAGGGTGGAGGGCAGATGAGTGTACACTTGATCTTCCACGCGCGGAAACGAGACAGTTAGCCGTTCCAGGTCGGGCCAAGGATGCTCGGGGAAAGGTTGCGCGGTCTTCCAATGCAGCGGCCAGATGGCCTGAGGCAACGTACTGGACGGATGTTGGAACAGGAGCTCCAGCACGCGGAGCTTGGGCATATTCATGAGCGCCCACATGTAACCCGTTGATGGCTCGACGAGTAGCCATTGGCCGCGGATACTGAGCTCGCGGAGGGACGCCCAGCTGAGAGAAGCCAACGTTTCGAACGGTGAAGGTTGGGAGGGAAGAACTATGGCTTCCAAAGAGTTATGCTGTGTCGTAAGGACGACATCCAGCGCTTCCTTCTCGGCCTGCCAGTGATAGGTATGGGCCGCAGCGGGTAAGTCCCTCCGCAGGTATCGGAAAGAGGCGAGAGGAGCGGGCGCAACGATGGCAATTGCTCCTGAAGAGTGCGATCGGTGGGAAAGAAGATAGTTGTCGCATATGAACTCGCGCGATTGCGGTACGGCCAAAACTGTTTGCACTACAGACCACGGGAGAATATGGGGTGACCCGGGATACCTTGATTTGAAGGACACGGATGAGAGCTGGGGCATACTCCACAGGGCGTTCTTGAGAGTCGTAACATCGTAAGCACGGCACAAGAGAGCATCTTCGTCGCCATACACAGGCGATGGAGCCTCAGACCACGCTGGCATGATGCGTGACTCGCCACATTTGTCTATGAATTCGAGTACCCTAGCCGGTTCATGTAAGTATCACTTTCGTTCCAAAGGCTCGTGGTAGTACTATCCATTTACCTTACGTGAGGCCATAGAGCGTCGGGGAGAAAACGGCTCGAGATGGGTGCTCTCAAGGTGACGACGCATCGACGAAAGAGGACTGGCATGCATAGCTGTCGTATATGCCTACAGGTCGCTGAAAAACGCTTCAGAGCGCGCCGAGCGAGCACTTCCTCTAAGATATTATTGAACACGTCCTCAGTGAGCCGTAAGAGGCTGCAAATACATCATGAGCATGTAGGTAGAACATAAGGCAAATCAACATACGAGGATCCACCTCTCGTTGTCATCAGGAAGATATCACAAAATGACCGATCTGCACTTGCGACCGGTGAAGGATGATGTAGAAGCGTTGTCCTCTTCCGCCGTAGGGAATGTATGCGATCTCGCGCAGTGAAGGTTGACAGACACCGTACAACTTGGTGGCAGGAGTCGTCGTGAGGCCTGAGGCCTAAGTTACTGCAGTACATGTATGTGATTAGTCATAATACCGTGGTCAATCGGCGCCTAAGCGATTCTACATGCCGCCTGGCAAGCTTGAGCCCGATAATGAAGTCGCCGTACAGTCGCCGTACATTCAAGCAGACAGTGCGGATGCGTCTCAGTGGCGGACTTTCGCAGTGCTACCAGTCAAGACTGTAGCACGCTTTGTGTTATTAGAACGCGGTCGGCTATTCTCTATATCGAGGATAAGTTGAGGGTCTTGGCAGTACGTGGTAGTACTGTCAGGCCAGCTCTATCTTGCCGGCGAGCGTCGCCTATGCAGACATCTACGCCACTCGGTCCTGACGATGAAGCATTGTCTCAACAAGATCACAAAAGTTGCAATGATTCACCTGGGAAGCTGACTCATTGACGGGCTTAGCAGGACACACGTGTGACGCAGCGGGTTTCTCTATCTTCTCCCAAGTACAGGGACGACCGCACCGTTGTCTCACATACATACACCGAGTCCATGACCTGCACGGCTCCTCTGCCCGTACGAACACTGCATCACCCGAAGTTAAACCTAAGCCCTCTAGTTTGTCGTCGCGGTCGTGAACGGGGTGTTGGCGATGCCGACACGGCTGTTCGCAGTGTCGAACACGGCGTAGAAGCGTTCGAGGAACGTCATGCCGTTGATGAAGTCGAGGCCCTCGCCGCTGGGCGTGCCAATGTCTCCAACGATCAGGTAAATGCTGTTCGCATTGCCGCCGATCGCGGTGTTCAGAGCGCGCTATGAGGAGCAAGGTGCACGTAAGAGAGCGTTTTTGGGGCCTGGATACGCGAGAGGACTTACGGGGAAAATCTGAGCGTTGGCCGTGAACTCAAAGTTCACCTGGAAAGGTCAGCGTGTCAGCATGCCTCGGATACGCCAAAACAAGGGTCATGCGCACCCCGTTGATGTCAAAGAAGAGGCTCTTCAGGTTCTGGAATTGAGCGTTGGTGAGGCGCAGCAGGCCAGTCGCGTTGTCGAACACGGCGCCAGTCGCACGCTGGTACCGCTGAAGAGCGTCTACAGAATCCTCAGTCTCTCAGTGGCCCGGGCTTTGCGGAGTGGTGGTGAACGGTCGCACCAGTAGCGATGAGCGTGAGCGTGGTTCCGGTGTCGACGATGCCGGCAGTCCTGGAGAGGATGTTGGTGTTCGTGCCGTATCTGATCGACTGGTCGATGCCGAAGAACTCCGACGCAGGGGACGTGCGTGTGATGGGACTACGACACAAAACGTTCGCACAGGCATATGCGCGCGCGACGTCATCATGTCAGTGACTGTTCTGCTCCCATGGACGCCACGAAGGCCGTCAACGTCGAACGGAGATGGCACGTACGCAAAGTTGATCGCGCCGACGAACTTGGACGAGTCCGTGCCGCCGAAGGTGAGCTCGCCGTTCAGGTTCTCGACCTGCTGGGTCGGCTCGAACGAGATGGCGACCTCGTCGGACGAGATGAGGCCCTGAGAGAAGAGGTTGTCCGTGACTATCGACGGGCATTGCGGTCAGCTTCTGTCCCACAGCGGACGGGAGGAACTCAGATAGACTTACCCGTAGGAACAGTCGACCTCGTGTCCGGAGAAAGCGTCCCGACGGTTAGGTCGACGGGGCCAATACTGGGAGAGTCCTCCGTGAGAAGCGGGACGGAGAATGTGGCAAACGCAAGGCATACCCGATGATGCCATCGACACCGTCGAAGCCTTCCGACTCAGTGGCCACACCAATAGACTGCCCCTGAATGGTCAAGCCGTTTCCAAGGGTGACGGTATCCGTGAACTCCGTGCCTATGCGAGAAGTGAGCACGGCCGTGGTCACTGAGCGATGATTTGCAAATGCGTACCCTGGACGAAGCCTGAGCCGTAGGTGACAGCCTAGGAAAGGGTGACAGCATCATCAGCATTTTCCGCACACAAATCAAGAAGACCTGTCAGGAAAGCAACGTACCACACGGTCGCGCGTCTGCCGAGTGGACGAGGTTTGCACAAACGTGCGGCCGGCGCCGACCCAAGTGTTGGAACTACCGGTATCGACGAGGAGTTGGTCTTTCAATTCATTTGTCAGTCGTCTGGACCGCTCTGGGCGCTGAAGAAGGACATACACGTGGTGGGGGGAGTGCCGACACCAACCTGTTTGAATGGCACGTAAAGGTCAGCGTTATCAGGAATAGACAAGACAGGTGAGGATATCGCGCTTGTCGAGACTCACGTTGACGACGTAATCGACGACCTGGTTGTCCGCGGGCACACTGACCACAGCGTCCGAAGTGAGGGGTACGCCGGAGAGCTTCGCGTTCGCACGCGCACGGAGGTTACGCACGCGCGCCTGGTCACGCGCAAGGAGCTTGCCCGAGCCTGTGAGGTTGAAGCGCTTCGCGATGGGCAGGCGGACGAGGTTGTCGCGGACCTGGACCACAGGGGTCGCGCTGGCAGTGACCGCGAGGGTCAACGCGAGCAGGAGCAGGGAGAAGAAAGAGCTGGAGGAGCCGCGCGACATGTCTGCCAACGGTAGGGGAGAAGGAGAAGAAAGAATGTCTGAGCGGGAGCTCCAACGGGGAAATTGAGCGGTCCTGCGGCGTTCTTATATCCTGCACCACGAGGAGGCTGGAGACTATTCTCAGCGCACGGGCAGCAATTGGACAGGCGTGCTCTCGGCTTCTATGGTGCTCATTGGGTGCACTGCGGAGTTGATGGATGCGCGAACTGTCCAGAGAAAGAAGCGTATGTCAGATTATTGTGCCTGCTCCGGGGACGCGTGGTGCATGGCATATACGTACCGCGGGACCAAGCGCCGGGCTGTTCGGAGGGCAGAGCGGAGGGCAACGCGGTGAGGACTCGACAGTTACAGCTTCCACAAATAACATCTACAGAAACGTGAGAGGACGTACTTGGCTTAACATGGAGCAGACGACGGCTCAAGCCTCATCATCAGTCGTCGTCTGAGTAGGGAGCGTGCTGAGTGCTCATTCAGATCACTACATATGCTGCATGAATCGCGACTGTATCACGAAGACATTGCGTCCGGTCTGCTCCTGTCGAGTATGGCATTCTGGGCGACAGTTATTCGTGAACCACGGCGGACACTTCAATAGGGAGCTACAAGAATAGTGCTCCCGGCCGCGCCTAGGCCTGGGAGATGACCTCTTGGCCGCAATCAGCGGAAGACCTCCCATGGATGCGGTGCGCTATCAGAATGGGTTTCGGATCTATCTAAACAGCGGAGACGTCTGGTCGGATGTCAGAGAGATCAGCGAGAATGCCTGGAGAGGTTGTTCACTGGATGACTGTAGATGGAGCAATGTGTTACGAACCTGAAGGTGAGGCGAGGAGGCAACGTCTGTCAACGTTGTCTTTCACCGGGCTCTCGCTGGATGTCGCGACCGCTTGCGTGTATGCGAGTGAACGGGGTTCGATACTGTGCGGGTCTGTAGTACTCAGAGGGGCCACACCGGGCACACGCAGGCTGTATAACTTGCCACGTTACATCACCCGCCTCACTTACCGCGAAACCGACGAGCCGGACCAGACGACGCACTGGGTTCCAGAGAATGGGAAGGGGACGTACGCCCGTCCGGTCCTTGACATATCTCCGCTCTTCTCAATCTACTTGTCAACCGAGCTTGATGCTATCCCGGGTATCGTAGGTTGTATGGGTATGTGAGGCGGTATTAGGACAGCTACAGGCACCGTTCCCAACGGTCCATGTGGTCAGCGTGGGGACTGACAGCTGTCGAGGAGGAACGACATAGAAACGCCACATGCCGTTTGTCGCGATGAGGTATTCTGTCACAACCTCGCTGCAAAGCCCTGCAAGTGTATTGCCGCAGGACATACTGCAAACGCACGAGTCCCTTCCATGCAGTCGAGCGATGTGTTGTCGTGCCGCATGCGGACGACCAGTGGTAGTTGGAAGGGCTGCGGAAACCTAGTGCGAGTCTGCCACTACAATCACTGCCTCTTCGGAGTCGTGGTAGTTGTGAACATACTTACCTTGAACTGTCATGGGGGCTTCGCTGAGGTAGCCGGACGCCACACAGGATCCAGAAGCCTCCCGAACATTGTATATTCAAGTTTCATGAAGAGCTCGAGCGTAGGCCAACCTGTGAGTGCCCCCGGCCGTCGTTTGCGAGGGCTCAGGATGGTGCGACCCCGTGCTACTTGTCGTAGATGAAGACATGCTGCCCCCAGCGGGACGTACCCACATATCTGGCCCTAAGAGCAGACTCGAACCTGACGTTAGTTTGAATGACCGCAATGAACTATACTACTACGCTCTGCAAGAAGTCCCTTGAAGCTTGAGGGCCATATCTTAGACGCCCAGTCGACCACGATTACGTCAGCAATATCGTGGCGTTCATTCGGGCGTCTAAGTGGCCCTCTCCAGGCACTGGACTCACCCGTTTTCCTCGACTCTCATCTATTCCTTCCTCTAATTCATCTCTACGAGATTCCAAACCCCTCGAAGAGCTTGATTTCTCGCAGTTATATACTCAAACGGTTTTAGTGGACTTGAAGGCGTCTCAAGCTCCTCATAGCCGTCTGATCGCACGACTCCACTATGACATTATCCTCGGTGCACACGCTTCTTTTGAGCCCACAGGGACGCACCGACACCGACATGCACGTCTCTGATCCATACCACCATCTACCAGCATGGCGCATAAACTAGCAGAGCCCTACTCGGGCAAAAACCCTGTCCCGAACATCGCTACGAAACTCACGTCGCTGGTTAACCCACAGAAAGCGACCGACGCCAAGGCGCAGCAGCTCCAGGACCAGAGCGTCCACCGAGAGGAAAAGCAGACGGAGAAGAACGCGCGCAGACTAGCCAAGGGCCATGTCATGCACGTTACGGACCCCACAACCGGGGAGGAGCTCGACATTCGCAACGCGGAAGAGGACCCGGACGTAAGGCCGAAGGGAGACAACGTCCTCCACCAGAACTTCCCTCCTCCGAGTACGTACCTCATTTCCTGTGAGCGGTTCGTGGCTGACATGCCTTCAGACTGGAAGGAACACAGGGACAAGGTACTCTCCATTACGAACGCTAGCATCGGATACATTTCCGCTGCGTTCGTCGCGTCCTTCCTTCTCTCCGCCCTGTTCTCTAGCGTCACTACCCGCGTCCTCTGTCTGATTCCTCCGGCTCTGCTGAGCTATTGCCTGCTCTTCCGCGTGAACAAAGCTGCCGAAGCGGACTTTGAGCAACGCATATGGCATGCCGAGAGAATGCGCGGTCTTGCCGCGGGTTCGGACGTTGACGGCGACGGGAAGGTGACGGACGAGGAGCGCACGCGCGAGAGCGCGGAGTGGGCGAATGCCGTCATCCGCGGACTCTGGCCGATCCTCAACACCGACCTCTTCAGCTCACTCATAGACATGCTCGAGGACATCATGCAGTCGTCCGTCCCCACATTCATCGTGAGTTCTCCTGGGTCCTGTGTCTTTACGATGATCCTGACTCTTGTCCCGCAGCACTCTGTCCGTGTCGCAGACATAGGCCTCGGGTCGAATGCGGGACGCATCACGTCCATCCGCTCACTCCCCGACGCCACGACGCGCGACACCGGAGACCCCACCAGAGGCGAAGACAGCCTCTCCGCCATGGGCATCGACGCCGAGACGATCAGCCCTGACGACCGCGAGGTGCTCGACGGCGACCACGTCAATCTCGAGGTGTCGTTCGCGTACCAGGGGCTGCCGAGCGGCCAGTCTGCGAAGAGCAAAGCGCACAACATACAGTGAGCAAATGGTTCTATTCGTTGAGTTCGACGGTGGCTGACGCGACCGCGCAGTTTGCTTGTGGAGTTCTTCCTCGGGCTCAAGGGTGTATACGGCTTCCGAGTCCGTGAGTGAACTTTGCTGTACCAAGTTGATATGCGTGTTGTGCTGAGTACGATGCAATGTAGCTGTTTGGGTCGAAGTGACAGGCATCGTCGGAACGGCACGAGCGCGTCTGCAGCTGATTCCTGACCCACCTTTGTGAGTCTCCATATCCCATGCCTGTACTCCGCTGAGAGTGACTGTTCTTCGTGCAGCGTCAAGACCACTCTGGTGACGCTCATGGGTCTCCCACGCATCACCATCTCAGTCGTGCCGCTCAGCAGAGCGCTGCCGAACGTCATGAACTTGCCGTTCATCTCCGGCTTCATCTCCAGCGCCCTTGACACAGCGGCGGCCGAGTACGTTGCTCCGAAGAGTCTCACCCTCGACCTCCAGCGGCTCATCAGCGGAGATGATATCAAGAAAGGTCAGTGTAGCTGCCCCACGCCGACATGTACTCTCGCTCATGATGCTGCAGATACGGAGGCCATCGGCGTCCTCGTCGTGCACATCCATCGTGCGACCGGGATCAAGAAGATGGACACGACCGGCAGCTCGGGTACGTAACCCTAATTCTCATGATTATGCGCTTTCTGACCATGCTGTGGACATGTTCAGCAGATCCGTACGTGACGTTGACGTTCTCCCGGCTCGAGAAGCCGCTCTACTCGACGCGCATCATCAAGGGCGACTGCAACCCCGTATACGAGGAGACGGCGGTGCTGCTTGTCGACGTGAACACGGTGAAGCTCCGCGAAAAGCTCAGCTTCCAGCTGTGGGATTCGGACCGCATGAGCGTCGTACGTGCCTTCCCTCTCCGGCAGTGTGCACACACACGCTCACGTCTCTCCGCAGGACGACATGATGGGCTTTGCGGAGATTGACATTGTCGACCTCATCCGGCAGCGGGGCAAGCCCGCGCGGCGCGTCTCGCCGCTGTCGAGCCCGGACTCGCAGGAGCGGCCGGGGTCGATCGAGTACACGGTCGGGTACTACGGCAAGTGCCCGCCGAACAAGGCGCTCTCGACGGACGGCTCGGACCCGAGCCTGCCAGACGATCTGCGGGAGCGGCCGGAGTTTAAGGACGCGCGGGCGGTGGCGCTGAACGACCTCGAGGCGGCGGTGCTCGTGACGCCGCCAGACCCGGAGTGGCCGAGCGGGCTGCTCAGCGTGCAGGTGCATGAGATTCGGGACTTGGCGGTGAAAACGATGGGCAAGGAGTGCAAGGGTGGGAAGGGCCGTGAGGGCGAGAAGGGCCAGGACGAGGGTGAGGAGACAGCGGAGGAGGGCGAGGGCCTGCCGTCCTCTTACTGCACAATGTGTGTATCGCGATTTGCTTCTGGATGCGCTCTTTCGTGCTGACACAGTTGCCATAGCTCCCTGAACGACGAGTTGGTGTACGAGACTCGCGTGAAGCCGATCACGAGCTCGCCAATCTTCAACGCGGGCACCGAGCGGTTCGTCAGAGACTGGCGGAAGGCGCATGTCACCGTCACTGTCAAGGATTCACGCTTGCGCGAGAACGACGCTGTCCTCGGCACCGTGTTCCTGAAGGTCAGTCAGTTAGCTGGTCGGAGTATTTACAATCGACTGACCTGCGTAACAAAGCTCTCCGAGGTGTTCGTGAATGCATCTGAGGTGACCCGCTGCTACTCGCTCGAAAAGGGCTTGGGTACGGGTCGTATTCGGATCTCGCTTCTTTTCCGTCCCGTTGAGGCGAAGTTGCCTCCGAACCTACTCGGATTCGACACCGGCACGCTCGAGATCCGTGACGTCTCAGTACAGTCTGATCTCGGTGACCTCTCGAAGTGCGAGATCCGCCTGAAGACGACAACCGCCGAAGCCGAGGAGAAGCTCTCTCGCAAGACGGCGGAGCGGCGCGGTGAGAAGCTCGTCTGGTCGCCCGAGGGCGTCTCAAAGCTGCCCGTGCGGCAGCGGTACGCAGCAGCGCTCCTCATCTCTTTCCGCGACGCCTCAGGTTTCAAGACTTCTGGGCGGAAGGCGCTCGGCGTGCTCTGGCTCCGCGATATCGTCGACCGTGCAGAGGGCCCGGTGGAGGTGTCGCTCTGGCGTGCCAAGGACGGCGACTACTCTCGACTCAAGCTCAACTACGTGCCGCCAAACGGCGACCTCTCATACTGGGACAGCGACAAGGAGAAGGTCGAGCGCGTCGGGACAGTCACGCTCGACCTTGCGTTCTGGCCCGGCATCTCGGAGAAGCACCATGAGATGCTGAGCGGGGCAGGCTCGAAGAAGCGTGCGGCCTGGGACGAGTACGACAGGCAGAAGTCGGCTGGCTTCCGCGACTCGATCGGCGAGCTTGCTACGCAGGTCCCGCAGGACCATCAGGCGAGCGAGAGCCACGAGACGCAGGCCCGGGACGGGGAGCAGCAGGCGCCCGAGAAGACCGACGAGACGATGACAGGCGGTCCCGTCAATACGCAGGAGGGCGACGACGAGGACGCGCGGCAGGACGAGGAGGCTCATGGCACGAACACCACGGTCTCTGCGGACGATGTCGAGGTCGAGTCGCAGGCGCAAGTGGACGGCGAGTCAGGCGATGAAGGGCAGGATGGAGAGAGCGACGAGTCGGGGGACGCAGATAGCGGCAAGAAGAAGCGGGGCGTGATTGGGAAGATCAAGGACTGGCGGCAGCATGAGAAGGAGCTCCACCGCGACCACCGCGGCATCATGCAGACCAAGCCGGCACGCACGGCGGAATGGCTGAAGGACAACGTTGAGGAGGGCGCGCATGCTGTGAAGGAGCGCTTCAAGATGAAGGCGCGCCAGCCTGATGTCGAGACGGAAGTTTGAAGCCTCGGAGACGTGAACGAGGGATTGGTCTTACAGCCTTTGGACCCTGGATCTAGTGTATACACCTTCTATGTTCGATACCCTTTCATGTATTAGTAGCAGTCAGCATGTACGGATCAATGGACTGTATGTTGTATACCCCCTTCTGATGATCTATACCTCGTCCCTCGTTGCACGCACTCAGCGTTGTGGTAGGCGTGGCGAACATCGTTACATGGCGGCTGCTCTGCATTGTACCAAAATTGTAGGCACCGATCAAGATTTGTTCGTACATGAAGGACATTCACTTCTTTTCCGCAACTCATATCATCGAGACATCCATGGCTGAGGTTTTTCGCCCGGACACTCCAAGCCGTCGCTCAACCCTTCGCAACATCTGCTGCAAGGAGCCATGTGCCGTAGTACGTGCACTCCTGGGGGTTGACAGGACCGCCGGGCTTGCAGAAGTCGAAGGTCGGGCACCGTACACAGGGTGCCTGCGAGAGGCCGTGCGCCGCGCGTTCTTGCCGCACCGCGCGGTACATGTACGCGCCACCGCCGCCGTAATCGACCTGCATGTCCGCGAAGTCGTGCGAGGGTCCCGCGGCAGGCGAGGACGAGCGCGAGCGCTTCGACTTGGACTTCGCTTTCGACTTCGATTTTGACTTCGACGAGCGCGAGGAGGATTTGGACTTGGAGCGCGAGAGCGAGCGGCGGTCTGCATCCGAGTCCGACTCTGAGCCAGAGTCGGATCCGGACTCGGACTCAGAGCCTGAACCGGAGTCGGACGCGGACGAGGACTCCGTGTCGTACTTGCGCCGCTTCTTGCTCTTACTCTTGCTCTTGCTTTTGCTCCGGCTCTTGCTCTTGCGCCTCTCCTCCTCGTCGCTCATCTCCACGTCCTCGTCGTCGCCCTTGTCCCGCGACCGCTTCTTCCTCTTCCTGTCCCGCCGCCGCTCCCGGTCCTCGTCCTCGCTCGCGCTGCTCACGTCGCGGCTCTTGCGCTTCTTCGCGCGCCGGCGCTTGTCCTTCTCGTCCTCGCTCCCGCTCTCGGACTCCGACTCGGACTCAGAGCCGGAGTCGGACTCGGAGGTGGAGCGGCTCCGCTTGCTGCGCTTCCGTTTCCGCTTGGGCGAGTCGTCGTCGTCGCGCGACTTGCGCTTCCGCCGACGCGAACGCTCACGATCATCGTCGCTCGCCTGAGCACCATTGGGGTCCTCGGACGTGTCCCACATCGTCGCCCCGAAGGCAGGGACCTGCAGATAATCGGGTTCGTCAATTGTCGAAGGAGGGATACGACCACCTGCGGACTTACGCGTTCGACTTCTCCGTCGAGGACGAGCACGTTAAGGAGCATCTCGACGTGTTCGACGCTCAGCTGGGTTTCGGTGATCCGGCTCTTGCTGAGGAAGGTCAGGATTTGCTGTGCCGTGGGGTACGATGGGGCTGCGGAAATGGGGTAGAGCAGTCCGGATGATGATGAGGGGTCTCCACCCTTCTGCTTGGGTGCGCTCTATAGACAGAGTAGCATGTCAAAAACCCGACCAGTCGAGGAAAGCAGAAGGGACAGATACGCACGCGATCGCGAATGAAGCGAAGGCAGGCGCTGCAGAGGAGTTTGATGCACTCAGTATCGAGTTCATTATCAGTGTACCATGGCCCTCCTGTCATCTCGACGGAGGGCTCCAAGTGCGCGAGCATGTAGATCTTGCGTGTCGGGAACTACTTGGGGAGGTATGGAACATCTGCTGAGTCGTGTTCCAACGGCGATGTGACACGAAAGCAGACCTTGACGGACTTTACAGCCTTGATGAGCTGCTTCTGGGTGAGCGACTTGAGACAGCGGTCGATCACGGTTTGGTGGAGTTCCGTCTTCGCCTTGAGGTGTTTCGTCCAAATACCTTCGCGAAGTGTGAGCAAGGGCACACAGATTGGTCACGCAGAGAGATTCACCTTCATTCCCTGCAGCCTGGATGTAACTCAAGATCATAGACTCCTCCCCACTCATGTCCTTCTTGCTGCGACCTCCCCATGAGCAGACGAACCTGGGTAGGGCGCAGTGGACTTACACGTCCAGCTCCTTCTTCATCACAGCACGGAACGATACGGCGCCCTTCGTGTCTTTCATTGCTTTCAGCAAGCCCTGTGGGGACCATCAGGCTTCCGCCCCCTGCATCATTACAAGCACTACTCACTGTGCCCAGCAGGAAGTTCAGCGCGGCGGTACGCGCCGCGGGATCGGGTATGAGAGCCTCGCATTCTTTCTGCGTTAAGGTCTTCTCTGACAATCAGTTTTCACGTTGTCAGTACACGGATCCCGGTCGAGGACTGCGTACCTTCTTAGAGTCGGCGAGGGCAGCCTGGTGCAGCTTCTGCTCGAGCGCGTTGAGCTTTCGCCCGCTCATCTTGGCGTAGCTCCTGCTTCAATTGTCTTTATGGTAGTATATCCGCCTAGTCAGAGTCCGTCCGGTCGTCTTATATCGTACTCCCCGTAGTCAGAGACGAGAGGGTAGAGCTACGTTGATTGGAAGAAGACTAAGTGCAGACTCACAGCGATCGCCGTAAATCCTGCAGATGGGCGCCTACTTCACGCGTTGGGCGCTTCAACTGTGCTCCCCCTTGACTCGGAGTACCGGTGCGACTGCCGGGAGGTCTCTTGAACACAACCAGCGCGACGACGTCCACCCTCTTTTCGAGGTTCTGTTGCTTGCTTGATATCAACAATCAAACCATGAAGCGAGGGAAACTACAGTGCATCATGCAGCTCTGAAAATGCTGCCGCACTACTCCGTAGTTCGATGGCCCTGAAGTTCACTGGCAGTGTGCCACGGTGGTCGTACACCAGCCCAAGTAATGGCCTGCACTACGGGCGTATATAGGAGACCAGGGCGCGGCCGCTCTTGAGCTTCGTGATGTACGTGCACTCACCTGTATATGAGCTGCACTGAATTGACCGACACGCGCAGTCTCCTTAGGATGTGCCGGTCACTGCCTTCTAGCGCCATGGTATCACCAGGACTGTGTTGAGAAGCCTTGTATACCCTATCTACCCCGGTGGCGCGAGTTCTTGCACCTATGTCCCCCCGCATCTGGATATTTTCCTCAAGACCAGTGGTATCCCTGTCGGCCAAGATTCTCGGCTTGAACCTATGCCGTACACAGAGTCGAGGCGCACCAGTGGAATCGAGTTACTCAAAGGACATGCGCTTGCCACACCTTTGGTGACGCTTCTGCAACGACTGCGGCATCTGTGCCTCTGCACGGCCGCCCGCTCGATACACGCCACGAGCGTCTTGGTTCTACGCTCTCATGCTTTTCGATGGGTACAAAAGGTAGGATGTGCCTCAGGAGTTCCTCCAGACTCTACATGGCCGCCTTGCTCTTGACCCTGCTCGTGGCAATCGCCTTGATATGCATCCTTGGGACTTGGCTCAGAAAGGTTCGCGGGCTGCGTGATCGACCGCCGCTACCTCCAGGACCACCGCCTCTTCCTATTGTCGGTAACGCTTTTTCTGTACCTACGACCAAGATGGCCCAAGCCTTCCGCAAAATGAATCAACAATACGGTGCCTTGGGGTTCATTCCCTTTAGCTCGTGCGCAGACTTACCTCATGCTACGCAGGTGACGTCGTGTACCTGGAAGCATTTGGTCAACCCATTGTCCTTCTTGGCACACATGAAGCGGCGGTCGACTTGCTGGAAAAACGGTCCGCAAAGTACTCGGACAGGCCGCGGTCGACGATGGCCGATTTGTGCGTCTCCACCGGGGCCATACGCATATGCCTGCATCGCTCATCATCGGTTTTCCCCAGGACTGGGTGGGACTGGGCCTTGCCAATCATGGCGTACGGGCCGTGGTGGCGTCGGAACCGACGCGCATTCCATGAGTTCTTCAATCAGGCTGCGATCGCGAAGTACCGGCCAATCCAGCTCGATGTCGCCCACCGCTTCCTCCTCCGCCTCCTCAAGGATCCTCAGAACCTCTCCGACCACGTACGATAGTGCGTACCTTGCCCGCTCCTGCTCGTTCTCCGACGCTTCTAACCTAGTGGTATGTCTTATCATATAGTGCGTTCGGCGCAGGTATCGTGCGGATCGCATATGGGATTGATATCGACAAGGAAGACATCCCATACCTGGAGATAGCGACAGAGACAATGGCGACCTTTGGAAAGATATTCGTCCCCGGGAAGTGGCTGGTTGAGACGTTCCCGATATTACGCTTCCTCCCTTCATGGCTCCCGGGAGCCCATTTCAAGCGCCAGGCCCAAGCGTGGTATCCCGTCGTGCAGCGCCTGAGGGATGTTCCATACAACGCAGTCTTGAAGTTCATGGTAGGTCCCGCGTCCGTGGGGATTCTTGCGCTGCGCGTACACTGACTGCTGAGAAAGCGGGAGGGCACGGCACCGCCGTCTATCCTGAACGCGTTGCTTGAACGCACATCCGCTCTGGAGGGCGACGCTAGCGCTTTGGCTGAGGAACTGCAAATAGCCAAGGATATACCTGCCACTGCATACGGAGGTCTGCTGTCGATCCGATTACTGCAGGCTGTATAGCACTCATCATGCCCTTCCGTACTAGGCGGCTCGGACACGGTACAATCTGTCTTGAGCATCACGATGCGAGAGTATGCTCATGATGTTTCCTCGCGATCCTAGATCTACACCACCACCGTGACGTTGTTCTTGGCGATGGCGTCGTATCCGGACGTTCAGAAGAGAGCGCAAGCCGAGCTGGATGCGGTCGTCGGTCCGGACCGTCTGCCCACCTTCGAGGACCAACCCAACCTGCCGTACATTGCCGCGATCATCAAGGAATGCACTCGCTGGCGTGTCGTCCTACCTCTCGGTCTGGTCCACCAGTCGACTGAGGACGATGTCTACCGCGGGTACTCCATACCCAAGGGGACGCACGTCATTCCCAACGCGTGGTATGCTACCGCGTGTTCCTGTCATCTCTTGTTGTACAGTGTCTGAGAGTACGCATTTGCTGTCAGGTCGTACACTCGGGATACTCGTCACTACCCCGACCCTGAGGAGTTCAGGCCCGAGCGATATCTGAAGGATGGCAAGCTCGATCCCACCGTACTCGACCCCGGAGACATCATCTTCGGCTACGGACGCCGGTGAGGGCCCACAACAGTTCTCTCCTGAGCCACGAATCTGACCCGCCCGGAATGTACCCCAGCTCCTGCCCTGGACGCGACATCAGTGGGGCGACGCTCTTCGCGAGTTTTTCCTCTGTGCTGCACGTGTTCACGATTGCCCCCGTACTCGACGAGCGTGGCGTGCCTCGTCCGCTAGAAGGCAGGATGTCGGACGGCGCGATCTCGTGAGTATTGTAGCCTTCCTAGTCTTGTTAGAGCTTACCGGTATGCTCTCACACACAGATTGCCGGAGCCTTTCGAGTGCGACATCAGGCCGAGATCGAAGGAAGCGGAGGCGCTAATACGGGCTGCCAACGGAGGGGTCTTCGGGTCGGGAATGTGAGTCGTGATAGGGAGAGCCCGCCAGGAGAACTCCTGCAGAACTGCGTTGGGATCTCAGAAGTCTCACTGGATGTGGTACAAAAATTCGATCGTCACTGTAGTTTGAGGGATGACAGCGGGCGCCTATTACCGTACAGCTCATCAAGAGAAGCGCCGTGGCTTTCGCCCGTTGTACCTTTTTGGCTTATAACCACTGTGTACGTCCGGTAGCCCTCGCCCCTAATTCAACAACTGGAGCAGCAAGCGATCTTATCCCTAGCGGCTGTTGAAGCTCACAGACTACTAGCACTGCGAGAGTCTGCTGTCGCTCTGAGGCTCGCCGCCTCCGACTGGGCGGGCCCCTGTGGGTATATGCGCTCAGGCCAAACTCTAGAGTCCCCATATACAGGAGCCATGCAATAGAACGGATGCGTTTCAAGCAACCACTCCAGCACATGCCTGGCCAGATTGTCGGTACAGCAAATATCGCATTCGGATACGGACGCCGGTGAGCTGTTCACCTAAGAACCATTGGACTGTGCTAATTGTCGCCCGGGCCCGCATTCAAGAGGGCAGCAGCTGTCGTGGGCGCGATTGCAGCGAAGCAACGCTGTTCGAGATCATCTCTGCAGTGCTACTCTCTCCGAGTGGACTCGGAGATTGGGCTTCCACGAGACGAGTTTGGAACCCTGCCGGGGTGCCCGGGCTCGGAGGACCGTCGAAGTGGTGCATCTACCACTCGAAGACAGTATCACTGATGGTCCTGTCATGAGTGTACTTGACATCGTGACTGACCACCAGGCAGGCTCCCTGAGCATATAAAGTGCACTAACGCTCCGCGTTCACCTCGGTCTATGCCGCTATCTGAACCATATCATTGCATGCTAATATGCCTTGCCAGCGTTGCCCCGACCTCACACAGATGGTAGCCCCTTGCACTATTCTTGCCATCACGCTTCTTTGAAGAACGCACCCAGCGCACAAAAGCCACAAGTAGCGCGCTCCCGCCCGGCAGTAAAGCGAAGCTTAAGCCGGACATTCAAAAGCCGGCCGTCTTCTGTATCGCCTGCAAAACTGACCCGATTACTCAGTCGTCGAGGCCTCTCTGCAGTCGGACGATCGACAAGGCGACCCTTCCACATGGAGTTTGCAGCGGCGTACTCTGCAGTTCACTCCATTCACGTGGAACTTTCAGTCTCGCGTTCATCTGCTTCTGGTCGCGATTGGCCGGACCTTCCTTGACCTCGCAAACGGAGATATTGAAGACGGAGACATTGAAGCCGGTGCGTGCTGCTCTTGAGGCGGCTGAATCGTCCGCAGGTGGAGACCGCCTGAGAAGACCGCCATCTCTTCTGCCGTAAATAGATCAACTTCCTACCATGAACCTTCATGTGCGTTTTCGGGCGTCGGAGTTCGAGTGCGCAGAAAGCTTATAACTTCATACCTTGGCCGAGGACATCGATTGTCGGCTGACTATGGCTTTCCCTCCTGTCTCAGCACTCGTCGTCGTTCTTCTCTGCGTGGTTGTGGTTCTCTTCAGGCGGAGTAGACTCCGGCAACGGTCCCTGCCTTTGCCTCCTGGACCCCGCCCCCTCCCATTCATTGGCAATGTGTTGGATGTCCCTGTCAAGAACATGTGTTCGGCTTTGCGTAGCCTCAACGCTAAATACGGTGTGTGTCATAATTTGCTGGATACCCTGGAGCTGACTCGCGCACTGAATAGGTGAAGTAGTCTATCTCGATGTCCTTGGGCAGTCTATGGTCGTCCTGGGGACACACGAGGCCGCGGTCGAGCTTTTCGAGAAGCGATCCGCGAATTACTCCGATCGGCCTCGCTCGACCATGGCTTGCCTGTGAGTGTTCACATAGCGACGTGTTGTGAGATCTGCCCTCTGCTGAACAGAGTAGCTAACCATCTCACAGCAGTGGGTGGAATTGGGCGCTGCCGGTGATCCCATACGGTCCGTGGTGGCGACGGAACCGTCGCACATTCCACGAGTTCTTCAATCCAGGAGTGGTACCTCAGTATCAGCCTATCCACCTGCAAGCGGCCCGGTCGTTCGTCCTCCGTCTGCTCAACGATCCTGAGAATTATCGTGATCACGTCAGATAGTGAGTCCATGCGTGCGCTGCTCCCTGCAAGAAGCACATACTGATTGTTCTTTCATCGCCAGCGCGTTCGGCTCAACGATCATGCGCATATCGTATGGAATAGACGTCGACAAAGAGAGCACCCCGTATCTCGCCATAGCTGAGGAAGCGGTAGCTATTTTTTCCGACGCGTTCGTACCGGGGAAGTACCTGGTGGAGGTGTTCCCCATCCTTCGCTTCGTCCCGTCATGGTTCCCTGGAGCAGAATTCAAGAGGAAGTGCATGGCATGGACTCGTGTTGTCAACCGGCTACGCAATGCGCCGTGGGAGGCGAGCGTGAGAGCCATGGTATGTTCCTCTCAAACACGACTACGGCAGGTTGCGTTTACTACCCCTATTTCCAGAAAGAAGGCACCGCGCCCCATTCTCTGGTCACTGCCTGCATGGAACGTACCTCCAATCCGACGCAGACTTGCGCTCCCGCTGACGAGGAGGAGATCATCAAGAATACAGCAGCCTCCGCATACGCAGGTGTGCGCGACATGTTCAGTCCTGGCCGTCTGACTGAAGACTTTGATTGACAGGGGGATCTGATACGGTGCGTGTCAGATCAACGTCTGAAGGCTCGGGAGACAGGATATTCACGTGGGGGCTTTCTGCAGACGTCAGCAACCATTCTGACGTTCTTTTTGGCCATGGTGTGCCACCCTGAGGTGCAGAAGAAGGCCCAAGCAGAGCTCGATGCAGTGGTCGGGCCGCATCGCCTTCCGGACTTCGACGACCAGGATTCGCTCCCGTACGTTGCTGCGATCATCAAGGAATGTGTGCGGTGGGGTGCCGTAGTACCGCTCGGGCTCGTGCACCGCTCTCTCGAAGACGACGAGTACCGCGGGTACCTCATACCCGGGGGCACTAACGTAGTGCCTAACGCGTGGTGAGTCCTGAGAGTGACTGCCTCCGAGTTCGATTGAGGGACGAGCGTCGGCCACTCTGACAATTCTATCCAGGGCATATACTCGCGATCCACGCCATTACCCGAACCCCGAGGACTTCATCCCGGAGCGGTATCTGAGAGACGGGAAGCTCAACCCCAAGGTTCAGGATCCAGGCGACATTGTCTTCGGCTACGGGCGTCGGTAAGCAGTTGTATTCAAATCACGCTCTAGCGACATCACCCATGTCCGTATGATGGCAGTGTCTGCCCCGGACGCCATTTCGCAGAGGCAGCTCTCTTCGCTATCGTGTCTTCCGTTCTTCATACACTCGACCTCAGTCCCGGGCGGGACAAGGACGGTAAACCTATTCCGATAGAGGAGAAGATGACAGACGGCCCCCTCCTTTCGTGAGTAGCTCGACCGCATCCTTGACCGTGGCTTAACGCGTTCTCTGTTTGCATGGCAGGTTTCCTGTGCCATTTGCTTGCGAGTTTAGGCCACGTTCAAGTGAAGTTGCGGCTCTGGTCCATGCAGCGAACGAGCAGTGAAGTAGTCCCGTCCCCCCAGGTGCCGCGGTACCGGCGCGGCGAGACCCAAGGCTGAATCGTATACCGAGTTCTTCCGTACGTCTGCATTGCCAACTATGATCAGTCGTCTACCTGGCTTTTTATAGATGCCCATGAGACATCTCGCTGGCGACGTGGCTCACGAAATGGTAGCAAGTATCTGCGCCTCACAATTCTGACACCTGCTTCCATCAATCGGGTTTGGCCGTCCACGACAGTTCGGACTCTCCCGAGGCATCTATGACGTGCATCCAAGACATCTATGCGGGTTACGGATTCGCGAGTGGGGAGGTTTGACAGCGTTAGCTCAAGATAGGCATGGTTGGACGGTGATACATGTTGTCTTCCTCCCGTCTTCCTCCAGTGCCCTCATCGGGGATACGACCTCGTACGCTCTGTCATGCACATCCGTAGGTCGAGGTATCTGTTGGCACGATGTTGCCGAAATACGGAATCGGAACCTTGTCCCGCCCCAGTGATCCCACGCCGGAGTCCCGGTCTGAGACGTGGTCCTCTGCCCACAATGGGGCACTACGAGCGTGCGCCGGTGAACACCCGCCTTCGGATGATCAAGGCATGCGCTCATCCCGGGACCTCTTGCCGTCATCCCGAGTACTTGGTGAGCAGCCTCTCGCCCATCATACACGAGTGGAAATGACTCATCTGCGCCCAGACGTGTCGCGATGTGTTAGTATATCGGATGCGCAGCGCAACGCCGGACTGGACCCGAATTCATTCCTTTGGCTCATGTTCGGTACCCTTCGTAGCGTCGGTGAGAAGATCAGTCCTCCGAGTCGACACAAAAGCCTGCTGCCAGTGATAGTGTTACAAGACTTCCAAGTCCTCGACAACGACCAAACCCTTGAATACGATGAGATCCATGGTGTGAGGCTGACCGCCACCGTGCTCTCCTCCCGCTGTGATCTCACCGGTACCGATGCTGGCGGCGGCTGCAATGCATCTTGCCCTCCGAGGGCGCCGCGGACAGCGCCGCAGTTTGCGATTCAATAGACGCTCAAAAACTCCCATCAGAAGCAATGCGCCCACAAACGAAGCACTTCTCTGCTCCGCCCAGCCATACGCCGCGCGCGGCCTCATCCCACAAAGCATATCTTGAGCTGGGTAGGTCCTCACCACTTGCATCGCCCTGAGAGTGCTTATAGCTTCCTACATCAAGTCCAATGCTCTATGAGACGAGCAATGTGCGACCTTGAAGAGCAGCACTGGAGCTTTGCAAGTCGAATCGGAGCCGCGACAGCCGCCTGGCTGACCAATTTGTAGATGCTCATCCTTTCATACGAAGTCGGGGGTTCACTTAGCGAAGGCCTCCTGGGAGACTCGATCCTCTCCTGGTCGTGGCGGCCGGGAATACCTGGCTGGTGTCCGGTAACGAGCAGCGAAGATCCCCTTCTAGGCTATGTCCTACCAATGTAGGTCCGTTCTATAGTCATCCACTTCGAGTCTGGGAAAGCCGACCTGTACATGTGTGCAGCCCGCGGCATCTTCCGCTACACGAAGCAGGACAGGCCCCATCACTTCTTGGCGGCCGCCCCGCAAGGGCCATGGGCCAGCCTACCGTCGCGCGCCAATGGGAGGCAGCGTATAAGTACGTCGCCCCCTCGTGTCCTGGGAAATTCCTGCCCTTCCCATTTCCCAAGGCGAATCCTGCTGTTCACTCGGAGCCTGGAGGCGGCGTTCCACTACAGCAGTCGCCCAGAAACCTGCAACATGTCGACAAGTGTCCTCTCCAGTCTTTCGGATGCGATTTCCATCACCCTTCCGTGGTCATTGTTGGTGCTCGCCGTACTCGTCATCGGGATTGTGAGGTACGAACAGCGTCGCCGCTCGCATGCTCTGCGAGGCCTTCGCCTCCCGCCGGGCCCGAAACCTCTGCCCATCATTGGTAATGCACTCGATATTCCCACAACGATGATGGGACAAAAGTTCGGCGAAATGTCCAAGCAATACGGTATGTCTAGCTCAAATTGAAGCCCGTAGTGTGCGGATGTATGGGAAGGTGCTAACCTGTGTGTCCAGGTGACGTTCTGTATCTCGATGCATTTGGTCAGCCCATGATCATTCTGGGCTCGCATGAGGCCGCAAATGAGCTACTAGAGAAGCGTTCTGCGAACTATTCGGATAGAATGCCTTCAGTTATGAGGCTGATGTGCGTATGCGTGCCCTCTGTGTCTGCTCCTGCGTTCGCTTCTAATGCAACTGCTACAGCGCAGGGTGGGAATGGACGTTCGTGCTCATGCCTTACGGCCAGGCTTGGCGCAGGCGCCGAAAGGAGATGCACCAGTTCTTGCACCCCGGCGCTGTCGTCCAGTATCGACCCCTTCAACAGAAGGAGACTCTGAAGTTCCTGCGCCGACTGCTCGCTCAGCCAGACGCATTCCTGTACCATGTCCGGCAGTGAGTGCATCCGGGTGACTCGTTTGCTTCCGGGCTCTCATCGGTGCCTCGCCGCAGCTCCTTCGCGTCCACGATCATGCAGGTCTCCTACGGCATCGAGATCGCCGAAGAAAACGATCCATACGTCACTGCTGTCGAAGAAGGCGTCGCGACGTTCAATGAGGCACTCGTGCCTGGCGCATTCCTGGTGGAGACGTTCCCAATCCTGCAGTACATTCCTAGCTGGTTTCCCGGCGGGGGCTTCAAGCGCAAGGCCGCGAAGTGGCAGAAAATTGCCCATAACATGCGTGACGCACCGTTCGAGAAGACGCTTGAAGCTATCGTGAGTAGCCCCGTTCCTCACTGAGATATCGCTGCTAAGACCCACCGTCGCCTTGCAGAGGGAAGGAACTGCTCAACCCTCGATTGCGGCGAAGCTCATGGAGCACGCACCGAAGAAGGAAGGTGCGGAGTTTGAGCACGAGAAGATCATCGCCCGAGATGTCTCTGCGCTAGCCTATGCTGGTATGCCGTTATCCCGCTAGACCCATCGAATGACTGACTCGTATCAACGCCCCTCTCTACCAGCCGGTGCAGACACGGTCAGTGTGTTTCCGTTCTGAGCTGACCGCCTGCATATTCACGTCATATGCTGCAGACGATCTCCACAGTGCAAACCTTCTTTATGGCTATGACATGCTACCCCGAAGTACAGAAGAAGGCACAGAAGGAGCTCGACACCGTCGTTGGTCAGAACCGTCTCCCCACCTTCGAGGACCGCGACTCGCTGCCCTACATCAATGCAGTGGCTAAGGAGTGCCTGCGCTGGCAGTCGGTGGTTCCGCTGGGCATTCCGCATCGGTCACTGGCCGACGACGAATACAAGGGCTACTTCATACCGGCAGGCTCTGCCGTAATAGCCAACCTATGGTGTGTAAGTCGAGCGGCATCATGACGGTCCGCTGAGCGCGCTGTAGGGCATTCTCTCGCGATTCCCGCGTATATCCCGACCCGGAGCGCTTCATCCCAGAACGATTCCTTAAGGACGGAAAGATAGACCCCGCTGTGCAAGATCCAAATACCATCGTGTTTGGATACGGCCGTAGGTTGGTAGCAGATCATCAGCATCGCCCTACCTTCACCGATCAGAGTGAACTGATAGAACATCCAAAGGATATGCCCCGGGAAGCATTTCGCCGAAGCGTCGCTGTTCCTCATGGTCGCCTCCATCCTGCACACATTCTCCATCGAGCAAGCCCTTGACGAACAGGGGAAGCCCATCCAACCGGAAGCCAAGATGACTTACGGCGTGATCTCGTGAGTTAGATACGGCGAATGTCCTTCGTATGCTTCCCGCTGACCGCTGGGTAGGTATCCGGTTCCCTTCCCTTGTAGCATCAAGCCGCGATCAGCCACAGCCGTGTCGCTCATACAGCAAGGACTCAAGGAGCACAGCTGAGTCTGAGAGATCTTGCTATAGCTATCTGAGTTCAGTGCGACGAGACTGCTCGCCTCTGATTGGAACAAGACCACGAGTTCAGAGTATCGTGGTGTAGTAATAACGGGTAGATTGATGTCTTTGGCAAGAATGCTCTCACATAGCATGTCTGTGCTACTCGCGCGAAGTGCCATCGTTGTCCATGTTTTGGCTGCCTGGAGAGAGGATATCCTCCAACGGCAGTTGTAGGAAAGAGGTTCTACTCCAAACCGTCTATCGTCGCCTCTGGCCCGAATACCCTCTTGATATGCTCTTCAGCTCTTCTGCGAAACTCGGTGATGTGCCTAGCCCGCTTGTCTCCGCTTTCGTCCTTGAACTTATCGAGGCAGAACTTCCGCAGCTCCTCAGCCTGGGACGTTGGACATCAGTCAACAGCAAAGAAAGTACCATGCCCGAGCACTCACTTCGGTCGGGAAACCTCCGTACAGCTCCACCAGCGTATCGACTAATCCCTTCTCGGAGGACAGGCTCTGCTTCCCTAGCGCTTCGCACAGCGTGTCGATTGCCTGGGACGGCTCTTCCAAAAGCTGATGAGCTTTGGCCTTGCGATAGTACCTACATGGCACCATAACGGGCGGTGAGCGCGTATCGGAGAGGAGTTGAAAATGCACGTACGCTTTTCCGTACTCAGCATCGTGCCATATAGCGTCATCGGCGTCTTTCAATGCCTTGCGTGCATCCTGCCCGTCACCTGGGAGCAGCCACGACGCAGCGCGGTTGGAGAAGCACACAGCCAGCATCGTCTTGATTTTCTTGGTCTCTTCATCGGTCGGGCTCTGTCCCCATGCGTCCCGAAGCGACTCGATCGCCTCTGTGTAGTGATTCACAGCCCCTGCACGGTCTTTACGTGCGATGGCTTGGTTGCCAAGCGCTTTCTCCGACTCAGCATTCCGCAGGCCCTTCGCGATTCCTTCCAGGTTCATCGCATGGATGCCGCTCGCGACCTCATCCTCTTCCTCCCTGAAGCCGCGTCAATGCTGGAGCTCGAGTGAGGTACTGGGATTGTCACTCACGCGGTCTCTAGTCGCCAGGTGAACGGTTTAGGCAGAGAATCCAGGAAGGGCCGCAGAGCATCTACGTGCACGCTGAGCTTCCGCGCGATCAGGAGGAGAGATGGCAGTGCGGGTCTCAGTGGAGGCACTGGAGTTGCGATTGCTTTCTTGATAGAGCTAGGCACAATACGCAGTCAGGAGGGTCGATGGCTTTGGGACGTAGACGCATACCGGAGAATAAAGTCGGAGGAAGGTAAGCCAGGCTCTGGATTCAAAACTCCAGCTCTGTAGGAATTCCTGTCGTCATCTGTGCCAGGATAGGTCAAACACTGTCTTAAATGTGGTGCGAGTCTATGCGCACATATTATGATCTGGAACGCAGGTTCGCTGCCAGGGAAGTACTCGTCCTCAAAGCGTCCATTGCGATCCTGGAAACCCGTATGCAGCATCTGCACCACCCAGAAGGAGTCCTTCTTTACGGGTACGGAGGTGTAGTCGAATGTCGCGATGTCAACCTCCCTCGATGCATCTGCATTGCTGACAGCATTCATCAGGGCTTCGACCGTGCTAGGATCCTGGGTGGCAAGATGCCGCATGATGTCGTCCAAACTCGACGTGCTCCCGCGTGGCTTATACCCCGAGAGCACTTGCTAGACGAGGTGCGACGGGTGGTAATAGATGTGAGCACGCGTCCCTCGTCGAACCTGGTGAGCTTCACCTGGAACATCTCCATAACTTCTGGGTTCATCCCATTCGGCGTCGGCTTCTTCGGCGGCATTCTTGCTCGACTGCAAAGGGCCGCTCTATCTAACGCCTTCAAGAGCTTGTGATAGTCCTCCACAAAATCAGTCTTTTTGTCGTAAGTATGGTGTGAAGCGACGCTTACTACTCGTCGTTTTTCCTGTTCGAGCGGCTCGAAACTCTAAGCGCTCTGGTCAATCGTTAGGTGAAGTTGTTCATTGCTCGAGACACGTACTGCGCGATGTCGTTAGGTTCTACCACTTGAAACAACTTGTAGAGGTTGTCAGTGCAAAGATCCAGTGACAATAGTGCTACTGTACATCCTACTAATCTGCTGCCAGCCCGATTGGAATCTCAGATTGCGAGTCAAGCGCCTGCGAGCATAGCACCCATGCTCAACACCCCCCGGCTATGGTTTTACTTGTCGGACAGTGTACGCTCCCGAACCTGAAGTCGTATCGCTAAGTGCAGAAGAGAATTCTATCTGAAGAGGGAGACGCAATCTCAGACAATCACTAGTTCACAAAGGGGGAAACTATCCAAGAGCTGCGCCGCGAGAACAACTACTGAACGCATGCCCTTGTGTATACATGCAGCATCGACCGTACTAGAACATATCACCATATACGTACTGAGGAGACGTTTCGACAAGCAGACGCAGACAGAAGTATTGTACAAGCTCGCGTCGGAACTGGGCATGGAGACATACACGGGCGAGCAAATAGACATGACGGCAACATATCACGATAGCATGCAGACTGGATTCGAGTGCGGACTCCTGGGAACAGTACAATATGCCGCGGTAGGGGAAAGATACATAGACACAGTAACACATCGGCCGAGACCAAAAACCCACGAGGAAGCACAGCTGCCATAGGAAGAGTCCGCCTCCAACGAGGTGCGCGTACGAGCGCAGCGTGACGGGCAAGGCAAGTGCGCGTCAGCGTCAGGGTATACGTCGCGTGGGTTCATCCGGAGGAACTTGTTTTCATTCGGCTGCAGCAACGAGCGCTCGACTTTGGAGAGCAAGCGTCGCAAGCTGTTGGCGAAGGAGGTTCCGAGTCAAGGACGAACACAGCCGATGCTGGGGTGGTCACTGAAGACACGTCTATAGAGAGATTACGCCCGTCGACGAGGATTTCACTCAGCCAGCGTTATTCCACATCTGAGCCATAGAAGACAGCGGGGGATACGCGACGTGTTGGACGCCATTTGCTCTAGGATCGAGATGGTACGGGACGGCGCGATCGTGGTACCCTGGCGCGTCCTGGGGTAGATATGCAGGATCCAACTTGCGGGAATAGATAGGATCGGCGTATGCGGCCGGCACGCCAGTGCTGTAAGGCACATTCCCTTGCTCGGTGAGCGCAGGATAAGAGCCGAAGCCGTCGGGCAAGGACGGCTGGCTCTGACTCTGGCTCTGGCTGGACGCGAACGGCTGAGGGGTCAAACCGGAGGGGAGCAGTTGCGAGCGCCCGATTGACAGAGATTGCACGCGTTGGTGGGCGTGTGTATGGCCTAGAGGCGGCACGTCATTGTACGAGCGCGTCGAGCCCAGAGGGACCGGCGCTTGACCTAAGCCGAGCGGGGACTGCAGGGGGTACGCCGGCGGATGGGGGATCCGCGTATGACTTTGTGGATGGAATGGCTGATAGGGAGGGCCACTCGAGGTACCCGCAGCACCTGGAAAGCCGAGTCCGTCGCTTTCTTTAGAGGACCATATGGACGGGCTGCCTCCCAGAGGGTTTGACCCAAAGAGCATGTGCGCAGAGGGTGCAGACGCTTGACGAGTGTGTAACGAACGCGTGAGGTCACCCTTGGGCGGACTGCGATGTAAGACATTCGCTAGAAGATCTTGAGCGGTGGTCAAGGTCGGAGGCAGTGCCAGCGAGGGTGTATTGTCCGTGCTACGCTTGGGTACGAAAGTCGGAGACTGCGAAGGTGCGCGACCAGAGCTCAGGGCAGGGAGGACTGGGCTGGCGACAAGAGGACCAGGAGGGGACGACGCAGGCAGAGGTCCTTTTGCAGGAACAGCAGACACGATGGCGGGATCGTGGGGGATAGGCGGCGGCGCAGGAGCAGGAGAGGGAACAGAAGGAGGCGCAGGCGCAGGGAGGGGGACAGTCGCCGGAGCGGGTGCTGGAGCAGGTCTGAAAGCGGGTCAGCCCGTAGCGATTAGAGCGGCAAGTGGTTCACAAACCCAGGTTCCCAAACGATCTCGTCCTCTTCAGAGTCCTCGCCCAACACGTGACGAAAAGCAGCTTCGATCAGATCATCCTCGGTACGGGTAATATCCGTCATATTGTCTTCCTCTGGCTCTACGCTTTGCGGCTCGTAGGGATGAGGAACAACCTTTGGCTGCTCCTTCAGCGGCTGCGGCTGCCTAGGAGGATCCTGGTTGGGAGGTGGAGGAGCGCGAGCCGAAGAGCGTCGCCTCTGTGCTGCGGGGGGACGCCGATGAGCAGCGGCCTCGTTCTCCCCCTCCAGGAAGAAGCGGCCGTTGGATACGTTCACCGGACAGATCTGCGGGAACGATGTCAGGATGAGCGACGACGTACGGTGACGCGTTGACTAACCTCATCGCGTGCAAGAACCATTGCGTCTGCCAGCAGGTCTGCGATACGCATGAGCTGTTCCTCGTTTGGGTGCACCTGCTCCGACCGCAGAACCTTGACTGCAGAGGTTGTACCATTGCGATCGTCCTTGGAAGCATCCTTCGACGCGGCAGCGGAGCCGATGACTTCACTAGGTATGAACTTCTTTAGCGGCAGGAAGCCGGCCATCTCGACGTCCTCGTCGAAGGTGGTTGCGTCCTTTGGCAATCTGTCCTGCGGGAAGACTCGCCATAGGGCTGTCGAGAACTGAGCGTACGTCCGCCAGAACTCTGGAAGGCTAGTCATGCTGACAGCGACCGGGATGCTGCTCGACCGGCGGTCGTTGTCTCGTCTTCGGTCACGGCCCTTCGATTTGGAGGGTATCGAGGTCGTCTCAGGAACATTGCCGCTAGCAGCGAGCTGTTGCCAGCCCTGCGCAAGATATCGCAGATTCGCTCGAAGCCATTTGCTGCCTATCCTGAGGGCTTGCAAGGTCCTCCGGAACTCTGCGGTGATGCGCTGCGCAAGGTCATGCTCTCCGGCATCTTCGGGCGGCGCCTCGGCGATCTGCACGATACCAACCTCAAGGAGGACTCGGTGCATCGTGAGGAGGTGGTTAACGATCGAACTCTCTATGGCCGCCGATGCTGCTGCCGGCATATTCCTCCGGTGGCCGCCACCCGAAGAGTTTCGGAACATACGATGCTTCCACAGCGCTCCTTGAGCGAGAATGAGAGCCTTCAATATGGTGTCTGCAGGAAGAACGCGATCCGAGACAAGAGCTTTGAATTCTTCTGCAACTTTCTGAGGAAGATTGGGGGCGATCATCTGCGCACTGATTGCCCTCAGTCAGCACACATGTAGTAGCCGTTGCATGTTAAGGGACCTACTCGTCGGGGGACCCCCGCCACAGTGCATGGAGGACAATCAACTTCTCCTTGAACGCCTCCACTCGCAGACGTGGAGCCATCGACGGGGCGTCGCCGCGTGCCTGCTCTTTCTCCCGTTCCTTCTCTTTCTTCGCGCCCCTTGACTTCCACGCCTCCAAAGCCTTAGTGAGAACGGTCCCCAGATTGTCCGCGGCCATGTCATAGGGAGATCGAACACACAGCGCGCGGTAGTAATGCACTAACGAACCGAATGTGTCCTTCTGATACGACGCAAGGATGGCCATCTGGTGCGCAGGGTTCCCGTCTTGTGGTAAAAGAAGGCGCGCCTGTTGATAGCACAGCTGAGCCTTATGGTAATCGCGCATGCGCGCCATGAGAGGAGGTGCGCCGTTCGGCGGTGCTGTACCACCCTTCCTCCCACGGCCGCCCTTCTGGTTGCCGGGAATCACCGCGGGGGGTCCATCTTCATGCCCAGCGCGCGGTCGTCCCCCGGCCTCGTTGTACTGCTCCTTATAGCGCTCAATGTCGCCGAGACATACAAGCGCTTTGCTGAGCATGGCCATACTACTCTCACGCTGCTCGCGAGTGGTGGGGGTGAGCGTTGGGGCGGCAGCATCGAGATCAGCGTCGGAAGGAAATTGGAAGTGATTGCGCTTGGGAGGGGCACCTTCCGCGGGGCTGTCGTCCTCGGTGCGGATACCAAGCTCGGCGAGAACGGGCTGAGCCTCGTCTAACTGGAAGATCCGGCGGATGCGCACGATCAACTGGATCCAGAACTTCTCCTCGTCGGCCAGGTACTGGCGGAAGCGTTGCAGCAGCTTGCGGTACTCGACGACGCCGTGGCCGCCGCTCTGGCGCGACTGCTGCTGTCCTCCCTGCTGTCCTTGTGCTTGCTGCTGCTGTTGCTGCTGCTGCTGACGAGAGCTGCCGTGTATGGCGCGGTCCAGAGCGGAGATGCGCTGTTTGTAGAGCGAGATGAACGCGTATGATGTCTGAATCCAGAGCAGATTCTCCGCGTCCTTGGATTCCGGGGCGTACGGGTGCAACAAGAGCAGACGCAGACCGATTCGCCGCATCCTGAAGAATGTGAGCGGAGCCCGACGCTATAGTCAGCACCGACACATACTGCTTCCGCGTGAAGTCCATTTCTCTATCCCATGGTTCCTTCGTCTTCAGCGAATCCTTGAATGTATGCAGGAGGCTCTTGGCCTCCCTAGCCACCGCTGGTTGAGTGCACGATCGAAGCTCCCGCGGCTTGCCAAGAACATACCTAAGTAGGTTTGCGGGTTCTTCGGACATGGTGGAAAGGGAACAAATGCATATTTATCCAGCAAAAGCGTGGAAAGTCATTGTGGGTTGTGGCCGTGGTGGACGTTGAGGTCAAGAGGTGGTGGAAGAACCCGGGCGTCAGTCAATCAGGACTCAGCGGCATGAGCGCTCAAGCTGCCGCAGGCTGCAGCTGAACGTTCCAGACCGCCACCGTCAGGGCTGGGTGTGCAGCACGGCGACAACAACATGAATGATAGGACAAAAGCTAATGTTTGTGCACGAGAGGTGTTTGAAATAGATGTTGTACATGAGAATCCTAGCCAAGAATTGCACGACGTAACAAGAAAGCAACAACAAGATCTATCCGGAACCCTACTCCAGGAGCGGCAAGGGATGTCGCAGTGGCAAGACCACAGTGAACAATCCTGCAGAGCAATAGCGCCTAGTCCTCCTCGTCATCATGGCCGTCCGCACGGAAGAGGGCGACGAGGTCGTCGATGCCGAGGCGCATGTTCTTGTACTTGTCGCCGGACAACGCGGCGGCGGCAAGCGCCCGCTTCTTCTCCTGCAACTGCGCACGATCTCAGGAACTGCAGCTGAAATATTCAAGAACAGCTAGCTCACCTCGAGGATACGTTGCTCGACGGTGTCCGGGACGCAGAGCTTGTGAATGTTCACGGCACGCTTCTGCCCGAAGCGGTGGGCACGATCAAACGCCTGATCCTCGAGAGCAGGGTTCCACCATGGGTCGACGAGGATGACGTTGTTGCAGCAGGTCAAGTTCAGACCCGTGCTGCCAGCCTTGAACGAGATGAGAATGACCCGCGTGGACGCGTTCTCGTCGATCTTCTTCAGCGCCTCATCTCGCTGGACCTTGTTCATCTTGCCGTCGTCTATGTCCGGTACGTGTGCTCTTTCAAAATCACTGATACAGAGAAGATGGACAAGGGTACTCACAGCGAACGAACTTGATCCGCGCCTGGCGCAAGAACGGCTCGATCAGGTCAAGCATCGTCGTGAACTGGGAGAAAATGATCGTCTTCTCGCCCTCGCCGCGGTCGTCGATCTGACGAAGAATCTCCATGATCTTGCGCGTCTTCGACGAGTGCGGAGGAAGATCCGATGTAGGGTCTGCGAGCTTGCGCTTTGCAGCCTTGTAGATGTCTTCGCAATCCACGCAGACATCGTCCTTCCAGGTGTTGCGCGAAGTCAACGGGCTTTGGCACACCTGGCACGACTTGCTGCCGATGGACATGCCTCCGAGCATCGCGGCCAGCTCGTCGCCGTCATCGTCCTCATTCTCGTTCTGGCTCGCGCTCTTTGGTTCGAGTGCCTGCGCATCCTTCTTGTAATCCTCAGAAATCAGACCGGGATGGTTGCAAGCTGAGTGGTACCGAGTCCTCAGTCGCCCACTCCCGCCCGGTAGGACAAAGCTGGCTCACCTTGGCGCATGCGGAGAAGCAAAGTGAGCACGTGCGTGTATGCCTTGTTGATGTCACCCTGCTGGAGCTTCTCGAGGCTGCTCTGCACCTTCTGCTCGACCGAAAGATAGAACGCGCGCTCGTCGTCATCAAACTCGCAGTCCACAACTTGCACCAGTCGATCCGGTAGCTGGAGGATTGGCTTCCCGTTGACGAGCGTCGTCTTCGTTCGACGCAGCATGATCTTTTGCAGGACGACCTGGGGCTACCTCAGCATCGACAGACGACCTTTTCATGTATCACAACATACCTGAAGACGCTTGAGAGCGCGAACGGGCTTGCCCGCCTTGACGGGCTTAGCGATAGAAGAGTTGAAGGTAGGCCAGTCGTTGAGTGGGCTGATGCGCAGGAACTTGATCAAGGAGTAGATTTCCTCGACGTTGTTCTGCCTGTATTCCGGTGAGTATTCATGTTAAGTAGGTGCGCGGTACAACATACATAGGAGTGCCGGTCAAGCACCACCGGAACTTCGAGTCAAGTGCGCAGCAGGCGATGGCCGACTTTGTGTTGCGATTCTTGATGTTGTGCGCCTCGTCTGTGCAGGTAATAGCGATGAGCATGGGTCTTTGGACAGACCGCACGAACATACCAAGCACCACGCGCCACCACTTCACTCTAAACAAGGCATCCTTCACCTTACCCCTCCTGGACGGAGCCTTGATGCGCTTCGCAGTGGTATCCGAATCCGAGTCGTCCGAGTCTGACTTCTTCCCTTTCTTACTCTTGGGTTTGGACTCGTCCTTGCCCTGGTTGTAAGCGCCATACTCCGAGGTCACCACGGAGTACGAGGTCACGACAATGTGGGCGCGCTCGAGTTCGTACGGGTCTATAGCCAGGTTACTTGACTGGTAGATGAACAGAGGACCGGTACTTACCACTTGTCCGACTGGCACCATGGTGCTGTACAACACGGAGCCCGGATGTGTACTTCTTGACTTCGCTTTCCCACTGCGACATCAGCGAGATCGGACATACAACCCTGCAAGAGAAAACCTTGAGCGACAGCACTGAAGTCGATACTACGACAAGCGTACAGTGTAGTAGCGGAATATCCAGCCGCCTTGTCCTTCTTTGTGGGGCGCCCCTCCACCACGCGGGTCAAGGTTGAGATCGTCTTCCCTAGACTGATCCGGGCTCAGTACAAGCATTGGTCATGAAGAGCTTTGCTCACCCCATATCGTCTGCGAGGATCCCGCCAGTCTTCTTCCCCGACTCGCGCTCAGCCATCCACTTACGGCTCTTGATCTGATGAGGCAGGAGAGTGATGCCTTCACGGAAGCCTTCGACGATCGCATCCTCGGGAACAAAGTCCACGTCGCCGTCGTTGTAGCCTTCATGGACGAAGTCTCGCAGAGCCTTCTCCGTATCGGCTAGTGTCATGGGTCGGTCATCGACGGGACCTATCCGGTCGATATCAATGGTTTCTTGCTCGAGATGCGCATATGCAGGAGGTCGCGGCGCGGCGCGGGGTATATCTTTGTTGGTAGGTATATGGATCGGCACGGGAGCTTTGGCACCGAACGCCGGCTGCGATTGATGAGGAGGTTGCTGCATCTGGCGTGCACTATTCTGAGGCTGGGGGCGAAGAGGTCTATTGACAGGATCGCGCCGTGAGTGGATAGAAGCCCTTCAAGCTTGTTGCAGACTCACACTACTGCACGAACGTCGTCCTCCGAGTCAGACGAAATCTCAATTGGCGCTTGCCGGATTGTCCTCAGGTTCTGAGGAGAGTCGTTGGAAGAGACACTCTGGAGGAGCACTTAGAACACGCGCGCGACCGAGCGATACGGAACTCACGATGATAGACTGTGGGCTAGGAGGATAGAGCTGTCTTGAAGGACCGGTCGTTCCACCGCTTTGCCTTGCAGGGAGGCTTGCCGGACTCGGTCTGGAGGACGAAGCGACAGACGATGCTCGCGAGGTTGTCGCAGAAGCCTGCTTGGCTTGTCTGCCCAGAGGAATAAGGTCGGGATAGAGCGCAGAATTCTGCGCGAGCTGCCGCCGCCTATATATGCGTTGTCAGTGTGATGCTCGAAACACTCCGCCGCATTGACCAGAGGAGACGTAAAAGGGTATGCTAGTACGCCCTTTTGACGGACGTGCCGGCAGGGCATCCAGCACGTTCATGGTAGCCGAAGACCATGCCTTCGCGTCGACATCCAGCAGCCATACTGGGCATTGCCGGACTCATTATTTGCTTGCGCCCTGCGACATCCACGGAGTGCCGCTGGTGCTGCAGCTCCCGACCCTGATACTCATTACTACACGAGGTCGGGTGGCTAAGCACGCCCGCGACGCGTCTGGCGCGTCCTATCCCGACGGACCGAACGGAGAACGTCTACTCACTTTTCTTCCATCTCAGCCAAAGTAATCTACCGTAGAATGTATATGCAATGCGAGACTCTTCGAGCAAGACGGTGCAGCGGGGGAGAAGATGAGAGTTGTGGTCAAGTTGAACAAGGAGTGCCGTCATGAATAGGCGCCCATTAATTAGCTCGCGCCCCCATCACGTGACCGAGACAATGAACTGCAAACGCGTCGACGACAGGTGCCTCGAGGTTTCGACACGCGACGCTGCGCTCCTCCGTCGACAAAGAACGATCCCAGTTCATGAACAATGTGCTAACCAGAGATCAACAGTTACCATGGGAGCGTGTCAGAGGGACATGGACGTCTCCTGTAATCTCCAGACGACAAGGGCACAGAGGGTACATGACAATGTTTTACGTCCTGGTGCGGATACAAAGTAGGCAGGGCGACAGCCATGAGACTGGCGTCCAAGTTAGCTCTCCTCTTCATCCGACTCGTCCTTTGCAAGCCTGCTGAGCAGAGAACCATCGAATGCACCTGCACGTCGAAGAGTCAATATGCAAGGAAGGAGAGCGAGCTGCGCTAGTACGTACGTCCCACTGAAGCGCTGTGCCGTCCTCGATATGCGGCGAGAGGAGATGCAGGGGAGCCTTGAAGAGAGATGGAGGAAGCGAAGGACGCGTCGGGTGGTGACGAGAGCGAAGAGGGTATCGTGTAATTTATTGTGCGCGAAGGCGTAGACACGGGGGATGGTGCATATGATGAGAAGGATTTCTGTCTCTGTGGACTCGACTGTAGCAACATCAGCAACCCGCCTCCATCTCACGGAGGTACACTCACGTTCGGAGTGATCCCGGAGAGACGCCACTGACGGGAAGGAGGGGACAGAGGCGTGTTCCTTGCTGCCGACTTCGCTGGAGAAGGCGGAGGTGGCGGAGGTACGCGAGGGTACTTCAGCGCATACGCCGCTTGCAGTATGTTGAGCAGAAGAATAGCAACAAGTGCGAGCTCTGCCATAGGAGGTGTGAGCAATCGGCCAGACACAGCAGGAACAGCTAGGACGCGCACCGGCAGCACAAAGGTAGTAGTATGGCGCACTGACTTGTCTGCGTTGCCACACCACGTCGAACGCTCTCCAAAAAGATGGGACAGGCAAGAGATTCGACAGCACCGCAAAACCGACAAGGCCCACCACGTTGGTGCGTAGCCTCGCGATCGCTTCGCTTCGCAGGGGCTTGAACCAGTCGAGGACGGACGTGCTAGAGGTCGAGGAGGCTGCAGCTATCGCCATTCTGGCTTGCTGAGACATTACAGAAGGAAGATAGTAAATCGCAGGTTTATGACACTGTAGAGACGCGTTCGACGAGAAGTGTAAGAGGAGTCGGAAATGCTGCACGCTGTGGTCTTTGCACGAGGTGGATGTCGCGACGGTAAACGCGAAACGCCCGTGAGTCCCCTGCAACGTTTCGTCACGTGCTGGAACGCGCCAGCGCTCATTCCTCCGAGTCTCTGAAAATCTGGGAACGCCAGGAGACGTACTAGTTCTCCTCTAATCGTCACTGTCCATTGCTGCAAGCCATTATGGTGTCCGATACGGAGAATCTGCTGCTTGGTTGACCTTGTTGGCTATATATTGCGTAGATCACTGTCCATGAACGGGGATCAATGGTACCCTACTCGATGCCATACTAGACGATATGATCGCACCCATCCCAACATACTGGCGTCCTATAGCCCCAGAGAAGCCTATCCGCAGTAAAGCGCCTGATTATCGGGCAGGGCGTTGCAACGACACGATGTCCTCTATCTTGACCCACAGAAAACAAACCTGAGGCCTGAGGTGCGTACTTCACGGCTTGTCTTCCGCTCTAACAACAGCTTGACGGCCGCTCCCATTCTAGCTAGGACGGTTCCGCACACCAAGATGCTCGAATCCGATGGGCTACCGACGGAGATATGGGAGGCCATCATCGACTGTGTGTGGCCGGACCAGGAGGCCCTGCAGCAGTGCGCCCTGACATGCCATGGCTGGCTCCCCCGCAGTCGTTACAATCTCTATCGCCGCGTGAGCATCCTCGTACCAAAGCAACTCAGCAAGCTGTCTCGCCGCTTGTTGACCTCCCCAGAGGAAGCGGAACTCGTTCAAGAGCTACTCCTCGCACCTCCAGACTTAATAAAGCCGCAACAAGTCGTCGATGCCGCGTTTGCGGTGTTCGCGCGACGCCTGCCGTGCCTCACGAAGCTTTTCGTCAACCTCTTGCTTCATGGTGACCCCGTCCATTCTCGCATGACGCTCGATCTCTCCCTCCGTATGAGCAGTCATATAGCCAACTTCCCGACCCTCACCCATGTATCGTTACTCCATCTCGCTCTGCCTTCCTTCATGGCCCTCGCACGCACGATCGTAGCCCTGCCCCGATTGACGTCGTTGCGCCTGCACAACGTGTCCTGGAACACTGTAGGCAAGATTCCGCCAGACTTCTTGTCAACCGAACCTGGTTGGTTGAACCTGGAGAGCATTACAGTACGAGTGCCGTCATAAACTCGACACGCCAAGACGCTAACCTATAGTCTACCCAACAGGTTACGTCGGTATGGGATTCAATGCCGGGTATTTCCCTCCTCTTCGGGATCACAAGCCGCCGCAGCCTCAAAAGCATAGTACTGGACTCGTATGCTGCAACGGCACCTGAGTGTACGTATGTTCAAGCTCTTGTATGTGATGCATGCTGATATACAAACCCATAGTCTCACATGCGTCGCACTTCATCCTCGAGTGCGCCTCCCTCGACACTCTAGTGATACATAACACCTGGCCCGCGCACGCCGGGAACTTCGAAGCATTTGGTCTCACGCTCACGGGTGTCCTCAACATAGTGTTGTTGCGCGGTCACGCCCGCCTCGTCCTCGACTTTGCGCATGTTGACTACACTTCGCGGCAGGACATCGTGCTGGTGGCGAGCAACCTCGCGCTGGTCATGCAGAACGAACTGCTGCGGTTGGGGCGTTCGATGCTGGAAGGCCTGGAGATCCGTATCTGGGATAACTCCGATCGTTCAACTTGGTGGCAGGCGGAGATTGGCCCTCATTTCGAGGGCGTTGTCGTGCGAAGCCTTACCATGACGGTGTGCGAGGGTTGGGATGGCGGTGGGTTCAACGCTTCTTGTCTGTATTGAAGTCCAGCTAATACATTGCGTAGACGTTGTCAGGTATGAGGACGGCGCGGTATGACATGTGTCGCCTTGTACGTAGCGACAGCGCCTGAAAGATCTCTCATTTGCTAAGTCCTGTATCTCTAGGTATATGCGGCCACGAATGCGCCGTCCTGCTCCTTTGCTGGTGCGTAGTGGAGCCTTTCCCCGCTCTGCCAGCCCAGCATACACCATCCTCAATATCTATTGTAAAGCCTCTGTTTCTGAGCTTTTCACTCGTCTCTACAAAGGCTCGCAAAACGTATCGTGCCGGTTGATTGGACTTGCGCTGGACGTGATCGCTCAAAGACCTGGTACCTACTGCCCCTCGCTCTCTGCTTCCTGCGTACCCTTCGTCTCGCCTACAGGTTGGCTTGGTTTGTGTCTGTCTTGAGCATGGAATTCAGCTCTTCTGTGGCTCGCTTTTCCTCGCTATGCCTATGCGTCTCGACTCTGAGTGATGTAAACATGGAGTTCGACCTCTTCCTTCAGTTGCCAATTGACTTCCACCAATCACTGCCAATGACCGGCCTTAGCTGTCCATCCAGTACTATGGCTACTGTAGGAGTCTATAGCTACTGACAACCTTCGCCGAAAGCTCGTATATGCCCGAGAGCAGGAATTGAACATTTCGATACTTGCTGCCTCTCGTCCACCATATATGAGTTTCCCACGAATCTCCGACGTCCTCTTCCAAACTCAACAATCCCTCCGCGCAGGGGTGCCCAGGCTCACTCTTTCACTCCCAGCCTACAGGATCCCTTCCACGACAGATGATGGCGCAACGAGACTATACCTTTTCTGCGGCCAACAGGAGTACTGTGAATCCTCTGGAGGTCTTCGAACGGCCGCAGGCGCGCGCTTAGCGATGTTCCTTGCTCAACGTCAACTCTCCTGACGGCGTGTCACAGCGAGCTACAGCGAGCACGCATAACCACGGTATATCATCTCACCCAGCCGTTTCTCTAATTCTGCTGGGCCGACAGCAACGGCCAAGGCCCTTTGGCTCTGTGAGCAGCCTGACAGGAACTCTGAGCTACAGACATCGTAGGATCTTCAAGTTTAAGGGGTGAGCAGCGAGCACGTAAGTCTCTTCACATGATATAGACTTCACTCTGTTTCTGACATCTATGTTGACAAGGAAAAAAAAAGATAATCTGCATATACGGCCCGTCGCTTTCCAGGCCAAGCATACGCGGCCAGATGCGCGGAAATGCAGTGCCGCGCATACTGTATCACCTCGTAACTCTGCCCGCCGGTCCTGAAAGCCCTATTTTGCTGTTCACTTCAGACGTCAGTATCCTTTGGCGTATTCTGAACAGCTGAACATACGAAGAGGTACGCCTATTCAATGCTGGTTTGGCTTCGCTTGACCTCGTATACTCAGTCGGACGTGCGATTGGCGCCCTCGAGCGTCCGCTCGAGCGGCAAACTGCTCTTGGCCGTCCTTGTCATCTATCGCATTCTATCCCGCCATGATGTCGACCGTATATGGTGTGTCACAACTTTCCGTGTCCCGCAATATTACCTAAGTACCCATACACTGTTTCCGCCGCTAGATACGGAGGTAGACATCCGGGAGTCTCCGAGGTCCCTTCTACCACCCCTCATCGCAATAGCCTCCCTGCAACGGCACTACATCCTCGGGTGCTTCTCCTTGCCTTCTCTCCGATCACGCTCGGAGGGGACGAGTCACAATGGCCAAACGCTGCAGGGTCGCTGGCGCAACTGCACGCGCCAAACGCCAGCGAACGCAGCGCTACGTCGACGTGTTGATATATTGCTTCAGGTTCGTACGTGCTTCGCAGGTCGCCGCCCGGACTCGCTGACCACTCCGCGACCAGCTCTATTGTTGCCCCTGGTTCTGACGATGGTGCGCCGTAAGGTGGGAGCGCTGTACGAGCGGTGTCGTCCCGCGTGCTCACGCAGGTCCCATCGCGGAAGCAGTACCTCGCTTCATGTCCTCAGCGAGGCGCGGTGTCTACCTCTCAGCGGGGTGGGCTGGGGCGTGAAACGTGTCCTTGCGAATCCCGTCCTCGACCCTCTGCCCAGTCCGACCGTAAGTTCTCTTTCTGCGGCCGCCGCATGCGATGCTTTCGCTGAGCACTCGCCAGCGCACACTACCTTCTCCAAAATTTCCGGATCTTCCAACCGCCGGTATGGCCGCAGCCCCATACCCTCTCCTGCGTCCCGCAGAAGCACCTCGGGGACGCTCGTTCATCCTCATAGGAAGCCTCACGGGTGCAGCAATGCTCGGGAGACGCTCCTCGGGCTCAACGTTCCGCATTGCACCGCACCAGATGTCCCCGTACGGTGCGATGCTCAGGAGGTACATCCAGGAGGTCGGCTATCACATGCCGTGTTCCTTTGACAATCCTGCTCACAGAACCCTCACTGCATCTACGTTTAGGTTCTGCGACGGATTGTGGAGTGTTCACCCGGACATCTTCTTCGGGTAGGAACGCCGCGTCATCTCGCCGAAACACGTCAGTGGTCTGTCTGTCAGGGATAGACGGCGAGTTCCCTCCGTGAAGCGAGCAGACGGGACCTTCAGTGAAGGGTAAGCCTACCCCGTGTAGCTCACCGGGAAGTGTGACTGCGCTCTCGGGACCTCCTGGCGCTGCAATCTGACATTCCGGACAGGCCGACGCGTCACCTGTGTGTATAGGCCCGCGCAAGACTGCGCAAGACCACCCAAGACCACTGGGCACTCAATACGCCGTCCACCAGTCCTACGGAACTCGGAACGGGGGCGCTCGTGTACTAGCAGTCCGCTGTCGCAGCGACGGGCGCCGACCACACCGTCCGCACCGATGGTCGAAGCCTGCAGACCCGCGACTCGTCGCCGCTGCTGACCAACTGCGAGTCTTCGTCGGGCGGAAGGGCGAAGACACCAAGGGTGGGCGGCGGACGGCCGAGGACCAATACGAAGACGAGAATGAGGGTGAGGTGAGTCGTCGTCGTCATAGGTGCGAGTCGTCCGAGGTCCGAGCTTGCGTCCGAGCAGATGCACGCCCGGGTCCCGTAATATACTGCACTGCAGGGGCTCGCACGGGCCCGAGTCCCTCCGACGTCCGACGGGCGCGCGAGGCGAAGACGGGGGCGGAGGCGGCGTATTGCGCTTCTCGGCTGCGTGGGCGTGGTGCATCAGCGCGAAATTTGCGCGATGAGTGTGCTGCGGGGTCGTCGGCCCAAGGCCGCCCCTCCCTCATTTCCCTCGGGCTCCCGTCAGCCTGTCGGGGGCTTGACACGTCCGTGGTACCCTCGAAGCGAGCGTGAAGACAGCTTGCGTCATGACTGTCATACAGGACTGCTTATGGGTGCCGACGTCCATGTTCGTGCAGACGAGAAGTGTCGGGACACGTCGCACGCACTCGAGGACTTTCCCGAGAGGGAGCGGGTGCACCGCTTTTGCTGTGCTTCCCTGAACTCAGTTTGGGTTCCCACCGGGGTCCGGTCAATTCATAAGGGAAGCGCAGCCCCGAATATGACTTGCTCTCGAGACGTCTCCGCACGTCCAGGTTGAGCTCGAGCTCAGGCAAGCAGGCGAAATTTGCTTTGTCACGCAGAGTCGGGGGGCCTGCACTCGATGAACTGTCGTCGGGCGGGTCTGCGCGCAGCGACGCGATTCTCCCGACTCGGAGCCCTCGAAGATGTTTGATGCACGCGTCGGGCTTAGTAGGGCGGGATGCGGTAAGGTAGATTTTGACTAAATTGCACCGCTCCAAGGTTGCAAGTCAAATTTGCTGCTGGCTTCGTCAGCACACACAAAAGTCATCTCTAGCGGTCGGAATTCTCCATGAACGGGGCTGAGCACCGCGAAGGCCCTCAAATTTGTTTTCTTGTGGTGTTTGTTGAGATGACTCCATGTCGACGAATGACGAACACTCCCTCTTCCCGCAAATCCACCAGCGGTCGAGTCCCCTCAACAACAACCTCTTAGTTCGGCGCGACGTCACGCCGCGGCACTGGCAGGCACCCGGAGGCCGCCTCTCGACCCGCCGTGCTCGAACGAGCCCCCGCCGGCGGCTGAGCACCTCTCTCGCGTGGGCGCCTAGCCTCCCGACGGGCGTGACCGCCTCCTCGCGCGAGACTCGAGTCGATCAGTGCGGCGAGCAACAGCAGCCGCGCACGATCGGTCTGCCGCCACCGCCAGATCGCGGCTGGGGCCAGCGAATCTGGGAAGCGCGATCGCCATCTCGTCTCTGGGAAGCCGCAGCGTGGCGCCAATACATTACTTCCCGATCGGGCGCACCCGCCTCATCGATCGCGCCCCACGCCCCCTTCCGTCCCGTCCTCGCGTAAGAGCCGCCGGGCGCGCCCCCTGGCGAGAGAGATTCGCGCGCGCGCGCAGATCTGCGCCTGAGCACACTCAAAATTTGCCAGCACGGGATGCGGGCGGGGGGCACGTCAAAGGAGGGGCTTCTCTGTTCAGTTCGCGGGCTGCGTGCGGTGCTGGAGAAGCTGCGGAAGCGCGAGTGCGGTGCGCGCGTCCCCCGAGGGGCGCCGCTTTTTGGAGACGTGGTCGATGGGCGGCGGGCGCGGGCGCGCGAGCTCGGTGCCTTGCTTTGCCCGCCGTGTGCCGGATGAGGTCAAGGGCGCTGGTGCGCGGGCGGAGGCGCCGGGCTCGGAATGAGCGCGGAACGCGAAGCGAGGAGATAATCCAGCATCATTTGGCGATCATCTGGTCCGCTGAGCAAGTCGGTGACGCGGTGACGACTCGAACGACGTTGCGCGCCTCACAAGCAAAGTCAGAGAGGAACTCGATCGACTTGAGAGACGAGAGCAGCAGAAGGAGAAGGTTCGTTCGTCGCTTGGCGTGCTGGAGCATTGATGATAGAACGCACCGTCGAAGTCAGCGGGTTCCGTGGGCTTCGAATGCACGAATTCAGGAAGATAACTGGAACTCGTCGAAAGGAAAGAACGAAGGAAGGAGGAGCGCACCTACGCCCGCTAAGCACTGCAGTAACCGCTTCGAGCACGAAGCGACGGTCCGCAGGGGGCGGGCGGGATCCCGCACGGCCGCCTGGCGTGCGTTGCCGGTCGCTAGTGCAGTCAGCAGGCGAGTTCCAGGCTGCGGCGCGCATGTGCTGCGAGCGTCGCCTCCGCCGCGCGAGCGAGGCATGCCGTAATGTGTGTCCAATCGTCGTTATGTTACCGGTGCTACAGTGGCTGTAGAACGTCCGGCGGCGGTCAGGCCTTCAGCTTCATGCATCATGCTCCGCAGGCTCAGTTGCGACGTCGTAACGTCGTAATGTAAGGAGTGCAACATCAAGGCGTAGGGCGACCGCTAGCCCGACGGGTCGGCGTTTGGGATGACAACGGCGAACGCGCGCGAGGCAGCTGGCTGGATCCAGCCAAGGATTGCCCAAGCCTGGCGGTCACTGTGTCATCGTGCAGGGTCCCGAGACACGAGAGCGACGGTGGCAGTTTGGCGACGAGTCGACCATGTGCGTCGATGAGCGTCGGCGAGCCACGATGCTCGCTACAAGCGTCGTCGTAGTGCACGCCCGCCCGATCGAAACGAAACGAGACGACACGACAGACGAAACGAAATGAGGAGGCGGCGTGCCCGTGGCCCACTGCCCGCACTCTGCGGTCCCGTGAACCCGAGCCCGAGCCCGCGCCCCTCGGGGTCCGGCGTCCGGGACGAGCAGCGCCGGCCACCGACATCAGGGGAGGGCGTCGGTGGCTCGGTGGTGATGCTGCGGAGGGCGCAGTCGCGACCGGACGACGTTCGCGATCGAGAAGACCACGTTTTGCGCAGAAGGTGTGTCTTCTGGACGACGCGATCGCCCGATCTGGGACGGCCGTGTGCAGCGCAGGTCCCGGGCGGGAGGATGGGGACGGTACCCGTCGGCATGTCCTTGTTGGGGTTAATTGAGCGGTGGATGTCCGCGGAGGAGGCGTTCTGAGCGTTGGCAGTCGTCAGTGGAGGTTCGTACTCCTCCGATACGTAGCTCTGAGTCTGTACGCGAGTGACTATCGCTGGGTGCAATGTACGGGCGGACGTGATACATTGGAACGGTCGCCCGAGACGCTAAGGCGGCTCAGAACCGGGAGGTTTCATTCTATGCTGCCAAACGTCTTCAGGGAGCCGCCCTGACCCACGCAGGCCTAGGATTCGAAGATGCAGGGAAACTGGGAAGGCGCGACCCAATGGACGTGCTGTGCCTGTTCGCAGGTACGTACGTGGGGCAAGATGGGAACATCGCAGACCGTGCACGCACGCCCATCGATGCGATGTGGTGGCGCCGCCCTGGCCACAACTCGAAAGGGCTCCCTGCGCACCTTCCGGGACGTCCCGCACAGAGGCCGCCGCGCGGGGTATGGATACTGGGGACCACCTTGGCCCGGACGGTGGTGTGGGGCGCAAAGCGGATTTCGCAGATGGGGGGCGTCGGGGTGCGTTGGGGCGCTGACCGAGCACGTCAACGAGAGGCGTGACCTCTGGACGAAGGCTCACGGAGGACGTCTTACACGAGCTGGAGGGCGGGTCGGCCGACGAGGAGGAGCGCGGGCGGCGAAGCGCTGTTTCAAGGAGGCGGCACCATGTGCGCGCGACAAGCGCGAACGAGCAGAAAGGGCGCTTATCCAGTGCGCTGGCGCTTATCTGTGATCTAGCCGAGCGCGATCGGTGCTAACAGTTAGGCGCGCCTCCGGGGGCTTCCGAGCGTGCTGTCATGTCACACTGCGTCACGAAGGTGTCACTCGCGCGGGAGAGGGCGTCGGAAGGTCGGCGCAGCCGCCCCGGTGCGCACCAGAAAAGAGGGGAGGATGTGCATGCAAAATTTCGGATGGAGCTGGGATGGCCAAAGTTCGGAGGCGTGGACAGCCCCGCATTGAGTAGGAAGGGGCTGCGCAGCGCCGGTGGTATGGAGAGAGCGACGAATGCGCCGTTTGGGGGCTTGGGATGAGAAGAAACGGCCAAAGGGAGGAGGACACGTGAGGGGAGGGTGAAGGCACGACGGGTGCTTCGCGAAGAGGAAGGCTGATTACGGCGGTGGCTGATAGAGCTAGGCAGAGGCGAGCCAAGGCCCTCTGTTCCTCCCCTCACGTCCTCATTCTGCGCTTTGTCGCGGCGGACTGTGCGCGCTGCCCGCCGCTCGAACTCGAAGGGAGGCTGGCGTCGAACGGACGACGGATCGAGGGCGTGACTCGGATAACCGGTGCGAGCCGACTGCGTGGGAAGTCGGAAGGGGGATCGGCGATCTCGATTTGTGAACGGAGCCGAGAGGCGCACTCCTTGCTCGCAGGGCAGCAGCAGTGACGGGCGGCAAACACTGCAGGGCCCAGTCGGCGTCGGGGGTTCGAGCGTTGTCGGGCGTGACACTGACATAACATTTTCTGGACCCGGACAAACACGTCCTCGACACGGAACGTGGGCGCTGCGTGTCCCCCAACCAGACCCCGGTCATCGTAAAATTTCCTTCTGCACCGCCGGAAATTGTCACACTCCTCCAGTGCTCCCTCGGTACGTCCGTCTCGATCTCCCGCTCACTCAAATCTTCTGACCAAGACTTTGTTACCGCCCGCTACAACTTTCTTCTCGTCCTCATCTCTCTTCCCGTTCTACCGTACCTCCTCCTCCCGCCTAATCCAACGTCCCATCGCTACCTACGCCCGTAATGACCTACTCGCCCTCGCACGCATCTTACTCCTCCTATCCAATACGCTATGCATTCTCCGGCCAGCAGCAGCAGCAACAGCACCAGCCACAGCAGCAGCAGCAGCACCAACCACAGCAGCCACAGCAGCAGCACCCGCCACATCCCGCGCAACCGTCGCAGGCGCAAGCCGCCGCGCACCACCACCACACCTCCCAGCACTCACAGACACACTATCCGAAGCCCTCGTATCCGCACCACCCCCACCTGCACCACTCGCAGATACCCATCAAGGTCGAGGAGTCCTCCGACCTCCCGCCCGTCTCGTCCCTCACGGGCTACGACCACCACCACGTAAAGTCCTCCTCCTCCTCTCTCCCCATCTT